>OY101448.1:95981639-96156639 GCA_956483635.1 Panzeria rudis
TATGGAGATGGGTCTGAGATCATCGGGACTATTAACAACTCTTGTCTTCGGGATAGGGACAATGCGAGCTACTTTCCATGCTGCAGGAAAGGTAGATGTAGTCAGGATTGAGTTTGTAAGGTGCAGTAAGATATCGGACAAGAAAGGGAAAACTAACTTGAGAAATTTAATAGATATTCCATCTACACCAACAGACTTTGACTTAACCTTATTCAAAGCATCAAAAAGTTCCACTACATTAATGCAAGAAAAAGAAAATGAGTTACCGAGATTCGCAAGGTTATCCAGAACTGCATTGTCAGGAATAGATTCACTAGAACCAACAAAGTAGGCGTTTATAGTGTTTGGATCAAGTCCAGGCGAGATATTCTCTCTACTAATGCACCCATGCCCCTTAATGATTCTCCAAAAGCCTCGGGCGTTTGCAGTACCAAAGAGTTTAGAAAAATATTTAACTCTTTCTCTACGTATAACCCTCTTGGCTCTGTTTCGAAGCTTACAATATGTTCGCCAGTTTAGACCCGAGGGGTCTACCTTATAAGCTGCAAAAGACAAATCACGTAAAGACCTAGCAAGAACTACATTATTTGAGTTCATCCAGGAATTATTATTCCTACGCAATCTTATACTGACAGTGGGAACAAAGTAAATTAGGTCATTCAAAAGCGAACTAATAAGGGAACATTTTAGATCAATATCAGTAGTACTAAAAATCTGTGATACATCATAATCGTTAAGATATGCAAATAAGTCCTCCCAATTAATATTGTTGAAATCCCGATATTCAAGAACCTCATCAGAATAGTCAACGTTGATGGCAAAAGCCGCAAAAATAAGTGAGTGATCCGAGATAGACGGACACTGTACCTGATGGCAACAGCTGGTAGTTAGTGGACTACTTATCAAAAAGAAATCAATAAGCGACGTAGTACTCGTTCTTAAATCAAAATGCGTCGGCATAACGTTATGGGCGATTGAAAGATTGTACCTTAAGCAAAAAGATCGAACAAGATCGGATTTCGAAGGCGAAAATAAGTTGCAATTAAAATCGCCTACAATTATAATATTAGTATACCGAGAGAATAAATCACAGTGAAGCCTATCAAAGATATCTAGGCAGCCATTAGGTAGATAAACAGTTCCAAATAAAAAAGTAATATTTCCAGATTGTAGTTCAATAAAGAGGGACTCACATCCCAAGTCCTGAGAATTGTAAATAACTCTATGCTTAAGTCTCTTAGAAATATAGATACCAACACCCCACCTCGAGAGGGCCTATCATTACGACAAAGCTTATAGCCAGATATTTCAACAGAACGACTAGAGATATAATCATTGAACCAAGTTTCAGTGACTCCTAGGACATCAAATACCTCCTCGCCAATAATAGACTTGAGCTCGTCTAGCTTAACAGAATTTTGTCGAGGTGCCAAACTATTGATTCATGAACGGGAGTAGAATATTATTAAGGTATACACTGTCCCTAACTATAGGACCAAGATTGTTACTAGAACACATCATACCAATAGGACGTGAGTATGCTGGGGCAAAACGCAAATAACAAAATAGGGGGAAAATTATACATATAATTCTAGAAAAACTTGCAGTAATTAATACAATAATTAAATGAACAGCTATCATATTTTCAAATAAAATGAGATCAGGGTGAAAAGAAAAAGGATCAGAAATTGAGCAGTAAAATTAGTGCAACGGTATCAAAAAAGAAAAAGATAATAAAAATAATAGTAATAGTACTTCAATATTCTAAGTAAATAATACATAACACATATAGGCATGTGATGGATATCGATTCTGAAAACGAGTCAATATTGAAATGCGTTTCTTTATTAGTATTTCTTATAAAAATAAGTTCATCACAAATATGAGAAAATATCTCTTTATTCAGGAGTAGTTGCATCACAAAAATAATAAAAATTAGATTAAATTTGAAATTGCAATTAAAATAGGATTTCAAAAGTGCTTCGCTCTCAAAATCGATCCCCATCACATACCTGATAAGTTCGTATTAAATATAAAAAGGTGAGTAGGCAATAATGCGTATTCAGAGAAGAAATTCTATTTCTATAGAGCCTGCATTCCAGGCAGAAATTCCGCACAGCATGATTGCCCAACACACTACGATATTAGTGAAAAAAAAATTATTAAATCAAGTTATACAGACATAATAACAAGAAGTAAATAAAGTGTAGAGAATATAGGCAGCAGCATTGGATGTAATGTCAACAACTGTTTTTCAACAAAATCATCAAATGATAAATCCGTATGGTCAAGTATGGGAGATTATCTCGTTATTTGCAGACTTTGATCCATCCATGGATGAGTCTGTTAATTCGACACAGTTTGTTATACGAGTGGAGCTTTTAAAGTCGTCCTACGTATGGGACGATTATTCTGTTGTATTTGCAGTACAACAAAAATTTAAAGACCCTGCTAAATATGGGGTCGACACACTGCAAGAGATTTTTATGTCTTGGTCACGGTTCACTAACAAATTTTTTTCAGATTTTCCCCACATTGTTAAAAATGACAACTATGATTCGTCGGGTTCAGGAGTCTCCCCAGTAGCGCGATTCAGTAACTTTTGTTACGATAATCGTATCGTTAAAATAAGGTTATCAGGTCGCTGGTGAAAATTATAAAGAAAGGGTTTCAGCCCACTTGGGTACAATAATAATGGTCCCTTTGTGATATCGTTAAAATAAATATAACGAACGTTTATCGAATCTGCTACTCAGTAACCTTTATAACGACATTCGCTGTCGGTTAACTAACGACAATAATATGTCTGTTGTTAATGAAAAACAAGAGTCAGCTGTGCAGCCATAGCACGTACTTTATGCCAACAACTAAAGTTATTGTTCTACATTAATATACATAGAAACATATAAACTCTTTGGTGTATAAATAACAATATTTCTAATATTTAAAAATTTATTTAAACATATATTTCTCAAAAAAAGAAAAAGAAAATGATAATTGTCTGTACACTGTTTGGCGTGCACAAATTCTTTTGTTTTTTCTTTCTATTCCTCTTTGCGCTTTTTGCTTTTTTTTAACAGAGATGCTACTTGCTATCGAATAGAATTACAGAATCGCACTATCGTTACGGCAACCGAGAAAATATGTCGACACATGTTGCGATTGTGGGATCGTTTAATGTTACAGAATCCCGCTACAGGTGTAATATTACAAAATGTATGCGTTTGGGAAAAAGGGAAATCTAAGTGATTCAGTCATAGCACGACATATCGTAAATGTAATCAACGATTACAATCTGAAGAGGAAGTAATCAGCTTCTCAACGATATAATAAGCTACTGCAACTACAATGAGTTAAGAACGCCATCCACTACCAACAACAAAATAAAAGGTAACATGAATGAAAACGCCGTCAGTACCTCACCAACGAAGAAAGACACCAGTAACCCATTAAATAAAATTAAATGTTATAATTGCTCCAACCATGGTCATTACTCGGTTAAGTGTCCAGAACCTCAGAAAAACCTGCTTTGCGAAATTTGCCACCGAACTTCTCACAAAACGTTGGAATGCAGAACAACAAAACGAAATGATTCTGCAAATGTAAACAAAATAATACACGAAACGACGGAGCCAACTGAAAAACTTTCAAAAGCTGTCAAAATAAACAATGTTGCTACTCAAGTGTTTATCGATTCTGGTAGTGATCGTTGCTTAATGAGAAAAACCTTTGCTGCTAAAATTGGTGATGCGATGGAATGTGAGATAATTCTTAAAGGGTTTGCTGGAGGTGAATACGTTCGTGAGTCGAAAGTTTTTGCAGACATTTTAATAGACGACGCGACATGTAAAACTGAATTTTTAATTGTAGAAGATTTTATGATAACTGAAAATATCCTTATTGGTCGAGACTTGCTATGTCGAAAAGGGACGCGTACAATTATAGAAGGGGACAAGTGCTGGGTACAAAATATTAGTGAAATTGAATCTCAGGGGAATTCTACACCTGCTGAAAGTCAACAGCTGATGATGGTCTTAAACAAACACAAGCAGTGCTTCGCTGAAAATATAACTATTTGGGAAAATGTAATTTGGGGCAGATGGAGATAAAATTAACCACCATGGAACCGGTATGTACAAAACCATATAGAATACCATTTGCAAAACGTTCTATTTTAGTCAATATAATAAAAGAACTTCTTGAAAATTGTATCATTCGTAAATCTGATTCCCTTACGCCACCGGAATAGTTCTCGTAGAAAAGAAAAATGGTGAGCACCGTCTATGTGTAGACTACCGACAATTAAATAAAATAACCATCAAAACGCCATACCCTATGCCAGTAATATACGAACAATTCGCTCAACTTTCCGGCAATGGTTATTTCACCACACTGGAGTTACGAATGGGTTACTACCAAATTGAAGTTAAAGAGGAATCTAAACGGTTTACAGCTTTCATCACCTCTGATGCTCATTATGAATGTAATCGGATGCCATTTGGTCTTGTAAACGCACAGGCGGTATTCCAAGCGTATTGAAGCAGGTGAAGCGTTAGCATATCTGGACGATGTTATAATTCCCAGCAAAACTGTTCAAGAAGGTATTGTGCGTTTGGAAAAATGTTTGGATATTCTCGCCGATTGTGGATTTACCTTACGCTTAACAGAATGTAAATTTTTGTCGGAAGAGAGTTTTTATTTAGGTCACACAGTGAAAAAAAATTAAATCACGCCCGGTAACGAAAAGACTAGTGCCATCAGAAATTTTGATGTGCCGACAAATATTTGAAATAGTGTATTGCAATAGTTGAACCCGAACCTGCAGGTTTCATTATGAGCGTAAGGATTGGCAGTGACGACTGGGTATTACTAATGCAACTCAAAGACGAGAAACTCATGAACGTTGTCAGAATTTTGCATAAGGAAATTGAATCTGACCAGTACAACCAAGTAAAATCAGATTATGTACTGAAAAACAATCGACGATACCGTGAAACTAAACAGGGACCAAAACTTGTTATTCCCAAAGCAGTACGATGGCGAATTGCAAAATATTGTCATGATGACGTAGGCCACTACGGATTGGAAAAAAAGCCGTTGGGAACAACAAAATTTTTGGTTTTCTCGGAAGCGAAAGTATATGAAGGAGTATATAGCAGCTTGCATAGAGTGTTGTTATAACAAAGCGAAAGGTGGAAAGCCCGAAGGTAATTTGCATTATAGTGATTTGGAACCGCTGCCTTTCCGTCAAATGTGGATCATCTGGGACCATTCATTAAGAGCAAGCGAGGTCACACTCACGAAATACAAAATCTGTTCCAGTTAATGATTATTTAAATGAGCTGTGTAGCTATTTCGGTTTACCTAAGCGCATAATATCTGACCGTCGCACGGCTTTCACATCGAAGGTTTTCGAACAGTATTGTAACGATAACGGTATTCAATACATTAAGAATGCTGTGCGTACGCCGAGAGCAAACGGACAAGTTGAACGAATCAACCGAACTATCTTGTCTTATTTACGTATTACTACTGAAAATCCAAAGGAATGGGATGTAACGTTATGCAAATTACAGTGGTCAATCAATTCCCAGAAGAACGCAGCATCGGGTTTCAGACCAAACGAGTTAATTTTTGACTATAAACCAATTGATGTCATGCAAAATTGTATTGTAGCAGCTATAGAGGATGATGAATGTCCATAAATAGTTATAAAAATGAATAAAAAAGGGAAATGGCTAATGAAATTATCGAACGGGAGAGACACCGATGGAAGAAAAGATTTGACGAGAAGCACAGCCTACCTACTTCGTACAACGAAGGCGATTTGGTGCTGATTGAAAATGAAGCCCATGTAACCGGTGAGTCTCGAAAGGACAGGTACTTAATTGAGGGCGTGCCAGTGGTTCAGATGACGAGTCGAAAATTTTGTACAGTTTTTAGTTCTGACAAATTAAAAAGATGCTGTGAGAGTTCCCCTTACTTGATGACGATGATGATGAAGTCGAGGACGACTTGATCGCAGGAATGGCCGAACTGTCAAGTTAGATAAACCCTACAATTAATATTCGCGGCTTAAAATGTGCATTTCTAAGTAAAACCAAAGTTGATTTTTTGTGATATTTTGATAGTTAGTAAGCTCTAAACATCTAAATAGCCGCACTCTAACATTTATTCGCGTAAAATCATTTTTTTGGCAAAAAATTTATATTTGATAAGTATAAATATAAGTATATTAACACAACTCTGTCTGTCTGTGACTGAACATAGCAAAAAGAAAGCGAATGATAGGCTCTTAAAAACGTTAACGATTATTCTACATCAAGCTATCGAACGATCCAGAATAAAATAGACGCACAAATACATTTTTCTGAAATAAAGTATTCTTTTATTTTAATTAAAACTATTAAAAACGAAATTTACTTGCTGGTGTTTAAGCATTGTCTATATGCAGCATTTCATTGGTGCTTTACCAAATCGTCAGTAGACTTCAAGCACAATTTTTAACAGTTCAAAAACCATTTGAAAATTCACAAATGATTTTCAAAAATAAGCAAAGTACGCTTTGAAAATTATACAAAACCCAGCAAATAATTTTTTCGATATGAAAGTTTTGTAAAGGTTTTGTAACTGTTCAAAATTGTGCTTGAGGTCTACTGACGATTTGGTAAATCACCAATGAAATGCTGCATATAGACAATACTTAAACACCAGCAAATAAATTTCATTTAAAATAAAATTATGACAATATGTCAAATAAATTTCATAAAAACTATTGAAAACGTTTTGTTATTTCAAAAAGCGTTATCATGTGACATATATAACAACTTAAAATTCGCTTTTAAAAGATGTAAATTTTGTAAAATACTTTTTGTACAACTTAATACCAGTATTCTAATAAAATATGAAAAAATTTTTTGTCATATGATTTTGTCAATTTTTTGTTATATATTTTTAAGTACAATTTTCATGGTATTCGGTTGTTCCTGTGACATTAGAAAGCTTTCAACATACTGAGCATGATACAATAATATAGGTATCACCACGACGACAACAAATACAACACCAAAAAACACATGTATATTGTTGGTAGAAACACACCAGATATATGTCAAAGCTATTGTCTGTGTGTTACACACATTCATAAGCTTCCTCAAATTTACGAACACATGCCTGTTGTTGCTAGAAATATACCAGATATGTGTCAAAATCTATTGTCTGTGTGTCGCACACATTCTCAAATTTACTAAAACAGCTGATCTCGTAGTGGTACCTGTTCAATCTACCATGATACTGAGGTGAATTTCTATGACAAATAAATTAATTTGTTTATTATTAAAAAATATTTTATGAAATGAGTTTAAACGAAAAAACCAATTTTTTTGATTTGCTTAGAATTTTATGATGTAAACCGTTTTAAAGTTTTGCTCATATTGGCGGTATTTTGCTAATTAAAACTTTTACGTAAAATAAGCTTATAAACGATATTTATTATTTTGGTATTTTCAAACCAACTCTGTTTTAACAAGTGATTACCTGACACTAATTTTTTGCGAGAAAACTGTTTTTCATGAAAAGTTTGGCTTAGCGAAAAGCTGTTGAGTTTGATTTTGAAACAGATTGATGGTAAACATAATTCGACTACGGTAAAGTTATCTTAATATTCGCGGCTTCAACTATGCATTTCTAAGTAAAACCAAAGTTGATTTTTTGTGATATTTTGATAGTTACTAAGCTCTAAACATCTAAATAACCACACTCTAATATTTATTTGCGTAAAATCAGTTTTTTCGCAAAAAATTTATATTTGATAAGTATCTTTGGCATTAAAGTTTTTTACGCAGAAATTAATTACAGCAACTCTTGCTGTTCAACATATTTAACAAAATTTGCTAAATTTAAGAATTATCTCAAAAATATAGTAATATGGCCATTAACTTCGAAGCTTATTTTAATTGGCGAATTCGCAAACACATCTTTCTTATTAATTTACCAAAAGTAGCAAAGAAATTAATAAGAAAAATATATATTCACATACATTTTCATTTGTTATGTGCTTTCCATAGGGTGACAAATTTGTTATATTTTGTTCATGACAATATTTTTCAGAATACCAAAAATACAAAAACTGCCATTCACCTCAGTTTTGTTATAATTACACAAGTTTACAAATTCAGGTCAACTTTTGGATCAGAGCCGATGAGAACAAACCATAATGTTATTTGAGGCGCTGAACTTGAATCTGGATTTCGTTTTTCAAAATTTGTGCTAGCTTTTGAGATATAAATTTTTTTCAAAAAGGAAGCAGTTGCACAACAAATCGTCGGCCGGCGGCTTATATGCTCCATATGCCATTTTGACATTTTTGAGTTAAGGATGCCACTTTAGGTTTTCGACCTCAAAATTTTTATACCTGTAATCCGTTTTCGGTTATCTCGTCTCATTGCTGAGATAAATCATGTCCTTTTTGCTCTATATGTTTCAAAACAGAGCTTTTTTGTGCCATTTTGCTCTAAACGTCATTCAATTGCGTATAGAGCAAAATTTCAATACAAAATCTCGAAATTGATTACTGCTGGACATTTTGCTCTACGTGCAGTTAATATTGTTGGATGCTAATATTTTTTAATATGTTTTTCTGTTATAAAGAATTATTAAGAGTTAATTTTTCTTTTATAGAGAATACTGTTGTAAAGTATAGGCCGATTTCATAAACGCCACAATGCATTGCAGTGATCCAAAGTTGTATGTGCTTTGTTGTTGTAAACAATGTAAAGTCGCATCACTGCAATGCATTGTGGCGTTTATGAAGTCGGCCATACTCTCTCTTACAACCAAAATTAAGTAGGTGCGTCGAGCGTTACATTAGGCAGTAGAGTAACTAATTTCTCATTGTAAACGTTGTTTAATTTTTTTAAATGTTTAAGTTTAGATGCAGTGTGGCCATATTTGCTCTGTTGGAGCTAAATTTAGCTTTATTTTTTAATGTTTAGCTCGAAATATTTCATTTAGCTCTTAGCTTTTTTTCAGCTTTTTTCAACAATGCATTTAGCTTTTTCTTTAATTTCAATTTTGTGTAATTAATTTCTATTTCACAATTAAATAAAACAGTTTATCAGAATAAATTTATGTGCCGTAACCATATAAAGTAGTTAAAAATAATAATAATAATAATCTGGCAGTGCAGAAACATTCACTGCGGCAGATTAGATTGACATCATGGTGTAATAAGTTTACAATGGTTGGAATTAAAAACTCACTTTCAACTTGCATCTATTTCGGAATCCTGCCATCAAGCTAAAGTCTTGAAAAAATTTTATAGTGAAAATATTTACTCTATTTGAAATTTTTAAAGCCATTACTTTCTGATGTTCAAAAAGTAAATAAAATGTTCGAAAGTAACGACGTGGACCCCATGCTATTGTTTCCAGAACTCCACTTGCTTTTGAAAAATCTTTGTAATCAAATCGTTTTGAAGTCCGAAATTTTTGGCCGGTTAAAATCAAATTTAGACGGTTTTCTAATTCCAACTCCGTATTTTAACTATAAGTTTGAACAATATCTGATTTAAAAAAAGACATAATAGATTCTGAATCAGAAAAAGAAATTAGATACACTTGCCGAAATTTTATTAAACAATTAATATACCAACTACGACAACGTTTGCCAAATAACTTTTCAAATAAATGAAAATGCCATTAATGAAAAATAGCACAGCACAGCGAAATTGAGGTTTTTGTGTATTGTTTAAATAAATATAGCCAATTCTTATGTAGTTTTATCTCACGATTACGATGGCATTAGTCATTAGTTTTTCTCTAGCAGCTCTAGTTTTAAAGATATAGTGACATTTATCATTTACATAATTTCCACCACTTCTTGTATTATTCGCTTAATATTTCACGACTCGTCCTCCAAACTTTAAAATACTTTCTGGATTATTAATCTCCACAAAATTCTCTTTGATTTGGGTAGAGTCACATTGATGAGTATATCAGGATATCTTACTGTTATTGTAAGGATGTTAAAACAACAAACTATTTTTTGTATGGTCTGAGAAAAGAAAAATGTAAAGTATTTATTTTTATATAATGCACAATATCTCGGAAACTAGAGGTGCTACAAATATAATAATTTCAAAAAATCAAAATAAAAAAAGTTCTAAGGATTAAACCAAAAACACACGATTTTTAACATCCTTGCAATAACAGTAAGATATACTCATCAATGTCGCTCTACCAAATGAAAGAGAATTTTGTGTAGATTAATAATCCAGAAAGTGTTTTAAAGTTTGAAAGACGAACGTGAAATATTAAGCGAATAATACAAAAAAGGTTTAAATTATGAAATGCTAAATGTCACTATATCTTTAAAACTAGAGCTGTTAGGGAAAAACTAATAACGCCATCGCAATCAGCAGATGAAAATACATATGGATCAGCTATTTTTTATTTAAACAATAAAACCACTGTTCTGCTGTGTAATAAAAATAAAATTTGTTATATTGTGCATCTTAGTCAGTCGTGACTTTTGCATAAAAATTACCAAAAAGATACATGACAAAATAAGTTTAAAAAGAATTTGCAAAAAAATTTAGAAATTAATACATATATCGAAAATGAAGATAGAAAGGATATTAAAAAAGAGGATCGAACTTTATTCTTTGGAGCCGGATTATCTCTTGATTAGCCTGCAGAAATGGTTGCTGTCAACCAAACACAACGTAATGTTGTGATATGTATGTATGTATGTGCAAATACTAGTGATTGTGAGGAGCCTGAACAGTGCTGCCAATGAAGAATTTGGAAATTACAAATGACCGGGTCCCAAATTACACATAAGAAAAAAAATTACACATGATATTTTTTTCATAACTTGAATAAAAAGCAGCGATATGTTTTTAACTTTGTTTTTCGGCTTATAGAAAATAGGACTTTAGAATGGAAAGGTCCGTTAAATGAAACCAAAATACCTAAAGCATATGACAAAATCTCAATTAGATTTTAGTTTTCATGTTATCTATGCTTCTATCATTGAATCTCCGACTTTTAAAGAACGATCAAAAACTTTTAGTCTTGAGCAGTTTAGAAGTTAGACCATAAATCAGCATTTCTTGTGGCCACTTTAAAGTCCGATTTTCACTTAAATTTCTATGGGGCCAAGCCACAACAAACACTTTCAAACAATAAAATTTTTTTTAAAAGTCGATCGATAAATTGCGAAGTTATGCGATAATCAAAAATGCAAGCAACCCCTTTAATTAAACCATTTTTTTTTGAAAATCGGTCCATAAATGGAAGATAATCAATATTTCGGCGCACGAATTGCCCGTCAGATTTTCGAAGAAAAAGTATGGTACTAAACTGCAAGCAACCCCTTTGAAACAAAAAAATAAATTTGAAAATCGGTTCAAATGACAGAGTTATGCGTGACAAACATAAAAAGTAAAGAAGTCCGCTAAAAAAAAATAATTCCTATTAGTGGACGTTTTCTCATTATAACAAAATGTTTTTGTAGAAACTTGTTTTGTTGAACTTACATCAGTTGCTTCTGCTATTATAATAGAAAAACTGTTTATTTTAGTTTGTCGCATAACTTGAACCTAAAACATTTATGCCGTTACTTTTGTCGTATTAAGGTTCAATTTTCGAAACAAATTGTGGGACAAACTGCAAGCACCCCCTTCAAGCAAAATAGAGTTTTTAAAATCGATACACAAAGTTGATAACCTATCTCCTCTTTTTTTGAAGGCGGTTAAAAAACTTGTTTGGAAAAGAGAAAACTTAACCGTCAAAAATTAATCAAAAATCGAACACAAATTGAAATTACACACAGATTACACATGAAACTAATTAAAAACGAGCTACGCATGCAAGTAGAAATTACACACAATATGTTTAATTACACACAGATTGGCAATACTTAGTCTGAGTCAAATAATCCAGAAGAAAGGAACTTAACCTGCTGATGACTTTAACATTAATTTAATTTATGTACTTTTATATAAACACACTATAATAAATATAACATTTGTACATATGTATGTATAAAACATTTTATAAGTTTCACTTAGCTTTCTGCAAGAAATCTGTGCCGATTCCACCGCTTAGATTTCTATAAGAAATCTGCACGATTAGTCGATCAGAATTGCATTCGACATTCTTTCAGATATCTGTCAGAAAATAATACGAATATCGGCTAACACATTTCCCATGATTTGTCATAAGTTCTCTGTCAGATTTCTATCAGAAATGTCGGTAAAAAAACTCAAAATTTCCTACGAAATGTCTGACAGAATTCGTTTCAACAACTTCATACATTAGGTCCGTTTGTTTACTTTTACAGTAAAATGCAGTAAATGAGTAATTACTGAGTAAACTGAAAATTTTACTATCAAAAAACGCTATTGCCCAATAAAGTACGCAAACGGAAAAATAAAAAAAAATTCACAAGATTAATGAAACAGCTGATGGCACATAAATGTAGTGCTGAAAAACATTTGCACTTTTTGACTACTCAACTCTTCTTCTTATTGGTAATCGATACAATACTTTTTATAATCGAAAATTTTAAGAAAATATAAATAATTCATTTTATGTAATCTTTTCCATTTGTTTTTTATACTTGATTTGATTTTTCTCATTTGTGTCTAGTTAAATTTATTCAAAAGTACGTGATCATTTGTGTTTGCTATTGATTACCTTAAAAACAAGTGCTGTACTAAGCAGAGTGTGCAAACAAATAAAACTTTTCGCAAACGTTTCATGCGAAGACACAAGCTTTTAAAATATTTTTAATCGTTTCGTACATGAGCAAAACCAAAACAAATACTTTTGCAATAACAAAAAATGCGAACAAAACAATTGGCTTTTCATTCATCTTCGTGCTTTAATACCCCGTTTCAATCGTACAATTGCAAACAAAACAAAAGCAGAAATGCATTTTGTTGAATTGTTCATTGTATTTGGCATAAATACACTAACACATTCTCTACTATGATGAGCACATAAATAGAGAAACGTTTGCAAATGTATTTTCTTAAAACTTTTCAATTTTGTTTTTATTCTTTTCTTTCCTACTCTGGTACTAAGTAGTCAGTATTTAGCACTTTGACAACACTAATAAATTAAAGTAATACAAACAGAACAAATGGTTTCTAAAACTTTTGGTGCCTATTATGAGAAACATTAGATTTTCGATTGTGATCGAATTATATATAATAAAATAATTTACGAATGGTATTTGTAAAAAAAGAAAAAAAATTACAAATACTTATATTTTCAATAAGTTTTGCAAACTGGCCTACCGCATCGAAAGCAAAATTCTGTTCGATTGAAAATTCGTTGTAACAACGAAATTTTCTACAGTGATGCTCATAATACGAATTTCACATTCGGTAGTCGATGTTCGATAGCCAGCGAAGATCGAACATCGAATGCAACTCATAATAAGGGCCTTTATTTCCTTTTTTAATAGTATGTGCCTGAAGTAACAAGCGAAAACTCTCATAATAATTATTAACTTTTTGTTTAATTTTGTTTTATTTAATTTTGTCCTTTCACAAATTTTTTAAAAAAATTTTATACCTACTTTTGTTTGTTCAATTCCAAATATATTGGGAAGAAAAAATCTAAAAAAGATATGAAAGCTGGCAACCCTGTTTATGTATACAAAGCTGAAAATGTTCACCTTTTTTATAATAAGTATTATCAGCTGTGAAGCATAATCCAATAATTAGGTCTATGCATCTCTACAACAAAAATGCCATAATCGTAAAGATGTCAAACAAACTCCATATATGTATACAACATTTTGTTTAGGTTTTTTATATATGAAGTCTGACATCTTTACGATGGTAAACCATTGGCGTAGCTAGACATTTTTTTCTAGGGGCCAACACAATTTTTGTTGAAATTTTTAATCCGGTTATGGATTCTCCTAACTAACAATACCATTAAATAATCGATTGCTTTTAATAACACTGCTTTACAAACTTTTATTTTTTGAAGTTTTTAGTTTTCTAAAGCATTTTTTAGAATAATTATGATGTGCTAAACACAAAAAAGGAATAAAAAATTTCATTTCGGCCATTGTGCATAATATAACGGTTCTTTTTCGTTTTTCGGTGTATACTTCTTGTTAAAGCGGCATTCAGAATCAAAGGCTGGTTCGTTTAAAATTAATTATATATTATTTGAAAGGCTACTAAATTACGGGCCTGTCCCACGATGTCGACAAGTCGATGTCGTTCTCTTATTTATATTGAAAACAAAAACAAATAAATTTTTTTATTATTGTTTTCAATATAAATAAGAGAACAACATCGACTTGTCGACATTGTGTGACAGGCCCTACGCGTCGAATAGTGGCTCTGATCGAATAAACCCCGACCAAGTTAGAGTGGATAAAAGTTTCAATTCTATGAAATTTTTAAAGTTCATCATTAATTATTGCCTTTTCGGAAGCTGTTTTGTACCACAAATAATAAAACAATCCATAGATTTATAATTTCATTGAATAGTCCATTCGATTATAAAAATTTTAAGCCATAATGGACCTAAATCTGGTGAAAACAAAAAATCTTATATTCCGTGTTTTATTATTTTGGCTATTTATGATCAGTTTTTTTTTACTTTAGATGCAAATAAAACAATTTATTCCATTTTTGCTCCCAATGTTTCATCGGCTTTGTTCCGGCGTCTTTAGAAGAATCTTATAATCGACTTTGGATGATGCTTTAAAGAGAAGTAAATATATGCACATACTCGTACATCAAAAACACAAATGTACCGTTATATGAACAATGGCTAAAGTGAACTTTTTTCAGCGTATAGCATATCATTCCTAATTACCTTAAAAAATGCATTAGCAAATTTAAACCTTTTCGTTGTAAATTGACAACCTGTTTGTTTGAATGATTTTGTGTATTTTACATAGAATTATATTTCAATTATTTTTTACATACTTATATGTTTATGTAGATATTCTTCAAAATAAAATACTCAACATACACGGCAGAACAGAACAACGTTGTTTTTGGAAATTTTAGAATAATTATGCTGTCTAATTCTTTCTGAATATCACGTTACGGCAATAAAATCGTTTGGACTCAAAGGCAAATTAGTTCGAAATAATCACACCACAATATAAAATTCTTTGTTTCAAGTAGAGAACTGCAAAATTGAAATTGATAACACTCGTCGCGAAAATTTTGACTTGTCGCGAAATTAGCCTTGACTAACTTATGAAAAATATGTGTCATGAAGCAAAAAAATCGTATCCAAACAAGAATACGTTATCTTAAAAATAATTCAATAAAACCTAAAGCATTTCATATGCATACATCAAAGCAAATACTATTTACTCAATATTAAAGAAATATTACGTTTTAAAATAAAAGAAGTATGCATTTAGTATAAAATTTAGAGATTTGGATTCTGATTTTCTTGCGGTTAATGGTCGTTATAAACTTTTGGATATCATATCGATGGTCATACATTGACAACTTGTAAGTGAATTTTTTTATTTTTCACAAAACGCAGAAAACTTCCTATTCTCAAAATAAAATAACAGAAATTAGTTGAGAGTATCTACTAAATAATTTTCAGCTATTTTAATTCTATGCTATTTCTTCTACTGAAAAGTTTTAAAAACCAGTTACGTGTTGTCGATTTATGACCATCAAAATAAAGTTTTTAGAAGGTCTAAAACTTTTAAAAATCATGTTGCTGATGGGCTATTGGAATAATTTTATGCACAACTGGAGCCAGTATCAAAAGGTTTTAAAAATGTTGTGTGTACTACTTTTTATATTTTGTTATAGAAAATAAAAAAATATATCATCAGTATAAAATAAACACACTCGTACGTTTTTGTTTAGGGTTTTTACGTAATAAACGAAAATTTTGCAATTATTGGAAACTGAATTTTTATAAAAATTGTAATGATTTCTGTAAGTAAACGGGATAAATTTACGATTTGAATACTAATATGTATGTCTTTCCAAGCATAGAGAAGTTTTTAATAATTTTTTTTTTATATTTCAGTAATTCTGGGGGGAGGGGCAAAATCAAATCTTGGGGGTCATTGTCCCCCCCCCCTCCCAGAAAGGCCTATCTACGCCAATGTATGTGTGCTACGTGTCGTTTTTAGTATTTCCAATTTCGTTGCAGTTTTCGATTTATCGTGGGTCAAAGTTGGATGTTTTAGAAAAAATAATAAAAATAAAAAAACTTTACAACCGATAATGCGATTTGAACAAATAAATATGTATGAAAAGTTTAAGTCGGTCTCAAAAACGAATACTAAAATTATACAGTTTCTTTACAGAAGTATTGCTTAAATGCAAAAATTAAATAAATTAGCAAATATCTCAAAAAAGTCATCTTTAATTTTTTTAATAAAATTTCTGTTGATAGGGCATAGTGTTATGCATAATATATCCAAAATTTAAGTTAAGATAAACATACTTTACTAAGAGGTTCTCATGTTATTTTCTAAGAAACATTAATTTAAAATTTAGACAGACTTATAATTGGTACTTTTTACATCCGTTTTGAACAAAACTAAAATGTTTCTAATCAGTTTGAAGTGCTAAAAAATACTGTTTCCTCAGTTTTCTCCTATTACTTACAGATTTTCTTTATTGGCATATCTAATATATCCACTGCCTACACCAGTATATTTCACATTAACTCGAGAACAGTGTGCAACAGATGCATGATAAAATTACCTTCAAATTATCTTAATAAAATTTGGTAAACAAATCAGTGGTTTCTTAGTTATTCACAGATTAGTATCGAAAAATAGTTGATTTTTATTAAAAGTTAGAAGAAAAAACTTTTTCTAAAGACTGTAAAGAAATTTAAAAATGCAATAACTTAAACTTTTAAATAAAATTCTTAAGGACAGATGTGTTATGAATAAAATAAGCCATAAATCAATAAAATGGATGAACAACACTCGATTTTATTCACAATTAAATGAAGGAACTCAATTGATAAAATTCACAATTTCCGTACAACAGTAAAGTTTTAAGTGCTGATTCCATAAACCACATCGTCGACTTAAGTAGAAATTTTGTATGGAATGGACAAATTTTCTACTCAAATTGCACGTCTGGGTTATGGAAACCGCGGGTGTGTACATTAGAGTTATGACTAAATTTTTACAACAAATTTACCTGTCACCCGGCCCTTTTCACAATGTGTGATTAAAAGCTAACGACGACGTCAACGGCAAGTTCGACATACAAAACTTGCCGTTAAAGTCAATGTTAACTCTTAATCGTACATTGTGAAAAGGGCAGACCAATACTAAATTAATAATTAAAATCGTGATTGCAGATCATTTTGGCAGAAATTTTTATTTCATTTTTTTTATTTTTATTTTTTTTTTATTTATTTATTTTATTTTTTTTATAACAAACACAACCCACGAAGCGATTAGCTTGTCTGCGGAAAACACCCAGGGCCTACGGCGCGAATCGAACCCACGACCTCTGGACTGACAGGCTAGCATCGCTACCACTCAGCCACGAAGGCTCCTTCCGCACCAAATGCGATTTCTAAAAACCCACAGATATTTTTTTTATTATTAAATTAATATACTTATACATACATTGTTTATCGATTTTGATCAAATTTAGTACGAATGATGCCTTTGGCAAAGCTACTATTAGTGCAAAATCTTAGCTCACTACTTTGCCTAGTTCGCGAAATATCGCAACTTTAAAATAGGAAAATCCATTAAAAAATTTACAAGGCTTATTTGACAAAATTATTAGAGTCCGACCGAATATTCGGATTCGGCCAAAATTGTGGTTTCGGCTGATATTCGGCTTAGGCCAACTTTTTGGCCGAATATCGAAACCGAAACTTTTTATTCTCTATAAATAAGAAAGTTAATCGAAATAATATTTTCCAAATTTAAAATTGTCACCGCCATGAATCTGTTGTTTCCCCGTCCTATATCTTTTCAAATTGAATGAAAATTTTACTTATAGTCTAATTCTGTAATTTTTTCGTTCGTTATGTTATTTCGCAGAACGAAAACGTTAACATAAAATTTTGTTGTTCAATAGCGCTTGTGACAAATAAAATTTTATGTACTGCAAGACTCTGGTTTGTGAATCAGAAAATCAAATAAAAATTACCAGATACATATTTTTTCAATTGTTAGTAGGTTTTCAAAAAACATTTGTTCTAAAGCTTCTAAATTGTTTAATTTCATTTTATTTTCTTGTTTTTGAGCCATTCTAAAATAAAAATAAAAAATTTTTAATATTTTAGTATTTTCCTTTTGGATTGTGTTTAAAAGCAATCAAAACAAATGTAAAATCAATGGAATATGGAAGAAACTACATATTTTTAAATTTATGTGATTTATAGAAGTTTTAATTTGATTATGTTTTAATGATTTTTTTCTGCAATTGGGCATATAAAATAACATGTCACAGCAATACTATGTGGCTTTTCATATTAAATCGCCCTAAAAATTTTTATAGCAATTTCGATTTAAGAACCGCAGAAATCTTTTTTAAAAACATTGATGGCAGCAAAGTTCGCATTTGTTGACCTGCTTCTTTTGAGAAAGAAAGTTGCAAAAAAATTTTAAGAATAAGTTTTAATATTTGTTTAAGTATTCCAAACATAAAATGGCTCATACATATTTTTCCTTGTCACCTATAAAATACCTATCGTTGAAGTTAACAGTTTTTTCGTATTACCATTGGCTGTAGAACATGATCTTGATTCAATTTTACATTAAGTTTTCAATAACATCCATCAACTGTTTCAAAACAAAGTTTTTATGGAATAGGAAACATTAAAATTTCATGTTACTAACGTTAACAGAGCCAACGTTTGGGTTATAGAATAACAGCCATATTCATAAATATTTAAAACAGGGCAATAAACTACTTTTAAGCAAAATTTCATAAAGTTGCATTCAAAAATGTATATTACATGAAAATTTTAAAATAGGTTTAATGATGGTATGCACCTATTATAAACCTTCAATAAATTCATATCATCGATATATCAATTTCAACTTCAAATATCTTTGCAAATTTAGCACACAGGAATACATGATATGCTTTAAATTAAAGCTTGAAGGCTTGGCTATAAGCGTTTACGTGTGTTTTTTTAAATTTGATAGAATATGTCACTTAATTCTTTAAGTTAAACAAAATTCGCAACAAAACTATCAAAAAAAAACACCATCAAAACACATAAAAGCAAAAAGAAATGTTAGTGATGTAGAAACAATAAACACAAATGAAAATAGGCTCGTTATTCGAGTACCTTTTTCATACATGATTAAAAGATTCGTGTGAACTCTGTTGTAATCATTTCTCTTTTTTGCTTTTACTACATAGAAAACTTGTGTTAAATAAGTTGAGAAATATATTATAAAGAGAGTTCAAATAAGCTTAACTTACACGAAAACAATAAAAAGCTATTCGTTTATTTCAATATCCGGATGAAATCATATTCTTTTTATTGCAACACTAACTACAAAACACTAACTAAAACACACAATGTCTATTGTAGTGTTTATGAATGCAATTTTATATTAAACAGTTTTTAGCGTGAAACTGTTCAATAACAATTGTGAGTCTTAAACCTAAAATAAGAATTGTTTATGAATTTGGCTGTAACGCTATTAGTTTTATAAAGCGCAACCAAAAGATACACATAGTGACAAAGTATTCAACTGTTTGTTGACAAAATAAATAGCATAAACTAGGGAATGGCAAACCGATTTCGATTCGAATCGAAAATCTATTTTATGTTATAATAAATCGATTTTTCGCAATCGAATTTACTTCTGCAATTTTGCACTCAAATAGATTATTTGTTTTTTAAAATAGATTTTTTTAAATAATTGCAAAATATGAAGAAAGCTCATTTTCAATCTTCACGATAAATTCAATACCGTCGAGAAAAAACTTCACTTTAGTAGAAATGAATGAAATCGTATAAATTTAGTGTCAAAAATAGGTAAATATTCCACTTTATATCTTTTTAGTTATTCCGACTCAAATTTTTGATTGGTGCTCTTGTAACGTCATCAATAGAATGATAAAACACTCCTCAATGTATGTGTACCGAACCCAATATTCAAGTTCTATTCATCATTTAAGCTAATTTCATGCCAAGTTCTTATTAGTACATGCTCATTAATGCTTAAGTTTTATATATGCTCGATGGAATGAACTATATTAAATTTCTACTATTATTTTGACTTACACTATATGTATGTAGAAATACTCTTACGTCATTTTCCACACTGTACAATTAAAAGCTAACGTATACTTCAAGGAAGTATTTGCCGTTAAAGACCACGTTAACTTTTAATCACATTGTGAAAAGGGTCGTTAATAAAGTAAATGATATTTTAGTTCTGTTAAGTTTTTAAAATGTCAATATCAGTTAATGCTAAAAAAGTTTCGGCTAGTTTCGGATTCGGCCGAATATTCGGCCTTTTTGTCGAATATTAGGTTCGGGCTCGGCCTCAAAAAACTGGTTTCGGTCGGACTCTAAAAATTATGTATATATTTAAAACTACTTATCCTAGATATTCCATTAAGGTGTCATATTAAAGGGCACAAAATGACCCTTAAAATGAAATACGATTTGATTTTATTTTGCATTATTCAGAGGTAAAATTTTACGAGCCTTATGTTCGCGGACGATTTTCTCAAGGAATGGTATTTTTACAATTATTAAAAACATGCTAAGGGCAATTTTGTTTGTTTGTTTGTTTGTTTGTTTGTTTGTTTGTTTGTTTGTTTGTTTGTTTGTTTGTTTGTTTGTTTGTTTGTTTGTTTGTTTTGTTTGTTTGTTTGTTTGTTTGTTTGTTTGTTTGTTTGTTTGTTTGTTTGTTTGTTTGTTTGTTTGTTTGTTTGTTTGTTTGTTTGTTTGTTTGTTTGTTTGTTTGTTTGTTTGTTTGTTTGTTTGTTTGTTTGTTTGTTTGTTTGTTTGTTTGTTTGTTTGTTTGTTTGTTTGTTTGTTTGTTTGTTTGTTTGTTTGTTTGTTTGTTTGTTTGTTTGTTTGTTTGTTTATTATAGAGTGTCACCAGTGCAATAAGATATAATATCTTTTAAATTTAGCACTGGACATCAATATTGGCAACATATATAATTTGAATAACTTATAAAGTATGACATTAAATTTTAAAATATTATAAAATGACAATGAAAGTTATATAAATAATGTACATATGTAATAATATGCAAATATTAATTTCTTAAATAGATAGTCAGGTTCTTTGGTGTGTATTATTTTGTGTAGGAAAATTAAACTGCGGCATTTTAATAGGTTATCAAAAGAAACGTTAAACAATTTCTTTGCAAACCGGGAGACCAGATACGTTTTTAATCTGAGAAGGACTGACATCTCAGATTAAAAACGTATCTGGTGATATTATTAAACGCAGTGCTCAATTTTCGCTTAACAGAAGCACCACAACCAGAAAACAATTCACAGCCATATAAAAGCGTTGGTAGCAAGTAGGATTTGGCTAACAACATTCGAATATTTAATGGAGTAAAATAATGATTAATCCATAATGTTCTTAGCATACCGTAGGTTTTCCCCCTTTGCATTATTTATATGATCTGTCTACGAAAGTGTTGAATTAAAGATTATGCCCAAGCTCTTTGCTGAGGGCACAATTTCAATTTGTGAATCTCCCAAAACAAATCTAGGCTGATACAGGCTGTCGATTTGTGCTCTGCAAATTGCAACACACTTTGATTTTTTAGGATTAAAGCTCAGCCCGTTTACAGCTGCCCATTCACTGACTCTTAAAAGATCTGAATTTATTTTTGAGACGCAGTTTGATATATATTGGCTGTAGCCCAATAAACAGTTGAACATCGCCAGCGTACATTTGGACTATCATAAACGTTATATGAGTCGCAAGATCATTGGGATACATGATATCCATTAGCGGACCGAGAACTGATCCCTGCGGAACACCTCTTGAAACTGGGACCCATGAAGAATATCTTGAGTTCCAGAAGGACTAAAAAGGCGATATTACCCTGATCAATAATATATCGGATCTCTTCGGCAACTACAGAGAGTGCTGTTATGCATCCGCGTTTTGGCCTAAAGCCTGACTCATTGGTAGTTAAGAGGTTTTTATGAGTAATATATTCCAGAATTTGTTTATGCAAGAGATTTTTAAAAAATTTGGAGAGATATGGCAATATTGCTATAGGACGATATTCCTTGGGAGTTTTAGTAATTGGCACAATTTTTGAGTATTTCCAGTTAAGAGGAAAAGAACTTGTGGTGATAATGGTGTGGTGGAAAGAGGTGTGTTAAAAAAGGAAGTAAGACAGGCAACAGAATTTTTAAAAATTTTGGGTTTATATCGTCATAGCCCACAGAGTTGGACTTTATTGATAAGAAGCCTTGGATGACATATAATTGATTAAATATTTCAAAGCTAAATTTGTTAATTTGGTTTTCATGATCAGAATTTGTTCGACGACTGTAAGTATTGTGATTTACGGCTGGCATTGGTATGATGATAAAGCCTTTATTCAGCTCTTCAATATTCACATTCGGCCCTTCGCAGTTTTCTTGATTAATCAAACCAACTTTCTTTACTTCTTTCCAAGTTTTATTGAAAAGCTGAACTAAATTTGCTTTCGTAGTATGCATATTTGTATCTTCTTATTCTTCACACTACTGCTCTTCTCTTTCTGCAAAAAATTTCATGAAGTTCAGGTGCTCTATACCTTTTCCATCTTGCATATGAGGCATCACGATCCTGTATTAGCCGAGCAGCTTCAATTGTAAATCAGGGATTGTCTCTATTGCGAATTGTTTTGCTTCTAATTCTAACGTGTTTATTATATAAACTAAGAATATTGCCCTGAAGGAATTGTAGCTGATCATCAATATTAGGTGTGGTATAGATTTGTTCCCATCGTACTACTTGTGTATCTCTTTGTAGTGCATGTATGTCACTGTTGTTGAAATCGCGAAAAGTAAGGGTTTGCTTTTGGATAACCGGCAGTACGTTATAGGTGAGAAAAAGCAAGTCATGCTTGGAAAACATAGGTGCCGCTAATTGTTCACAGTGTATCGTTTTTTGATTGTTGCTGGCGAAGATAACATCTAAAAGAGTATTGCTCGTCCTTGTAAAGTATGTAGGCAAAATAGAATTCACAGGCATAATGCCAATCGCCCTCATAGGATCCGTGAGCTTAAAATTTGATATTTTCGATTAACGGTTAAGCCGGTTAATTTCAGTCGATTAACCGACGTAATAAATTTTTTCGTATTTTGTAGTATTTAAGGTACTTTTTGTGTGTTTAATTATTTGTTTCGTCTCATATACAAAATGTATGTGTTTAGAAATTACTTTTCATACAAACAAATAAGTGTGTTCAGTGATTTTAACTTAAGTAAAACATTAAAATCTTTGGACGTGGCTATAAAATAGTTCAGTAAAGACTCTGCTCCTCTAATTGAACTTGAGGGAATTATGTATTAAGCTTTTGCTTAATAGTTTTGTAAAATCCAATAATACTGTTGCCAACGATTTAACTAAAAATCTCAAAATTAAAAATCTCAATTATTTTATACCTCCACTCAGGTCTATTTCCTTCTAGCAACAGTGTTTTAAAATACAGTACAAAAATGGAAACTAAGGATATCGAAAATGAACTTTTTTCGCTGAGGTCTGCCAGCATGAATTAGATGATGACCTTACAACAGAAGAAACTATCGATTGTAATTAGGGTTTTTTCCCGGGAATTCCCGGGACGGGAGTTATTTTCATTTCCCGCTATCCCGGGAATTCCCGGGATTAAAATTCTATTTATATACATAAAAAAGTACTATTTTGGCAGACAAAAATCCTTCTTTTCTCTTTAAATTGTTATCGTTTATCATGAAATAATATCTATAAGGGTAAAGAAACTAACGATGGCTCAAAACGTAAAGTAGTTTCGATTTAACTGCCTTTTTTAAGCGCACTTTTGACTTACCTGCACAAAATTATTAATTTGTGGCACTATTCTTTAAAACTCCATACAATTTCGTTTTTTCAGTGCACTTTTAGGATAACTGCCTTTAGTTGTTGGTACTTCAACACAATTTTCATACAAAAATTCAATCTTAGCTGAATTTTGACTTAACTGCACAAAATATTTGTTTTCTGTGGTTATTCTTCAAAATCGATTTTTGAGTGCACCTTACCTGTGCACATACCTGTAAAATATTTTTTGGCAGTTTTAAATTATTTTCATATAAAAAATCAAAGTTAGCTGCACACACTTAATAATTGTGCTTACTTGTACATTAAGCAGATAAGTACATTTAAAATAACAGAATTTTTGATTTATCTGCACAAAGAATGGTGAAAAGTTGACTGTGCAGTTAAGTCAAAATAGCTGTATATATAATTATTTTGGACTGAAGAACGAAGAGAAAAAATGTTGCCTCTTTAATTAATTATTTAAAGAAACCGAATTATTTTAGGAAAAGCAACTGCAATATTTTCAATATGCATCAAAATGCACGGTAGTTAAATAGTCAGAAAATCTTTATGCACGTTTTTTGATGCATTTAATGACGAAGAAAATTGGAAACAGATATTACTGCAGATGACGGTGATGCAAGATAGAACTTTCGAGCAAACTTTAAACGCTGCTATTAACAAAGCAGCTGAAATTATTTGGAGACAGTGGAAAAAGGACGAAACATATTGATAATGTATACAACGTCCTCTTAACTATCAGGGCAACTTCTGTAGAGGGCGAAGGTATTTTCTTAACAGCAGAAAATTGCCTTACTTGAATAAGAAACCGATTGTGAGATGAAATAATTGATAAATTAGTGGAGTTCAGTATTTGATGCAAATGGTATTGCGAAAGTGCAAATGCAAAATATAGTAGATTTTTTATGAAATCCAACAACAAAAGACATTAATTTTCATAAAAAAGCTACAATATTTTGCATTTGCACTTTTGCAAAACCACTTGCATGAAACACTGAAATCCGCTATTGACTGTTGCAACAAAGAATGTAAAAGTAAAAATTTTCTAACGGCAGATAATTTTTATTGCATACGAAGAATAAATGACTGAATGTAATATTCTAAGACTGCAACATTTATCCTAGACAATTTTTTAATCACTCTTTTGATCACTTCCGCCCTCGGACAACCACGTGTTAAAATTGATGAATGACCAGAAATAAAACTACTTTGATTTCAGTTCATCAGTGATTTTAGTATTGATTTGTATGCTCTCATTTTGCTCGGTCTAAAATAGTTTTTAAATACGAAATTTTCTTAAAGTCTCGATAAAAATATTGTTCTTTTTTACCTAATTTACATTAAATCTTTTTGTTTTTGTGATTTGTTAAGTTTTTTGCTTTTTTATGTCATATCTTTAGAAACTGTTTTGTTTGTGAAATACTTTTAAAATAAAGCTCAGTTTAACATAAAGAATGATTCAATGATTCAATTTGCTCATATAAACATCAATGGCTTTTGGAAATTAAAATTGTTGGTTAATATTTTATTACGATGTTAAACTCCCGGGAATTCCCCGGATCCCGGGAATTTATTTTTTATTTCCTGCTCTCCCGGGAAACAAAAAAGTATGCGAATAAAAAAAACCCCAATTGCAATTCAAGAAATGTTTCAACAGAATTAACCGAAACAATTAGCAGGTTATGAATATTAAAAAAAAATAAAAGAATACTCTAATGGCATAATGGAAAATTTTATATGTTTAGAGAAATCCAGGAAAAGGAATGAAAAACTACATATTGTGTATTATGGATTGCTTTCGATTTCTTCAACATCTATGATAAATGAAAGGATTTTTTTCAAGCCAAGTTTTATCAAAACTAAAAAAAATATATTTCTCTGAAAGATTGTTTTAGAAGATCTCCTTAAACTATTGAAATAACTGATATAATGACCTCACAAATTTGTTAATTTTTAATGAATACATATTTATGATTTTTTTTTTGCTTGATTTGCTTCAAGAATTATTATGTTTGTTATGTTATTGGCTTTTTTAGTAATAAATTCAAAATAATAGATAATTTATGCAATTTCATTTGTTGAAATTACTTGAATTATGAAAAAACTTTATTAATCGGTTAACCGGTTAATACCACAATTAACTGATTATTAACCGATTAAGCCAAAACCTCGATTAATTAATCGAGCGATTAACCGGTTAAGGCAGAAACGCGATTAAATGAATACCTTACTATATATACACCCAAGAAGCATTTCATTTACCTGGTCCGATATACATATTTAAAAACAAATACTCCATATCTTGATCAACTTTTGATTTCCAAGCAATATTTCCAGTTATACCATTTCTTAAGAATACGGCAACTCCCCCTCCACTTGTTCTATTAGTTGTTGTGTTTATGTCAGCACGATACATATTATATCCATTTATATTAAAAGCATTATCGCCAGTTTACGGGTGAAACCATGTTTCTGAAATGCAAATGGCATCAACACCAGAGTTTTCAAAAATTAATCGTAATTCATCCATTTTGTTATTGAGGATTTATTTATTTAATTTTTTTTTATTTTTTATTTATTTATTTATTATTTTTTTATTTTTTATTTATTATTTTTTTATTTTTTATTTATTTATTATTTTCGATGTCCCATACACAAGACTATGGACTTATATTGCAGTATGGAACTGAGCATATGCAAATACAATAAATCAGATGACAGTACAATAATTAATTGTGTTAGATTAATTTAAATAGTTTTAAAATATAAAATTAAATTTAAATTTTACTAAAACTTAATTATAATCATAAAGTTTATCAAATTTAATAAAATTAACTAAAATATGAAAAAAATATGTAACCAGAAAAATTGAAAACATACAATGTTATACAATCAGAATTTCTCAGAAAATAATATACATATATTCAACGTGAAAAATTACAAAACATATATTTCCTGTATTGACAGTATTCTAATTTTGATTGAAGTGCAATACTGGGTTAGCCATAGATTTCTTAACATTGAAAACGTGATTAGACCAAGTGAGGGCGTTGTTAAAGTAAATACCAAGATTTTTGGCAGAGTCAACAATAACTATGGACTGGTTGTTTAAAGTTATAATAGGATTGTAATTAAGTTCTAATAACCTCTTTTTAATAACCAAGCACTTGGACTTTGTCGGATTAATTGCCAGACCATTAGCGGTGGCCCACTCGTAAACGCGACCTAACTCCTGGTTTAATGTCCTCACACATTCATCAACCGCGGTGCTACTGCAACTAATATATAGCTGAACATCATCCGCATATAATCTAACCCTACAGTATTCTAGCTTGCCCTGAAGATCATTCACGTATAAAGAAAAAAGTAGAGGGCCCAAGATCGAGCCTTGTGGAACACCCCGGCTTAATGGCAAAAAGCATGATGTTGAGGTAGGTGTTTCAACATATTGATATCTATCGATTAGATATGAATATATCAGACCAGTGGCAGTTGGTGAAAATTTAAACATATATTTAAGCTTAAGACACAAAATGTTATGATAAACCATATCAAACGCTCTGGAATGATCCACGAGAACTAAAAACGTAACGTTACCGCAGTCTACCTGTTGTCTTATATCTTCTGTAAAATCTATGAGGGCCGTTATGCAACTGTGATTTTTACGAAAACCAGACTACCGGTCAGTGAGTATATTCTTGGTTTCAAGATACTGCGTAACTTGGTTATGAATTAATCTTTCAAAGACCTTAGATAAAAAAGGCAAAATTGATATCGGCCTATAATTAGAATTAGATTTAGGATTGGGAATAATCTTAGCAAGTTTTAAAATTCTGGGATAGCAGTTGGTGCATTTAAATGACATATTCTAGAAACGTTATGCTGTCTTACTAAAATTTTTAGCATAATGCTCATACTATCTCTGGAACTCCACTGCCCGTTATGGAGATAGTTTGTTGTCATACTGGTTTAAAGCAGCGCATTACACAATGAAACGTAATAAGTTGTTATAACAAAAATTTGCGAAGTAAAATATATTAATGACATAATAAAAAGTTGTATTAAAAATAAGCCAAAAATTTTTTATAAAAATAATAAGAAAAAAGCATATGTAATTATCAAATATGATGACTTCTAAAATATCTGATGAATCTCCATCGTTGACAATAATATTATTGGGCAGCTTGTGGCACAAGAAATAACTTATTTATGTAACTCCTCAGGCCTGTCAATACGTACTATCATGATATTTTACGTAAACAATGCCTCGCAAAGTGTAGGTGTTTCTAATTCGATTGTTCTTTTTAAGCTTTAGGGCATTTTTAAAAATATTGTAATTAAACGGCGTAAGGTTTTTATTTACAAAAAATAAATGATCGTTACCAAGACCAATATGTACTTAATCTGAATTGTGTTTTATTTGACCGTTTAAACTGCGCACATATTTTAAGGATTAAGTTTCTTTCGTAAGAGCTGTTAAGACGTACTACAATCGGAGAATCAGGAACGTTAGCCATAACTGTGGCCATTGCCGTAACCGTACTTACTGCATTCGATTAGTTTTGCCTTAACCATAAAGCTGAAAGTCCATAACACGCGTTTCGTGCGATGCGCGTTTTGTGTGTTTCATACTTTAGACGCCTTTCTAAATTCAAGTTACATGCAACGCTTTTTGTGCGCCAATGGTGTAGTGTAAATATTTTTATCAAATAAAAATAATTTTTGCAAAATTGTTAATTGAAATGTTAAAAGAATTTGTGGAATTTATTGAGATTATAAATATAATATTTTGTGCAACAAGGGCATACTCAAAGCTCCAAAATATGACAAGACGGTTTTGGGTGCGTCCCTTGTATTTGGATGGGAAGTGAGTGTTTTTTTTTAACTCAGCGAGAGCTATTCCAACAGATTGTCGGCTCTTCTTGACTTTAATGTAAATTTAATTGTGTCAGTACAATATTGAATAAAGTATAAAGATAAAATTATAAAATTAATAAACATAACAGAGATGAAACTTATTACATAAAATTATCGATGAATAAAATGAATATTTTGTTGATGAAAGAATTGTGTTAAAAAATTAATTTTTATGTATTTTATTCTTGAAAACATTTGTAAACTCTGTTGCGATAGGGTTTTTTTATTAAAGACTTCTTTTTTGTAAAAAAAAAAATTTAAAAAATAATCCACCATACAAACATATTTATCGATAGCATTGAAAATATAATATAATTTGTCATCCCTGGATATCAAAAACAGCTGTCATTTTTTCATGGCGCATGCGACGCATACAAAAGTAGAAAGTAAACCAACTTTTCGTGTTAAGCGTTTTACGCTTTGTGCTATGTAACTCGTCATATACATTTACACTGATTCTACTTTTTTGACAGCCGCTTATAACGCGTTACCTTGTGTAACGCGTGTTATGGACTGTCAGCTTAAGCAGTAGAGTTGTGCTTATCAGCAGTGTGACCAGATTTTAAAATAATATAAAGCTAAATCAGGTTTTAAATAGAGATAAAAAGAGCTAAAGAAGGAATTTTAAAGCAAAAAAAAAGCAAAATTTTTTTACAACTTTGCAATAGTAACTTTTCATTATTTTTAAATTTTTTTATAGTTTAAATGGTGTTTATGTAGGTATAAATAATATGAAAATATATTTTTGGCTCATTTAAATGAAAAACAAACAATCAATAACAACAATCTAAGTACTGAAAATAGCATTTCGCAAAATAAATACGATTTCGACTCGAAGTGACTAAGCTGGTGTGTTGGAAATCGCAATCACAAAAAACTTAGCTATTTCAATTCGCAAGCAAAGAGAAAAGTGAAATTCTAAGTGAACTTTCCTCTTTAAAAAAATTTGGTATCAAATTGCAAAAATAAAAGCATTCCAGTAAAATTTAAACTCTTTCTATTTAATATAATTTAAAAAAATAAAATTTTTATACATTTAATACAAAATACTAAATTAAAAAGTATGTTGCTTTATTTCGACTATTGTGTTACTTTTGTTTACTTTAAAAACAGATGCATAAAACATATAATATGAAGCAAAAATAGTAAGGGAAAAATCTAAAAATAGTTGAAAAATTCTGTGTTGGATACAATGTTTTCAAAAAACATAGAGCATTGATAAGAATCTTTTTCGAAGATTATTTCGAAAAATAAACAGAACGGGCGACCCTTAGCACATGCAAAAGTGAGAATTGCGATTTTAAACTCACAAGCGACGTTTGCCATTATAATTCCAAAAGAGTAATATCACCTACGCTAAAATTTGACATTTCTTCTTTAAAATTTTCATACAATTTTCTTTTGTATTGCTTAAGCCCTTATGACACTACATTTTTCTTGCATTGTTTTGCTATAGGATTGAAAGAAAGAAATAGCATATGATAGAAGGAAACAACTATACAAAATGTAAACAAAACGTAATGGCTTCTTTAAGTGCTGCCTACTTTTTATTTATAATAAAACGGCAAAAGAAAAAAACGAGGCGCTAAGTCGCTGAATTCGTGAATAAAGCGATAACTTGGCAACACTTTAATGGTTCAAGCATGAAACGTCAATTTTAAGTTGAACATTTTTAAATTTTTTTTTGATAGGGCCCTGTAATTGTTGGGGTATTTCTTGTAATTATAATTCCTGCCTACCCGATTCTTGCCGGCGCTAATTGGCGCCACTGGCTCTAAAGTTTTTTGTAGGCAGATAGAATGCCGAGAGAAAGCAGATGGATGCTTTCTGTTAGATTTAGAGCAGATGGATGCTCTTAAATAAAAAAAGGAAAAGTGCCGATTTAAGGCTGGATAAACAATAATTTTATTTTAAAATTTCATCACTTTATAAACAAAATTAACGGGATCCTTAAAATAGACTTATCCTAGTTTTGTTGGTATAAATTTTATAAATAATGTTAACAAAAACTCTTGAGTGAGATTTTGAGTGAGAAATAGGAATGCATGTATAAAAATTAACGGGTGCATAATAATAACAAAATATAAGTAATATTATTACTAATGATATAATAACAAATAAATAAAAATAACAAAAATCTGTATATTAGTGCATGTGAAGAAACAGAAAAATATGTGCTTGTATAGTAGACAATATAAGTACTCTACACCCTCGCCCTCTAGAAAAATTTTACAATTTTTTTTTGTTTTGTAGAAACTAAAATTTAAAATTTTTCTTTATTATTATTATTATTATTTTTTTTTATCTAGTATTCAATTACATATTTAATATTTTTTATGTTATTATTGTGATATTCTTTTATTGTGTTCCCTACATCTAGGATAGTGTTTACTCCTTTTGTTTCAATTACTTTGTACGGACCATTGTATGGAGGTTGGTTTTTCTTCCGATTAAAATTTCGGACAAGAACCAAATCTCCTTTCTCCAAATTTAGAGGATTATTCTGTACGCATTGATCTGCTCTTTTCTTTTTTGAATTTTCTAAATATTCTTTTGCCTTAGTTAAAGAGAATTGCAGTCGTGCTTTTAATTCTTTTACATAACTATCAGTGTTATAAATTGGTTTAGAATCTAGAATATTATCATTGGGAAAATTTGGCAGTCTTCCATATATCAGTTCATATGGCGTGTAGGTTGTACCTATGTGAGGTGTCGTATTATATGCGAAACAAAAGTATGGGATCCACTGGTCCCATTCATCGTTTTTACAGAAATTTAGCAAAAATTCATTGAGTACTCTGTGGTTTCTCTCTATTGAGCCGAGTGTTTCGTGGTGATAGGGCGTGCTAAAAACTTGCTTAATACTTAGCAGATTACATATCTCAGACATTAACATATTTAAAAATTCAGTACCTTTATCCGACTTCAGTACTTTAAAGTGTCCGTATATTAAAATTAGATTGTTAACCATAGCCTTTGCAACTGTTTTTGCGTCTTTTGACTCAATAGGGCATGCTATCACGTATTTAGTCAAGTCATCCTGCATAGTGAGTATGTACCTAAATTGGTTTGAATACCTAAGCGGACCTACTGTATCTATTGAAATAGTTTCAAAAATGCTTCCCGGTGTGTCAGTTATAGTTAATTTCTCTTTTGTATGCTTTGTTTGCTTATTTATTTTACATCTGTTGCAATTGAATACGTGTGCTTTAACCATTTTATTCATATTTTTCCATACGTATCTCTGTTTTAGTTTCAGAGTTGTTTTTCTTGTACCTAAGTGACCGCCTATTGTCGAATCGTGATATTTAGCAATTAATTCGTTTTGCATATTCTTATCTGTTACACGTGTTGGTGACCTATGTATTAAAATCTTCAAATTTTCACCTTTTCTTCTATTGAGGTTGTTGAAAATGTTCTTAAATTGTTCTACGTTTGTTATTCTAAAAATTACATCATTGGCTTCTAAAGCAAGTTCCTGTATTTTCCGGGATAGCATATTTGGTACGAGCTTCTCCAAGGACAGCTGTGTGTTCCGTGGGTTATCGCCGCATCCTATTACTATCTCTGAGTCCGAAACTTTTATGTGAGGTTTTGTATACTTGGTATCTATTTCGAATCTTAATTTTTTTATATTTTTGACATCCGATGTTGACGTACATTCCCATATAAAAAGTTCATGACGCTTTTCACTAGAAATGCAATTTTCATCACTGTTGCCACCTTGTTTCTCTAGTGTCTTCTGCATATTACGTGTTATGGCCAATATGTTGTGCTAATCGGTTTCGGTATCCGTAGGTATCATAGCTTTCAATGTCTTGGTATCTATAACTATTCTTGATAGCGCATCAGCATTTGTGTTCATTTTTCCCTTTTTATACGATATTTCAAAATCGTAATCACTTAAATCAAGTCTAATCCGAGTCATTTTGGACGACGGATTTCTAAGTGTAAATAACGACACTAACGGTCTGTGGTCTGTGACGACGTAAAATTTCCTACCATAAAGATATGGACGGAAAAAGTTGATTCCCCAATGAATGGCTAAAAGCTCTTTCTCAATGACAGATTTGTTTATATCATGCTTTGACAATGTCTTACTTGCATAGGATATGGATGGGTAAGTCTGAGCCAATCTCTCCCTGTGAGAGGATTGCACCCAGCGTATTGTAGAATGGGTGGGCTTAGCAGTTTTGATTTTAGCGTTTCAAAAGATTTCTGACAATTTTCATCCCATGCGAAGGGTATATTTTTTTTAACAATTGGTTCAAATTTCTTGCTATATTGGCGAAGTCTTTTACAAAACGTCTGTAGTAATTGCAGAATGCGATGAATCTTCTAACTTCATCAGCATTTTCTGGTGCTGGATAATATTTTATCACGCTATTCTTGTTTGGATCAGTACGTATTCCCTCACTAGTTATAAGGTGACCTAAATAGACTACTTCATTTCTCAAAAAGCAACATTTGCTTGTGTTTAACTTTAAATTGTATTGTTTTAAACGTTCAAAAACTTTTATTAAGTTATCGTGGTGATGCTGTATACTACATCCAAACACAATTATATCGTCTACATATAAAAATGCCTCTGCGCTCAAACCGCTTAATGCTATCGTTAGCATACGCTGAAAACTGTTCGACGATATTTTAAGACCAAATGGCAACCTCGTGAACTGGAAGTGGCCATTTCTTGTAGAAAACGCAGTCAAAGGCCTAGAATCTTTATCTAAACTAATTTGATGGAATGAGCTATTCATATCCAAAGTAGAGAAATATTTTGCCCTGCCCAACTTATCTAACACGTCTTCTATTCTCGTCAATGGGAACTTGTCGTTTATTATCTTCTGATTCAATTTACGAAAATCTACGACTAAACGCCATTTGCGTTTGTCATCTGTTGACTTTTTGGGTACTACTAATAATGGTGAGTTGTTTGGGCTTACGGATTGTTCAATAATTCCTTCCTTTAATAATTTATGTACCTGTTCATTAATTTCTTCCATTTGTGTCTGTGGCAATCTATATGGTTTAATATACAAAGGCGTAGTATCTGTTGTTTGTATGTGTTGTGTGTAAAAATTTTTTACTGTAAGTTTCTCACCTTCAATGTGAAAAATCTCACTGTATTTAGCTATAATGTCTACTAAAGACTCTTTCGCTGCAGGATCTATTGTCTCAATATTTAGATTTTGTAAAACTCTTGCTACCCGATCTCTATCTGGTGTAGCAACACCTGTATTATAGCTATATATCTCGTAATCATCTAAGTTTCTTTTCTCTAACATCATTGTTAGTGGTGTTCAAAACCTTTATATGCTGTTTTCCTTTTGCTGGTATAATGCTATTCGCTATGGAAATTCCTGGAGCTATTTCCTTGTTAAGAATTATGCTTTCTTTCTCTGTACATATGTTTATAGGCATTATTGACTCTGAGCGAGCTGATATACAAATATCTGTGTTATATACACATTTGGGCGTTATTGGCAATACGAATTCCTCATCTGCCACATTAAAAGTTGTAGTGAATGTTTCGAAGTCTATTTTGCACTTGAATTTTTTCGAGTATATCTCTTCCGATGATTCCATCAGTGGGTATTGGGAAATCGTTAGGCACGATGTGAAATTCGTGTATTATGTAACGATTTTCAAAGTGTAGATTTAAGTTCGCCGTACCAATACTCTGGATTGTATCTAAAGTGATACCAGTTAGTGTTGAAATATTTGTTTTATTTATATCTTCAATTTCTTTTTGCTTATAAATTGATATTTCTGCTCCCGTATCTATTAAAAAATTCAGGTTACCTTCTGTACCTCTGCAGTCTATTGTAATTGGATTATTATTACCCTTGGAAAATGCGTACAATTTAGGCTTTGGATAACAAAGTTTTGTTATCCTGCCCACTTAGTTTCCCTGCCTATTGCCTCCTGTTGCATTGTTTCTATTATTATTATTGGTTCTATTATTGTTATAACTGCTTCTAAAACTGTTGTTATTGTTATTGCTGTTGCTTCCATAGTTATTTCCGGTATGAACTCTTTGCCTTGGATATTGGCTGTTGTCTCGACTATTATTGTGAGATAAAGTCACATATTGGTTGTTGTTTCTAATAAAATGTTGATTATTGTTTCTACCGAAATGTTGGTTGTTGTTTCTATTGATATTATTACTATAACGGTTGTTGCCATGACTATTGCCGTAATTTGTGTGATTGCTTCTGAAATTGCCACCATTTCTATTCGCCGTGCCATTTCTACTATACCTTCCATTATTAAAATCGTTTTCATTTCTCCCAATCCTAAAAATACCATTGTTCTTGGTTTGCAAGTTTCGTTCTACAGTTATGCATTTTTCGACCGCCTCATTCAGGCTCTTAGGGCTACTTGCTAGCAATATGTTTCTATATTCTTCGTTAACTCCTTTTGTGAACACATTGAGAGCCATGCTTTCGCTCATTCTATAAATTGCGTCTTTCGCTTCTTGTGTGGGATTTTCAATTGTTTTTATTTAAAAATCGCTAAGCTGATCAGAAAGTAAAGCAACTTTTTCCCTGAACGATGATATATTTGTACTGCCTTGTCTTATTGTACCAAACTCAGTGAAGACTTGTTGTAACGTCCTTGGATTTGGGTATACCTCAACCAATATTTTCTTCAAATCGGAAAAAGTAATCGGTCTATTAGCACGTCCTATAACACTACGAACTTGTGCTGTGAGCTTAAAATTGTATACGTATTTTATATAAACTTCCCTATCTTCTGTCCTTATCATATCATGTAGCAACTCAGCCTGAACTAGAAAGTCCTCTAGAGTCTCATATGAACCTTTAAACGTTTGTAGATTTTTACCTACTACTGATATATCGAATTGTGCCATTTTTCCTGCTTTAATATCTGAGTTTTTTGCTTCCTTCGTATTTAAATTCTTTATTAAATTTGTTACTCTCAAGTTTAATTCGTTGAATTGAACTACGATAGATTTAATTTCTTCCTCCTCTAAATTTTCGCAAATTTTATTGACCTCGTCTTTTAGGTATATTAACCGCGCTAATTTCTCTACTTTATATTCATTGGAGTAAACCCTCTCCTTACTCTTTTTTATATTCTTTTCTAATTTTTCTATTTCTGTATGATATTCTTTTATATTTTCCATAAATTAGTATATAATTCAATTTAAAAAAAATTTTTTTATTAATATTATAAATACATAAAAGTAGTATTAAATTAAAATAATTTTGCACTACGGTAACATTGAAATCTGCACTTATTAAAGCCCTTATGACACTACATTTTTTCTTCATTTTTCAAGTTTTGGAGAACAGTGCAAATATAATATAATAGGAAATTTTACCAGGTGCAAAGAGTTCAGCTATATTAAAATAAATACCAAATTGTTAAAGCTCTTACTAGTGTTATCGATAAAAAAGGGGGCCCTGTCAAAAAAAATGTAAAAAGGTTCAACTTAAAATTGACGTTTCATGCTTGAAACATTAAAGTGCTGCCAAGTTATCACTTTATTCACGAATTCAGCGACTTAGCGCCTCGTTTTTTTCAACTTTTTTTTCTTTTGCCGTTTTATTATAAATAAAAAGTAGGCAGCACTTAAAGAAGCCATTACGTTTTGTTTACATTTTGTATAGTTGTTTCCTTCTATCATATGCTATTTCTTTCTTTCAATCCTATAGCAAAACAATGCAAGAAAAATGTAGTGTCATAAGGGCTTAATTAAAGAGTTTTTTTTTCACCCTGTTGTAGAATTATAGTTTATTATGGCAATGCTGTTATTAACAGCTGCAATTGACATTAATTCTACCTATGCTTCTTCGCGTTTTTTTGTTTTACAACTCGTTTTGTCAGAAGTTTTCGGTTTTGTATATTTTATTTTTTTTTTGTTAAAAATTTTTAATTAAAAGTGTTCATTTGTTTCTTTTTTTGTATTTTTTTCATTTTACTATTATTTAAATAGAGTGTTTTTCGTTTTTCATTTAATTCCAAGTGTAAAAAAAAGTTTGTTAAAATGTTTAAAATAAAATGTTTTGTGTTTTATGTTATTTTTAATGTACTTCTTTTGTGTTTCATTTTTTTTATAAATAAATACATTTCAAAAAAATTAAAAAAAACTAATTTTATTTATGTCTGCGGTGCTCCGCCATTTGTGCTTCCAACTCATCAATTTCTTTGTGCATTTCTCTCGCACGTTTCCAGGATGGTGGTGGATCTTTCTCTAGCTGCACTTTTATTTTGGCTATTTTTGTCCGTAGACGGACTAATACGCCACCTCTTTTTCGCCGTGGCCTTTCAACTCGTGGAATTCGGGTGAGTCTCTCCTCTATACGACGTTGTTGCCTATTTCGATAATCTTGTATCGTTAGTGGCTTAGGGCCTACCTTTTTTGGAGTGGCCACGTAATCCGGAGCTTCTCTGGTGCTGTCTGTCGGGTGATATTCTTCGACAGGTATTTCTTTGTTGTTTGGCAGGATCGCCATGTAATGGTTGGGGTATTTCTTGTAATTATAATTCCTGCCTACCCGATTCTTGCCGGCGCTAATTGGCGCCACTGGCTCTAAAGTTTTTTGTAGGCAGATAGAATGCCGAGAGAAAGCAGATGGATGCTTTCTGTTAGACTTAGAGCAGATGGATGCTCTTAAATAAAAAAAGGAAAAGTGCCGATTTAAGGCTGGATAAACAATAATTTTATTTTAAAATTTCATCACTTTATAAACAAAATTAACGGGATCCTTAAAATAGACTTATCCTAGTTTTGTTGGTATAAATTTTATAAATAATGTTAACAAAAACTCTTGAGTGAGATTTTGAGTGAGAAATAGGAATGCATGTATAAAAATTAACGGGTGCATAATAATAACAAAATATAAGTAATATTATTACTAATGATATAATAACAAATAAATAAAAATAACAAAAATCTGTATATTAGTGCATGTGAAGAAACAGAAAAATATGTGCTTATATAGTAGACAATATAAGTACTCTACAGCGCCTTTTTTTTATCGATAACACTAGTAAAAGCTTTGACAATTTGGTATTTATCTTAATATAGCTGAAGTCTTTGCACCTGGTAAAATTTCCTATTATATTATATTTGCACTGTTCTCCAAAACTTGAAAAATGAAGAAAAATGTAGTGTCATAAGGGCTTTAGACTGTTTTCTAATGAAAAGATGTTTGTGATTTGTAAAGTTGAAAAGTTATTTGGCAAACGTTGTTGTAGTTTTTTATATTTCGGCAAGTGTATCTAATTTCTTTTTCTGCTTCAGAATCGATTATGTTTTGTTTTTAAATCAGATATTGTTCAAACTTATAGTTAAAATACGGAGTTGGAATTAGAAAACCGTCTAAATTTGATTTTAAACGGCAAAAAATTTCGGACTTCAAAACGATTTGATTACAAAGATTTTTCAAAAGCAAGTGTAGTTCTGAAAACAACAGCATGGTGGCCACGTCGTTACTTTCGAACACTTTATTTATTTTTTGAACATCAGAAAGTAATGGATTTAATAATTTCAAATAGAGTAAATATTTTTCACTATACAAATTTTTCAAGACTTTAGCTTGATGGCAGGATTCCGATATAGATGCAAGTTGAAAGTGAGTTTTTAAATCCAACCATTGTATACTTATTACACCATGATGTCGATCAAATGTGCCGCGGGGAATGTTTCTGCACTGCCAGATTATTATTATTATTTTTTAACTACTTTATATGGTTACGGCACATAAATTTATTCTGATAAACTGTTTTATTTATTTTGAAATAGAAATTAATTACACGAAATTAAAATTAAAGAAAAAGCTAAATGGATTGTTGAAAAAAGCTGAAAAAAAGCTAAGAGCTAAATGAAATACTTCGAGCTAAACAGTAAAAAATAAAGGTAAATTTAGCTCCAAAAGAGCTAATATGGCCACACTGCTTATCAGCTCTTTTGAGTGAACGCTTTTTTCCGCTCAGCTCACTTTACTGAACTATTTCACTTAAGGTGGACTTAGACTATCTGTGTTTTACATCTGACTTGTCAGTTTTGAGACCCACATGTAGCTTTGCGTGGCTGTTAAAATTATCCATTTACAGACGATTTAAAATTTTTGTTTTCACACGTACATGTATAATCGCATCTGACATAACCTAAGTGACGCCAACACATACTTGCTAACTCAAAACAGCTGATGTCAGATGAAAATACAACGTGCTCTAATTGAAAATTTTGTCGCCTGACTTTAGTTCTGTAAATTTCAAATGGCAATGTTTCAAAAGATTCACACGACATATATAGCTTTTGCAGTGTGAAATTGGACAATTCAGATGTAAAACACAGATAGTATAAAACCACCTTTAGTTAGCTCAGTAGCTCACTTGTTTACTAGGCAAACTCCTAAAGAAACATTTCATCAAGGCGAATTCATAACAAGTAAAATTGACAGCACAGCCACAAACAATATGACTTGTGCGCACCTGGTGACTTTTTTGTGTATTTATAATATTTAGTTGGAAGTCAAAATTTGCTTGTTTGTTTTGATAACATTATAAATAATAATATAATTTATAATAATACATTATAAATAATAAGAATGACAAGAAGTGATTCAAAAGTTTAAGAAATTGTGAAAGAAAGTAAATAAATATTATATAAATAAAAAAACGGACTTTAGAAATGGGAGCAAGAAAAAGTTTCCATTGTGCTAAAAATGTAATGTGTACTAAAAAATATATATTCTTCAAAAAGTGTGTGAATTAGGTTTTGCATGTGTTAGGTTGTAGTCTAAGAAATTTTTCGGTCCGTGGTTCTTGTACTGGATGTTTTCAAGGCAAATTCGGCAATGGCGCTACTATTTTTAGTTCGCCGTGAACTATGAAACAGCAGACACAAGAAAGAAAGAAATATGAAACATTCACCTTAAATTCGCCTTATGTCTTTCACTGAGCTAAAAACGCTCAGTAAAGTGAGCGTTTCACTTTGCTCAATAGAATGAATGATTCAATTGAACTAGTTCGTTCAGGAGCCTCACAAGTCTAATAAGCAGCTATTTTTCATCCATTTTATTAGAAAATACGTTAAAAAATAAAATCTAAGAATATAAAAAGGACAAGCGAAAATATAAATTAAAACAATTCAGCGAAGGTGAAAAAAAGAGAAAAATATACAATAAATTCGTTCTCTCAGCTTATGGTTATGGCAGAAAACCAAAACTCAATTGGTTTCTATGGTTATGGCTATGGCGTTATGGCAAGTCACATATAATCAAATACAGTGTTGTCCATAAGGTTGGTTCGAACAGCTGTTATGGTTATGGTTATGGTTATGTCAAAACTAATTGAACCTATAATTGCATATATGTATTTAAATTGAGAATCAGCACTAGATAGTCTTGGTGTTGTAGAATTATAACTGTTGTTGGGTGAAGCTGCCCAAGCTAGTAACCTCCAATAAGATTGTGAACACCAATTATAAACGCTTTATCGTGTTTGATTAGCAGTTTCTTATATTATATTAGTTTATACAATGTATGTTTTCCTAAAAATAAATTATTTGTAAAGGAAAAACACAAATCTAATATATTTAAAATACACACTTTTTTGGTTTGGAAGCCTAGCTAGCTTCTTTACAAGACAAAGTTTGGTTGACAATTAATATTCAGTATAATAAAAAATATAGCTGCTAGCTCTAAAAAATAGTATTAGTTCCCGCGTGGAATATGTATAAAATTTTCTTAGCACTTTTAAAAATTAATATAAACATATAAAAGAGACAACAAATAAATGCATAGTTACAAATAATTACATGATTCACAATAACAAATAGGCAGTGGCGTCAACAATAACCATTGTTATTACGAGAGATTTGCGATGCCTCTTTTGCTTTTTTTGATTTCGGGACATTGTTTTTGTATTACTTTTTAAAATTTTACGTGTTATTGGAGGCATAAAAATATATTGCTTGCTGGATTATGGGTGTTTTGTTGTATGTTTTGTTTTGTTTTCTTTATGCTGTTTATTTCTTTTTATTGGAATTATGCTATTATGTTTTCAGAATATTTTTGAAATAATTTTGTTTTGTAATTTAACTATTCCGTTGATTAATTATTGTTTTTATTTTTAGGTTGTTATTTTTTTCTTGTAATTTTAAACTAAAGTCTTTTGTGTAGTTTGTGTTTTACTTCTTATTATTTCTTAACAATTGTGGACCTTATTTAAAACACGTCCGTGCACTTCGAGTGTTATAAGCAGTTTATGTGCCCTTTAAAATGACACCTTAATGGAATATCTAAAAAATAGTATTAGTTCCCGCGTGGAATATGTATAAAATTTTCTTAGCACTAGGATAAGTAGTTTTAAATACATATATATTTTTGTGAAGTCAGTTTAATAAATTTTTTATGAATTTTCCTACTCAAAGTCGCGATATTTGGCGACCTAAGCAAAATCGTGAGCTTAGATTTTGTACTAATATTAGTTCTGTCAGAGGCTTTATCCGTACTAAATTTGATCAAAATGTAATGGGGTATGAAAACTGGTTGGTTGGTTTTATATGTTTTAACACATGGACCAAATTTAAACTCGTTTTGTGCGGGAACTTTTTTGACATCAGCATATAAGTAAGATGGCGTTTCTTTATATTTCATATGACCATTTTGTACATATGTATGTATGTGATTTATATTATAATAATTTCTTATTTAAACATTTTTTTCAGGCTTACTATGCCTATGGTAGAATGTTGATTAAGCTGGCAGAGGCTATTGGCCGTTTGGTATTGGCTGGTCGTGAAATGACACGTTTGGCTGGTAAGTTGAATTTGAAGAAATGGACATTATCTACTGTGTACTTATATCAAATGAAATTTAGGTTTTACTGCGCGCATGACCGAATTAATCAAGGTATTGAATGATCTCAATAAGGGCGCGTATGAACGCACTATGGTCAATAATGTCCACAACAAACATTCTGAATTTGGTCCCGGTAAAGGTAAAATGGTGTTTGTGGACAATATTATTAAGTTTGAAAATGTACCTTTAGTAACACCGAATGGTGATGTTTTAGTCAAGGATTTGACATTTGAAGTCAAGTGAGTTTACAATTTTTCTTTTGAATACGTTAAGACAAACTTTTGTTAAACTATTTTTTAGATCTGGTGCAAATGTTTTAGTCTGTGGTCCAAATGGCTGTGGCAAATCTAGCTTATTCCGTATTTTGGGTGAATTGTGGCCAACATGGGGTGGAAAGGTGACAAAACCACACCGCGGTAAACTGTTTTACATACCTCAAAGGCCGTATATGACTTTAGGTTCATTAAGGGATCAGGTATGACTGCATTTTCTTTTTTGCTATAACAAATTATTGTTTAATTTGCTACTTTTATTAGCTTATCTATCCTCATACCCGTGAAGATATGCGTCGCATTGGTCGAACCGATGAAGATCTTATGCAATACTTAGACATTGTGCAACTCACTTATTTAGAGCAGCGTGAAAATGGTTTGGATGCTATTGAGGATTGGATTGATGTGTTGTCGGGTGGTGAAAAGCAACGTATTGCCATGGCTCGTCTCTTCTATCACAAACCTCAATTTGCCATTTTAGACGAGTGCACCAGTGCTGTGTCGGTTGATGTAGAAGGCAAAATGTACAGTTATTGCCGCAAATCAGATATAACATTGTTCACAGTATCACACCGTAAATCATTATGGGTTCACCATGACTACTACTTGCAATTCGATGGCCGTGGCAATTATGAATTCGGTCGTATCGATCAAGAAAAGGAACAATTTGGTTCGTAAGCACATTAGCAATTTAAACTACAACAACCGTTTTATAAATAGAAACAACGTCAAAGTAACCAAAAATACCACTTAATTGATGCCACTTATGATTAAGAGAATGGTAACGATGAAAATGACATGCATACATAGGCCCTGTTCGTAAATGCATCACTGCACTGCATCATATGACAAAACTTGAATTTACAATATCAGTACAAGTTTGCTGATGATCTTTTATAGTAGTAGCCGTTTATGTACTCCGTATTTAACAATTGTTGGTACGTCACCTGCTTCAGTAAATCATTTTAGGACATTTAAATTTCCATTTGCTGCGCAGTGATTCATTTACGAACAGGACCATACTTCTATCCTATGTAAAATCTTTAAAAATAATTGGTGTTGCTGTTATACTTACATATTTCTATATATGACTATCACAGTATAGTGGCCAATTTTTTTATTATTATAAAAAATACACAAAATGTTATTTTCTATTTGAACTAACCTTATTGATGATCAACTTATTTTAATTTTAGTTGAATATAATTTTAATTTTTAAATTTACTACATAAATTTTCTTTTCATACCATAATAAATGAAAGAAGTCAACTTTAAGGACTCCAATATGTTTTTATAAATACATAATGAATTAGTTCATATCATTAACTGTTAGTTTCTTTGTAAAGTCCGGTTTCCTTTTCTTAGCGCTAAACTTATAAAAAGTATTTCCTTCATAAAAAATACTTTATTTGAGTTTTAAATAGCTTTATTATTTTTACATATAAAATCCCGTCTAATTGGTGCTAGTTAGATACATGAAATTAAGTAACTGCTAAATAATTTTTTTCATACACTGTACTAATGGTTATCAAATAGTGGCCGGTAACATTATTCCAGTGGGTCCGTAAAGAGGTATTAAATCATTGTTTAGAGAATTACACTAAGTTGATAAAAAAAATTATTTAGGGGTTCTCATGCACCAATTCTGTTTTGGTGGAGCCCATAGACAGAAAATAACTTTTTTACACTTAAGCCACCATAACTTAGCTATTGTTAATTGATTTTCAAAAATCATGCCTTATTTGAAAGATAAAGAGTCATATCTTTCAAATTTTATTGTTAAAATCTGTTTTGAAACAAAGACTTAATGACTATTTAAAGTTTAAACTTTAAGACCACCGTTTTCCACTACATTTACTTACCGTTATAAACTCGCTTTACGAAGTGACCTAAAAACTAAAGGTATGTATTTTGTTTTTCTATGGTCTCAAACAAAATAGAAATGGTGCATGAGAATCCCTGAATAAATATAGTGTCGGTCAAGAAAAGGTGTGTCACAGTGTTATTAACAGCGCTCGGACTTTCATGCAAATGCATTTTGTTTGTGGTGATAGATAAAGACGTATTGACTAATTATCCATGCGAATCATCAAATTCTAAGTAGTTTGGCATCGATTTTTAGTTGCATATTTTTGCATATTTTGGTGGTTTCAGTTTCTATTTAGTGCGTTTCTGGCATCCAATAATTTTCACTTACCGACTGGCAACTCAACTAAAGTTAGGTGTGATTAAATAATAGACCCAATTATGTTTGTTTTATATTTTTTTCTATAATAATAATAAAACATAAAAAATATATATGGTTCGTAGGTAAATGCATATTTTTGCGCATATATATTTATATTTTTTAGGTGCATTTATTAAGCGTTTAAAATCTATTTTAGTTGCATGAAAGTCGGATCTCTGGTTATTAATAATATATTTTAATATATATGTATATTGTACTTGTAATTTGTAAATAGAAGAATGCATACAAATATGCAAACATTCAGCCTGTAATTGGAAACGGAATTCACAATTATGAATGGGTTCGTGAAAACGAGAAAAAATTTCTTTAATATAAAAATTTTTATTTTCGTTTAAAGTTGTGTATTTAGTGATTGGAAGATGGGAATAAAATATTTCAGCAGTTAAAAGCATGAATTAAAGGGCTTCTGAAGTCTGATTCATGGGCATTTAATTCCAACGGAATATTTCTAAACTCAAGCAGAACCCGATACCGCCAAAGGGGAAAGGGATCTATCAACAAATCGTTCAAAATTTAAAGATAATTTTGAAATATGTATTAGATAATTTTTGTTTTGTTTCTACTACCTTTTTATATTTACAATATGCATTGAAAAATTAAAGTAATATTGGGGTCTACGAAGAAAGAAAAGTTCATAAGTGGTCCGAGAAGCTAAAAAGGGTACAAGGGTTCGTTATATACAAATGAAATATATGATCATATTATTTTCTACTTTTTATTCATTCCTATATAAAAATTATTAGCGGAATTCAGTGTTTGATTCAAATAGTTTTGCGAAAGTGCAAATGCAGAATATTGTATTTTTTTAAAAATCGTGTCCATTTTGTTGTTATGTTTCATAGAAAATCTACGATATTTTGCACTTTCCTTAGACAATTTGCATCAAACACTGAATTCAGCTATCAAAAATTTTATTTTTCTGTAAAATCAAAAATCTTTATTTTATAATTTTTGTAAGTATGTATAAATATATATTTTTGTAATTTTACCAAGGAAGGCGAATAGTGATTTATAATTTTTGTTTAATTTAAATACATATAATTAAATTTAATGTACTCTAGTTCCATTGGAAAGTGTGTATATGTGTATAAGTAATATGTACATACATATGTATGTCTATGAACTAAATAAAGTAAAATTTTTATAAACCAAAAATTTCAACACCTACAATTTTTTCTTCTTATTATTCAATGTTATAGTAAGTTATTCCTTGATTCCAGATAATAACGAGTGATTTTTTTTGCTATTATCTTTTTGGCAACACTAGTTTTGACAGCTCACGCACGTTTTGTATCTCGTGTCACTGTCAAACATCTTCAGTTTGGTCTATAATTTAATCATGAATCGTCTTACAAACGAACAACGCTTGGTGAATGGGCTCTTGAAAAGTTAGATGAAGATCCACTTTTTTATCGAAGAATTGTGTTCAGCGACGAGGCTCATTTCTGGTTGAATGGATACGTGAACAAGCAAAACTGCCGTATTTGGAGTGAAGAGCAGCCAGAAGCATTGCAAGAGCTACCAATGCATCCACAAAAAACAACCGTTTGGTGCGGATTATGGGCTGGCGGCATCATTGGGCCGTATTTCTTCAAAGATGATGCGAATCACAACGTTACTGTGAATGGTGAGCGCTACCGTGCGATGATAACAAACTTTTTTCTGCCCAAAATGGAAGAGCTTGACTTGCATGACATGTGGTTTCAACAAGACGGTGCCACATGCCACACAGCACGCGAAACAATGGACCAATTGAGAGGCGAGTTCGGTGAACAGTTTATTTCACGCTTGGGACCAGTCAATTGGCCGCCCAGATCGTGCGATTTAACGCCTCTAGACTATTTTTTGTGGGGCTATGTTAAGGCTAATGTCTATAGCGACAAGCCCGCTTCGATTGACGCGCTGGAAGCCAACATTGCCAACATTATTCGTGAGATACCGGCCGAAATGTTGGAAAGAGTATGCCAAAATTGGACTAAGCGGATGGGCCATTTGAGGCGCAGCCGCGGCCAACATTTGCATGAAATAATCTTCAAACATTAAATTATATCGACCCAACTATCGATCCAAATAAATATTTCATGCATTTTTCTGAATTTTATGTGTTTTTTTTTTGTTTACTTTCCGATAGTTCTTATAAAATCACCCATTACATATGTAGATATATTTAAAAAAAAACTAAAACCTGACAACATACTTAAAAATAGCGATCGGAAAAGTACGAAACAAGAAAATATTCTTGTCTGTGGTATATTGTGTATCGCAAAATTGGAGACAATCTCTAAAACCGATCAAAACTAGCTAAAACTGTAAGAAATGCCAAAAACTCGGGAAAAATAGTAAAAACGGCGGAAATTCGCCAACACTTAGTAACATTTTTAAAATTACAAAGTGTAATGATTAAAAACATCCCTAAACTAATAATACAAGAAAGCAAAAAACTTTGCAAATCACTCCTATCGCCTTGTGTCGAATGAGCAATCTAGAAAGACAATTGCTATATCTCGCGAAACAAGTAGGCTACATTCTTGAAATTTAGCATAGATAATAAATGGCTTAAGAGCTACACATATGTAAAACTGAAAAAAATTAAGTTAGGGGGTTCATAAACATTTTTCCAACTGATTTTTTTTCATCAAACTACGAATATGAGTTTTTTGTTGCAATCAAAACTTAAAAAATGTTGAGCTTATAGTGCTGGGAATAAATGATTTTAATAAATCAATAACTTTAACAACACTTTTGTGTATTTTACATATTTTCTCTAAAATGCATATGGGATATTTAATAAAATAGCGAGGGTATTAAATACATACTATTAAATTTAAAAAAATATTTGAGTTATGAATTTTTAGTCGAACTGTATGGATTTTATCCAAAGTTATTTAATTAGTTTGGCTTAAGCTCATTTTTAATTTAATCTTTCGATCAAGTTATTTTTTATTTAAGAAAGAAATTTTAAAGCATGTGAATATTGAACATTAAAAAAAAATTGGATGTACGGAGGGTTGAACTGACAGCTGTTTCGTTACCACCAAGTCTACTCGTCAGAGTCCTTTACCTACACTACCACTGACAGTGGCAACAACACTGTAGCGAAAATCCTACTAATTTTAGTAAGCTCAATTAACAGACTGTCGCCATCTTGTGGCGAGTGGAACCTATTAATTAACTTTTTCTAAATGCTCGTAACTTCACTAACTGTCTTTTCTTAGAATGTTCAACTATTCTAAGCTTTTTCATTTCAGTCTTACCAGCGTGGAATATCTTCGATATTCTCAATGCTGGGATATTTTGAATGTTTATTTTGCCCAAGTTTTTGGAACAGTACACATTCATGTTTTAGCTAAGAGCCTTTAGAGTTTTAATAATTGAGTTATGAATTTTTAGTCGAACTGTATGGTTTTTATCCAAAGTTATTTAATTAGTTTGGTTTAAGTTCATTTTTAATTTAATCTTTCGATTAAATTATTTTTTATTTAAGAAAGAAATTTCAAAGCATGTGAATATTGAACATTCAAAGAAAAATTTGGATGTACGGAGGGTTGAACTGACAGCTGTTTCGTGACCACCAAGTCTACTCGTCAGAGTCCTTTACCTACACTACCACTGACAGTGGCAACAACACTGTAGCGAAAATCCTACTAATTTTAGTAAGCTCAATTAAGAGACTGTCGCCATCTTGTATGAATGTGTACTGTTCCAAAAACTTGGGCAAAATAAACATTCAAAATATCCCAGCATTGAGAATACCGAAGATATTCCACGCTGGTAAGACTGAAATGAAAAAGCTTAGAATATTTGAACATTCTAAGAAAACGCAGTTAGTGAAGTTCCGAAGATTTAGAAAAAGTTTATTAATAGGTTCCACTCGCCACAAGATGGCGACAGTCTGTTAATTGAGCTTACTAAAATTAGTAGGATTTTCGCTACGGTGTTGTTGCCACTGCCAGTTGTAGTGTAGGTAAAGGAATGACGAATAGACTTGGTGGTCACGAAACAGCTGTCAGTGCAACCCTCCGTACATCCAAATTTTTCTTTGAATGTTCAATATTCACATGCTTTGAAATTTCTTTCTTAAATAAAAAATAATTTGATCGAAAGATTAAATTAAAAATGAACTTAAGCCAACTAATTAAATAACTTTGGATTAAAAAAATATTTAGAATTTTCAACGTATTTATAAGCAATTATGTAACAAAAATGCGTTTCTTCATATATGTACACTGCTGTTCAATTGATTAGACCCGCACACATAATTGTTTTTACTTAGTAGGCCATATATTTTGATATTTTATAGGTACAACAACAATTTTGCTATGTACCAGCGGATAGCGTATTTATTTGAGCTTAAAAGCATATCGAATTCAAATAGTGCAGTCTGCAATTTTCTCGAAAATTATTTTATTATAGCAACGGAATTGTCATCTGTCATTTTAATAAAAAAAAGTTATTTCTTAAAAGTTTTTTCATAAATTTTTTATTGTGCTATCTAACATAGCGTCTGCACCACTCCAAGGCAGCCTCAGCTGCCCTAACCCTCCGCCTAGCAGAGAAAGGGGAGGATATTGCGCTAGTCCAGGAGCCGTGGACCAATAACGGCAAGATTCTTGGACTCAGCGCCAGTGGCTACAAACTACTGTACGCAGCAAACTCAGGTAACAATGACAAAACCATTAGATCCTGTATTTTAGCGAAAGCCAACCTTAACATCTTCATTCTCTCTAATTACAGTGATGAAGATACGGTTACTGCAGCATGGGAGACAGGGGAATCCACCATATGAATTCTGTCCTGCTATATGGCTCACGACCACATGGACCCACCACCTCACACCTTGGTCCATAAGATGGCGGGAGCAGCTAAAGAGAGGGGCATACCCATTCTAATGGGCGCCGACGCAAACGCGCACCACCATATCTGGGGCAGCTCAGATACCAACGCAAGAGGTGAGTGCATTTTTGACTTCATTCTAGATAACAATCTAGTAGTTCTAAATCGGGGTTCAGAACCCACCTTTGCGGTCTCTAACAGGCAGGAGGTCTTAGACATAACACTTGCCAGCATGAGACACGCACATCTGATTCAGGGGTGGAGAGTCTCAACAGACTGCTCCTTTTCTGATCACCGCTATGTGGTATTTTCCATCAGCATAGCCAACAGAGTTACAAGATCTTATTTAAACAGACGTAGAACGAACTGGGAGGAACACAACAACATTCTTACCAGTCTAATCGCGCGCCCTCCAACCATAGAGGTAGTAGCAGACATTGATAAAGTAGTAGACAAATTAACCAATGCGTTTAAGGAGGCCACAAGCCTATCTTGTAGACCATCCATTCATCGTCCTAACCGCAGACCACCATGGTGGTCTGATAATATTGCAGAATCTCGTAAGAACTGCCGAAGGCTGTTCAATGAGGCTAAGAGAACAGGCAACTGGACACTCTATAAGTCCTCCGTGAACAAATTCAAGAACCTTGTCAGGAACGCTAAACGCAAGTCTTGGAAGGAATTCTGCAGCAATGTAGAATCCTTCTCCGAGACTAGCAGACTGCGTAAAATCCTAGCTAAACAGCCATCCATACCTGGATTTATCCAGAAATCGGACGGCAACTGGACCAACAGCTCCTTGGAGACCCTGGAGTTCCTGGTTGACACCCACTTTCCAGGTTGTCAACACTACACGGAAGCGCGAAATGCGGCTCTCCCTACTAGCCAGTCCCCTGTAGCCATAGAAATCACTGTGGACATGTTACACTGGGCTATTAAAAGTTTCCATCCGTACAAATCACCTGGTCCGGATGGCATAATCCCTGCAGATCTGCAACACAACTTAGATCTTGCTACCCCCTGGCTAATTAGCATATACAGGGCCTGCCTTTCATGGTCATATATTCCAAACCAATGGACAAACTGCGATGTTATCTTCATCCCGAAAGGGGGAAAAGCATCGTACTCCAAGGCGAAGGACTTTAGACCCATCAGCCTTACCTCCTTCCTTCTAAAGACACTGGAGCGGCTGATCGACGTTCATATCAGAACAACTGTCGACAGTACTCTCCTCTCAGCCTCTCAGCACGCCTATACCAAGGGGAAATCAGTTGAGACGGCCTTGCACTCGCTCGTAGGATACATAGAAAAATCACTCGAGCATAAAAACTTCACACTGGTAGCCTTCATGGATATTGAAGGCGCCTTCAACAATATTAACTCGGCGGCAATCATCCAGGCTCTCATGGAGCTAGGGATTGACCGATCCATATATCAGCTCATAAAGAATATGCTTCAAAGTAGAACGATCACATCCACTTTGGGTGTAGCACGCATCACCAGGCACGCACGTAAAGGCACGCCGCAAGGTGGAGTACTATCACCCCTCCTGTGGAATGTGACGGTAAACGCTTTGCTTAAGAAATTGGAATCCATGTATATCAAAACCGTTGCATACGCAGACGATGTTGCGGTGGCGATATCTGGCTTCCATCTAGACACGTTAACACAAAGGCTGGAGACGGCACTTAACGAGGTCAGTGACTGGTGTTCACAGAATGGCCTAAGTGTCAATCCTACCAAAACGGAGTTAGTACTCTTCTCAAGAAGGTACAAAATTCCAGCTTTTACGCTACCAAAATTAAATGGCATCACACTAGCCCTTTCGGACAACGCCAAATATCTCGGTGTAGTCCTTGACAGCAAGTTAACATGGAGGGACAATCTTCATGCAAGAGCAGCTAAAGCCTTAACGGCAATTTATGTTTGCAGAAACGCCATTGGCCCCTCCTGGGGTATATATCCCAAAGGGGTCAATTGGATATTAGAGACAGTGATCAAGCCTATACTTTTTTACGGTATATCCGTCTGGTAGAAAGCACTGGACTTGGCGAGCAATCGATCTCGTATAGAGAGGGTTCTTCGCATAATGGCAATCATGATAACTGGTGCCCTAAGATCCACACCAACAAAGGCTCTTTTCGCTGCGTTGTGCTGGCTACCCGTGGATCTGCTGGCCAGAAAGCAAGCACTACGTACAGCAATTAGGCTTAACGCAATCGGCGCATGGAACCATCTACCGTGGGGTCATGCTAGCATTCTAGAGACTACCGATACCATTCCGGATCTCATTGACTACTGCACTCCGAAGCCCTCCTTCAGGAAAGAATTCCGATACTCCTTGACGGGGGACTTTTCCCCAACACCACACGGGGCCATACACATTTATGCCGATGGCTCCAAATGGGGAACGAGAGTTGGCGGGGGTGTCTATATCGCTGAGTTCGGGATCAAAATGTCTTTCAGACTCCCGGACGAATGTAGCATCCTACAAGCAGAAATATCTGCCATCAAACGAGCAATATACTGGCTAAGGTTTTACCGGATATCAAATGCCGACGTTCAGATCATAACTGACAGTCAACCGGCGATTAAAGCACTCACTGGTGTGTACACCACATCCAGCCTAGTCCTGGAATGCCGCACAGCACTTAACACGATGGCGAGCAATCTAGGTATCACCCTCAGATGGGTAAGGGGACACGAGTCCGTTTCAGGCAACATCATTGCGGATGATCTGGCTAAGAGGGGAACCTTGCTTCGGGATGTCGATATTGACGATCTCTGCGGGATCCCACTCTCATCTTGCTGGAGACGAATTGACGCTGCCTTCTTGCAGTTGGCTCAAACCAGATGGTACAATGAACCAACTTGCTCTACTGCGAGAACAATATGGCCTCGCCTTGACACAAACAGAACTAAACAACTTCTAGATTTCACGAAACCACACCTACGCAACCTCATGGCCACGGTCACGGGGCACTGCACCTTTGGAACCCACGCTAGACGTATGGGTCTCCCATACAATGACTACTGCACAAGCTGTAATGACGTAGAAGAAGAAGAGAATGTAATGCACCTTTTATGCCTTTGTCCAGCTCTGGAGGACCACCGCCTTCGCCTACTGGGCAAAAGATTCTTCGGTAGCCTCTCCGAGTTCTCAGAAATAGAACTCAAGAACATAAGTTCCTTCATTAGGAGCAGCGGGTGGTTCACTCGCTGACTACCCAAATGGCGTTTCTAAAACACGAACGACCCTTCCTGCACGGAACTCCGTACGCCTTACCTCTTTCTCTCTTCTCTTTGAACTAATTTCTAATACCTCTATTAAGTCCTCTCCTTTCACTCTATTTGATACACTGTCCTGTTCTCTCTTTCCTTTCCTTTCCTTTACAGGTATCACAAAGGGACCATTATTATTGGACCCAAGTGGGCTGGAACCCTTTCTTTATAATTTTCACCAGGGACCTGATAACCTAACCTAACCTAACATAGCGTCTTGATGAGCAAATTATTTGCCTTGACAAAAGTCAAAGTCAATATGAAAAAATACCTCTAACTTAACAAAAAATTTGCTGGTAAAGACGCCCTGTAACAACCACATTGTTCTGGCAGTAAAAAAAGTAGTAAAAAAAGTGCTATCTGTGCTAAATTTGGCCACTGCAGCGCCTAGGTTGCCCCTAGACGGGTCAAATGTATGACTGCCCCAACTTAATTTTTCTTTCCCAATTTCTTTTTTCTAACACACCTAACCAATATCTCCATTCCTTAAGGGTGCTCCTATACAAAATATACAGTTTTTGTGTAGGAGTCCGCTAAGGGATGGTGATTTGAGAAAATTTTCTATACAAAAAACCATTGGAGGCCAGTCATACATCGAACACCCGTAGGTTGGATTGCAGTCCACCAAGGCTGAGAAACCAGTGGATAGAACCCAAGCGAACTATCTGGGCTGTAATCCGCAGCCTTTCGTGTCATCCATTGTTTCATTGCGCTGTCTTCTGGTTAGCCACGGCGCCAGAGCGAATATCGGTGAGTCCGCTCCAATTACTTTCTTGTATGTTTTGCCTGGAAAAAAATCTAGATGGTGTTTTGTGGCAATTAAAATAAAAATTTGAAAATAAAATACTTAAAGAAAGGGGAACAAATAAAAAAACAGGATAATATAAGTTTCATAAATATCTGCCGTATAGGTTAGAATTAGTTTGCAAAAACACATATGAACATAAAAGCTTTGTCTAAATTTACCAAAAGAAGAAAGGGTAACATACTGAATTATAAAAAAAAAAATTGCCCAATTAAAATATAAAAAAATAGATAATTAAATAAATTAGTTAAATTTAGTGCTTATTGTGTTAGTGATTAGTGTCATATTAAAGTATTTATTGTTAGCCCAAAACTATCCCATCGCGCGTTTAGTGAAATTATATTGAAACAGTAAGGAAAATTTGTTATTTATAGCCGGCTTTAGAGAGCTCTTTAAAATAGGAAAATTATTAGATTTTGTGCGTTGTCCTCTGTTGGTTTTAAACTTCTACAGGGAAAAGAGGCTATTTTTGGGAAATTTGTCCGGATTAAATTGATGTTATTAGGTTAGTTTCTTGTTCAACATTTAAGAATTTTTTTTATACATACCAAGTTTTCTTTTATATAAATTTAAACAAATCAAATATTATAGATTAAGGCCATTTTTATTAAATAAAAGTTTCATTTTTTTATAACGTTTTAAAGCAATTAATTCTTAAATGTTTTCATTTGGATGAATACTTGCCAATAATGTCTGGCTAAGGTTATTTAAATTGGTGTGTTATGTAAGTGTGAATTGAAGTGACCAGATTTTTCTGTTTGTGGGGTAACATAATCGTTTTGTATTGTATGTTACCAAGGTAGGGTGGGCATCTAGTGGGGACAAATTACACCATAAGTCTCTTTTATGTCACAGTGCAGTTAGTTGTAGGTCTGTTTGTCTGTCTGAATTATATTTATTCTTCTGTTCCAATTTTTTTTGTTGTTACCTTTTGTTTTTTTTATAAATTTTATTGTCAATACCTGCACCGGAAGTCGCGGGTCTTACTTCCCCTGACATCCCTGAGCTAGTTGGGAAATCGGATGGCGACTTACCGGCTGGCGTAAAAGGGTTTTGTGACAAGAGTAAATATTTTTCACTATACAAATTTTTCAAGACTTTAGCTTGATGGCAGGATTCCGAAATAGATGCAAGTTGAAAGTGAGTTTTTAATTCCAACCATTGTTTTTAATTCCAACCGTGATGTCGATCAAACCTGCCGCAGTGAATGTTTCTGCACTGCCAGATTATTATTTTTTTAACTACCTTATATGGTTACGGGACATAAATTTATTCTGATAAACTGTTTTATTTATTTTTAAATAGAAATTAATTACACGAAATTGAAATTAAAGAAAAAGCTATAAATAGCTAAATGCATTGTTGAAAAAAGCTGAAAAAAAGCTAAGAGCTAAATGAAATCACACCTACTCTGCGTTGCGATTACGTTCCCGCATTCAGTTACGTTCGAATCGAAAAATGGTATTCCAAAGAAAAACCTAATCGAAAGAAAAAGAAGAAGAGAAGAGTATGTTTAAAGCAGCTGCTTTGCTATGAAACGTATGAAATAGAAACAGAAAAAAATAAGCAATTTTGTAAACATTGTAATTGTTAAATTGTAAAAAGTTAAATTTAGTGAAAAAACAGTAATAAATGTATAAAAACTAAATATTGTGATAGCTTTAATTAAATAAACACATCAGTTAAGTGCAGAAAGAAAGAAAAAGCCCAAATATAATTAAGCTGTTTGTGGCCAAACTATTCCAGTAAGAGGAATCCTGTCGCGGCGGAGGTGATAAATAAAATAAAACTTCAATACTGTGAAAACATTTATTAAATAAACACACTGCACTACTTCCTTGGGATGCTTATGACATCCACACGCAATATCATCCTTCGTTGCCATTAAATTCGCCAGCTTTTCATATTGCTCAGGTTGTTGTGTTTTTCGACCTACAATAAATTAAACAAACCTTTAAAATTTGAAAAAAGAATAAACAATTTATTTCAAAATAAATTTATTGCATTTTGTACTTACATTTTATTTAATTGGACACTTTTTTAACCACACAAATAAAAATGGAAAAACTTCCCGTCAGTAAATAAACAACTTGCAAAAACGTAGCTACGATCGTAATACAGAATACATACAATCGAAAAAGAAATCGAAATGACACGGGGGAATGGAACGCAGAATACCAAAGTTGCCAAACGTAGAAAATTTCGTTTCGAATCGTAACGCAGAATAGGGGTGAATATTTCGAGCTAAACATTAAAAAATAAAGCTAAATTTAGCTCCAAAAGAGCTAATATGGCCACACTAATCAGGTAAGGTGATCAATTTCCACTCAGCCCAACCATTCAAAATGAAACTAAACGCTGCAAACAATTTGATAGAAAAGGTATTAAAAATAACCGATGAAAAGTACAAGAGAAACAACATTGATAAAATAAGGAATATATTACTAAAAACAATTATCCAGTATTTATAATTATTAACTTAATAAATAAGACATTGAAAAATTACCGAAAAGAAAAACCACCTAAGAGAGATAATATAACAGACTTTTACAGTATACCATTAATACCTAAATTAACGGAGATGGCCACCTTAAAAAGTACTTTTCCTGAAGAAAAAACAACAATAGTGTACAAATCAAATATGCCCACAAATATTTTGCAGCTGTATTGTTGAGAGAGTTTCGAAGTACAGAAAAGGTAAGCGTACAGATTTTCTCTAAAACATAATCACAAGAAATTATTTTGGTTGTAAAAAATTTATAATAATGCAGTTCACACTGAATTCGCTATTTTTACTTGTTAAAATTGCAAATTTTTAATACATTTTGCTGTTTTGAAATTTGAAAATTTTACTATTAAAAATTTTAAACAACAAAATGAACTGAACATTTTCCTATTTTGGGCATTATGATTCTTTTCATAGTAATATGAATATGTATAATAATGAGGAAAGAAAGGTGATTTTTAGTAGAAACTAGAAGACCCGGTGAGCTTCGCCACACCCATCCCAACGAAATAAATTAAAGAAATGTTCATTGAAAAAAACGCAGTTCCTTCTTCGTGTATTCAAAATAACTAATGAAAAAACTGAAATAGCGAAACTATTAATTTGATTTTGGTTACCCTGACAATAAATTTCGATTGTAAACAATTTTCTGGTGGAATTGGAGAGAGGACACGGGGTAAAAAATATAACAAAGAAAGCCCAAATTTCACACCAATAAAAGTTGATTTGTCAGCGGCCACAAATTTTCTGTTTGTAGAAGAAGAACAGAATTTTGTATTTAAAACGAATTTAAACATAAATGACTTTGAAAATCCAAGTTAAAAATTGGCCTTAAATCTATTTTCGTCTGTATATACTACTTTGGACCATTGTTTAAATGACTTGTTGCACACAATTTTCGCTTTTTTTGTTGATTTTATTTATAAACGGTTTCTTTCTTGAAACCCGGCATCATAAAGAACATTGTGCACGGTATTTACTGCCACATTCTTTCCAAACTCATCTGCAACTTCAATTGTGAGCTTAACAGCACTTTTTCTTGGATGCTTCCCACTTTATTGACTATGACACGTTTTTCCTTCTCCGTGAATTTTTGAGGCTTTCCAGATCTTTCTTTATTTTTGAAGTTGTTGCTTGAAAAATGCCGATCTATAATACTTTTCACGGTGGAATAACCCCTGTTAACACTTCTTCCTATTTCTCGAATCGATTTATCTTCTTTACGAAGATTAGTTATAATTTTTCGCTCTTCCTCTGTTGTTTCACGTTGTTTCGTCCCATGGCTTAGTTTTAATATTAGATAATGTCATTAATTGTTTTTTGAGGGTAGACATGTTATTATATTTTGTGTAAAAAGTCTAAACCTACTACCATTGTTAACACTAGTATTTAAATGAGCGAATAATTTTTGGATGTTGAAATACTACGCATTTTACATAATTTTTAATTTCTAATTTACTGGAATGAAAAAATAATTATTAATATGATTATTTCGAACGTATTTGCTTTGTGAATCCAAATTGATAATTAGGCTTATATATACAACTTTTTCGTGAAAATTGAATACGAGAATTGAATCACTCTCAAGCTGATATTAAAGTGCATTTTTCCAGCGTTGCCATCGGTTTATTTTTCTTCATTCCCATTTTTCTGATTTTTATTCTACTCAAGACAAACTTTTTTGGTTTGATTTTATACTTAAGTATATATGAACATGTAAACATGTGAAAAGCTCAAGCAGTAGCTAATTGTTTATTAATATGATTATTTCGAACGTATTTGCTTTGTGAATCCAAATTGATAATTAGGCTAAGGTTCGTAACGTTTCACGAAAAAGTTGTATATATAAGAATTAAAATCACATTCAACAAAGCCACCTGACAAGTGGTGATAAGCAAATACACGTGAGCACTGACGATGGAAGTGTAGCGGCTTCCGAAAGTGGCGCTACTCTGTTCTGCTGTGTATGTTGAAAAATTAAGTTGATGTTAATTTTTCCCTTGTTCCTTGGAATATTAATCATGCCCAATTCTTTCTGAATATAACGTTACGAACCTTAGCCTAATTATCAATTTGGATTCACAAAGCAAATACGTTCGAAATAATCATATTAATAAACAATTAGCTACTGGCTTGAGCTTTTCACATGTTTACATGTTCATATATACTTAAGTATAAAAGCAAAATAATAAACACAGCACAAAAAGTCTTATTATTTTAGGACTTTTTTTTAAGCCGAACAACAATGTTTTTAAACTATCTTAAAATATTAGCACTTTATGACATGATAAGACACCTTGTGAATACCCCAATTATATGGGCACGAATGCAACTTCAAAAGAAAATTGCAAAAGCAGAAGTTGATTCATATGGACTAAAGAGACAGAGAGACAAAATATGGTTTTTGTGTGAATGCACGGTTTTTTTAATGAATGCATGTTTTTAATGCGGGTGCTAGACCCCTGCAAAAATTATTGGACCACGTGGTCCATTTTAGTTGAAATGGAGTAGTTGCAACATGGTCCTATGTAATGCAGTCATCGACCATGTAATTTGCATACAGGAGTTTGTAGTTAAGCGACAAGTGTTCGCGTTTTAACGATTGAAAATAACATAACCAATCGTTAAAACACGAACACTTTAGTGCTACATCAAGTAGTGATATGGACTAGTTTCAAAACTAGCCTCATGTAGGTGCTCCATGGAGTAGTTACATATGGGTAATTTTTGGGGTAGCCCGATGTAATGCAAAGCTGGACTCCATCGTCCAGTACTAGGGCATCGCAATGTTAACTGGACCATGTTTATTGCATACATTTGGACCACTTTGTAACTACTCCTGCCCTGCAAAAATCGCGACTACTCCATACATGCGTGTAAGGGCTACTCCATAATGGACCAGGACTACTCCCAAACTACCCCAAACGTATGCATTAGACGGGGTCCATTTAACATTGCGATGTCCTAGGACTGGACCACGTGGTCCAGCTTTGCATTACATCGGACTAACCCAAAAACTAGACCATGTAACTACTCCATGGAGCACCTACAGGGGCTAGTCTTGAAATTATTCTATGTCACTACTCCATAGTTCACAAACAGAAAACTAGTTTTCATTTTCACTCTGTATTCTACGCAAATGATTTTCCCTCTGCTTTAATAAGTCTCCTTTTATGATGGGAGCTACACTGCATTTTTGATTTCTAATAAACATAACTCACTTTTATTTATTTTTTCGGTTTTAGCAAAAAAAATAAACTTTTAATTACAAACATTCATTATAACCACAAATAAACTTTTGTGCCATCAGGGCTGATATTTTATGAAATAACATTCTTGGCAACACTACATTTCGTGCTAAGACTACATTTCGTGCTAAGGCATTACATAGGACCATGTTGTAACTAGTCCATATCAGCTAAAATGGACCATGTAGACCAATAATTTTTGCAGGGTGGTCTCTTGTGGAGTACTCTATACATGCGTGCATGGAGTAGTCGCGTTTTTTGCAGGGACGGATCAATATTTCAGCTTTAATATATGTGCTTGTGTGTATTTGTTATGAAAATGAAAAGCATTTTAATATTCTTCAATATTTCCCCTCCGTATATGTGTAAAAATTTTTTGTAAACAAACGCAAACAAACACATATATTGATTGACGCTGAATATTAACCTGTGTGGCATTCGCTTAATTTGGTGTACTACTTTTCATTGCTATGCTGTGAATTGAACAGTTGTTCGTGAGTTCGTCTTTAAAGTGGCTGCTAAACACATCAATATTAGAGTCTAAGTATAATTATGACAGATACTTAATACTTCCAATACTCATGTGCGTTTCTATTTATAGTTGTATTTAAGTTTTATAGTATTTAAGTTTTTCCCATAAATGAAGTACAGATGCGTTTGTCTGTTGGAATCGGATATACTTACACTTGTTTGAAAGCAAATATATGTGCGTACGGACTATTTCTGCAACAATTATTAATTATTAATAAAATTAAGAGTAAATACTTAAGTATATTTTTTTTAGTACTTATTGTCAGACTCTGATACAGCGTATAATTTTACTTATAGTCGTTTGTGCTGCGTAATTTAAAGAATCTGTATGCGCATAATCGTTGGTTGTTTGTATTTATACATATTCGGCTTAAACTTGAAGAGTATTTTTGGGTATGAGTATGGTTTTTATTTTAAATTGTACGCATTTATAGTTGTTTGACAGCCAATACTCAAAGAGTACTTAAAACGATATTTATGTCATTCTCTGGGCAGTACTAGTCAACAAAGTTTTTGCGGGATATGTACTTACATGTAATTGTCAAAATAATGCAAAAATTTTTATATATTTATTTGTTTTAATTATTATTTTTTTTATTGACCATTACAATACTTTACAAAGTTTGATGTTGCTAAACACACATTTACATGCATACTACATACAAAGTATCTTCAGTATGTATTTCAAAATATTTATTTCATAGAATAATAATAATATCAGTTTAATCAGAATAATATTAATATCAGTTTTTTGTTAAAGTAATTAAAAAACTGTCTGATTAACGGACTGACTAGTACAAAAGTTAAGAAAACGTAATTAGATGTTACGTTTAGTCAAGTTTTCAACTGTTTGATGCTTTTTTGTTACTTTCCGTATAACTCTTATGTGTTTTTAAGTTTATTAAATACATATGTATATTTTGCTAATTTTCATTTTTAAAATGTTTTCATATTATTTATTTTGTATTTTTTATTTATTAATATTGATTCAATATTTGTCATCGTTTTTTTTATTTTTATGTATAGTATGTTCAACAGAAAATTTAATGGTTGAATTAACTGCAGAGAGTTCTACAATCGGTGCAAATTGTTTTATTTGTAAGTTTAATGTTAATTGCAAATATTTCTTTATTTAGATTAATATGTACGTTTATTTAGATTAATATGTACGTTTTATCATTGCTTTTTCTGACAATTTTCTTTTAAAACCCCTGATTTTTTCTCCATGCATTTTTTGACGTTTATACACATGCTTAATGCTGAGAGTACGAGAATGACAAAGAGAAATATCAAAAAATCCCTCAAATTTCATTTCGTGCCTTTTTTCTTACCCCGTTAGCTTCTACACACCTCTCTCTCTCTCTCTCAAACTAAAAAAGCCAAGCAGAAAAGGCACAATCACCGACCAACCAGACACGACAATTGTGACAGTTAAAAATTACCCAAATCATTTTTTGAGGGCAGCCGTTTGAGAAAGAGACAACAATTATGTGTTCTTGTTTCATTTTATCCAAATAAAAGTGCTGCAAATATTACGTATGTATGTGAAAAACAAAACGCCAGTCTGTCAAGAGTGATTAGGCAATAGATTGCTGTTCGTGTCGCGTCTGGTTGGTCAGTGGCACAATGTAAATTGCGTGAAAGAAAAATGTTATTTGATTACTTAGTCCATGTCCATATGAAGCAACTTTTGCTTCTGCAACTTTCTTAAATTTTCTTTTGAAGTTGCATTCGTGTCCATATAATCAAATTCTTGCTGCGCAGCTTTTTTTTTTTACATAGAATTTGTTGTTGCTTAATATTACGAAGAAGAAAACAAAAGAGAGTTGCATGTACATGAAGCAGTGTACCCCTTCCCTATCTTCTCACCTCTCTCTCCCATAAACTCAAAAGTTGCGCAGCAAAAGTTGACTGGTATTGTTGCGGCAGCAACTCAGTATTGCAAAATCGTTGAACAATAATAAAACAAACCCTGGCGTGTGAATTAGTTATTTAGTTGGTTAGTTTTATTATCTGTAAAATAATACATTTGAAATAAATTTTTGTACATTTTTCTTATAACACAAAATTCCTACTCTGTTCTATCCTGTTCACAATTCCTTCTGTTTAATTTCAAAAACTATCCTTTACATAGTGCAGCCAAGCGATTACCGCCAAAACTACCCACTACCGATTAGTCACAGGGTTGACTACTTTAACAAATAAATACTCTTAAAAAGGAACTCTGATTTCTTATATACAGGAAATCAACTCTGTTTAATACTTATTTAAATAACGGTTTCAAACTTTCAAAAATACTGCATTAATTCACAACATCCCGGCCACCGTGAGTCGACCGAGGAGAATCACCACCAACGTCCAGGACTGCGAGCTTTGATGCTGGACGCCTTAGTCTCCCAATTGCTGTTTTCACAACCGCCGATCGTACCTGCCCATCTGCCGCTGCAAAAACCTCTTCAACCAAACCGCGTTTCCACTGCCCGCGAGTTTCGTTATCGTCGCATATTATAACAACATCACCTATTCCTATCGGCTTAACTGGGCTATGCCACTTAGTCCTTCGAGTTAGCTCTGGGAGATACTCTAAGACCCACCTCTTCCAGAAGGTTTGTTTTAACTGTTGCAAAATTTGCCATTGCTTCCTTAGGCAAATTCTCTCTGGTACAGCAGGTGTTTGCATTAAATTCGGACATCCTATCAAAAAATGATTGGGAGTCAAGGGCTCAGAATCATCATTTTCAATTGGAAGGTGCGTCAACGGGCGTGAATTTATTAAATTTTCGGCTTCTATAAGCAAACTATGGAAGGTTTCTATTTGCGGAGCCTTTTCCTTCAATGTAAAGACCAGAACGTTTTTAACCGAACGTACCATCCGTTCCCATGCCCCACCAGCAGATGGATTTGCTGGCGTGTTAAACGACCATTGTATACCACGTTTCGAACATTCGTCCACTAGTTTTGTTTCGTCGAAAACAAAATCCACCTTACTTGCCCCCACGAAGTTTGTGCCCCTATCACACCTTATTCGTACAGGTAACCCTCTTCGGTTTGTAAAATTTCGTATGCACAGTATTACAGCATCTGTCGATAGATCCCTTGAAATTTCAAGGTGAATTGATCTTGTTGACAAGCAGGTAAAAAGAGCTACCCATCTTTTTTCTTGGCGTCGTCCAATTGAAACAAAAAATGGGCCAATGTAGTCCATTCCAGTGTATGAAAATGGTCTGACAAATGGGGTTAGCCTGTCTTCTGGGTGTTGGCCCATTAACGGTGGTTTTGGTACGGCATATGCGTTTTTACAAATTTGGCAGTTTCTTTTTATCGACCTCACTATTTGTCTCAGGCAGGGTATCCAATATTTTATTCTAATTGCGGCGCATACAGACTCTTGGTTTTGGTGTCTAAACTGTTCATGGTAATGTCCGACAATAAGTCTTGTCAAGGTGTGTTGTTTTGGCAATATTATTGGTTCTTTCGTACAACGATCTATACAGGTGGCATTATAAATTCGGCCAGACAAGCGTATCAAATCATCTTTACCCAAAAATGGATTCAGTTTAAATATTTGGCTAGATTTAGATACCGGTTTATTAATTTTCAATTTATTATATTCTTCCAAAAATACGTCCTGTTGAGCAACTCTGCATAAATATTCTGTTGTTTCGTTGATTTCCTGTGCGCCTAACTGTGTTACTTTTGTTTCATCTCTGTAGCAGCCCTTTCTAGTACATAATTTAAATTTCTGCACTGCACGTCGAACCCAGGCCATGACTCTTACCAGTTTCAAAAAATTTGAATATCGGTCAAATGGAACAAATACATTTACATTAATGGCAAATACAAAGGCTGATCTTCTTTCCGATTGAATCTCATGATCGCTAATATCGTCTGGTATTTTGGGCCAATTTTCCATGCTATCCTTCAAAAATGGTGGGCCATTAAGCCACCTGGAAGTTGAGAATGTAATCGAAAAATTCTGTGGTCTTGTCGCATCATCTGCGGGATTGAGTGAGGCCGGTAACCACCGCCAATTTCTCTGATCAGATGACTCCAATATTTCTGCGTTATGGTGCCCGACAAATTGCTTGTATGTTCCGCAATCAGACTGGATCCATTTGATGACTGTTTTGGAGTCGGACCAAAATGTAATTTCCTTTGGCTCTATATCGTGCGAAGTCACAATCGACTCTTTAAGTCTCAAACTAAGAACTGCAGCCTGCAGTTCAAGACGTGGGATGGACAATGGTTTCAACGGCGCGCACCTGGACTTTCCAGCAACGAAAACAACGTTTATCTGATCATTATGGCATATTCGCCAATAGGCAACTGCTGCAAAAGCTAGTTCACTTGCGTCCACAAAAATGTGGAGCTCTATTTTTGTCCTTGATAAAAAAAGGTTTCATCATAACATCTTTTAATTTTAACGTGTTTTATATCGTACAAACTTTTGTACCATGCGTACCACTTGTCGTAAATCTGATCTGGAATGGCTGAATCCCAATCAACTTTGGTTCTCCACAGCTCCTGTAGAAGAATTTTAGATTTTATAATTATATTCGCCAGCAAGCCAAAAGGGTCAAATATTGACATAGTGATCCTCAACACTTCACTTTTGGTTGGTTTTCGACTTCCCTTTAAAACGGCCTCTGGGACTTTTGAAAATTTCAAAACGTAACAAAAACTATCATTAGATGGGCTCCAACGCATCCCCAAAATCTTCTCAATGCCATTCTCATTGTTTAAATTTGCCAAACCCTTGCTCTCGCTTTCAAAATTGTCGATATTTGTTGCGGCCAAAAATTCGCGTGAATTCGACACAAATCCTCTGAGCTCAAAGCCGGCCTGTCGATGAATATTAACCACGTCTCTGGTAACGGTAATGGCATCGATTACATTATCGAAGCAATCAACATAATCGTCAACATAGTGACTGTCAACTATCGCTCTATAAGCCCTGGGATGTGTGTTTACGTACGTTTGAGCATTTAGATTTTTAATAAATTGGGCTGAACAAGGCGAGCTTACGGAACCAAATATCATGACCTGCATCACGTATTCATCCGGCGGTATGTTAGAATCACCGTTGCGCCACAAAAATCGCTGAGCAGTTTGGTCTTGTTCACGGATTCCAACGCGGTGAAACATTTCTTTGATATCAGCACACACACCTATTTTTCGTTGCCGGAAGCGAAACAAAATTGACAATAACGATTTCGGCTGGTATTTACTGGGCCCCTTCATCAGCCTCGAATTGAGCGATTCACCATCCACATACGCAGCGGCATCAAAAACTAGTCGCCTTTTATTTTCCTTATTTAAATTGGTAACGACAAAATGCGGTAGATACCAAGTTTGATTAGTTTTGACGGCAGCCTCTTCCGACGATATCTTTCTGGCATAGGATTTTAATAAATAGTCTTGAATTTTTGCGTTGTACCAATCGGCAAACTCTTCATCTTTTTTCATTTTAGCTTCCATGTTGCACAAACGTTTCAAAGCCATCGAGTAGCTATCTCTATATTCAAAATTATCGCGCCTCCACAAAAGACCGGTTCCATACTGGTTTCCCTTTTTTATTGTCGTACGCAAAAGGATTTCTTCAGCGCGGATATCATCCCGTGATACTATCGGCGGTGATGCTTTTATTCCCATGTTCTCCAGTGTGAAATAATCCAAAACCTGTTTATGAATGTCTTCCAAAATGCTTGCGTCTATTTTGCACACTGTAGCTTCTGGTAAATCTTCATTCGACCCAAACAAAACGTTTCCTAAGCTTGTTTCATGTACGGCAAAAGATTTGTCCAAATTCAACACTTTAAATGGGCGAACGAGCCTTATGTGTGGTAAACCAATTAGCAATTTGGGTCGCGCCTCAAAATAATCCTCAATGGCGAAATCGTTTAAGATAGGAAAGCGTTCTTTAAATTTTTCAATTCTTAAATTCTGTGGTGGTAATTTCAAATTTTTCGTAGTCCACACATTCTTCATTTGATAACAAAACCTATTTTCATTTATAGCACTTATTTCCATATTAACTCGTTTCGAAATTTCAGTAGTGGTTTTTCCGCCTATCCATCCCAGACATAAATTACTTGGCTGCCCTTGTAATCCTATTTTGCTTGCAACTTCGTCTTCTAAAAGTGTAATCTTAGAGCCTTCATCAATAAATGCTACAACTTTCATTGTTCCCTTTGGGCCTATTAATTCAACAGGCAAATATTTAAATAAGGTCTTTTTATCAAATATACTCCCTACGACCGTGTTCACGCAGCTATTTTCTATATTATTCAGTTCTATTTCACCTCCAACCAATTCGCCGCAATTTTCGTTTGAATCAATTCTTATGGTGTTGTTACTTACACATACAACTGTATTGTTATTTGGGTTGTTAATTACACACGGGTTTTGTTTGACATCTTCATGCAAAAGGCGATTGTGGAATTTTATGCAGCCAGACAATCCACACTGTTGTTTGTACTTACATTTTAAAGAAGAATGTCCAGGGCGAAGACAACTGAAGCAAAGGTGTTTCTCTTTGATGAAATTCCATCTATCTTTCACTGGAGTCTTTTTCATCTTGTCGCAATGATACAGCTGATGATTTTGTTGGCACATAACACATTTGGTAAGTCTATTTTCATTTGTTGTGATCATAAATGACGGATTTATTTTGTCTTTTTTATTATAGGCAGCATCATATTTACTGGTGTCGGCTTCTAATGCGATGGAATTGTACGTAGCCACTTCTTGGAGCCACAAACTAAAGTCTGTGACACAGGATATGGCCCAAGATGGTTCATTGAATGTTTTGACCATTCTTCACGTTTATTAAGAGGTAATTTGTTTACCATTTCGTCGAGCAGTGTTGGATTACACAGGTGAGCCGTTGCATTGGCATTTGCCAAAAACGCTGATAAATTTAACACCATAGTACTGAAGTTTACTATTTCATGTATTCTTTTCTCATTAATAGGAGGAAATGCGCGAACTTTCGCAATTTGGCTGCGTATTAGGACTTGCGGGCGACCGTAGTGAAACTCCAGTGTTCTGACGACTTGATTTACACTATCGGGATAAATCAAAAATGATTCCACTTTGGCTCTAGCTTCACCTTTTAACGATTTTTGTAACCTAATTAAATTTTCCAAGTTAGAATAATTATAATTCATTGTGGTTTCCTTATAAGCGACTATAAACATAGGCCACTGCTCTGGTTGGCCAGTAAATAAGGGTAAGTCGTGCAGCTTTCGAAGTTGGCTGTAATTATGTGCTGCTTCTAAGCGGTGTAAATCCAGGTTTGCACCTACTGAACTTTCAGGTAGGTATGTTGATGTTGGCGGCATCATTCGCGGACGTGCTGTTGTATACGTTGGCGTTGAACGCTGTTGCATAAAATCGAGTGCTGTTGGCAAAATACTTAAGGGCGTTGTTATTCTTGTATTTTCGGTGTTATAGGGCAAGTTGGTTGTTGATACAAATGGTTGTGGGAAAGTGTTTTCGAACAAAGTTGTGGCAGGCACATATGTGTGCGCGGCAGTAAAGGGCAAAGAGATTGTTGGGCGATATGGTTGCGGGGCAGAGAGGGGCGTACTATATATATATGGCAAATGGTACTCACTTGTTTTCGTTGTAAAATGTTGCACAGGCGTTGTAGCTAGCAAATTGTGTTTTTCTGGCATACTGAAATCTCCATATGGAACGGTGGCTGCTTTAATGGCATTACTTGATGAACCCTTCGGCATAGTTTCCACGGCTGGTGGTTGACATCCTGTTGGCATTACAGCTGATGGCCCGGCGTTGGCGATGTCCAATAAATTTTTGATGGATTTCTTCAAATCAGCGATTTCATCTTGTAATTCGGCAATTGTTGGCATGTTAACTTCCAAAATGGTTCTTTCATCACTGCTCTCATCTGTAGAAGCGCCAAAACTTTCCGTCTCTTCTGTAGACATGTTCTTATTCAACAGTCGTTGGCTACAACGCGGCATTTACTCTGGGCAACAGAATAATAAAAAATGTTGCGGCAGCAACTCAGTATTGCAAAATCGTTGAACAATAATAAAACAAACCCTGGCGTGTGAATTAGTTATTTAGTTGGTTAGTTTTATTATCTGTAAAATAATACATTTGAAATAAATTTTTGTACATTTTTCTTATAACACAAAATTCCTACTCTGTTCTATCCTGTTCACAATTCCTTCTGTTTAATTTCAAAAACTATCCTTTACATAGTGCAGCCAAGCGATTACCGCCAAAACTACCCACTACCGATTAGTCACAGGGTTGACTACTTTAACAAATAAATACTCTTAAAAAGGAACTCTGATTTCTTATATACAGGAAATCAACTCTGTTTAATACTTATTTAAATAACGGTTTCAAACTTTCAAAAATACTGCATTAATTCGCAATAGGTATGGACATAGACTTATGCTGACTTTAGACGACACGTATTTTAAAAAGTTATGTATGCCGTGTGAAACATATGAAACATTGTGAGATGACATTTACAGAAGCACAGTCATATGAAATATTTTCAATTAGAGCGTGTTCTATTTTCATCTAACAAGGCATATGACATCGTGTGTATTGAATTAACAAAAGTGTGGTTGGGCTGAAAAACATAAAAAGCATAGAGCGCTTTATATATTTATGAAAATTGTGCAAAAACTCAGCTGTAGTGAACACTCAAAGGTTATGACAGACGTAATTGCACATGTACGTGTGAAATTAAAATTATAAACCGTCGCACAGTGGGATTTTTTGTGCAATAAGTAATATTTTCGTCACATAAAATTTAAAAATGTAATGATGCAGTTTTGTAGAAATTTGATTCAGTATGAAGAATCCATAAATTGTATCTAAAAAAACGATTATTTGTCTTTGAAATAATGAAGTAAAGTCACATGTAAATTTTGGTCCAAAATATTGAAAACTGTTTACGCACTTCTATAGTGTTTGCACGTAAGATAATTTTATTTCTCTGATTTAAATAGTGATTTTTTTTCAAATATAGCCATTTCTGCGTATTTAAAAAAAATTATATGGTTCGCTCATATGGTTTAAAAGATATGATAGAATAAAATTTTTTCTATAATGTGCCGTGATTGCAAACTTCCTTGGAAGAAAAAAAAAAAGGTTGCTCGGTCGTGCTAGGTGCTCCCGCTATAATAAAATGAAAGGTAAGACTCCATACTATCAATTAAAAAAAAAAGTTTAAATAATTAATAATCTTTTATAAAATCATAAAATTTGTCTCCAAATTCATGAAATTTTTAATTTTAAAAAATTACAAGATATATGTGGCATACTCTTAGGCACGTGCGCTATTATGACATTTAGTTACAACAATAACTTATTTGGAATAGATTAAAAACAAAACCATAAGTGGGGTTGCGATGGTTCCTCTGGACATGTTGAGTACAATCAGAGTTTAGCAGCTGATGTAAGCGATAAAAGTTTGTTACTGGCATGTATGGTTCCGTTAAGTATACAGACGATTTTTCAAGAAGAATATTGGCGAAATAAAATACCGTCATCAACAACATTCTGCCGTCCTATCTCCTTTGAATTTACCAAAGGAAGAAATGAAAAAGTGTTAAGCCTTGTTGAAAAAATTAGTTTAGATATTGCTGCTTTGAAAAATATCGAAGTTGTAGCGTGCGGCAAGCAATTTTCGATCAAGCATAATTTCGTGTTTACAATGTTAGATGGCAAGAGAGCTCAAACCGTTACAGGTACATCTTCAGCAGCTGTTTGTTACATTTGCAAAGCGAAACCTACTGAAATGAATAATCTTAAATTAGTTTCAAGCAAAGCTATTGATGGCGAATCAATCAAAATGGGCGTTTCCTCCTTATGCATACTTCATATTGACTACAATAAACCATTTAAAAGATGGTCGGCGCTCAAGGACGAACACAAAAGTCTAAAGCTGAAAAATAAACTTCGAATTCAGAAGGCTTTAAAGGAACAGATGAGTATACGAGTGGATGCAGTTCAACAAGGAACTGGGTCTACCTACTAACGATGGAAATACGTCCAGGCGTTTCTTTTCTAACCCCGCACTTGTTGCCGATGTGACTGGTGTAGAGGAGCAACTAATTGATCGATTTCGCATTATACTACAAATAATAACGTGTGGCAAAAAAGTTAATTCCTTGAAGGTCAAGAATTTTGCTGAAGATACAGCAAAACTTTTTGCTGAAAAATATAGTTGGTATTATATGCCAGTAACAGTACACAAAATACTGATACACGGAAAGGATATCATGGATGCGGCAATACTTCCTATTGGCATGCTTTCTGAAGAAGCCAGAAATAGAGATTATAGAAATTATAGATTAAGGTTCTCCAGAAAGTGTGATATAGTTGCAACAAATACAGATGTTTTTCTTATCTATAATAATCGGGCTTTCATCGACTTCTAGTATCGTCAGATCCTTTTATAAGTAGCATTAGATGTCAACCCCGAAAACAGATTCTCTCAGTTTCTTGTTGTAGTCTCTCATATGCTCGCGAAATCTTGTTTTGCTAGGAACGCAACTGGGACGAACGACGAACTTTCGTCCACGAATATTCGTCGCCAAAAATAAAACATGTTTGTATTTAATGTATTTGTGACCAATTATGAAGTAATACTTAGTTTGTCAAGATTTTTATATTTCCATATACTTATATCTTTGAGCTATTTTTGGTCAATGTTAATTTTTTCTGGCGATGTAAATAAAACCAATTATTTAATCTTTATCTCAACGTTTCGTCGATGGTTTGTCGACTTCATCAGGAGATGAATTTTATTAAATTCTGTTGAAGAAAAAAATTTTTTTCCCTTAAATATATATTCACATATGTATGTATGTATAAATTTTTTAAAAAATATAAATGTTTGTAATGTAACACATAGTTCAACTTACGATTATAATTTTACATCACTGTCTATTTATTCGTTATTAAAATATTTGTGTAAAGTTGGACAACACGTACAAAAATTACTATAATAAATAAATAAAATAATTAAATTAAATCACAGAATTGAACTAAAATTATATCACAGAACGTACTTTTATTGGTTTATTGCAACTGAATACTGGAGCTTTGTTTGATCTTTGTCTTCTTTTGTGTTTAGAGCTTTCGATACATTACAAACATTTATATTTTTAAAAAATTTATACATACATACATATGTGAATATATATTTAAGGGAAAAAAATTTTTTTCTTCAACAGAATTTAATAAAATTCATCTCCTGATGAAGTCGACAAACCATCGACGAAACGTTGAGATAAAGATTAAATAATTGGTTTTATTTACATCGCAAGAAAAAATTAACATTGACCAAAAATAGCCCAAAGATATAAGTATATGAAAACATGTTTGTGTTTAAGAAAATACACACAATAACGGCGTCGGACGAAATTCGCCATACGCGGCGGACTCTGAATAGATTTGTTTCTAATTCTTACGCCGGCGAACGACGAACAAATCAGTACCAAGTGACCATGTTTGGTTTTAGTTTTCAAATGTTTTAGTAAATAGAGTTACTTTTTACTTTAATTATTGTTTTATTTTATAGCATTTTAAATAAACATAGATAATAATTAACTATAATAATTGGTGTTAGTTGTGTTTTTGTCAATGTTAAATTTTTTTAATATGGTCACACCTTGCACACACAGTAAACAACTTTCTCCATTATAACAGCTGTTACGTTTTCGTCGCTATTGTGTTTCATACGACGAATTTACATAGCGAATTTTTATCGACGAATTCGTCGTGTTGGACGAAATTCGTCGTTCGTCCCAGTTGTGTTCCTAGCATTAGGAAACAAACGAATTATAAAAGAAACAACGGACAACAGAAAAACGATTACGTATTCAATAGAACACTGAAGATGGCACATAGCCGAAACCGGTCTGTTTACAAACCAAATTTGACGTGGAATGACGGAAAATCGTTCCAAAAACAAAAAAGTAGTAAACAAAAATATATATTTCGTATATTCTTCTCTTTCTTATATTCCCATTTCACTCTTTCAATCTTAGATTAATAAAAGACGGAAAAAAGTTAGTGTCATAAGGGCTTAATAAAATAAGATTACGAAATAATAAGAATTCAAAATGACGTTAGTGGATTTAGAAAATTTTTTCAGGAATAATTCATGGCCATTTTTTATATGTGTTTTGACAGCATTTCACGTGAAATGTTGAACACAATACCATGCTTTAGACTGTTCGTTATGTGTTCAAACAGAAAAACGGAAATACTGTTCATACTCTCTTCACACAAAATGACACATAGTGTAGAGCTGCAAAACAATCGATGGTACTATCGATAGTATCGATAGTTTTATTTTTAATGGACTATCAATGTTTTTTCTCACTATCGAAACAAATTTGTTTCCATAAATTCTGACCGCAGCAGTTATTTAAAAGCGAAAACTGTCGATATATCACCCCTATTCTGCGTTTCGATTACGTTCCCGCATTCAGTTACGCTCGAATCGAAAAATTTTATTCTGAAAAAAAAACCTAATCGAAAGAAAAAGAAGAAGAGTATGTTTAAACCAGCTGTTTTTGCTATGAAACGTATGAAATAGAATCAGAAAAAATAAGTAATTTTGTAAACATTGTAATTGTTAAATTGCAAAAAGTTTAATTTAGTGAAAAAACAGTGATAAATATATAAAAACGAAATATTGTGATAGCTATAATTAATTAAAAACATCAGTTAAGTGCAGAAAGAAAGGAAAAAGCCAGAATACAAGTAAGCAGTGTTTGTGCCCAAACTATTTAAGTGTGAGGAATCCTGTTGCGGCGGAGGTGATAAAGAAAATAAATAAATCTTCAGTACTGTGAAAACATTTACTAAATAAACACACTGCACTTCTTTCTTGGGACGCTTATGATATCCAAACGCAATATCATACTTCGTTGCCATTAAATTCGCCAGCTTTTCATATTGATCAGGTGTTGTGTTTTCCGACCAACAATAAATTAAATAAACCTTTAAAATTTGAAAAAAGAATAAAAAATGTATTACAAAATAGATTTAAAGCATTTTATACTTATATTTTATTTAATTGTACACTTTTTTAACCACACAAACAAAAATTGAAAAACTTTCCGTCAGTAAATAAGCAACTTCCAAAAACGTAGCTACGATCGTAATGCAGAATACATACAATCGAAAAAGAAATCGAAATGACACGGGGGAACGGAACGCAGAATACCAAAGTTGCCAAACGGAGAAAATTTCGATTCGAATCGCAACGCAGAATAGGGGTGATTATTATTAACAAAAATTATTGGGTACTCCAGTTACAGTAGATAACATTAGAGTGCAAAAGCTTATGTTTCGCATCGCTTGAACCCTCATTTATAGCTAGTTTTTGTTATTGAGCTTATGATAACTAATGGTGTGGGTAAACAAAAGTTGTAAATGAATTAGCATTGTACTTGTACCTGTACTTCAGGTATCATCGTCTTAAAACTACGTGTCTGTCGCAACGTAGCTCCTAAACGGCTTGATCGATTTGAATTTATAATTTTTGTTATTGAAAGGTGACTCGATCTTAAATCTTCTAAGCTGCGTTGGAAGCAAGTCGGTCCAGCCGTTTTGAAGTTAATCCAATACAGTTTGGTTTGGCATCGTTTTCTTTACAAAACCGGTTGATTGCGTTCATGAAATCCGTTTGTACTTGAATTGGTGAAATTTCCGTTGAGGAGCCCTTTAATTTATGCATTTAGCAGGCAGAAAAAAGTTTTCCTAGCCTTACCTACAAAATACAAATTTTTATTTAACGAACACACATACTGTTTAAGCCTATGTCGGATTTTTGCAGAAACACCCTGAGTCTTGGCAGGAATCGAACCTGCGACCCCCGGCTAATATTCTAGCACACTATCCACTACACTACGGGGGTACCCAAAACAGAGGAATACACAACTTAGAGCCCAACCTAAATCACAGCGTTGAGCGTCGCGTAAGCAATAGGGTACGTATTTACAGTACATTTTACCACAAAATATTTACTGTGAATGTACTGTAAATACGATTTGGTTTTGTGTGGTAAATCCATGGTAGAATAATATAACAGGTAGCCGCATAACTAATACTAATGTACATTTTGGGATAAAAAATGTCAAACAATAATAGAGAGTGTGTGTTTGTATAGAGTGTGTTTGTATAGCAGAAGCAGCAAACAAACGTGTGGTATTATGTGTGCAACGTAGTTATTTCACATATACACAACATTTGACAGTTCGTACCATGAAAAAAGCAAATAAAAAAATAATCAGCTGACGTTCCAGGGCTGCCTTGTATATTATTCTACCATGTAAAAAACAGCTAGATTTACCTCCAAATCTCATAAGTACTAGATTTCGCTCTGGTGTAAATGCACTATAAGAGATTATTAATGTTTAAAATTTATATTAACCCAGTATAAAAAATTGGAAGTAATTTTTAAGGAACTACATTTTCACTGCTTCCAAAGAATCTATATTAAAAATATGCAGATAATTAGTAGAAAAATAAGTAATACTACATTTACACCAGAGCGAAATATGGTAGATTTCAATTGAAATCTATACCGTTTATACAAGGCTTTTTTGACATTTATCAAGACTTCAATTCCATACCAGAGATAATTGCTTGACCTTTTTTATTTTGAAATGTCAAACTGCATAGAAAAAAAGAACCGTCAAATGCAAAACAACTACTGCGCACACCTTATAATGTATGTGTTCTGGTATTTTTTAGTACTATATGAGCAAAGCCACCGTTGTGTAACTAAGTACTACTAGATTTTAGCAGATTTTGTCAAAATCTAGTGGCGTAGTAGATTTCGTTTTGTATGGGAAATCTAGTAAAAAGCAACTAGATTTAGCTCAAAATCTCGCAAGTACTTTTATAATTTTAAAAAATACTTGCCATGCTTTTCAAAAAATCGATTTTTTAAAGGACAGTTATCAACTATTATCTATCTAAATAACTTAATAGCTTAATTGTTAAAATTCTTCTAAAAATTTAGTTTTGTGTTTAAATTCGCATAAAATGAAACAAGTTACAAAAATGGGAATTTTTTCATCCTTTATCCTTGCGGAAAAATCATTGTAGAAAGCCGAAGAAGAAATTTTTCACAACATCGCTTCCCATTCGGTGTTTGGTAATCGAAAAAGAGAATTTCTTGCAATGACAAGCATATGTAAAATTCATTAGAAATGATCGAAATTTGCACTACTTCCGGATCGCAAATCCCACATTTTCATGACTTCTTTGGAGTGTCTTTTTTTTGTGCTTGAAATACGATTTAAAAAACTACAAATTCAATTTAATTTCATGGTAAAATTAACAAAAAATAAATTATTTTTTTTACAAAATACCAGCGTAAAACATTATTAATATATAAAATTGATATTAATAAGAATAAAAAAACAAACGAATTGAATTTAATTCATGGTAAAATTAAACAAAATAAATTATTTGTTAAAAAAAAGCTCTGAAAAAATTTTAAAGTATCGTCGTAAAGACAGTAAAATATCGCCGATACCGATGTATCGGGAAATCTGAAGTATGGCCGATATATCGGTATCGGTTACTTCCCTAATTAATATTTATTAGCAAATTGAGAAACTCAATAAAACCTTAAAGTTGTTTAAAATAAATTGAGTTATTCATACATACATACGAGTATTATGTATATGTATATAAAAAATTATACTCAACACAGTCATATAAAGTTTTATTTTAACTTGTTTAAAAATTGTTTAATTAATTTACATATTACAACATAATCAACCTTATCGGGAATAAAATAAAATTGTGATCGCCAATTTTGTGTTGTTGTTGTGTTAGTGTATTATAATCCTTGTTTTTTCACTGATTTTTGTTCATGAGAAATATTTCACGTGAAAAAAATTTTCGCCTCTTATTCCCGATAAGGGTAGGGTTGCCATCCGTCCTCTTTTCCCCGGACACTGTCCTCTTTTTTAGGGCGTCCAGGGAAGTCCTTCCTCTTTTTTGCAAGTGTCCGGTGTTGTCCTACTTTTTAGACTTTTCGCCATATATTTTCTTATTAACCTAAATTTACTCGATGAGTTTATTTAACAGGCACAAAAACAAAATGCAATAAATCGACTTTTAAATTTAAAAAAAATTTGAAATTGTATGGTTTTTGGGTTTTCCTACTTTAAATACGAAGCATAATTATTTCAAAAATACTAGAATTTATCCAAAAATTTCTCTAGGATGCAAAGATATGGAACCTGGCAAGATGATAAGCACATAAAAACAATTTTTAATTTCATATGGCTTATCGAGTTATTGCACTAAACCCTTCATTTCATGGACATTTTTTCCATTCTCTTTTAAAGTTGCTAAGTATTTCTTCGACTGTTTATACATTGAATTTCCATGCAAATTTTTTGATAATTATTTAATACGAAAGTGTCAACGATTGTTATGTACACAAAAATTCAGGAAATTGCACTCATGCCATTTTTCTGCACCATTTGTTTCACTATGCCTCTTGCCCAGGATTGCCAGTTTTGTTTTCACCTTATCCACGATTTCTGATTATTCATGCCCAAAACATATCAGGAATTAATTCATTTGTATAAATCGGTTTCACTCTTAAAAATATTAGTTAATAATAGTTTTTTACAAGAATACTTTTTTCTATTAAAAACTATTTGCTTGTTTACCATTTTATGAAAAATATATATCTGGTGAAAGTCAAACGGTTCCAAATTGTTAAGGGTAGAAATATAACCTTACGGCTGCGGTCCCAGTTTTCGTTTCACAGAGAAACCTCAAATTATGTGAACTGCGGTGGCGGTTGCGTTTATTTTTCACGATATTGCACACATTTCGAACTTTGTTTGATTAAAAACTATAACAAATTTGGTTTTTTCTTTCATAACTTAAAATACAAGAAAACTAAGAACGTTTTGTTCTATTTTTTCAAATTTGGATTTGTATTTATTATATTTTTTCATATTTTGTTTTTCCTCCTTCGTAGTCATTTACAGCAAATTATTAAAATTTATATTTTTTCTTCGTAAAAACATGAAATCTGTTGCTCACTATGGCAACCATTAGAAGAGTGTAATTAAAAAATTAAAACTTGAGAGAAAACGCAAGGAAATTAATATACATAGATTCTATTTTCGTGCGGTTTCTTTGAAAGTTTAAAGTTGTTAAATATTCATGAATATAACAAAAAAGAAACGCAACCGCCTCCGTGAGGTTGTATTTCTACTCTAAATTGTATTTAATTCTGATATTTTGGAAGTTCCAATATAAAGCTATAAAATTTTCACCAATTTTTAATTTGTGGTCTTATTTTACACTACTCAACACTGACAAATAAACTGACTTTTCAATGTGGCCTATGATTGGCCACACTAAATAGCATAAAACTGCATCATTATAATTTTTACACCAGTAGTAATATTGACTTTTTTATTTTTAGGTTAAAAATACACTTTTTTGCTATTTCTCTATATATTTCAAAATTAAACATCGAAATGATCATAAGTTTTCATAGAATCTTACAGCATGTTTACAGAACCCAATACGCCTATAGGGCTTATTCACATATTACGTAACGCTATTTTCGGAGTTTTCAAAACCCCCCTTCGTAACGCTTTTTGCAAAAATTTTCAGTATAAATTATGTAGTCGGTAACGGATCTTCACCCCCCCCCCCCCCCCCCCATGGGGCGTTACGTAATATGTGAACAGCCCCATTATACGCGTAAAAATATTGACGTCAAAACCATGTTTTTGGTTATACATATATCGCGAATGTCATTGTTCATTTGTAAAAAACATAACATCTGTAATTTTTTTGGTATTTAGAAGACGAAAAGTGACGTCATTGACGCCAAAACAGCCAATTAGAAAATTGCATTCGTCTTAACAATTAATTGTTCAAATAACATCACTTTCACATAAAAAACTGGAAACATTAATTGAACTTAACAACTTTATTTAATTAATTTGTGTTGAGCTATTTACCATATAATTGTCTTTATACGTAAAATGAAAATTTTTAGCAACAATTTATTTCTTTTGTTTACAAGCAACAGCTTTTAGTAGTGTTCGCCATTAAAAGGGTTAAGTTAGAAATATCCTTTTTCAGTTATCTTACCAATAAAGCTATATACACTTAGACGACACCTGGCTACCGACTACAATGTGTCAAAATTAAAATACACACGTTTAAATGAAAACGATTATTTTGACGACTTCACAGCTACACGACTACACGACCACCGCTGTAGCTGTCGCCAACTTAGCCTAATTTCTATTTTGATTAGTGCTGCCAACATAATGAGAAATGTGAAAAAAATAAGCGCTTAAAATTTTTTTGAAACTGGTCAAGAATATGCAAATTGTTGAAAATAAAAAAAAAACAGATAAGGTAATAGTCCTTTCAAAAATAATAATTATTGTGTAATTTTTTTCGGCGCACTCTGCTGGCTCCGGAGTTACGAGGTTCAAAACTTTTATTTTTAATTCGTTATAACCCCTAGAATATACAACACACATAAACGATATTGGTATCATTTCCAAGTGCTCTAAAATGCCTTTCTATTGGTACATAAATTCAATTTTAAAATGTTATTATCTATGTTTTCATGTAAAAATACCATTATCTTTAAAAGTGCCCGATGCAACGATACTTAAGCTTGTACACAATTTTATAGAGAACCTTCCTAGCTTTCATTTGGTATATACTTAATAGCCGTTATCGATGAAATACGTGAGTTATGGAGCTTTGAAAATGAGATTTCAAAAATAAATTAACTCATACTCATTTTCAAAGAGCCAAAGCTCAAGTATTTCATCGATAACGGCTATCAAGTATATGCAAACGGTTGAAACGTAAAACTTAAATGTCAGCTGTTTGCGATGTAGCTGCCGCATTCAAAATAATTAAGTAGCTGACTACACAACGACAATTGAAGCCAACAGTATTTGTAGTCGTGTAGCCGCGTAGCCTGCTGTCGTCTAAGTGTTTATAGCTTAATGTGGCTTCTAGTTTGACTACCTTTCTTATTATCTTAGTAAGAACATTTTGCATGTAAAACTGCATAACACATGATAACAGCCTTTTTAGCTGCCAAAAGTGAGTATTCTCTTCCATATTCTGTGCTAATGGCTACCAATCAGCAATTTTATAAACTAGATGTGCCCGCCCGGTTCGCGTGTATGTTTGATCCACTATCACGCGAATAAAAATAAGTAAATTTTGTAAAACACTACGACATTGCGTTGGATTGCTACATTTATCACTTGAATTCCCAATATATAAATATTCCATTGTTACCTACTCACATAGAACTATGAACTAATAGGGCATTTACACTGTCTCGAAATCTAATAGATTTGATTTGAAATCTTTTTCGAAATCTATATCGCTTACACTAACCTTTATTGACATTTTTCTAGATTTCGTATCCAAGAATAAATACTTTGACTGAAATTTATCCTAAACTCTAACCCAACAAGTGCCCACCTTAGCTTATGCACACACTTTTTGTAGAAAATGTTTGTAGAGCGTAGCTAATTCACTCACCGTTTATATAAAAATGTTATACAGGGTAGTAAAAAGAAAATAAATATACTAGACTTTGAGTAGATTTCGTCCAAATCTACTGACAAAGTAGATTTCGTTTTGTATGGGAAATCTAGTAAAAAACAACTAGATTTAGCTCGAAATCTCGTAAGTACTAGATTTCGAGACAGTGTAAATGCCCTATAATATCAATATTTTTCATTAAATATCAAGATTATTTATTATAAAATTTAATTAATTATTCTTGATTTTCGGAACTTATTCTAAAAATTAAGAACGTAATCCTAATTTTAAGATCGTAATCTTGAATGTCGTAAATTTTAGAATAAATTCTTGATTTTCTAGAACTCGTGCTTTTTCTTTTTTGGAAATTTCACAATATTGAAATCGCGTTGTGTTATATGTTGTAAGACGCTGACCGAAGCAGACGTAAAAGTGCAGAGTGTATTGTGAAAGAAAATATTTAATTAGAAGACAAGTAATAATGGAAGACCATAACTTGGACGACGTGGTCATAGCAACAATATCCGCATCATAGTTGACAAAATTTGTCATAAATGGAAACTCATATACAGTGCACGTCAGAAAGATTTCGAAAAGATGGGAAGTCTTGAGTTTTTCCGTAGCTGGCCAAAACTCAGTGATTCAAGAGCGCTCGGATTGGTAACCCATTTTTCCTTACAAATTTTAGATCAAAATTGGTTTTCAAATTATGTGTACCCAGGATGATCAATTGCTCTTTTCTAAATGGGAAGCATTTGTAAGGAAAATTGGTATTTTTTTATGAAAACAACATACACACATTAACAAACAACAATTATTTTGGAGTGCTAAATCGTCGACAAACAAAGGTTTGTAGAATATAGAAATTTGTATATGAAGCGTATTTTTAATGACTCTCCTTTTCTTTTGCTTACAGATACCTAGGACTATATATTCACCACACTTATTGCAATTTCATCATCGTCAGAGAGATTTGAAAGCAACTCGGGAAAACGTAGGACCTAATAGCGCATTTACATCAGCAATGCTGAAACTGGTTTAATGCTTTAAGCGAGTTTCAAAAACTATACCGTTTACATTGGCATTTTTGTCAATTATCGTTGGAAATATTTTATGAGTTCATAGAATATTATGTCAAGCTCAATACAAAAATTCATTTTCTTTTTTTAGTATTATGATTTGTATGGAAAAACAGGTTATAAACAAGAAAATAAACCTGTTTATCGACATAAACCAGTTATAACCTGTTTATGGCGCAAATGTAAAGGTACTATAAGCCAATATACTTTTTACCAGGGACCGAAAATAATAATTAGTTTCGAATTTCTAAAGAAAAAAATCAACTTTTCTAACTCTTGGAACAGATCAAGGGATTTTGGACTGGTTTTGAAACATGTATGCGATCCTAGCAATTTTCGCTGAATTTAAATAATTTTTGCAATGTATGCACTATGAAAGTAGTTTCCATAGCGCTATCGTAATTATTAAAAAATTTACTGCGAACTTTAACAAAAAGCAATCTCAGCAAAATGGGCATGAAGAAAAATTAACTAACGGTAACACTGGGATTAGTAGTGATTACGCGATTTGTACAAATAAGATTTGAACAAGTAAGACTTGTACAAATAAGAACTGCGGTCAAACCGGATACCGAACAAGTGGAGATACGCATGAGGACTCGTGAATGGGAGTATGGCGACTTCCGAAAATAAAGTTTTTTCTGCTCCTGGAATATTGATCATGTCTAGTTCCTAGTTACGAACGTAGCCTGTATAGATTGAGCAAGACATTAGTTTCAAATAATCACATTAAAATATCTGACGATTTCATACAAAAAAGTGATGGAACTCACCTTATATTAAGGTAGAAACGCCATTTTTGGTAAAAGAATTTTTTGTAGTATGATCACTTATTTATTAGGTTTTCAAACGTAACTTTCTCTTGCACTACCCTTAAAACATACAAATACATAAAACGTGTAGACGCGTCCAACGCGAAAAGTAGGTTTACTTTCTACTTTTGTATGCGTCGCCGCCGCCAAGAAAATTCCAGTTGTTTTGGATAGCCAGGGATAACAAATTATAGTATATTTTCAATGTTATTGATAAATATAGTTGTGTCGTAGATTAGTTTTTCTATATTTTTCTTTAAAAAACCTTTTTTAAATAAAAAAAACGTTCATAATAAAGTTTACAAATATTTTCAAGAATAAAATGCATGAAAATTAATTTTCTACCACAATTTTTTCATAAACAAAATTTGCTTTGCAGTTATCGACTACTTTTACCTACTGTATCTCATATCTGTTATGTTTATTAATTTTATCAATTTATTATGCAAGCGCAATGGATGCATAAATTCAGCGAATACAATGGATGCAAAACTTAATGAATGCATGAGTAAACTCAATGGATTCCACAAATTTTTTACAATCTGAATTTCAGATTTAATTTTTGCTAAAATTATTTTTAATTTACAAAAAAATTTACACTACAGCTGATCAAAACAAAAGAACTTGGCGCACAAAACGCGTTGCATGTAACCTGAATTTACAAACGTATCGAAAGTATGAAACGCACAAAACGCGCAACGCACGAAGCGCGTGGTATGGACTTTCAGCTTAAGTTCGAAATACATAATCGTATAAAATAAACCGTGCAGTATCCCTTTGGATTCCATTAACCACATGCAAAATCAATTTATAATGAATAAATATTAATAACTGGTTGGAGAACCAAACAAAAACTCACTTAGAAACAAAAAAGGAGAAGATTTTGGGAGTTCCGGGTTCGTATGCGACGGTATACGTCTTCTAGAATTTTCTCGGAGAAGGCTCCTTAATACTGAAATTGTTGATGGCGTTTTAACCTTTGGTTCGGCCAAGTAATTCTCCTATCCCTTGTTGTAACAAGGGTCACGGAGTAACCTAAAATATTAATATATAAAACTGAATTTTTTATTATTATTTTGGGTAAAAAACAACTTTCAAAATGACGACAATTGGAGATAATAGTTAAAAAGTTCATAGAATACATAGACGAGGGCATGTCAATAAGCCCGTCAGTTTTTTAATTTTCCGTCTTTTAATTGAAAGGAGAACACTGCTCCTTTCAATAGGTATCTGTCAGTTGCTAGGAGCAATATTGCCCTATCAGTTACAAGGCGGAAAATTGAAAAAGTCACAGACTTATTGACACGACCTCGTATATGTATAACGTCTTGTGTTTGAAATCCATTGATAGTAAACTACCCACAATATATAAAAAAAAGTTGGCCGTACATTATGCCAGACCAACCTATCTACAAGTATTTCGATGCGCTAAATCCGAATCTGAAGCCCGTTTGACTCGTTTCTCCTCCAATTTCGAGCAAATAGCGAAAAGCAGATGATTTTCGAGATTTTTAAGAGGCTAATTTGCGGGGTAACTAGCTGCGAACAGATATTGTCATGTTTTAGTTTGATTGTTTTTTTGACAAAACTGTCAATAAATGAATTAAATTTTGTGGTGCCCGATTTTTTTGACGATTTTTAATAGTTGAAATGACAATATTTTTCTTTTTTATCGTCAAATTGATGATTTTCTGGTAAATTTATCTGGCACCACTATCGGATAGTCAGGCTGCCATCAAAGCACTCAGCTGATATGAGTGTACCTCTAAGTTAGCTTGGGAATGCCGCATTAAGCTAAATCAGTAATGAAACGAAAATGCAAACAAAGTGACCATGGTCAGACCAGAACTGTTTTGCGAACTTGGATGAGATGAAATCCGGGAAGATATATCGGCGCAGATCAAGAGTACCAGGGAACACCTCTGGTTCAATCTCCTTGGATTGGGGCATGCAAAGCTAATGATTGGAACGTATGTATGTATGTATAACAAAAATTGTTTCATATCTCTGAGTAAACACAATCCAAAAATGCTCCCTGATTTCCTCACAGGCCATTACAGACTGAGAAAACACCTCAACAGACTTGGCATTGAGAGTAACAGCCTGTGCAGATTCTGTGGTTATGAGAATGAAACTCCAGAGCATATTCTGAAGGACTGTGAAACGTTATGCAACAGAATATATAATCAATTGGGCTAGCACCTATTGGAGGATTGGAAACTGCCAACACTAGAACCACCGGCAATCTTGAGATTCATCAGGAGAGTGGGTTTAGATGAGGTGCTCTAGCACGTGGCACGTGGATAGAATAGATCTTCTTCGATAGCAGTGTCCTGTGTCTCCCTTTTAGTATTCATTTCAGTGCTAACATTATACTTCACTAACAGATTGATACTGAAAAAGAAAAGCTTCTATGTTGCACTGCAAGCCAACGACAATTGAAAAAAATGGGATTCCCGTTATTTTACTCTACACGCGTATTTACTGCAGTGCTAACACAATAACGAAAAATAGTTTGGAAAATCCAAAAGTGCGTGCCTCATAATCTTATTTAGACCGTGAAATTAAATGGGCTTCTATTCCTAGTTCTACTGAAGCGTAAAAAAAGGACTCGATTAGTGAAGTCTTTCGGTCGTTATCGTGACCACATACAGGATCCGTACGTACAGACAAACGGACGTCCAAGACAGAACTTTTTTAAACAGTTTTTTAAATTAGTTTAAATAATAAAAATGTCATGAGTGTAAAATAAAATCAAATACTTTGACATAAACTACTAAAATTTTTTTCTGTGTTATTAATTTTCAACCCATTCTCTTCAAAATTACAAATGTCCAGAAACTCTTGAGTTCTTGATTTGAAGAAAACAAATCTGTTCAAACCTGTAAACATAAGAAGCTATTAGAGAAGTATTTAACTGATATAAAACACATTGATATAGGGGACTATTTAAGTGTGGTTCAGCTCAATTAACTTATTGGTGTAATTCTGATTGGAAACATAACTTTTTAAAACCAATGGAACAAATGTACTGTAGTGAAGTTGCTTCAAACAAAATAAAAATTATCCTATGTGATAGAAAATTGACGAATAAGAAGAGGAAATTAAATAAAAACTTGGCGGCAACCCATATTTTCCGAGTTATGGGCCTCTGAAGTTTTCATATAGAACTGTGATTATGCATTACATTTATGAATTTAATTGGTCAATATTGGAATCATATAAAAGCCGTCGCATATTGCAGTTATTTTTATCAATTAAAACGCTAATAAACTAATTGAATTGTTTTACCCGAAATGAAAATATTAAAGTTTTCATGGAATTGTTTTTACTGAAGGTATTTATAACAACATTTCTTTCGTAGTCCTCAGAATAAAAAATAAAATTCTACGAAAAACAAAGAGTGCTACCATTAAAAGGTGTTTCACAAAACCGCGGATATAATAAAAAATGTGGGACACGGTTGACCTTGTAGACCATCCCTGGAATTTGCTACCACAAAGCGGTGGAAAATCTATAAATATTCTATCACTCCAGCTAGGACGACCTTCTTGCCTCCAGCCAGGAGACAATAGTCGGCCTCTCGTATGGCGAGGGTAAAAGCCACAGTACCCCACTATCTGCACAAACAAATACCAAAACTTTAAAAAATCGTCCAACACCAATAGTCGAGTCTGACAACCGGTCAAAGGGCAAACCTAAAAAAGGAGTCAGAAAGACCTCCTAAAATCCAAATACTCCAAAGCCGGCATCATTTTAGACAAGTTTGCCAAGAATAAGGCGAATGGAGTTACACATGCGCATGATGCTGAGGACATGAATTCGCTACCAAGTACGTCCAAAAAGACACCGCTCTCCCAGCAAAAAGAAACTGTTCTCAGACGGAGAGCGGACAATCACCAAAGAAAAGGAAGGTCTTGCAGAAGGGGACCACTCCTCACCCAACCACGTCGTCATCCATTCGAAGACCCTTTAACGATATAGTTAAAGATCAACTCCTGATGGCTCTGACGAAGAGTAAAAATGGCAAAATTCTCCCTATTATAACGGGGTGGGGTGCCATCGAATCCAAATTGGCTGAGCTCGTGATGGACTACGTCCTAACCAATAAGGATAAGCCGGCACCTCGGTTCGATTCCGGAGAGATACACCGGGGTTCCAGGGTAATTAAATGCTTGGACGCGTTCCCAAAGGACTTCCTCAGCGACAGTATCGCTAAGATTAGTGGGACTTAGGATGGGTTAAGCCTTAAACTCATCCCTGCGGAGGAAATTCCGATGAGACCGCGTGCGAGAATTTGGTTACCACAATTAGGCAAGGACGGTGGCAAACTGCTGGAGTGTCTGAAGCTTCAGAACCCCAGTATCCCAATGGATGACTGGTCAGTCATCCGCGCCGAGGACCACGGCAGCAGTGGTACTTGCCTAATGCTGTCTTCAACGGAGCCCGGAGCGGCGTTCGAGAAAGCAGGCTCCAAACTATATTTCGGCGTTAGGGACGCTAAGGTTAAAGTGTTCCGCCCAAGCAGTTCTGAAGTCGACGTCGTCGAGGCTGCAAACAACAATCTGGTTGGAATGTAGCTTTCAGATCCACAGTAAAAATACTACCAAACTGGCGATAAAAGTCGTCCAAATTAATCTGAAGCACGCGAAGTGTGCAACGGACAACATAAAGGTTCTCTTAGCCGAAGAGAATCTTGACATATGCGCGGTACAGGATAGTATCGTTACTAGTCTCGATACAACTAGTAATATAATTGTCCTTTTTTGACTAGTATCGTTACTAGTCTCGATACAACTAGTAAAATGATTGTTCTTTTTTACCAGTAAAGTTACAAGTCTTGTTACAACTAGTAATATGACTGTCGTTTTTTGACTACTATCATTACAACTAGTAATATGACTGTCCCAAAGCGTTACTAGTTGTAACTTTAGCTGCTGGGAGGGACCATGGTAGAATAATATAACAGGTAGCCGCATAACTAATACAAATGTACATTTAGGGTACGAAATGTCAAACATTAATAGAGAGGGTATGTGTGTTTTTGTAGAACATAAGCAGCAAAGATACGTCTGGTATTGTGTGTGCAATGTAGTTATTTCACATATACACAAGATTTGGCAGTTCGGACCATGAAAAAAGCAAATAAAAAACTAATCAGCTGGCGTTCCAGGGCTACCTTGTATATTATTCTACCATGGTAGGGACGTAAGCACTTCAGTACTAAATTGCGTCCCACTAAGCTATTTTTCTGTCATATGTTCGAACACAAATGCCAGATTCAGGCACTTTTTTATGTTGTCGAATAGAAGAAAAATGTTAATAAAAATATGAATTCAGTAAAAAAATTTTGGGTCTGATTATGTAAGGGGCTGGCGTAAACGCCTATGTCGTTTTTTGTAATAGATTAAAGCAATACTAACCGATGTTCTTTAATCTACTGCAAAAAACTACTTAAGCGTTTACGCCAACGCCTTACACAATCAGGCACAATGGTCCTGACTAATGTTAGTAATATATAGCTACGTATATATGTATGTTCATGGTCTTTGAAGGATTTGAAATTAAAATGATTGTGATATTTTCACTAGGAGATATCCCTGGCCTGTTAAAAACCTTTGAAAATTTCTAGAAAAGCGAAAATATTTTATTGTTATACTTTATGTAGGATAACTCTCTCCCAATGAATGTCACCTCCTAAAATTTTAAGAGGATCTTTGACACGTGTGAAATCATGAAACTAAGGTTTCAACAAATTACAGCATCTAACATGTTGTAGAAAAAGCTTTCTGCAAAACTTGAGGAAAAACTATTTTTTCCAATACATTTGACCCACATACGGCCATATATTTATTTAAAAATATCGAATATCAGCAATATGCATTAAAACTTTGTGTAGAATACAAGAAAGCAAATCTGCATCCGTCTAATCGCTGGCTTGCAGAGTATCTGCAGTAATCGTATCCGGTGTTCAAAATATCGTAGAGAGGAAAATTATTGTGGCTAGCAATCTACAAAATATTCAGTGAATTTCAGTTCAGCTTAATATTTCAGCTTCCTTATCCAGTTATATCTGATCTTCGGTTTCTTTTAATATCAATAATTTTAAAAATAATTTTTAAATAAAAATAATTGTGTTGTTTACATTTGGGGATTTTATTTATCGTTTTGCTTTTATTTCTTTCAAAAGGTCTGTTCAATAACTGAAAGTTGTTACTATTTGTTACTAGTTGTTACTGCAAAGTGTTCATGTATTCGAAAAACTAGCAACGAGAGAGTGAAAAAAGAGCATAAAAAGTTGGGAGAAAAAAATGTTTTGCAAGTTTTTGCTAGTAAAATTTTTACTAGCAGGAATTAGCCAAACAGCTGTTTATATATTTTGTTTACAAAATAAATGTTTGAAAAATTCATGAAAAAGTTAACTTTTTCTAATTTTGATGAATTATTAAGAAATTAATACTTTTTTAAGAAGTCAAAAATATTAAATACGGTAAGATTTATATTTTTCTTTAATTTGACTGCAGCAGTGACCGTTAAAAGAGTTTAAAACGCTTGAATTGGGTGGTAGAAAATGCTCCACCTTAAGGCTAAATCATAAAGGTAGCATACAATTTTTGCGTCTACATGATATGTTGAATTCCGTATGATGATATATATGAAGAGTCGTGTAAACATTTGTTTATAAACTTCACATTAATCTTACAATACTCTTTCTTTATTACTTATTTCTATCAATTATCGCTGTTATTGCAAAATTAATATTTTTAGTACGAAATAAATTTTTAAAAATAAAATATAATATCATGGATGTATATATCACTAGCATTGTTCTGAAGAACGAAAAAAATTAGAGAATACGCGAAAAATTGCTAAAAATTTGTTGAAGAAATGACTTAAGTCAAGAATACCAATGCTGTTGAAAATAAAAATAATAGTAATCATGAGGTAATATCCCTTTTAAGACAAAAAATGTTTGTGAATTTTTTTCGGCGGTCTTTTGGTGCCGGAGTTACGGGGTTCAAAACTTTTATTTTGAATTCGCCATAACTCCTACAATTCTTCATGGATAATCGATATGTATATCACTTTAAAGTGCTCTAAAACACTTTTCTACTGGTATATAAATTAACGGAAGATATGCAACTTTAAAAATGAGTTTTCAAAAATACATATTTTTTCGAGGTAATCTCCATGTGTGCATTGGTATGTATATGAAAAGTGCTGTTTAGTTTAGGAGATGCTAAAATTTATAAGAAGTTTTTTGCTAGGTAAAACATTTTTCCTCAGCGAAGCCACTATTCGACATACATAGAGGAGAAAATCCCTAAGCCCGGCCAAAGGCCGGTTAGTCAAACAATCTTTACTCAGCGAAACCACCATTCGATATACATAATGAAAATAAGTATATCAAATGAAAACTTGGAAGGTTCCCTACAAAATTATATATATGCTTAAGTATCGATATATTGGTAATTTTTTTCAGATAACGGTGTGTTTACGTAAGAAGTCGGGTTAAAAAATTTTAAAACAGTATTTGGTTCAGAATGGGTTAACGGATATCAAATTGGGTTGACGGATATAAACCAGTAGAAAGGTATTTTATAGCGCTTTAAAATGATGAACACATCGTTTATATCCGTGCAGAATTGTGGGAGTTATGGCCAGTTAAAAATAAAATTTTTGAGCCCCGTAACTCCGGAACCAAAAGAGAGCGCCGAAAAAAAATTCACAAATATTGTTTGCCTAAAAAGTTTCAACAGCGTTGGTATTCTTAACTTGCTCCGCAGAAATTACTAAGCTGCAGAGAATAAGAAAATCAAATAAGTCACGAAATTAGCGAAAATACGCAAGAAATTGATAACATCCCTGAAATTGCAATATCCCGTGCCGAATCAGGCAACATAGTTAACATATAATATGAGAGTTGAACTGAAATATAAATTCTATATGCTATCAAATTTGTTATATGCTGAAAAGCTTGCGTGCGCTTTTCAACAAACAACATATCTGTCAGCATACGTAGTAAATTTGTTAAAACGTAAAAATATGGTGTCTACTAAACACGTGGACAGTTCTACCTATTTACACCAGTTGTGTGTTTTTCCTGCTTTGAGTGCGTATTGATAAGTATTCTTCGCGTTTTGTTACAAGTTGGTATTGGTATTCTCTCTAGTAGATATGGTGTGTATAGATAAAATGAGAATGAGAGCAACACACTTGTTATATCTGTTTCGCTGAAACAGTTGAAGCAGATACCGAAATTTGTATTATAATCCTCTTTTTCTTTAATATCAAAACTTTCAATGTTATTTTAAATATTACAAAAGCTCGTTTGAGTGACTGTACGACTAAATTTACACGATGAAATTGTTTGAATTCTCTTTTAAAGTTGCTATGTTTTTCATCGTCTGATTAAATACAAATACCCTGTTTATCTATGTCGAAGGACATTTTTCATTCTTACAACTTCATTTAAAACAAAAACAAATTTTAAAACTTTGTCCTTGTTTAAAATGTAACTTTAAGAAAGAAAAAATTCCTTCGAAATCGATGAACAGGCAATAAAATGTCCACACAATTTTTTTTAATACAAAATAAAAATGTGAACGGTTCAAACTTAGAGTAGAAATACAACCTAACGATTGCGGTTGCGTTTCTTTTTTTGTATAAATATTTGACATCTTAAAACCTTCAAGCAAACCACAAGAAAATAGAATCTACTTTAATTTCACTGCATTTTCTCATTTTGTAATAACTCTCTTCCAATTGTTGCCATAGTCACCAAACATTTTCATATTTTTAGGAACAAAATATACAAATTTTAATAATTTGTTGTGAATGACAGCGAAGGAGAAAACAAAATATAAAAATATATAAATAAATATGGGCAATTCAAAGCAGCAAGCTTGCATATTGTTCTATCCCGTATTTCGTATTTGAATACTACCTGATACTTTGAACAGCTTATATCTCATAACGGTTATAAATTCTTTAATTTTTCCCGAAAAGTTAATTTAAAAATCGGTTTTACTATTGGTATTTTTGTTATTTTTCTTGTTCTGGCGGCAAGCCGTTAATTTCAGTATGTAAGTAAAATGTATCTGCATATTTATGTATGTAGAAATAGTATTAACATGGTATAAAACAGCGTGAAACGTTTTATTCTTATATTTTTTGTTTTTAATCCAAAAATAAATAAATTTAACTAAAAGAACGATAAAAAAATAGATAATATTATCGAAGTATTAATTAGCATTAAACGTTTTAACTTAAAAGCGAAACTAAAAACTTTTAAGTTTCGCTTTTAGATGATGGTATTTCTTTTAATAATAAGATTTCGAAAATAGATCAATAACTAAAGTTATTATTCAAAATTATTCCTGTAGAGAGAAATTAAAATGTTTTTGTATATTTTCAATAGCTGTGCCCGCTCGAAACTCAATTTGTGATTACCTGTTAGGTAGCAATAAGAATTCAATATTGAAATTTTAAATCAAAAACTTAAAATGACATTTTTTAGAGGTGACTTAATTCATTCTTCCGAATCACGAAAAAGATTAAAGGAGAATCGCTAGTGATTCTCAAATCATGATTCGTTTAGTGTAGGAAAAATTGTCTGGAACTAGTTTTATATAATTCATTATAACTTTTTAATATTTAAGGTAGGCATATGATTCATGTCCGCAACAAATTTAGGGTCGTTATCCAATGGAGTAAATCAATATTTAAATTAAACTATTAGAATTGAATATTTTATGTCTAAGATATTTAAATTTATTAAATTTTATACTTTTATGGTCTTAACTTTGCCCATTTTTAGGTACATTTTCTGTGCGTTTCATATGTTTTGGTACAATTTTCACAATACAATACGTGTACATATTTCTTTTATTTCGTGTTATTAATTAAGAAAATAAAAACCTTAATGTTTTAAGAAAAATGCGTCTAAAAATTTAAAAAAATTTATACAAAAGTACAACAAGGCTCGCGTTTGATGAGCTGTAATTTTAGAGTAAATGGGAATTTTAATCTGATTTTAATTATTATTTTCAGGGACAAGTATTACACTCATAAAAAATTAGTACAAAAGTCTCTTAAGCCTGATCTGATTCAATTAAGTTATATTAAGTTATATTGAGAAAAACGGACAAAAAATCATTAGTTTGAGGGATTAAAAAATATAGTTTTATTTTCAATTTGAAGATATATTAAAATAAATACACATGTGATCATTTAAAGCAGGACACATTTAATACTGAGTATGTCACAAATGAATCAGAAAAAATTCTAAAAACAGACTTGAAGCGAAAATATAGAAGGAAAACAGACGCACAGACAGACGGACATCGCTTAGGGCCGTTAACAATAAAAATATTAACTTACACTTGAAATTAAACTAAAAATTAAAATCTTGATTAATAAAATTTCATTAACACAAAGCTGGTTTATAATTTTCGCGATTTTTACCGAATTTTCGGTATTCTTTACGATTTTAGCGATAATTAATCAAAATTATGGCTTGCCTAATATTTGTTAATTTTTCGCACATTTTCGCTATTTTCACTAGGGATGTAACGATACGCCGTTTTGCCGATCCGATACCGATACCGATATTTAAAAATAAATATCGCCGATACCGATTCCGATACCGATACGAATATTGAAATTGAGTTCAAGTTTAGATTAACAAAACTCAAGTGTAATTTTTTTATTATGCAAAATTACATTTTAAGAGAGAATATTTAAAATTGATAAAACATTGGAAGTAATTTTTAAGGAGCTACATTTTCGTTGCTTCCAAAAAATTTATGTTAAAAATATGCAGATAATTATTAGAAAAGCAAGAAAAATGTTTAATTCCTTTATAATTTTAAAAAATACTTGCTTTTTAAAAAATCGATTTTTTAAAGGACATTTTTCAACTAATATTCTTCTAAATAACTTAATAGCTTAATTATTAAAAGACTTCTAAGTTTATATTTATTCACTTAAATTTACATGAAAATGCAGTTCTGAGTTTAAATTCGCATAAAAAAAATTTTGAAAATGGGTAATTTTTTATCCTTTTTTCTTGAAGAAAAATTATTATAGAATACCGAAAAAGAAATTGGTCCTAGCATCGCTTCCAATTCGGTGATTGGTAATCGAAAAACAGAACTTCTTGCAATGGCAAGGATATGTAAAACTAATTAGAAATTATCCAAATTTGCAATACTTCCAGATCGCGAATTCTACATTTTCATGACTTCTTTGGAATAAGATTTAAAAAACAACGACTTGAATTTGAATTCATGATAAAATTAACAAAAAAAAATTTTTTTTTACAAAATAACAGCATAAAATGTTATTAATTTTTAAAATTGATATTAATAAGATTTAAAAGATAACGAAGTGAATTTAATTCATGGTAAAATCGAACAAAAATAAAGTACTTGTTAAAAAAAACTCTGAAAAAATTTTTAAAAGTATCTTCGTATCGGCAGTAAAATATCGCCGATACCGATGTATCGGAAAATCTGAAGTATCGCCGATATATCGGTATCGGTATCGGTATTCGTTACATCCCTAATTTTCACGACAAGCGTAATTTTTCCAGATTTTTCTTTCTTACGTTCTTATTACGCTTTGTAATTTTTAAAAATTTAAAAAATTTTAGCGAATTTCCATAATTTTCGCGATTTTTCCCGGGATATTGACTTTCGTTTTTTGCGAATTTTCGACATAGGTATGATTTATTACAAGTTTTTGCACTTTTTAGAGTTTTTGTGGATTTTTTGAAATTATCCGTTTTCTTTATTTCCACAATATTTTTTTAATATGTAATAATAGTGAAATTGTTAACGAATATTTTTAATGTCTGCGATTTATGTTTTTGCTGAGTTTTGGTATTTATCAGGGATTAACCTATTAAATTTCAATTAAATTTAACTGGAACCTTTTTTTCATTTTAAGTTCTTAACTGAAGAAATTATTGACATTTGGAAATAAATACATTTTTTGTTATTTTGAAAACATTTAACATACATTTTCAAGAATAATAGCAAATTCAAAGATTCTTAGGCGAATGCAGTACTTTTTTGTGCAGCAATCGTACTCAGATGCTGTTGCATAATGATATTATTTATATAAATTGCAAAAATTTTTGCATTTCCCAAAAATAGTTTATTACTGGTAATCACAAAAGTTGATAACACAAGCTAACTCAACTTTTTATTGTTAACGAAAATTTGTAACTTTTAGTTAAAATTTAAGTTTAGGCAAACTGAAAGTTAATATACTTGAAGTTAAAATCAACATACATAACTGAGCTTTGTGTTAATGGACTTAAAATTTAATAAGGATCAAGAATATAAATACTTTACTTTATACATATACAGATTCATTTCACACGGAATGACAAATATACTATTTTCAGTCTAATGAAAATTTTTTGAAAAATAAGGTAATTTTAAGAGGCTATAAAAAAATCAATAATAACTAAGTTTGCAAAAACCTTTGATAGTTTGGACATACTAATGTTATATTTTTATATCTGGTTGGTCTCATTCGAGAAATTATTTCTTGTTGCGCAGTGTAATGAAGAATTAATCGCCATATCGTTCTTCTTATTGTGTGACAATTTCATATAAATATCTTGTATACCTACTTAAAATTTTTATTAAAAAGTGCAAAAGATGCAAAACTTTTTTTTAGGAGAAAAAATACCATTAATTGTAGGACTAGCAGTTATATTTTAAGTAGAATTGTATATTGTTGGCTTTGAAAACTTGCCGAAGAATTGAAATTTACATGAAAGAAAACAACATTTCAAAAATCAATTGTTTTACTGCTCTTACAAGTGCCCTTTAAAATTGTAAATTATGTTTTTATTATTTATCCAGAAATTTATTTGCTGATTTTACAACACAAACAAAATTACTGCAAGCGCAAACCACTGACAACCACACACAAATACGCACATTTTTATTCGTTGCACCAACAGTTTAATGAAAATATCTATGGTACCAAAGCTATTTGAGCACAAAAAACAGATACATTTGTTACTTAATGCAAAACCATAAACAACTATTTTTGTTTGGTAGAGTAAAGTGAGAACGTATAAGAAAAACCATACAATATCTGTTACACTCATTCTCTCATTTATACTAAAAGTAACTGGTATGTATCTAGTATATTTGTTTTTGCAATGCTTTCAGTTCTACTCCTGCACGTGTTTAGTGTCTACACGGTATGCTAAAATCGTGAACATACGTTTGTTGACAACGTTAAAAAAATGGCAGCCATATGTGGTTAAACATACGTTGAAAAAATTTTGTGTCTACAAGATATGTTGGCACTGGTAAAATTTTTTTTACAATAAATATGCTGATTCAACATATCGTCTAGACTAAGCTTTAGGCGAATGTAGTACTTCTTTGTGCAGCAATCGTACTCAGATGCTGTTGAATAATGATATTATTTATATAAATTGTAAAAATTTTTGCATTTCCCAAAAATAGTTTATGTATATATATATATATATATATATATATATATATATATATATATATATATATATATATATATATATATATATATATATATATATATATATATATATATATATATATATATATATATATATATATATATATATATATATATATATATATATATATATATATATATATATATATATATATATATATATATATATATATATATATATATATATATATATATATATATATATATATATATATATATATATATATATATATATATATATATATATATATATATATATATATATATATATATATATATATATATATATATATATATATATATATATATATATATATATATATATATATATATATATATATATATATATATATATATATATATATATATATATATATATATATATATATATATATATATATATATATATATATATATATATATATATATATATATATATATATATATATATATATATATATATATATATATATATATATATATATATATATATATATATATATATATATATATATATATATATATATATATATATATATATATATATATATATATATATATATATATATATATATATATATATATATATATATATATATATATATATATATATATTATATATATATATATATATATATATATATATATATATATATATATATATATATATATATATATATATATATATATATATATATATATATATATATATATATATATATATATATATATATATATATATATATATATATATATATATATATATATATATATATATATATATATATATATATATATATATATATATATATATATATATATATATATATATATATATATATATAATATATATATATATATATATATATATATATATATATATATATATATATATATATATATATATATATATATATATATATATATATATATATATATATATATATATATATATATATATATATATATATATATATATATATATATATTATATATATATATATATATATATATATATATATATATATATATATATATATATATATATATATATATATTATATATATATATATATATATATATATTATATATATATATATATATATATATATATATATATATATATATATATATATATATATATATTATATATATATATATATATATATATATATATATATATATATATATATAATATATATATATATATATATATATATATATATATATATATATATATATATATATATATATATATATATATATATATATATATATATATATATATATATATATATATATATATATATATATATATTATATATATATATATATATATATATTATATATATATATATATATATATATATATATATATATATATATATATAATATATATATATATATATATATATATATATATATATATATATATTATATATATATATATATATATATATATATATATATATATATATATATATATATATATATATATAATATATATATATATATTATATATATATATATATATATATATATATATATATATATATATATATATATATATATATATATATATATAATATTATATATATATATATATATATATAATATATATATATATATATATATATATATATATATATATATATATATATATATATTATATATATATATATATATATATATATATATATATATATATATATATATATATATATATATATATATATATATATATATATATATATATATATATATATATATATATATATATATATATATATATATTATATATATATATATATATATATATATATATATATATATATATATATATATGAAACGTTCTCTATAATTTTTAATTTGTTTTATTTCTATTTCATACAGATGTATAACTACCCAGGCAGAAAAAGATAATCAGTTCGACGTTGGTACGATGATCTGAGGGTACAACTAGCATTTGTACAATACCTTGTTTACCAAAATTTTAATGTACTTATAACATTGAAATTGATAACGCTGAATGACCGTCCTCCGACTCTTGTTTTCAATGTTGTCGCAACACTGTAAACTTAAATTTAATATATACTCACAATGTTGTAAATACAAATTTACAGCATTTATTAAAAAAACGATATTGATATTTTTTATATGCAATTTCTTATATTTGAGTTTTATAGTTGATTTTAAAAATGTCTTTTATTTCTATTGTGCGACTTGAATAACTAACGTCTTTACCACAGAGCCATATAAAATATCAACAGCACAAAGTATATGTAAACATGAAATTACTCTGAGAGCATCTGAGAGAGAGAGAATTAAACTTTTTTATGAACTAACAGTCCAACCTAAATTACGACGCAAAGCGTTGTCTGGCTGTCAAAATTTCTCATGCCCATACAAAATGTATGAAACTAACCGAAATAACGCGGCGTCAACGCTTTGCAATTGGAAAATCCAATTTTGACAGCGCGTAAAGAAGTGAAGTTGGCTGCAAAAGTAGTGTTGTTTATATTGTTAATGCTCACACATATACTTACAGTAATGTAAATGTAGCTACTTTCAGGTCAATTAAGCGTCTTCATCTCTATTTCTTATTTCTATTTAGAGTTTTTTATTAATCAAAGTGAGTAAACATTACTGTTTCTGGCACAACGTTAACGCTCTAATTTAGGTTACCCATGTCAGCGTAAAAGCTAAGCGTTAAATTACGTTGCGCTTTGCGTCGTAATTTAGGTTGGTCTGTAAATCAGAGCGCGGAGCGTCGCGTAAGCAACAGGGTACGTATTTATAGTACATTTTACCATAAAATATTTACTGTGAATGTACTGTAAATACGTACCCTGTTGCTTACGCGACGTTTAACGCTCTGATGAAGGTTGTGCAGTAAAATCACATTTTATGTTTTACAGTATTGTAGTGGTAAATGATTATCGCGAATATGATATTTCGACAGTTAAGTCATAATTTTGAATTTGCAATGTTGTGCCGGTATTAGATTACTATGAACGCAGTATTGGAAAATTAAAGTCATATTTTTGTGTATACATTACTATGGTGACACAAAAGTTTTGGACCAGTCGTAATTTTGTATTTACAGTGTTGCGGTGGTACATATTTTTTGCATAAAGTAGCAATTTCTGCCTGGGTAGCTATTAGAAACGACCACCTACAATAGATATACAAGCCATAAAATCCGTATATAAAAAACACTGACAAGAGAATAAAGGGATCAGCCCGTAATGATAAACGCAACTATTACGATCAAATAGCTAAAGAGACGGAAATCGCGAGCATGCGGGGTAACACAAGAGAAATCTACAGTGCAGTCAGAAAGCTCAGTGCAGAGAAAATGCGGACGGCGTCCAACATAAAGGATGCAAATGGAACACTGCTTACAACTACAGAAGATCAGCTGAGGAGATGGAAAGAATTTTTTACAGGTCCAAGGCAGGCAAACGAAAACCCAAACTCTATAGCCTACCATCCACGTAGGAATCCTAGAAGAGATGTTCTAACCACAGCACCATCCCTATTAGAGGTCACAAGCGCCATTTATAATTTAAAAAATAACAAAGCATCTGGACCGGACAACTTGCCCCCCCCGAGCTGTTTAAGTATGCCCCACCACTGGCCGAGCACATCTTGCCCCTAATCAAAGCGGCCTGGGACACTGGAAATATCCCCTCCGACTGGAAAGAGGGCGTAATTGTAACGATACCGAAGAAAGGAGATCTTACTGATTACAAAAACTGGAGAGGTATAACACTTCTCAATACAATCCAGAAAATTATGGCCTTCTTGGTACTGGACCGCATTTCACCGATAGTGGAACAAAACCTACGCAAAGAGCAAGCTGGCATATAAACTCATTGCGAATAATTGTCGAACAATCTACTGAATGGAACTCCCCGCTATACCTAATATTCGTAGATTTTGAGCGAGCATTTGATACCATCGATCGAGACGTAATAAGGGCTTGTCTCAGCTACATTGGAGTTCCAGAAAAAATCATCCATATAATACGTATGCTTTACCAAGGAGCGACATGCAAAGCACGCTTTAAAGGTCATGAGAGCGATGAATTTGAGGTTTTCAGCGGAGTTAGACAGGGATGTGTTTTGTCACCATTGTTATTCCTGTTGGTGCTAGACAGCGTTATGGCTAAGACGAACTCTGAGGCAAGAGAAGGTATACAATGGCAACTAAACCACCGTCTTCATGACCTTGATTATGCAGATGACATATGCTTGATGTCGCACTCAATAAGGGGTATAAAAGAAAAATTAACAGACTTCATGAGAACAGCAAGAAAGTAGGATTGAAAATAAATCTCCGAAAAACTAAAGTTATGAGGATTTCGACAAACAATTACAGCCCTATAACACTGAACGGAAACGTCATCGAAGAGGTAGATAAATTCCTTTATCTAGGTAGCATAATTAGCAAAGACGGTGGTGCAGATGATGATGTTACGAACCGCATTAACAAAGCGCGGCACACTTATGCTTCCCTCGGACGAGTGTGGAAGTCCTCACAATTGTCGGTAAAGCACAAATTAAAAATATTTAACACAAGTGTGAAATCAGTACTACTTTACGGCAGTGAGACCTGGAAGGTAACGCATAGAATTTCCTATAGACTGCAGGTCTTCCTGAATAAATGCATGAGACGTATCCTTAAAATTTTTTGGCCTGTACGTATTAGTAATCAGGAATTACTACAGAAATGTAATATGATGCCCGTAAACACCGAGATAATGCAACGGAAATGGAGATGGATCGGTCACACGCTGAGGAAAGAGAATGGTGACATAGCCAAAAACAGTTTCCAATGGAATCCACAGGGAAGCAGAAGCAGAGGTCGTCCACGCATAACATGGCGCAGGTTGGTGGAAATGGAATTATCAGCAAGAGGACTGACATGGCCCCAGATAAAAATCATGGCTCTCGACCGATTTAGATTTAAAAATTTTGTCAAGTCTTTGTAAACAACATAGAATCCCTACAAACTTAAGCCAAATCACGTAAATGTAACAGTATTTTTAATTACCTATTGTTGCTAGATGCTCCAAATTAGAGCGACGTGTTTTGTTCTTTATAATTATAAAAAGAGAGCAAAAACGTTAACTAAAATAAAAAAAAGCTATTAGGGCGCACCATTTAGCCGGCCAAGCCGGCTGAAAATGTTATCTAACAAAATTAGCCAATTAACCGGCTAGCTTATTTAACTTAGATGGCTTAACCGAATTAGCTGGTTTAACCGGCTAAGCTGGCTTAGGCGATTTTGTTTAAGTTGTTTAACAAACAATATAAGTAGGTTATGTCATTTTATGTTATGTTATTGTAAATCGTCAAACAACAGAACCAAATTAGTTGCTTAGCTTGTTTAGCCATTATGAAATTTAGCCGGTGAAGCCGGCTCAACCAGCTAAGCTGATTATGCATCTAAGCTTGTTAAGCCGGCTAAATCAGCTAATTCGGTTAAGCCAGCTAAGCCGGTTAACCGGCTAATTCCTTTAGTTAACCTTTTAGACGGCTTGGCCGGCTAAATTGTACGCCGTAATAAAAATAGCTTAAATGTACTTATTATGTGTACATTTCTTTCTTTTAAATTTAATATTATCGATGTTTAAATTTTTGTGTTTGTACATTAGAGTGATTACTAGGGTATTCAATCGGTTAGCCTGTTAATTACTACGCGATTAATTGATCGGTGAATTTAAAATTGGCTATTTTCGATTATCGATTAAACCGGTTAATTTCAGTCTATTAACCGATGACAAAATTTTTTGTTTTTTATAGTATTATAACATATTTTTTTGTGTTTAATTATTTGTTTCGTTTCATATACAAAAGGTATGTGTTTAGAAATAATGTTTTCATAAAAACAAAGAAGTATGTTTAGTGATCTTAACTTAAGTAAAACTTTAAAAAATTTGGACGTGGCTATAAAAGAGATTAGTAAAGACCTAATTGTACTATTAATTATTAAGATTTTGATTAATAATTTAATAAAAGCCAGTAATACTATTGCCAATGATTTAACTACAAATTTAAAGATTAGATTTAATGAAAGACGAATTAAAGTTTAAAATACACTTATTTTATACTCCACTCATTTCCTTCTAGCAACAGTGTTTTTTTAAATATAGCACAAAAACGGAAACTAAGGAATTCGAAAATAAAAATTATTGCAGAATGCTAAGTGCTGAACTTTGCCAGAATGAGACAGATGATGACCTGACAACAGAAGACACTATCGATAGTAATACAAACAATCTTTTAACAGAATTAACCGAAACTATTAGAAGTGTTAAGAATTAAAAAAAAATTAAAACAGGACTCTAATGCGGCAATGGAAGATTTTATATGTTTAGAGCAGGCGCAGGCGATGTGTAGATGTCAGCCACGACGTTTGCCGACTTCTTTTCGGCTATTTTTAAGCTTTACATGTCCACTTGGTATGACATAGTGAACAATATTTCGATTTCATATCCCTACCGCTTCTTATTTTGTTAGGCTTGGAAAAAAAATACATGTGGCAAAAAATGGAGAAGTTTGGTTGAGGGTAAAGGCGCCTCATCCAGGTCAAAGTTCAAGGTAAAAGTGAAAAAATTCACTAAATGTCCAATAACTGCCGCGGACTCGCCCCTAGAGTACCAAAATGTAAGACTGCCCCCCGTTATATTTTTTCTCCCCAAAATTTTTGTAGAGCATACTTACACCCTATCTCCGCCCTACAAAACTTAGTTTTTTATAAATTTTACCCCCATCGCTCTAACAAGTTTCAGGGCGCCTCTGTGATGAGGGCGCCCCATTGATTTTTCCTCCCCAACATTTTTGTAGAACATACCAGCCTATCTCTGTTCCTTAGGGTACTTTCCCTTCAAATAAAAATTTACAAATTTGCCCCCTTGTTCTAACTACTTTCAGTGCTCTTCTGGAGGGGTCAAATGTATGATCGATCATTGATTTTTCTCACACAACATTTTTGTGGAAGACACCAACCTTCCATATCTGCTCCTTAGGGTACTTCCCTTAAATAAGGTTTTATAAATTTGCCCTCTCGAACTAACTACTTTCAGGGTGCCTCTGAAGGAGTCAAGTATACATACCAAACCTCTTTCTCTGCTCTTTAGGGTACCTTCTATACAAATCTTTTTTAATATAAATTTTTTCCCTATTGTTCTAAGCGGTTCCCATACAAAAATCCATTTGTATATATATTTAATTTTTTTTATTAAATTGAGTTCAATTACAAGTTCGAGTGCGATATGTATGTATGTATATTATTTTAATTTATTAATTTATTTTTGTAATAAAGTGGATATTTTTTTCTATTTTTGGCAACGACTTGCAGTAGAAATATTTTTTCCTCCTCGTTGCGGCACAAAAAAATATTGTTGTAGTCATCTATTAGTTTTACATCACTTTCGGCAGAATCGTTGGCAACATGCAATTTTCGCAGTGTTTCTAGTGCTTGTTGGTAGTCTTCGTGCTTTTCCCAAGTTTCTGGATCACTATCAAGAAAATCTTTTGATAATCCGAGGCGATTAAAAATTTTTCCTGTGTCTGGTGTAACATAATGCCTAAAATTTTTCTCCTTCCACTCTTCGTTTACTTCTTTTGGTGTCAATGAAATTCTTTTAACACTTTCGAAGTCGGAGAAATGTACTGGAGAAACATTTACTCTATCCTCTTCTGCCCCGCTATCTTCATCATAAGATTCCTCCATGTGACTGCCCGACAGTTCTTCCGCGTGTTTCTCTTTATCTCTCTCAAATGTACGAATTGCATCTGCCATTTTTCGCTTGGTATCAAAGGGTACATTTTGATCAAATAATGCAAAAGCAACAGCTTCACCACTAAGATACCAGAGATGTCTACAGAATATCTTCTCCAACTGACGTGAAACTGTCTCATAATGGATAATCGCCTTTGAAAAGTTCAAGTCATTATTTGGGGCTTCTACTGCTTTGGTAGCACTAAACCAAGCTTTAATACAAAGTTACTATGAAAATAGTAGCATCGCGAAGTCCGTTTCGCTTAAGTCGAGAAATTTTCGGAATAAAAACGTTTTTACACAGTATATGCCTTTGGCCATCCATCGAGCATGACTGGTAGGTCCTGGTTGGCTAAACTTATGGTTGGGATTATTTACACCAAGGAACAGCAAAACTATTTGTAAAAATTCCTTGTAGTCGCCTCTGGGTTGTTGTTCGTTTAATTAAGCCAAACAAAATGATTCGGTATCAATTTGACTTGGGCCGGTATTTTTGCTGCAACTTCAACATCGTTTATACGAGGTCCAGAAAATTTTCCAAATTTGGCTTTAAACACTTCCTTCAGTTGCAACTTCTAAATGTGATGTCTGCATGGAAGATAGAGAAGATCTCGTTCTAGTAATTGCTCAAGGAATAAAGATGCACCTTGGAATTTGCCAGTGTTCGTTGAAGTGGTATCGAAAGAAATAGCTTGAATGCGGTGAGCGATTTTCCATTCAAGTAGAAGCCCGTAAATGGCCTCCGAAATGCGTTTGCCTTTTCCTTTACCTGACCCTATCTTTGGCACACCCAGGAGCTGCTCCTTACCATCATATGTTAGGACAACTGGAAGTCGTTCAATATTTTTTCCACCACCTTGATAATCTACCAACACTTTTCCATCCCAGTGCACATTCAAATATTTAGCCTCAGCCAACTACAAACGCATAAATTTTTCATACCGCTTTAAACAAGTATTGTATATTACAGAAATATATAAAATTGCATACCTTCGGGTTTTCCTTCAAGAATGCGGTGATCTGATGTCGATTTTGGGTCCGTGCTTCTCGAAGAGATGTTCGATTGATGATATACTTTCTTGGGTCAAGTTGAAAAGCTTGAGCAGCAGCAATTAATATACGAACTGCTGCAATGTCAGATGTCTTACATCTGTCGAAAACAGCTACTAGATCCGGAGTAATGCATTTGATGGATCCCCTTGTACCCCTGGGCAACTGCTTACGCAGGTCCGATTCGTTACTGCAATCTTCCTGCTGATTGCCTGATGCAGTCGATTCGGCAGATGAATAATTAGTAACTTTAACTATGTAGAACACAGTGTAAATATTCAAGTCTTAACTCTGCAGTTACACGTTCAAGAAATTGCTTTCAAGTTGATCACACGTATTGCTTGTTAAAACTACTTTAAATTGATGCTATGACGTAGGCTGTAAGCAACTTGATAGTCAATTTTGTTTTCAAGATGCCGTCGTCAAGGAATCAACAACGAAACAGTAAAACCCGGTTATAACGAATTCTTGGTTGTAACGATCTAAGTCTAAAGTGCCGACGTTTCGGTTGCCATTTTCATACAAAAATAATTCGTAATAGCGAATTCGTAGTTAACGAGTCCTCGTTTGTATCGAACTACGCTTATTACGAACTTGTCATAGAGCGGTTTTTTTTGCTGTTTGCACAAAGTTCGTTTTAGCCGAGTCTTTCTGTAATTTACTTACAATAATAGAGATCAGCTGTTTAAATTGAACGAAAAATTGAAACAAATCTTGAAAGCAAAATTGAAATCAAGTTGGTAGTCAATTTCCAATTATGTGAGTGTGTTAGTAAAAAAGTGTGAATGTATTGAAACTTGAAACAAAAATTGAAACAAAACTTGAACGTGTAACCTCCAAGTAAATGAATGGTGTTTACTAGGGTATTCATTCGGTTAACCGTTAATCGGCTAACCGGTTAATTACTACCCGATTAACTGACCGGTTAATTTAAAATTGGCTTTTTTCGATTAACGGTTAAACCGGTTAATTTCAGTCGATTAACCGACGTAAAAATTTTTTTCGTATTTTGTAGTATTATAACGTATTTTTTGTGTGTTTAATTATTTTTTGCGTCTCATATACAAAATGTATGTGTTTAGAAACTACTTTTCATACAAACAAATAAGTGTGTTCAGTGATTTTAACTTAAGTAAAACATTAAAATCTTTGGACGTGGCTATAAAAGAATTTAGTAAAGACTTTGCTACTCTAATTGAATTTGAGGGAATTATGTATTAAATTTTTGTTTAATAGTTTTATGAAATCTAATAATACTGTTGCCAACGTTTTAATTAAAAATCTAAGGATTACATTAATGAGAGACAAATTCAATTATTTTATACCTCCACTCAGGAATATTTCCTTCTAGCAACAGTGTTAAAATACACCACAAAAACGGAAACTAAGGAATTCGGAAATAAATTTTTTTTGCTGAACTCTGCCAGGATGAATTAGATGATGACCTTACAACAGAAGAAACTATCGATAGTAATACAAGAAATGTTTTAACAGAATTAACCGAAACAATTAGAAGTGCTAAGAATTTGAAAAAAATAAAAATAAAACAGGACTCTAAGGCATAATGGAAAATTTTATAAGTTTGGAGAAATCCAGGGAAAGGCCTAAGAAACTAGATGTTCTGTATTATGGGTTGCTTTCGATTTCTTCAACATCTACGATAATTAAAAGGATTTTTTCAAGCCAAGTTATCAAAACTAAAGAAATTATTTTTCTGAAAGATTGTTTTAGAAGATCTCCTTAAGCTATTGAAATAACTGATATAATAATCTCACAACAGTCGTCGGCACAATTATTTTGACAACAAAACAAAATCACTTATTTCTTTTTAACTTTAAAAATGCTTTATTGAAAATACGGAAATATTTTTATTACTAACATATTGATAATTCGAATTTAAAAAAAAAACAAAACAATAAACATTTTCCATATTAACTTAAAAAGTTGTGAATAAAATTAAATTTTGTACATTGGCATAAGTATTTTGACAAAGGAAAATTGTAAAAACAACAAGGCTGAATGTTGTAAAAAAGTGGTGAAGTTGATTACGATTTAGTAGAAAGTAAAGCCCCCTTTGGCTTGAACGACGTATTGAAGCCGCCGTGGTACTGAATCTACCAAAGATTGAAGAACTTCAGTAGGGACCTCGTTCCAAAGAGTGGTGACTTAGAAATGGTTTCTTCTCTGGTTTTTTTCAATGAAATATTTCTCTTACGTTCCAATCCAATATACTGAGTCCAATATTTCTAAAGAAGTTTTTTATTAATTTACTCGTGTGACATGGAGCATTATCTCGTTGCAATACAAATGATTCTCCTATCAGTTTGTCACCCGAGGAGAATGCGTAATCATTTAAAACTTTTAAATATTGCTTTTGGTTCATGGAACCAGTGATCGGTACCAAATCACCCAAGCCACTGTGGGCAATGCATCCCCAGAACATAACAGAGCCCCCACCATGGCCAACTTTTTCACAAACTGGCGTAGTTTTCTTTCTTTGAAATTGTGGAAGTCTTACATAAATCTTCTTTTTCAATGAATTGTATTGGAATGAGCTTGCATCAGTCCAAAAAACTTTTCTCCAAAACTCTACTGGCTTTTGGACATGTGCACTAGCAAAAACTAAACGCTTGAGCTTGTTTTGTTTTGATATGTATGGAATATCTGTTGCTATGTAAGTCTTAAAACATGCTTCTCTCAAGCGGCGCCGAATCGTCCTCTCACTAATTGAAGTACTGGAAGACTTATTCCATTCATCTGCGGCATCTTTAGGTTTTAACTGAACGTCTGTTTTAAATTTTCGCAAGATGATTCGGTCTTCACTTAGAGTTGTTTTGCGTTTCGCGCCGGATCGGGGTAAATTTTGTACATCGTTTTTGTTTTTAAATTTGTTTATTTGATAATAAACAGTTTGACGCGATAAATTGAATTCGTTAGCTATGTCTATTAAATTGAAACCGGCATTGAACTTTGCTACTATTGAGGCTCTAACAATATTAGTTAACTCTGCCGTTTTCGCCATATTTTCACATCACTGATAAATCAAAATTATAAGTAAAGACACAAAAATTAATTAGAACAATTTTAGTTGACCTTCAATTGCAAAGAACACACAAGAAAACTGCTATGAAGTGCATGTCAAAATACTTATGCCGAAGCGAAAGTCACTGCCTACCATGATTATTATCAGCAGTTTGAAAGTGCATAAAACAATGGGCAAAATATTTTACGTAAGTGTTGTTGTTGATGTGCACTTTGTTTTGAGCAAAGCTGAGGTAACGGTATCTTACGCACTTGAACGAAAAATACGCCAATAGACAAGAGAACAATTTGTCAAAATAATTGTGCCGACGACTTTATGCAATTTTATTTGCTAAACTTATAATACCGCAATTACAGCAATTAAATACCGCAATTAACCGATTAAGCCAAAACCTCGATTAATTAATCGAGAGATTAACCGATTAAAGCAGAAACCCGATTAAATGAATACCCTAGTGCTTACTAATGTATTTATCAATAATAGTACTTACCCGCTGTTGCGATTTCGTTCTGAACTTTTGCACGCTTTTTCCGTTCTTTATCCTCCTTCTTTCTTCCCGCTCTCCTCTTGCTTCGTGTACCAAGAATTTTGTCAACTCCTACCACACATCCTGGACGTCCCAGCTGTCGTTGCTGTTGCAAAAATGAAACATCTTCCGGATCGCTAATCATTTTGAGTGCATTTGCATGAGCTATATCAAAACGGTCATCCAACTGCTCGACAAAATAAGATTCCTTTTCAATTTGTGTTGCTCCGCCTCTTAAAGTGTTTTTTTGTAACGTTTCCCATTCAGCTACTAACGATTGCACTTGTGCCTTTAATTTGCCTCTGTTTTTTTTCGGGATGAATGCCTGGCGCTAAAATATCATGACTGTGCCAGTTACCGAGTGTGGACTTTCATCCGAACTAATTTTACGCTGTCCAGTTCCATAAAAATACATCTTGAGTACTTGCTTTCTAGATGTCAATTTCGTTTCTAATATATTTGAGCATGAATGTCCTATTAAAAAAAGTTCAGTATTTGATCTCAAACTTTTCGCAATGCCGGTCATGTTGAAGCCATTTTTGTTAGAAATAATAAGCGAATTTATTTCACAATCACAAACATAATTATAATACCGTTGTTAACTTCTTAGTACCAAACAAAGACCGACTTTTTACACCGTTTTATGTTTTTTCTAAAAATATTGTGGGAGAAAAATTAATGGTCGGTCATACATTTGACTCCTTCAGAGGCGCCCTGAAACTTATTTGAAGGGAAAGTACCCTAAGGAGCAGAGATAGAAGGTTAGTATGTTCTAAAAAAATGTTGAGGGTTTGTCATACATTTGAATCCTCCAGAGGCGCCCTGAAAAGGATGATGGGAATAAAATTTATAAAAAACTAACTTTTGTAGGGCAAGCCCCTCAAGGAGCGGAGATAGGGTGTAAGTCCATATGTTCTACTGTTGGGAAGGACAAATTAATGGGGGTCAGTCTTACATTTTACTACTCTAGGGGCGAGTCCGCGGCAGTTATTGGACATTTTATGAATTTTTTCACTTTTACCTTGAACTTTGACATGGATGAGGCGCCACTTACCCTTAACCTACCTGCACCATTTTTTGCCTCATGTATTTTTTTTTTTGAAGGCTAACAAAATAAAAGGCGGTAGCACTTCAAAATCTTGTTGCAAAAATTTTCATATATCACTATGTCATAGCTAATGTACACGGCCGACAATGTACATGTACACAAGAAAAACAATCAAAATAAACAACAACAAGAGCACAATAGTTGTTTGTACCTATCAACAACGCAATTAAACACCAACATTCTGAAATAAAAATGTTTTTCTCATTTATTTTGTTTTCTCTCTGCCTGGCTCTGGTTTAGAGCAATCCAGGAAAAGGTCTAAGTCATTAAATATTCTGTATTATCATTTGCTTTCGATTTCTTCTACATATACGATAAGTGAAAGGATTTTTTCCAAGTCAAGCTTTATCAAAAACCAACGAGAATGATAGTCCCATTTAGTTATGTATTGTTTGTGCTTGTATACACAAAATGTACATTAACTTAAATCTAAGCAGCTAGAAAAGTAGAGTTGGGCATACTCGTTCTTTTTGGTGACTATTTATTTTTCTTCATAACAAAAATATGAACAAGTTCGTTCAGCTGTTCACTTTATTTGTGTACTGAATGATTAAACATATTTTCAAACAAAGTGGGTGATATTATTGCATTTTAAACAATTTAATTTAAAAAAGCAAATATAAATTTGCAAATATAAATTTAAATGCAAATAATTTTATTTAGTAGATATTGATATATTTAGTGAAATATTAATGTAGTTATAAAGAAATTTAGTGTTTGTCAAAAGGAAAGAATAGAACGAACAAAAAAGAATGAAGAATGAAGTTCAACTCGTTCGTGCCAGTGAATTATAGAATTGAACAAGTTCGTTCATGAACAGCACAACTCTATAGAAAAGAACAAGAACAAAATTGAAATGTTTAAGAAAATACATTTGCAAACGTTTCCCGATTGATTTGCTCATCATAGTAGAGAATGTGTTAGTGTATTTACGCTAAATACAATGAACTATTCAACGAAATAGATTTCTGCTTTTGTTTTATTTGCAATTGTACGATTGAAATGGAATATTAAAGCATGCAGATGAGTGAAAAGCGAATTGTTTTGTTTCATTTATTGTCATTGCTAATGCTAACTTTAGACGACATGTATTTTACATCTGACTTGTCAAATTTCCCACTGCAAAAGTGATACATGCCGTGTGAAACATATGAAACATTGTCAGATGACATTTACAGAAGCAAAGTCAGATGAAAATTTTTCAACTAGAGCGTGTTCTATTTTCATCTGACAAGGCGTCTGACATCAGCTGTATTAAATTATCAAAAGTGTTGTTTGGCTGAAAAAACATTAAAAAGCAAAGAGCGATTTATATATTTACGAAACTCAGCTGTTGTGAACACTCAGAAGTTATGTCAGATGTAATTGCACATGTACGTGTGAAAGCAAATATTATAAACCGTCTGTAAATTGACAATTTTGACAAACATGCGAAGTTGCATATGTCTCACACACCTAACAAGCCATATGTAAAAAACATGTCGTCTAAAGTCAGCATAAAGTATTTGTTTTGGTTTTGCTCATGTACGAAACAATTAAAAATATTTTAAAAGTTTGTGTCTTCGCACGAAACGTTTGCGAAAAGTTTTGTTTGTTTGCACACTCTGATTTAAGCTAAATTATTTTTCTAAAAGACTGTTTGAGAAGATATCCTTAAACTATTGCAATAACTAATAATATGATGTCACAAACATGTTTAGTTTTTAATTAATTCATATATGTATGTACATTAGAGCGACCCGACTTGTATGAAGATGAAAAACACGTTTTTGTTTTTAAGGAGGTTTCCCAACAGGGTTGTCAGATTTATTTTGACCGTTTTCGCCAAATTCAATGTCAAAAATCGCCCAATTGGGGTTTCCTTAGTTTTTGCCAATAATATAAACATTTTTTTTAATTTTAAAAATATTTTTTATAAATATTAAAAAATAAATTTAGTCCGAATCGCTAAAATTCGCCAAAAATAGAAAAAAGTCGCCAAAATGTTTATGGGTGAATTCGTAAATGCAGTAAATTTGTGCAACCGGTCTGCAAACTATTGTAACAGTAATAAAAATGCTGCCATTGCTGCAGCAATCTGTGGCAGCACTATCAAGTTTTTGTATAAAGAAAGTTTTGACGAAAAAAAGTATTCCGAAGTGCTTGTTTTCGAGCGCAGAACTTTGATTATTGCACAATTACTGAATTTACGAACGTACCATATTTTGCAATTTTTGTACCACTCATGCAAATATGAAAAATATTTTTAAAAATGATCATATTCTAGGGGTTACTGTGGGCGAACTATTATAGATAGAGCTTAGCTTTTTATTAATAAATTTTTGGTATAATTTTGCGACTTAAGACAACTTCTCAGTTTAAAAAATACCAGAATAAGACCGCCAAATTTGCAAAGTTTTTTTTTTTGCAAGGCCTGTAACTTTTGAACTATCGGAGGGAAATTCAAACCGCAAGTGAGGCAAGTGTAGCCCTTTGATAGCAGATTCCAAAATGGGAAATTGGACAAAAAATGTAATTTTGGCGATTTTCTTAAAGTTTGACATACCCGAGGTTAGCAATTTTGGGAACCCCTGAGCCTTTCTCGAAGGAGCCAGCACCCCAAACTCTTGAAACTTAAGACGGACAACACCTCAGCTATAAAATTTCATGTCACTGGCTTCAGGAGTTACGAAGATACTGAATTATTTCCATTTTTTTTTTGCCACAAACCACTATGCAGAGTAAGCCTGAAAATACACCAAATACGACAAAACGTTTTTACGTCAATACGTCAAACACACTCCTATGATTATAACGCAGATGAAAAAAAAAATTTTGATGTGTGTCGTCTCATAAGAACTAATGTTCTGTTGTCGTATACGTCGCAAAAACAGTTTTGTCGTATTTGGTGTGGGTTCAGCCTAACACCGAAAAATAGTATTGTTCAGGGAACGAATAAAACATTTTTTATGGATGTATAACATGCAAATTTCGCAATCACGCAAATATTGTATGAGAAAATATATGTAAATCATGTCCACAAAGCTCTACAAGACCTAAACACATAAAAAAGTCGATTACGAAAAAATTTTCATTCACTGTGTTTTGAAATTGAGCTGCCGCTATGCAGATACAACTATAATGTACTTAATGAAACTTTCCGTTAAGTTTCGGCAAATGTCTTCGATTTTATTTGGTTTTATTCCAAAAATTTGCTTTAGCAAAGTGCCAAATTGATCGCATATTCCGTACGGAATCAGTTGTTTGTGTACATAAAAGGAAAAAAATTCAAAGGAAAAAAAGGCGAATTAAGTTCTATTTTAATACTAGCTTTTACCCGCGGCTACGCTCACGTTAATATACATATGTATTTGCATACGTGTAATAGTTTCGGAGAGGCAGAAATTGCCTATCTACTACACCTCGTGGTGCTATTGAAATAAGGATCTATCTGTTTTAAATTTCATTAAATTGATTACATAGTTTCGGAGAGGCAGAAATCTCCCCCTACCCCATCGTGGTTCTATTCTTGAAAAGATATAGAGCCTATGTTTCCTTCCAGAACCAGATCTATCTGTTTGAAATTTCATTAAATAAATCAAATAGTTTCAGAGGCAGAGTTGCCGCTTACCCCCCTCGTGCAACCATTTTTTTAAATACATATCGTCATATAAAATGCAAAAGGGCCTATCTACCCAACTTTTTAAAGTCATTAACAGACATTTCATCTTAAGCAAAACTCCTTCATACTTTTCTAGTTTATGCTTATGTATGTATGTATGTATGTATGTATGTATGTATGTATGTATGTATGTATGTATGTATGTATGTATGTATGTATGTATGTATGTATATTCTATTTCAATTTATTTTAAACATCGAAAATAATAGAAGGTAGTTTAATTTTCTCTCTTTTTAAGGTAAAATATAAAAAATCGTTCCCACACAATGTAAAAGGGAAATCTGTAATTGTGGTGTCATGTAAGAACTTTTATATTTACATTTAAAGCTAACCCCTTTCAATATCCAATTGTATTAAAACAATAGTTCTCAGTCTTTAACAAAAATTGAAAACCACGTACAATTTACTGTTTGCGTAATCGAACACTGGGACGATTTGGGTTAAAAAATAGACATTGAAAATAATGGAACAGTTTCAAAAACTTACTACTGTTAATGATTACAAAAGTATTGTTGTATCTGCAAGGAAAATATCGCCGATGCCGAAATTTCGTTAAATCCATTGTATCGCCGTTATATCGGTATCGGATGCTTCTCTAATTAGCAGACATATTCTAAAAATCTCTTTATCATAAAGTGATTTGAAATCACGCAAAAGGATGTTTTGCGCACAAAAATGTTTGAAATGTCATGATTTGAAACCTGTCAGCTAACAGCTTAACAATATCAAATCACTTGAAATTTTTTTAAGCATTTTGCTTTAAACGCGATAATAAAATGATTACATACACTTAATATGGTTTGTTTTTATTTGTTTTTGTAATAAAATTTACACAGAAGATCCTAAAAATGTGCAAATTTAGTTAGGCAATGTCTAACAAAGCGAAACAACTGTTAGCTAGTTAGTAATAACAACAAAAATCACTACTAAATGTTAAAAATCTCTTGATTTTCAGAACACAAAAATATCATTTACATGATTTCAGTTACGGTTGTTATTATTATAATTGTCTTTATTATTGTTTTCTTTATCATGTTTATTTTGATAAATAGCTTTAAATCCTGTTTTATTCTAACATCTCCACGACTCCTGCACACTATTTTATTAAAATTCTATCACGATTCCTAACATTAACTTAGGCCCAATAATTAGTGATGGTGGCATTGGCCGTATTTTTTCGAATGATCTTAATTGTTTCAAGATTGCCCATAAAATCCACAAAGCCTCTGCCCGCCCGTTAGATCTCATAAAATCGACGAACTCATATCTCTCGTTAGAAATGCTTCGTTAGATGCTATATGTGTATCTGAAACCTGGTTGGATCCTACTATTTTTGACCAAGCTGTCAAGATTCCGGGCTACACATTATGTAGGAGTGATCGACCGACTGGACGCAGAGGCGGTGGTGTTGCTATTTATATTGCTGATGGTATTAAATATAAATGTATCTATACGAGCAGTGAATACTTTTCCTGTGAGGGTCTTTTTATTGAAATCGATAGTGGAATTAGTTCTTGGATTATTGGTATCTCTTACCTCCCTAGAGGTAACTTATGTTTATTCGAGGAAGTGTTTAGTGATATATTTGTACGTTATAGAAACATCATTACAGTGGGCGACTTCAATAATGATCTATTCAATCCTGCCAAATCGGACGATCTTCGTCTGTTTGGCAGACGGTATGGTCTTTCGTGCAGGCATAATTCTATGCCAACTCACTATGACTCGTTTCATCAATCGAGCTCCCTAATTAATTATTTTCTTATCAGCCATAGCCTGATAGTCTGCTCCTCTGCTCAATTTCAGGTGCCATTCATTTCTCACCATTCCTTAATATGTGTTGCATTTCAAATTCCGGTGACTCGATCGCTTTTTTCAGGGATTTTAGTAAAGCTGACTTGATGGGTATTGAGACACTTATTTTCAACGGATTTTACGCCACTTTACATTACAAATGATTCTGATGAGCAACTCTCATTTTTCAGCACGCTTTTTGATGATCTATTTTTGTTTATCACACATGGATGAGTGAGAAATAAAAAAAAAATATTGTTATTCATACACGAGAGGGAACGAATTAATTTGTTTTCATTAATGTTATTTTTCATTAATGTATGTGAATGTTTTGCATAATATTTTTCATTTTCTTTTAAGCAGAAGTATCTTCAAAGTCATTACAAATATAATAACATGTTAAAACAGGCAAAAAACTGCTGGTATCGTGAAAATAATACAAAATTCTAAAATATTGCACAATAAAGACCAGCTTCAAAATTGGCATAGAATTGTCAAGTATTTTAATGTGGCCAAAACTGGCGAACATTTTCATGAATATATAAAAAAATCTAGACATCACTTTATTGCGAAAATTCGCGAAAAAATTAAAAACTACGAACAAGGTCTAAAATTTATTTAATATCGCTTAAGTTGTAAGGAATGCCAAAAACTCAGAAAATAATTGGGAAAATTACAATAATACGCAAAAACTTGCTAAGATCAGAAAGATATCAGTCTGTTGTTGATCGAAAATCTGCAAAACTGTGAAAAAACTATAAACAGCCAAAAATAACGTGTATCGCGAAAGTTCGCGAAAAATTGCAAACAAGCCCTAAAATTGCTTCAAAATAGCTAAAATTATGAGGAATGATAAAAACTCGGAAAAATCGCGAAAATGACGACAATTTGCAAAAATAATTGCTAGCATGAAAAATATATCAGTCTGATATATTTTCCATGTTAGCAATTTTACATCTTTTTTAACATCTTTTCTTGCTACATAATCTCATACGTAATATCTTGTACTACTTTTTCATTTATGATAAATTAACAAAATTGAAAATTCTCATATACATATGAACAATTGAATGGAAAAATTGTTTTCTCATTTTTCACTTTTGCTAAAAATTGAAAAAATTAAGATTTTTTCATTAATGATAAATTAACAAAATTGAAAATTCTCATATATGAACAACTGAATGAAAAAAAATGTTTTCTCATTTTTTCACTTTTGTTAAAAATAAAATAAAAAAAAATTTCATTCATGAAAAAATCAAAACTAAAATTTTTTCTACTTGCTCAAACATGAATGAAAAAAATTTATAAAATTTAATACGTACATATTCATTGTCATGAATATTTTTGTAATATTTTTTTATTTGCCTTAGGGCACATGTATTACATTCATTGAATAAAAATTGAAATTCGTTCACCGTAATTTTAGAATATGCACGTAAATCTAGTATGTTATCAAGATTTTGACGAAATGTCACAAACCTTATTACATATTGTGAGATAGTGAATTTCAAGAAAATTTTGAGAATTAAACTACCTTCTATTTTTTATACCATGGTAATTTTGATTACAGCTTTAAAATTTTTGATACGCATATATTGATTTGAGATCCCAATGAAATGTTTAAAAATTAATAATTGTTTAACAAGATAATCACAAGACAACACAATAAATGAAGACATATATAAGTGAAGAAACAAAAAAATTTTTTTCGTATACAATTAAATAAATTTATTTATTTTTCACATAAAAATAAAAAAAAATTAAAATATATAATTATTAAAAACTAATTGAATTAAGCTGTTGCAGTTTTTATTTAATTTAAAATTAAAAGCGGTAGTTTTCAATAAAACCAAAAGGCAAAAAAGGTTTCCAAGTATATTTTCACTAAAAGTACTAATATTTATAATAAAATATAATAAAAAATTATTTAATGAACAAAGTTATAAAAAAAGAAATCTAAATAAAACATAGAAAAAACATTAACGTTTAATTCATTATTCAAGCAACAAACGAATTGGATGAAAAAAAGTTAAAGACTTGCTCTTCATGTTATTTTTAAAAAGTTTGATGTTCTTTTCTTAAGCTCGGCCAGCAGAGCCATTTATTTAGTAACTGCTTGCGAACAAAGTAATAATTTTTCTCAAAATAAGCAGAGTAAAGTTTTGCCTTTAGTTTTTTCTTTTAAGAATTAGTTTACGTTTTCTTTTAGGTTGCGACTTATAAACTAAATTATATTTTGCAAATATAAACATAGTAGGAAGAATAAAATTTTTAAAGCAAAACAAATGTTCAGTAGCTTCGAAAAAAGCTTAAATATTAAAGCCAACAAAAATTCATTATGTGTATATGAGCTATAAACAAAAAATTAGTTTACTATTCTCAAAAAATAGTAATATGTATTAATAAAAAAAGAAATACAATTAACAATTCAAACATCACAATTGCATTTTTTTAGCGAACAAAAAAAAAAAAATACTATACGAGTAAAAATTTTATATTTCAAAGAGTTTTTTGTTTGTTATTTTTAATTATGAGCGGTAGTAGTTGTTGTGGGGTTGGTAATGTGAGAAGAGTGGTAAACTAATAACTAATAAATGCTAAATTAAAATTAAGTTTGAAAAATTAAATGAATTGCAAGTATTGAAATTGAACAACCATAAAAAATAAGTTTCTTCAAACAAACTCTAGATTGACCGATTTGATAAAAATATCTAAAATATTTTTGTTATTGTTAGTACAAATTCAAATTCTCGTTAAACAGATTCGTTCAGGTTTTAATGGTTTCCTTTTTTACCCGACTACGGAAAAAAAGGAGGGTTTGTTTAATCTGTTTACTTTATGCTATAATAAATGAAAAAAAAAAAGTAATAATAAAATTATTTAAGCTGCTGTATCAACTTCTTCAACTAAATGACTTGCTGAGACTTCACTGGGTGTAGTAGCCGAAGTGGCAACACTTATTGGTGTGCTAATGGTACTATTCGAAGCAGTCAAATCAGAGGCTGTATTATCCGTAACGTTACTAGTTGCTGCTGTGGTAGTAGTGCCAACAACTCTCGCACCATAAGGGGCACCTTTCAATTTGCGAGCCTCGCGCTTTTGTTTGCGTTGTTGCATTACCAAACGTAATTGATCTAATTTTGATTTAGTTTTAATATTATCCAATTCAGCGGCACACTTCTGGCAAGTATAGTCTCGTTCGCGTTCACCAGTCTCTGAGTGTACACTATAACGACATTGGCACACCTTGCGTTCATCGACTTGGTGGTGGTGGTGATGATGATGATGATGTGACGAGCCATGATGGTGTGCTAATAAGGAGACTGTTGTCGCTGCAGATGATGACGATGTTGGGGTACCAGTGGAGTTTTGATGACAGCAGGGATATGTTTTACTGGATTGTGATTTACTGCTGACATAATGGCCATTGCATTCGCCATATGAGCATACTGATGACGAAGATGTATAACTGTGGCTGTTTGACGCGCCAGAGGCGTTTGATGTTGATGCAGATTGTAAGTTGACTGTAGGTGACGAAGAGTTGTCAGTTTTAATACATTTAACACACGGATGAGAAGATTGATGGTGTTTAGAGGAAACCTGAAAAAATATGGAAAACAATTTGTATTAGAATATTTTGAACTAGTTTTATTTTTAACCCCCGACCAAAGAGAGGGTTGTTATAGCTTTAACGTGTGTATCTGTCCGTGAGCTTGTCTCTCGCATCGAGACTCCTAACCGGATGAACCGATTTTGATTTACATATTTATTTTTTTTAACGTGACTTGTTCGAGATTGTTCTTAACTTTAATTTAGGAACATATATTCAGCCGTTTGTGAGTTATGATGTTACATACACAGACGTCACTGTTTTTTTTATAATCTAGATATTGCGCTTTATGAGAAATGAGTTTAGGTTTTACATGTTAAACAAATAATTCTTGTTATTTAATCTGGCCTAAATATATATTTTAAATTTTGTTTAGGTATACAACAAGACAATCAGCTAGGTTCTATATTTCACTGTGAAATAAAAGTGAAAACGTTTTGTAGTGAAATTGTTTTCATGATGATTTCCTTCTAATTTTGTTTCAAAGATAATTCTTCCAAAAAAAAACCGACTACAAAATAGGCCCACATTGGCGTGAGCCAGCCCATACGAAGAACAAAAATCCGAAATTGGTTTATAAATGGCGGAGTTTTGAGGGTACATACATAAAAAAAATTACATGATGAATTGGTAAAGTGTTTTGAAGTCGGTTCAAAAATACTTCAACCTGCATGGGAAAAAAGTAATTTGACGAATTACATACCGTGTCTGGTTGACCGAGATTTACTCGGAGTTCTCAAATTTTTACTTTAATCGAGGCATGTAATAATTTCCCCTGAAAAAAGCTGCTGATTTCATTTCTATTAAAACATTTATGTTTTCTGCAACAAAAAAACAAACAGTAGCAACAAATCTGTGGCAAAAGCGAATCAATGCTTAAGTCGACATAAGCGCATTTTCAGTTAATTATCTTTATGAAAAAAAAAATAATAATAATAGAATGTGCTAAAAAATGTGCCAAAAAAATGTGGTACAACAAAGGTAAAACAACATTTTAATTAGTGTAATTGGAAAAATAAATAAATTAAAACTGAGTAAAAATTTAAAGCGCATTTTTAATGCGCTTTAAATCAATGCGAGTGACAACATTGTTTATAAACGTTAAGGATAGCCCGCAACGTTTACGTATTCGCAACATTTACGTATAAGTAATGGAGCTTTTACTGTTTTTGCTACAGAAAGTCAAAATTAGTAAGCAAGAATTTACACTTGGCGTAAAAAGTACGGGTGCGCTCAAATTCAATGTCAAGGACAGGCAGCAATATAAAAATACATTTTTTGAAATCAGCTTCACAGCAAAACACAAGAGCCAACAATATGAGCCAACATATATGTAGCCGAAAAAGAAAAAACGACAGGAAGTGGCCCCCTAGAAAATGATACAGAACAGTAAAAAATCCAAATAGGTAATGATCGTCATTTTGAAGTTGTAAATAATAAAAAAAGACAAAGAAGTCCTAGGTCGCAAAGCCTCGCTACAGTGGCGAATATGCCCAAATCTGATGCGTCGCCTTCTGAAAATCGCTTTTCATTTCTACAGAACGACGAAAACATAATCAGCATTGCCAGGTCAAGCATGCGAACCCCAATATACTTAAGGGAGAAAATCTCAAATGAGCTAATTAAAAGGCTAGTACAATTAATCGCCGAAGAGGCGTTTTGCGTAATCCGACCCAAGTGGGGCGGTTGTTAGAAACCGGCAGCCTGTTCAACCTAACCTAGGTGAATAAATGTAAACTTAGAAGACTTTTAATAATTAAGCTATTAAGTTATTTAGAAGAATATTAGTTGATAAATGTCCTTTAAAAAATCGATATTTTAAAAAGCATGGCGAGTATTTTTTAAAAATATAAAGGAATTAAAAATGTTTTCTTGCTTTTCTACTAATTATCTGCATATTTTTAATATAGATTTTTTGGAAGCAAAGAAAATGTTTCTCCTTAAAAATTACTTCCAATTTTTTATACTGGGTTAAAATCAATTTTAAATATTCTCTTTTACAATGTAATTTTGTATAATAAAAAAATTGCACTTGAGTTTTGTTGATCTAAATATGTTGATCATATATTGAACTCAATTTCAATATTCGTATCGGTATCGGAATCGGTATCGGCGATATTTATTTTTAAATATCGGTATCGGATCGGCAAAACGGCGTATCGTTACATCCCTAATATATATATATATATATATATATATATATATATATATATATATATATATATATATATATATATATATATATATATATATATATATATATATATATATATATATATATATATATATATATATATATATATATATATATATATATATATATATATATATATATATATATATATATATATATATATATATATATATATATAAATATATATATATTTATATATATACATATATATATATATATATATATATATATATATATATATATATATATATATATATATATATATATATATATATATTATATATATATATATATATATATATATATATATATATATATATATTATATATATATATATATATATATATATATATATATATATATATATATATATATATATATATATATATATATATATATATATATATATATATATATATATATATATATATATATATATATATATATATATATATATATATATATATATATATATATATATATATATATATAAATATATATATATTTATATATATACATATATATATATATATATATATATATATATATATATATATATATATATATATATATATATATATATATATATATATATATATATATATATATATATATATATATATATATATATATATATATATATATATATATATATATATATATATATATATATATATATATATATATATATATATATATATATATATATATATATATATATATATATATATATATATATATATATATATATATATATATATATATATATATATATATATATATATATATATATATATATATATATATATATATATATATATATATATATATATATATATATATATATATATATATATATATATATATATATATATATATATATATATATATATATATATATATATATATATATATATATATATATATATATATATATATATATATATATATATATATATATATATATATATATATATATATATATATATATATATATATATATATATATATATATATATAAATATATAAGGTTCTTTTGAAATATTCTTTATTGAATTTGCTTAGGATAAAATCTCAAAAAGTTATACATATTGCTTGATTTTTATAGAGCAAGTTTCGTCCGGTTGTCAGATCGGTGAAATTTTTCTTAGGGTGAATCTTATATTAATAGAAAAATTTAATATTTTATGATCAATTTATAAAAAAAAAAAATACTTACATGCTTACTTCTGGAACTATGATGTACTGTACCGGTTGAACCACTTGCAGCCGCTACCGATGCTGCTGCCGCTGCAGATGTGGAGGGAGCCTCAAAACTTATACGAGCACCACGATGATAATGTGGTGTGGCACTCAGAAGGTCATTTAATATGTGTATAACGGTAGATATATCTCTTTTCGGCCGACCATATCTGTCCTGCAGAGCTGGATTTAAAGTGCCCGAAAATGTGCCAGAATATATACCCTTACCGTGATTCTTCATCGATTCAATGACAGCGCCAGAGCCGCTCTTCCGAGGAGTTTCTTCGCTGGCCGAGAAATCAATTTTATTGGTAAATACTTCTTTGGATAGTTTCCGCAAGGTTTGTGTTAGATTGCGTGAAGCCTCAGCTAGAGTACGAGAGTCCGAAACAATGCCCGAATCGTCAAGTTCGATGGGTGCAGCGACATTTGTTGGAGATGTGTTTAAATTTGCATTAGAAGTTGTCGTTAAAGAATTGGAGGTAGTTAAAGGTGCTGCTGCAGCAGCTTCTACGGGTGCTATAATTAGTTTGCTGGCCGCCGGCGATTGACTAACGCTGCTGGTAGGAGATGACGATGATTTCGTTGATGATCCATTTAATAAGGAATCATCACCTGAATTAAAACCACTATCATTGGCTACAACTTTAATTGGTGTTGAGGAATTGCTAATTGCTTTCTGATTGCTTGGAGTACTAGACTGTTGTTGTAGCACTATGATGGTAATGATGGTGATGATGATGGTGGTGGTGATGATGACGGTGTTTACGTGATATTGGATTGTGAGATGTCTTATGCAAATATGAGGAAGATCTCGATGTTGTTGACGATGACAAAGAGGAATTCGTTGCTCCATTGAGTGTTGTTATAATGGAACTTGGTGCTATAGATGCTTTATAATTTGGAGTGCTGGCCATAATGGTACTAGTGGTGGTACGAGTTGCATGAGGTTGTAGTTGCTGTTGACGATGATGGTGGTGGTGGAGTGGCGTTGTCTGCAATTGCTGCTGGGAAACACAAACGGTTTCTATGCACTGTTTAGCCGAATTATGTGGTGCATTATTAACTGTTCCCATACTACCACCATTTAATCTAGTACATAAACATGATGTCAGTTTTGCTGCTATAGGATCTTGACACATGGCTGAGTTGGCTGCAGCAATTGAGGCATTTGAACTGGAGACTGGAACAACTGAAATCGAAGTTGTGTGAGGTCCAAGTGCTACACTATTATTGGTAGAGGAACTGTTGCTATTGTTCGGCATTTTGGGAATGTTTTTAATAGCTGTTGTTTTGATAGGACTGGATACTAGATTCGATAATGATTTAATGGGAGATTGTTCTAATAAGACTGCATCTGAGGCAGTATGAAAAGAAGGTGCAGTTACTACTGGCACACTACTTGAAGCGGAAGGTAGTACTATTCTAGACGATTGAGCTCTCAAATTTGTTGTGTTACTGGTGGTGATTGATTGTTGTACTAAGCGTGATGGTTGAGCCAATGATATGCTTTTAACAATATTTTGTAAGCTTTCATAGTCACGTTTGCTCAAAAACGAACTTAGGTCCGAATTTTTTGTTACTGTGCTAGTTGACATCGACGAAGATGTTGAACTATTTCTGTTTGCACCTGTTCTGCTTGGAGGAGGTGCTACTATTGTCGCGCCGTTGCTATTGTTACGAGGTGTTTGGCAGGTTGTATCCAATTCCAATTTTCGAACTGCTGCCACATTTTGTGCTGTACTTGCTACAGGCACTGCGATTGGTGCTAAGGTAGTGCTGGTTGTTGTTGCTGTTGTATTAGATCCATGGTGATGATGATGATGGTGATGGTGATGGTGGCTATGATTTGCGGTCGTTGCTGTTCCAGCAGTTTGCGTAGCTGCCGAAGCTGTTGCAGCCGTTCGACTGCTACGATGATGATGGTGGTGGTGATGACTGGAACGTTGACGCGAAGAGGAACTGCTGCAGCTGGCTCCATTGTGTGCTACGCCATTAACGGGATTTACTGTACTTAGTTGTAATTGTATTAGCATCATGTGATCGCCTAAGCGCATACTAAGATTCAAAGGAGTTTTACCACTGAGGAAATCATTTACTTGAGAGTCATTAAGGGATTCGAGAGCTTGCATTACTGTGTTTTCAGGACGTTGAGCCTAAAAAAGTACAAAGATGCATAAAGTTTTGATTAAAAACTTGTTAAATTGTTATCAAACAAACATAATCAGGTATGTGATAGAAATCGATTTCGAAAACGAACCCATATTAAGAGTGGCTTTTTTAACCATATTTCTTTATTAAAAGGAACTTTACCACAAGTATTATAAAAATATTTCTTTGTTAAAATTAATTTTATCATAAAAACTGGATGAAAAGTGTATTAAAAATTGGCTTTAAAAGTGTTTCGTTTTCAAAATCGATTTACATCACACACCTAAACGTTTTAGTTTTATATATAGACCAGTGATGGAAAATACAGATTTTGAAATGGTACTGAACTGTAACTTAAAAGGTACTTTTTCGCCTTAATGGTACTTTTTCCAAGATTTTAAAAATTTAACCTTAGGTATTTTTAATTTTAATTTTGTAACGTGCTTTTTCCCAAATTAATATTTTACTTTTTAAGTAAAATATTAAAGTTTTATTAAAAGCCATTGAAATTGATTATGGAGGCGCATTAGCTAGTTCCTATGCGCATTTCAGTGGGGCTAATGCAAATCGTCAGGGAACCTTTACCCAAAAATCTCATAGAAAAACGAAAGATATTACATTAAACTCTTAATCATACTAATAACAAGATTATAAATATCAAAGTTAAAACATGAGCTCCGTAATCAATCATGTTTTTTATTTTCTTTACTTGCGTACTACGACCGGTTGGTTTTTTCCAACTCTAAATTGTAGTTGTAAATGCAATTGAAAATTAATGTATAAGCAAAAACAGCTATAAATTGTTTTCGCAATGAGCTGTGATGCCAACATGTATTTTTTTGCGCGGGCATATTTATAATTAAAGTTTTTTTTTGGGAATTATTAAATTACATTAATTTTAATTTTGTAACGTGCCTTTTCCCAAATTAATATTTTACTTTTTAAGTAAAATATTAATCAGGTATTTTTAATTATCATACAAAAAAACTATTCTTGATATTTAATATATTTTTGTTTTTATATATGTACTTGGTTTTGTCTATATGTAATGGCAGCTCTTGAAACTCTTCCTAGTCTCAACAGAGTATAGTTCTCAAAAGAATACAGCACACTACAAAAATGTGCTGTCAGCGCTTGTAACACTAGCGAGACCTGGTTAGTAGCAGAAGCAAAAAAGTATTTGTTAATAGATGTCTTAGACGAATCCTACATACATATTTTCTGACCACGGCGCATTACAAACGATAATCTTTGGAGCTTAATAATCAGCAAAATATAAATATGGATTAAGTCCACTCTCTGAAACGAAGTGTTAGAAATTGGCCACCGTGATTTATCATTCAACCCGCAAGGAAGCATAAAACGACCTGGGGACGATCGGTTCTGACAGAGATAAATGAATTGCTGATGCAACACAGCAGACATTACAGCAACATAAGCGAAATGAAGGTCATTGTCAAAAAAAGAGCGAAATGGATACATTTATTGATTGATTTCGAGTGAAACACAGAACATGCTCCACTATATTGGTTTTAAAAAAGTATTAGTTTACAATCAACACTCAGGGAAGAATTCTACCAATCTGCCAACTGAACTGCTTTTAGTGTAACTTAAATTTACAGGGAGGTTACTCTGTATGTTTGTATGTTATTTACATTGCAATGTGAAAGCATTTCTTTCCTTTCAAATTACAGAGTAACCCCCCAGCTTTGTATTCTTCACATAAAGAAATCAAACGTTTTGTGAACATACGTATAGAACATACGTAAACGTATAGAGGAGAAATTCACTCAAAACTGAGTGTTAAACGAATTAATTTATGTGTTGTTTCTAGAACCCAAGCAATCGACTGGAGTAGAAAATTTGTATGTAAACCACTCGTAAAACTGAGTGTTTTTCATACAAATTGTTCACTCAATTCAATTGTTTGGGTTCTATAAACAGCATATTAGTTAATTTAAATTATTTCTTTTGTCTCTATTTTAAATTGTTTACATTTATCAGCTGTTACTTTTGCTATGTATTCACCATGCCGTTTCGAAGACGTAGCTGTTGGACTCAACAGTTGCCAACAGTCTTCATGACCATATGTTTAAAGATATTTCATACACAAATGCATACGAACAATTTTTAAAAGTGCATAAATTACACAGCATTTTTTTTTGTTTTGGCAGAAACGTGACTATCCTCCCTGTTCTGTAAATCGAGTCGATTTGAAAACGTTCGGTTTAGAGTAATTAAATCCACTAATAGCAAACTTTTTTCAGATTATTTTGCAGTTTCATATATTTTAGAGCTTAAAATATCATATCTGAAATTAATTTATTATATACGATTTAAAATACATCAATGGAGGCATTATTTATTTTTTGGAAAACGAGAAAATTACTCGGATTTGGTTTACAGAGCAGGGTCGTATATGTATATCCATTAATCTAGAGAGAAAACATAGTCAAACTGCGTACTTTGTTTTTCATTTCCTCATCTTTTGTACTTTTTAAAGGACTTTCCATTTTCAAGAAGGCTTATTTTAAATATTAGTATCTAATATTTTTTTGTAAACTCGGTACCAAATAAAAGGGACGACTGTGTATAATTTTTTAAAAATATTTACTTCACTTCCCCCTGAACAAAATTATAAAAAAATTTCCTTTAAATATGTATAACCGTCCATATCCTTAAAAGTTTTCGTTAAAAAATTTTTTTTTAATTATATTTTGTATTCTTAAATTCCAGAGTTAATTTAATTGATACGATATATAGTGGCTTTTCTGCCAAGAATATGGAAGAAAAGTTGAAGTTCAACTGAACAAAAATTTAAAAGGTACTTGTAGAAGCAATTTTTCTAATATTTCCCCCAAAATCTTTATTTGATTGTTTTCCAAAATATATATGTATATTAACATTAAATAAAATCTAAAATGCGCACACATTTTATTTTTATTTTATTGCTCTCGGCTCAAAATTAATGGTTGCTTGTTATAAATCAATTTTCTACATAAAGTTTTTATAGAAATTAATTTTGTGCCGCGAAAAAAACAATCACATCCGTAGCTCTTACGGTTCCCGAGAAAACAGCCTGTGACAGACAGACAGCGTAGCGAAAACAATAGGGTTTCTTTACACTTTTGTTGCATCTTATTTTCAGAAATTAACAGTAAGTAGTACTAAAATTCCTTTAAAACTTTGTAAAATCGGAATATTTACTGATTGCCGTTGTTAGTATTTAATAAATATTTTGCCAACAACAAATCTTAACATTAATTTTAATTTTGTAACGAGCTTTTCCCAAATTAGTATTTTACTTTTTAGGTAAAATATTAAATATTATTAAAATATATTGAAATTGATTATGGAGGGGTATTAACTAGTTCCTATGCGCATTTCATTGGGTCTAATGCAAATCGTCAGGGAACCTTTACCCAAAAAGCTCATAGAAAAACTAAAGATATTATATCAAACTCCTAATCATACGAATAAGAACTATAACTATAATAACTTTTTATTATACAGCCCAATCACAAACAAAAATTCCGTGAGAGTTTTTTCACTTTTCCCTTTTCTCCTATTATGAATAAAAATTCCGTCGGAAAAAATTCGATAGGGGAAAAAAGTAGCTATTCCCACTGCATTTGAACTTCGTTCTGCCCCGGAATTTTTCACTTGCAAAACAGAAGGGAGTTTGCATAAAAATCGATGTAATATTGAAATAAAACAAAGTTTCTATCAATAAAAAAATATTTTATTGTTCTTGTAGGTCGAATACCACAAATAAAGCACAAACACAACATTTTTTTAATTTTAATCGATCCATTGCTTTTGGTTTCCATAAATGCAGCAAAGAGTAACTTGCACGATTTTTTTCTTCTACAGCACCACTATCCTTCACAAATGCTTGTAAAGCTGTTATTACTTTTTTTAATCACTTTTTTAAATAATTTTACTTTAAATTTAATTAAAACATCAATTTTAATTATTTTTGGACTCAAAAACACTGAATAAATAAATGTCAACAGACAAAACAGCCGCCATTGTTATTCAATGATGCCACTGTTTCATATTTTTGTTCCCGAAAAGTTTATGATTGAAGGAATTTTTTCTCGAGAAAAGTGTTTTCCGGGGGAAAGAAATTCCTAGGGAATATTCATGATTGGGCTGATAATGTTTACAAAGAATTTTGTAAGGTACTTCTTTCATATTAAACACAATCATAAGATAATAATGAGTTGCAATAAAATTTTAGGAGGTGCTACTTTTAAACACTAAAAAATTAATTTCAATAAATTTATTTGCACTTCTCTTTAGACAGTTGCAAATGATGAACAAAAATGTTTGCAAGAATTTTTAAGTTTATTTCGCACAAACAACAATAATTAAAAATTTACAAGGCGTTTACATACTGCTTATGATCAATTTGTAGCAATTCATGCTGTTTGTTGTTGGTTATTTTATTTTTTATTATTTGCATAAGAAATAAACATAAACAAAGAGCAAACAATTTCTGTTTTGAAATGGTTTTTAATAATTGAGAACGTCTTTGTAAATTTGGGGAACTTTTTCACATTTAAGTTTAGGGTAATTGAACTTCTATCGCTATTAAATCTTTGTTGTTTCAATATTTCTGATCTGCATTTTTTATTTTTATGGATGATGGCCTTTCGGGAAATATAAAAAAAGAACAACAAAAGTTTTTAATATTCCTTTGTGCTGCTTACAACAACTTTCGAATCGACTTTGATTTTGTATTGGTTGGATCAGAGCGCAAAGGCGGTCGCTAATAGCCGCCGCCGATGGTTTTCGCAATCACTTAGCTGCCGCCTATTAGTGCGGCTAATGGCTAAGCCGATTTTTTATTATAAAAAACTGGGTATTTACTAGACATCTGCAACAAGCCATTTGAAACGCCTTTTAAATCACACTATATTTTTCCACGTCGTGCTTTGATTTGCATTGAAATGCTAAGTCATCACACCATACAAAAACAAGAATGATTTACAAATCACAGGCTTGTAAGCAATAAGTCAAATGTGTGTAGAGCAATGAACAAGAAAAGACAGCAAATCATTTTAGCTTGTAAGACATGATTTAGGCTGTATGAAATAACTCCCAACGAAATAACTTCCAAATAAAAAACATCCCAAAAAATTTCCATACATTTTGGGAATATTGCATTATGAAATAATTACCAAATTTCGGGATTTATTTCATTTTATTTTGGAAGTAATTTCACTTTTTTGGGAATTATTTCATTATATAGAGAAATCTGCAAATGAAATAAAACCCAAAAAATTATGTTAGGGTCTTATTTCATTGAGAAACAAATTTGGGACTTATCTAATTTTTTTCTGGATTTATTTCATTTTTTTCAATACAATGTTTTCTCTAAAATATTTAGTTCAATACTTCTTAAATAATGGTTGCATTGAATAATTAATATACATCATAAGAGAATAGTAAATGTGTTTTTGTTTTCAAAGAAGAAAATCCTTACGATTACTGAGGATTTTCGGAGCGGGTTTTTGAAATACCTTAAATGAGAAAATTCTTAAGCCCGGCCGAAGGCTGGCAGCGCAAAACCCCTCAGCAAGTTAAGCGGCCTTTGGAAATACCTCAGGAAAGAAAATCCTTATGCGCGGCCCAAAGCCAGGAATATCTGGAATACATAAATCTCCAGTAAGCAAAGCAGGTTTTGGAAATAGCTCAGAGGAGAAAATTTTTAAGCCCGTTTCCGGTTACTGAGGGTTTTTGGTAGAATCCGACCGAAACCAATTCCTTGAGGCCGAATCCGAAACATGCCGAAACTTTTTTAGCATTAACTGATATTGACATTTTAAAAACTTAACATAACTGAAAATTCGTTTATTTTATTAACGGCCCTTTTCACAATTTGATTAAAAGTTAACGTGGCAAATTCGGCATACAAAACTGTCCGTTAAAGTATACGTTAACTTTTAACTGTACAATGTGAAAAAGGACGTAAGAGTATTTCTACATACATACAGTGTCAGTCAAAATAATAGTAGAAATTTAATATATTTTATCCCAAATATAAAACTTAAGCATTTACGAGCATATGACTAATAAAAACTTGGGTTCGGTGCAAATACATTGAGGAGTATTATATCACTCTATTGATGACGTTACAAGAGCACTAATCAAACAGTTGAGTCGGAATAACTAAAGATATAAAGTGGAATATTTACCTATTTTTGACACTAAATTTATACGATTTCATTCATTTTTACTAAAGTGAGGTTTTTTTGTATACGCCCGCGTTTCATCGATGATATACACAATAAAGAATTTTTCTCGCCGGTATTGAATTTAACATGAAGATTGAAAATTAGCTTTTTTCATATTTTGAAATTATTTAAAAAAATCTATTTTAAAAAACAAATAATCAATTTCAGTGCAAAATTACAGAAGTAAATTCGATTGCGAAAAATCGATTTATTATAACATAAAATAGATTTTTGATTGGAATCGAAATCGGTTTACAATTCCCTAGCTTATGCTATTTATTTTGGCAACAAACAGTTGAATACTTTATGTTACTATCAGGTATGTTCTGACATTCGCACGATTGTCAAATCGCATGTGAGTTGCAAATCGCCAAACTTGATTTCTCATGTTCTGTAACTCGCGCGTTTTGCTTGCGATTTGCCGTATTAAATAGATCACCTGTTTATTGAAATCGCCTGTGCAGAAGAAAATAATGTACAAACAAAACCAAACAAAATTTTTTAAATTCATATTTTTAATACAAATTGTAAGAATATGATACTAGTTTTGGTGCAAATAAAAATAAAACATATTTAATTTAATTTATTCGTCATTGTATTGTTTCTTTAAAATTTAGTTTAGTCTAAATTCATCAGTTTATTCTTGCGATTTGAACTCGCCAAAAGTCTTGTGATTGCGATTTGCAGAAGATCTCTCTTGCGAGTTCAAGTCACAATCGCAAATGTTATGCGAAATGCGAGTGTCAGAACATGCCCGTATGTATATCTTTTGGTTGCGCTTTATAAAACTAAGTAAAATTTTCATTCAATTTGAAAAGATATTGGACGGGAAAAAAACTGATTTATGGCGGTGACATATTTTAAATTTGGAAATTACTATTTCGCATTAACTTCCTTATTTATAGATAATAAAAAGTTGCGGTTTCGGTATTCTGCCAAAAAGTTGGCCTAAGCCGAATATCAACCGAAACCACAATTTTGGCCGAATCCGAAACCGATACCGAATATTCGGTCGGACTCTAGTTTTTGGTTTTTGGAATTGCGCGCCTTTGGCTGGGCTTAAGGAATTTGTCCTCTGAGGTATTTAGAAAACAGTCCACGGTCACTAAAGATTTGCTAAAAAACATTTTTTATGTCATAAAGAATTCTGAACTTATTTCATATTTTTTGGGCTTTATTGCATTAGGACTTATTTCATATTTTTGTGTGGGAGTTATTTCATTGTGAAGCAAGTTCCAAAATTTGGAACTTATTTCATTTGAGGTTTGGGAATAATTTCATCTTTCTTTGGATTTATTTCATTAAATTTGTTTGGACTTATTTAATTCTTTTAGGTCCCATTTCATTGGGCGTTATTTCATACAGCCCATGATTTATACTCCGTGTCACACACATGTGTTTAGTGTAATTTTTTTTTTGTTTTTACATATGTTTTTAAGTGGATTTGTACATACTTTTGTACATACATACTATTACATACATATATGTACATATGAATGGGTCAAAGCTAGTAATTGAAATTTTACATCCTTCCTTTCGACCGATTTATCTGAAATTTGGTGACACCATTACTGAGTTTTGCCGTTTTAGTATTTTCACGGTTTTCAGTGTTGCCGTTGTTTTCCGGAGAAATTATGGGATTTTAGGAAGAGTTTTGTAAAAGTTTTTGGGAATCCGAGGAAATTCGGGGATTTGGGAGATTTTTGTAAAAGTTTTTGGGAATCCAGGGAGTTTCAGGGATTTTGAGATTTTTGTAAAAGTTTTTGAGAATCCGGGAAACTTCAGGGATTTTTGAAATGGCTTGTTGCATCCCTACTGTAAATGGAACTGACACAAAACAAGTCACATGACCGGTCCCCATGTGGTAGGGACTAGTCCGAGTTCTATCAATTCCTATGAAGCGGACCAGCCACTTTTACATGGGGATGGCCCAGGATGGGATTAATTGATACTTTGTATGCACCTTGTAACTTGTTTCTGAACTATCTATGAAGTCCTAATCGGTGTAGAATAATATAGATTATATATAAATATTATACCAAATAAATTATCAAAATAAATATCGATTAATCTATTTTTTTATTGTTACAAATCCAAAAAAAATGGTATTTTATTTAAGTGGTGTCTTTGATAGGATTCGAACCGACAACCTCCGGCATGACAGTCTAGTACACTACCCACTCGACCACAGGGGCACTTATATTTCAATGTTATAAATACCAGTTAAGCTGGAGTTAATATCTGAATATAGTTACGGAACAGGTTTCTGAGTGGCATGGCAGTCCCATTGAAGGGAGACAATTAATATTATATAGATACTATGCAGCCGCGGATCCAGCTTGAGCTCTTGGGGGGGGGGGGGGGGGGGACTTCTAAGTAAAACATACTATTTTGCCAAACTTCTTTTAGAAACTCTATAGAAATTTACTCGTTTTGGGGGGGGGAGTATCCCCTTCCCCCTTTTTGTCCGCGCCTGAAACTATGTGATAGGCCTTATATGCAGGTGCATCGAATTTGTTCAGTGCCATTTACTACAATACTAGCCGGAGTTCCTACCAAATTGACTGAAAACGGTTAATATGTGACCATTTACACAATATGTCTTTTTTCACCAGTCACTACTCCTTATTTTTGGTACCAGTCTCCATTTCTCATGTCATAGGACGAGTACTTTTAGATCATTAGTCACTAAATTTTCCGCATGCATATGACAAGTATTTACTAACGCGCGTAATTAAAAATATTTAATTTAGTTTTGAAACGAAAACTTTTTATGCAAATTATTTGTATAAATAAGGCAGTAAAGCGTCTAGCAAGGCAAATTTATTTATAATTGGGCCGAATATACCTGACATAGATATGCCTTGTATGTATGTAAACAAGAAATCTGTGGCAATAAGGAAAATGTGCTTAAGTCATATTTTATAGTTTTGTAGGAGAGCACTTTTAAACATTCAAGTGGATTCTTAGAAATTTATTTCTATTGCACTTAATGTTGACTTTTCGTTCTTCGATTCTTTTAAGCTAGGAATATATGGTTCCATCTACTATAATAAAGATATTCAATTTGAAATTTAATATATTATAAGTTGAATTAAGCAATTATTCCATATGATATTATGAGTTGAATAAAGATAAGCAGCAACTCATTACACTATAACTTTCTCAAAAATCGTAAAAAATATATGAAAATATGGCCATAGGTACTTTTGAATATGGAGCATGCAATGGTTGTATTAACTCAAAATTTGCTTATCTCGACTTAAACGCTTATTCCTTATTGCCACAAAAATATTGTGTTAGCCGACAGATTTACCTAGCCGCCGCAGGCGAAAAGTTTTCAGCTTTTAGCCGGCTATTAGCCACCGCCGACTATATTTGGTCTTAGACGCCGCTGACCACCATTTTACATCGGCTTCGCCCTTTGGGTTGGATTGCCCTTTGTTGACATTTTGATAATTTTTATTTTTGTTTGTTTGATTTTTTTTCTTTACAGAACAGAACGCACTCGGGAAGCAGTAGAAGAAATTTATTGTATGAAAAAAAGAATATTAATATTTATATTTCAATCATCATATGCCCAGTAATTAATAGATAATATTCTCAAGAATGATGAGTAATTATTTAAAATACTTGCATAAGTTAATTTGTGTAGTTAAAAATAGTTTACAGGGTGCTGCAGTAGAAAGTGTTAAATAGCTGTTCATTTTACATCCGGACACAGTAGTGTTTACATGATTGCACCATATTTGAATGTTCAAAACATTAATTAATAATTAAATACTCCACTCTTAATAATGATTTGAATTTACATTAATTGAAATAATGAATTTAAGTCGAAATAATGAATTGAATCTTCAATTATAAATTCTACTAACAATAAGTATTCAAATCTCAACTCTAAAAATTTTAATTATGGATGTGGGTAATTCTATGTCAAATCAACGAATAGTTAGACACGACCATTTCGATTTTGATGAAATTCGTTCAGATGTTTTCTTTAAACCTATAACGAACTTATGCCAAAAGGAAAACATTTTAAATGTTTATTTCAGAAGTTATGACATATCCAATATATCATTATTGCGCTAAATTTAAATATCTCGGAAACTATTTTATATACAAGACTAATTTGTATGTAATTTTAAGCAGAATATTTGGGGCTACAAAAAATGTATAGAGCAAAAATTTTTTTTGAAAAATTTCTTATCTGCAAAGTTTTCAAATATTCAAAACTGATTAAATCAAAAACCCATATTTTTTTGCTGAAATTTTTTTATATAATATCTCTAAACGTCCTTAAAAAATCCTGAAATTTTTAAGGATGTGTTTTTTTCTTTTTTGAGATATGACATAAAATGTACCTTTTTAAAACAAAATTTCCAACATAAAATTTCACAGAAAAAACAAATGCACAAATTTGTCAATGTTATTACTTTTTCCCCTTCAAAATCTTTAAATTAAATTTAATTTAATGCATATTGCTCAAAATAACAGATTTAAATTATTTTTGATACTATATTGTTGAAGGTTGCGAAAGAAAAAAAAAACATATCTCAAAAAAGAAAAAAACACCTCCTCCAAATTTTCACGATTTATTAAGGACATTTAAAGATATTATATAAAAAAATTCAGACGAAAAAAATATAGGTTTTTGATTTAGTCAGTTTTGAAATTTTCAAAACTTTGCAGATAAGTAATTTTTCCAAAACAAATTTTTATTCTATGTATTTTTGTTGCCCCAAATATCATCTTTAAAATGCCATACAAAACATCCTTGCATATAAAATAGTTTTAGAGATATTTAAAAACTAAGCTCAACACATTCTGTAATTTGGCGAAATAGTTACATTTTGAGTATGTCATAACTTTTGAAATAAACATTTTTAACTTTTTTCCTTTAACATAAATTCGTTATAGAATGAATAACATTTATCAAAATTGAAAGGGGTCGTGCCTAAATCTTAGTTGATTTGACATGGAATTACCCATATGTATTTCTAGCCAATGCTGCAGCAAATATTCGACTCAACGGTTGATTCTTTTGTTATCGTACGTCTGTCGTATGCGGCTGAGGGTGTCCCACCTCCTCAGCCGAGTGTGGATTCTATAGTTTAGAATATTGAGAGCCAGTGGATTTAGGTGCAACTAAATTTGCTTTAAATATATATATTGTCACCTATTTTGAAAACATCGTCTTTACCATCAGGACATCTAGACCTTTGTGAATACGCGACTTTTTGATATATACACCAGGAGGCTGCTTTAGTCGTAAAACCACGATTTTTAACATATTCTATCAACAGTTTCGACTTCTTAAGACCATTAACAGATATTGACAAACTCTTCCTACATATTATTTCTTCGATTGAATTAAGATAGCTTTTGCTTAGATATTTTGCCAATGCGGCCCCATATTATTCTTGTCAGTTATCAGCACGGCTCGGACTTTTATGCAGTTAAAAATTGATTTTAAGCGCTTAAAAATGCACCTAAAATTTTTTATTATTATTAGAGAAAAAACACAAAACGAACATAATTCGGCATATTATTTAATGCAACCGTTACGCTGCCAGTCGGCAACTGAAAATTAAAGGCACTAAATAGCAACTAAAAATCACAGCTCACAGTAGCATCTGCAACCCAACTAAGGCTCGATTGCCATCCATGATCGGCCTATTAATATTTTTTTTTCAGAAAAATTTAGAAATATCCATTAAAAATTTTTTATAATTTTAAAAATATGCATTTACTGCCAAAATATGCACTTACCACCAAAAATATACAATAATATGCAACTACAAATCGATGCCAAACTAATTAAAATATGATGCTTCGCATATATCATTAGCCAATACCTCTTTATCTATCATCACAAAAAACATGCATTTGTATGAAAGTCCGAGCCCTGGTCATGAAATTATGAAAATGTTAGTTAGGGCGTTTCGCGTTTCAGGAGAAGATATATTTATCAGGACTTCAAAATATTATTTAAAATGTTGGGAACACATTTTTTAAAGTTATAGTTTCGTCGTTTATAATTAAAAAAAAAAACTTTATAGCACAATAATTTATTAAAAAGTAGTTCTTCATCAACTGAGAACCTGAAGTTAGTTAAGAGTTCAATCGATTACACATCAAATATCTCTAACGGTAAGGCTACCAACTTTAAATAACCTTACATTGTTTGGTAGAAATAGCTTATTTGTTCATGAAATAAAGATTATGAACTCGAAAGAAATCAGAAAGCAATGGGAATGAAGTAAAATATTCCAACGGTAGCACTGGGAATTGCTGTGATAAACAGGTTAGTTGACATCAACCTAATGCTGACTTTAGACGACATGTTTTTTACATATGGCTTGTTGGGTGTGTGAGACATATGTAACTTCGCATGTTTGTCAAAATTGTCAATTTACAGACGGTTTATAATATTTGCTTTCACACGTACATGTGCAATCACATCTGACATAACCTCTGAGTGTTCACAACATCTGAGTTTTTGCACAATTTTCGTAAATATATAAAGCGCTCTACGCTTTTTAATGTTTGTTTTAGCCAAACCACACTTTTGATAATTTAATACAGCTGATGTTATATGCCTTGTCAGATGAAAATAGAACACGCTCTAATTGAAAAATTTTCATCTGACTTTGCTTCTGTAAATGTCATCCGACAATGTTTCATATGTTTCACACGGCATGTATCACTTTTGCAGTGGGAAATTTGACAAGTCAGATGTAAAATACATGTCGTATAAAGTCAGCATAAGTGAAATAGCTTGACAAATAGAGAAAAACAGCTTGATTTAAAAAAATCTTGACAATAACTTAATGATGTGCAAAGCAATAAAAATCCATTCATTAATCGACTTCGAAAAATGGAGAAGGTATCAATTCGTTTCATTTTCTTATGTATTCCCCGAGCACTCCGATTAAATTTGGGCTGATGCTGTACCTCAATTTGTTTGCAAAAACTTTCGCAAATTTAAAATTTTCATTAAAAGTAATTCATATCATTAATTCGACAAATGGCATTATTTTCTTAATTTGCAAAACGCATTAAGAGGAATCGAAAATACAAACGAAATCAAATTAGGGACCATTCACATATAAGATAACTCTAATTTCGGAGTTTTTATTTTTAGCAAATTTTAATTATAATTTATCTAAACCGTGGCCAGCTCAAAAGTAGTGAAGCACTGATGATGGAAGTGTAGCGGCTTCCGAAAGTAGCGCTGCTATGTTCTGCTGTGTGCGTAGAAAAATTCAGTTGATGTTAATTTTTTCCTTGTTCCTTGGAATATTAATCATGCCTGATTATTTCTGAATATATTGTTATGAACCTTATCCTAATAATCAATTTGCATTCGCAAGTAAATAAGTTCGAAATAATCATATAACATAAATTATGAACTCTGGCTTAAATCTATATTACTTTGGCCTTTTTAGAGAACACCATCGATATTTTAAATACATACATACGTCATAGAATAATATCAAAACTCTCATGGACAGTATTATTTGCAACATAAGCTGGACATCTAATACCAATTATGTATTTCCCTTTTTAGCTTCGTTTTTAATAAATGCCATTTTTCAATACGACTATAAAAGCGAAAAATATATAAATGTAAAACAGATACTTTACGCGAATATAAGCTCCCTTTTTAAGTCGGTAAAAAGTAGGACTTTCCCGGACGCACATTTTTTCCCGGACAGAGACCACAAAAAGAGGACATTGTCCGGGAAAAAGAGGACGGATGACAACCGTACTCTAAGGCAATAGTTTAGCAATATCCCCAAATTACCATCTAGAAGAAAATAATCAGAGTAATATTTTTATTTTCTTTCTTGTATAATTTCTGAGAAAATATAAGTAGAACAAATATTTGAATAAATAAACTTTTACTAAAGAAATATAATATATTAATTTAAAAATTTTAAGACCCCCGAACAATATGGATGATAACTTCAAAATGGCTGGACCGATTTTTTTTTCAAATAGTGATTATCTTTCAAAGAAAAGAAACTAAATCAAAATCTGTCCAGCCCTTTAGGCTCTACGAGACCACACAGCTACACAGACACACAAATATACACTAAAAACTTATAGCATCCCTTTTTTCGTCGCGGGCCAAAAACGGGCGTAGTCTCCGAGAAAACAATTTTAAAATTGCAAAGTCTTATTTCTATAGTCCTAATGATATTTTGGCGATATCTTCCTATTTTCTTCTGACTGGTTATCTGGCGATATTGCTCAGGAGTATTGCCATCGAGACACGTTTCTTCCCGGAGGAATTATCTTCCGCAACACGAAATCGATTATTACCGCAATAATATTTTTCATCCAGTCAATACATAAAGTGTATTTCTGTGTTTGCTGGCTATGTGAACAACCCCTTACATAAATATGTATAGTAGGTACGGATGCAACATCGGTCTTAAAAACATCGATGTTTCCACGATAAACATCGATGTTAAAAAACATCGGTAACAAAAACGATACATATGTATGTACCCAGAAAAAATTTTTTGCCGAATGCAAGCGCACCTCTTTGCCTGAGGCATTTCGGAAATCTTTGTCGAAATGTCAGAGAATTCCCTACCGACTCTGAAAAATTTCGTGAGGAAATTCTAAAGAAATTTTTGATATGTTTGACAAAATATCAATAAAAGTTTTCTTTTTGTTGGTGTAGCTTACAAACCTGCTTACGTATTGATTAGTATTTGTACGCGATGTCCGACTTAGCAGCATTTATTGTTGAAAACACATTTTAGCGCATGCAGTAAATAATAAAATTATCCTATTATTTTATTGTTTTAAGATTGTTTGAAAACTTTGAATGAGGATGAAAATGGCAAAATTTTGATAAAAATAGAACATACGGGTATGTGATGCAAATCGATTTCAAAAACGAAGCAATTTTAAAAGGTGCTTTTTTTATAATATAGCTTTATTAGAAAGAACTTTATCACAAATATCATAAAAATATTCCTTTACTAAAGAGAATTTCATCACAAAAATTAAAAAAAAAAATAGATGGAAAGTGTATTAAAAACAACCTTCAAAATTTGCTGCGTTTTCAAAATCCATTTCCATCACATACCTAATAATTGTTGAACGTTTTCTCAAAACTTGTTCAAAAACATTTCAAAAGAACAGACCTAAAAATTACTGCATGCGCGATGTGGCGTTGGACAAATATAGTGAATTTTTCTACGAAGTTCTAAATTAAACGATTAAAAAAACGCGCATCGAGTTTTCAAAATTTCTTTACAAATTCTATTAGATACATTTGATATAATTTATCCGGCTTTTAATTGTTAACCGCCCGGTAAAAATGTGTCCACATTTGATATAATTTATCTGGCTTTTAATTGTTACCTGCCCGGTCAAAAATGTGGCCATGAGAGCAGATTTTCTAAATTTAGAAAAATTTTCAGAATCATTTTTTACCTGCACGAAAATAGTACCAAATTTAATTTTTAAATTTTTATTTCTTTACTATTTATTAATAACATTAAATTAAAAATGTTAAAGACCCCCGAGGAAAATAGATGATAACTTTAAAACGTCTGGATCAAGTCACCTTTCAAACAAAATTTACTAAATTAAAATGTTATATCTTCTAAGCGGTTATATCGATTTTCTGTAAACATACCTAAGACCACTCTCGACCAAGTCACCTTTTAAACATTGAAAACTATATCAAAATCGGTCTAGATTTTTGAGCTGTACGATGACGTTTACAGACATAAAGACATACAGATACACAGACACACACTACAAACTTATAACTCCCCTCTTTTTTGGTTGGGGGTTAAAAACATAGCAATACTCTTATATTTAAAAATTTTTAACGATATATTGAACGGGCATTTTTAGCGAATTCTTACTGCCTATCTCAAGACGCCGATAAGCCGAGTTCGTTTTCATATTTGTATTGAAAACAATATAAAAATTTAAACTTGTTTTTGTTTTCAATATAATAATGAGAACTTAATCGACTTATCGACATCGTGGGACAGGCATTTAATTTAAAAAATAAGCATATCAGTAATATGATTGTATGTTACTCATACGTCTACAGGTTCGGATTTCAAAATTCGTAAAAAAAATTACCATTCAATATATCGCAGAAGCCCAAAAACTTTTTATTTTTATTCCCATATCATATAAATATTTTTGTTGAATGAAAATTATTTTCATTTGAACAAAAAAATAAAATATTTATATTTATTTGCAATATAAATATCCATCATGATAAAAAATTAAAAATTGTTCAACGATAAATATCAGAAAAGGCAAAGTTGCCAAATGATGGGTATTTCACACTATTCAAATTTTAAATATTTGAAAATATTTTACATCAAAATTAAAGAACAAAACGTTTACTATACATTGGACTTTTCGCGATGTTAGTAATTAGTGATTTCTTCAATATTTTTAGCATTTTTTCGTGAACATTCGGCTTTGGCGGTTTCTAATCAATCTTAGGGCTTGTTTTCGATATACCGTGTGCTTCAACAGGATGGTCTCAATTTCATCATTCGTAAAGCTTAGGTGCTCCTCTATAATTTTTACATACATACTTCATTTTGCAATCGGATCGCAAATTTCAAAGGTACAGATTTATTAAATTTTTCCAGTTGGAACTACTGTGTGTTGTAACATATACATAAAAACACGAATTAAACTTTTTTATATTTATAATTTAAAAAAAATTAAATATGGTTAAAAAATTTTTTTGGAAAAAAAATTTAAATAAACGAAACAAGCGAACAGATTAAATGAACGATGTCGATGTTTTTTTGTTTTCACAGCGATGTATCGTCTATAAAAACATCGATGTTTATGAACGATACATCGATGTTTTCTAAACATCGTTTGCATCTCTAACATTAGGGCGAGGCGATTACATTTTAAAAATCGTATAGCAGAAACGTAGTATAGGCAAAACTTTCGCCAAGAAACCAAAGGTCGGAAATGAATTCCTAGCTTCCGAAAATCGACATGAAGGTAAAAAAAATAAAACAACATACCAGTTATCTTTGGCCCTACCGACTTTTATAATACGAATGATACCTCTGGCCTAACCAGTATTTGTGTAGCCTCCGGAATTGAATATGGATAGCTGGACAGTACGTAGTGTTTTTTTCGTAAAAAATCACAGAATGATTTGAAGATTCGTTATCACTAAATCTCATCATTTTATTATTTATTTATCCATTATAGTCAAAAGCAAAGTGGTTTTACGTTGAACTAGCTTTAAATGGGTGACAAGTCAAATGAGAAAAACGTTTGCATATAAAGTGTTGAAATATAAGCCAAGTGGCATCTCTGATTAGCTGAGTTGTAAGAACGTGCACAATATAGATAAACGCATAACCAATACAGCTACACTTTATTTTAACCAGTAGTGAGATTCTGTAACTTTTAACAACAACAACAGTTGTTATATTGTCAACTTCTTAAATTGTTTGCACTAACGATTTTACGATTCTGTGACTTCTTGTTAACAACATTGTTTAAATCTGACATCATATGGCATCTCTGTTAAAATAAACGAAAAGCGCAAAGTGGAATATAACAAGAGCAAGTGAATTTGTACAAACAGTATACAGAGTTTGTTTTCATTAATTTCGTAATTTATGTGAAATAAATGTTAAATTAAATGTTTAAGTAATACAAATATTGTTATTTAAACGTAAATGTTTTATATATTTGTATATTTTTATAGAAAATTAACTTTATTGTTGGCATAATGTACGTGCTACTGCTGAACAGCTGACTCTTTGTCTATTCATTAACAACAGAAAAATTATTGTTGTTAGTTAAACAAAAGCAAATATTAATATGATTATTTCGAACGTATTTGCTTTGTGAATCTAAATTGATTATTAGGCTAAGGTTCGTAACGTTATATTCAGAAAGAATTGGGTATGATTAATATTCCAAGGAACAATGGAAAAATTAACATCAACTTAATTTTTCAACGTACACAGCAGAACAGAGTAGCGCCACTTTCGGAAGCCGCTACACTTCCATCGTCAGTGCTCACGTGTATTTGCTATCACCACTTGTCAGGTGGCTCTGTTGAATGTGATTTTAATTCTTATATATACAACTTTTTCGCGAAAATTGAATACGAGAATTAAATCACTCTCAAGCTGATATTAAAGTGCACTTTCCCAGCGTTGCCATCGGTTTATTTTTCTTCATTCCCATTTTTCTGATTTTTGTTCTACTCAAGACAAACTTTTTTGGTTTGATTTTATACTTAAGTATATATGAACATGTAAACATGTGAAAAGCTCAAGCCAGTAGCTAATTGTTTATTAATATGATTATTTCGAACGTATTTGCTTTGTGAATCTAAATTGATTATTAGGCTAAGGTTCGTAACGTTATATTCAGAAAGAATTGGGTATGATTAATATTCCAAGGAACAATGGAAAAATTAACATCAACTTAATTTTTCAACGTACACAGCAGAACAGAGTAGCGCCACTTTCGGAAGCCGCTACACTTCCATCGTCAGTGCTCACGTGTATTTGCTATCACCACTTGTCAGGTGGCTCTGTTGAATGTGATTTTAATTCTTATATATACAACTTTTTCGCGAAAATTGAATACGAGAATTAAATCACTCTCAAGCTGATATTAAAGTGCACTTTCCCAGCGTTGCCATCGGTTTATTTTTCTTCATTCCCATTTTTCTGATTTTTGTTCTACTCAAGACAAACTTTTTTGGTTTGATTTTATACTTAAGTATATATGAACATGTAAACATGTGAAAAGCTCAAGCCAGTAGCTAATTGTTTATTAATATGATTATTTCGAACGTATTTGCTTTGTGAATCTAAATTGATTATTAGGCTAAGGTTCGTAACGTTATATTCAGAAAGAATTGGGTATGATTAATATTCCAAGGAACAATGGAAAAATTAACATCAACTTAATTTTTCAACGTACACAGCAGAACAGAGTAGCGCCACTTTCGGAAGCCGCTACACTTCCATCGTCAGTGCTCACGTGTATTTGCTATCACCACTTGTCAGGTGGCTCTGTTGAATGTGATTTTAATTCTTATATATACAACTTTTTCGCGAAAATTGAATACGAGAATTAAATCACTCTCAAGCTGATATTAAAGTGCACTTTCCCAGCGTTGCCATCGGTTTATTTTTCTTCATTCCCATTTTTCTGATTTTTGTTCTACTCAAGACAAACTTTTTTGGTTTGATTTTATACTTAAGTATATATGAACATGTAAACATGTGAAAAGCTCAAGCCAGTAGCTAATTGTTTATTAATATGATTATTTCGAACGTATTTGCTTTGTGAATCTAAATTGATTATTAGGCTAAGGTTCGTAACGTTATATTCAGAAAGAATTGGGTATGATTAATATTCCAAGGAACAATGGAAAAATTAACATCAACTTAATTTTTCAACGTACACAGCAGAACAGAGTAGCGCCACTTTCGGAAGCCGCTACACTTCCATCGTCAGTGCTCACGTGTATTTGCTATCACCACTTGTCAGGTGGCTCTGTTGAATGTGATTTTAATTCTTATATATACAACTTTTTCGCGAAAATTGAATACGAGAATTAAATCACTCTCAAGCTGATATTAAAGTGCACTTTCCCAGCGTTGCCATCGGTTTATTTTTCTTCATTCCCATTTTTCTTGTTAAAAATGTTAAAGACTAGCAAAATCGACAATTTGCTTGTTAAATTTTTAACAATGACAACAAAAAAGCACAAGTGTGGTTGTTGATTAGGATAAGTGCCAAGTATTGTAAATTTCTAAGCCACCATAAAATAAGCTTAAAGCCAGGAAACATAGAGCTTTAATGCAATTGGTTTAATGCCAGAGATTTACCGCTTGACTTTGGAGGCTGAGTAGCCTAGAGTATAGAGAGCTCTGACGATGGGATTGTGGTTAATCCCGAAAACATCGATGTTCAGTTCGACCACTACAAAAGTCAAGAAATTGGTCTTTGTACTTTTCAATTGCCACATGCTTTGAAAAATTATTTCTCAATAAAAAATGATTTAATTGTAAATTAAATTAAATTGAACGAACGTAAGCCCGAATAATAAATTTCTTTGTATAAAACCCACAACTTCAATTAATGACAACCAATGTTAAAATTGAATAAAGAATCGCACTACAGCTTGTCAAACTCTATATACATAAATTTTTTTACTTTTTGTACATCGAGTTTGATATACTTTATAAAAACTCCTGATGATAATTTCGTCTAATGAGTGTGCCTATTAGACCTGCCTTGTTTTGTACATAAGAAGAGAAAACAAAATAAGGGACGAAAAATGCAAATCTTCTAAAATAACCTGTGTGTATTGTTAAACAGACATGTTAAGTCTTTAAAATAAGAATAAAAAATTTAGAAACAGAATTTCTATTTATTTAGGCAACAATTACACTGTAAATTATTCATCGAAGAAAAAACCATTATTTAATGTGGTGTTAAGCTGGTTAAAAACAAATTCAGCTATTTTTAAGTTTGAAACAGACTTTTGCCTATAAAGTGTACTTTTTGTTTATTGTCCATAATAAACTAAAAACATATATTTAACAAAAGTAAACTTTATAATTCTTAAAGTATACTTTCTTTATGATTAAGTTCCAATATTCTTATTTCATTTTGTTATTATACAAATTGAGAAATTTCCAAAGTCCTATGTTCTTCAAAAATATGTCCAAGATTTAAGAAAACTTTTTTGTTAAGAGTATTTTTAAAGTAAAACTGAAAAGTAACTCGCTAAAGATGAAAATGCATCTAAAATAGTTTAGAAATGTTTAAATAATTTATCATTAGTTATTAATCAATTTGTCATATAAATCATCACGAGTACTACGATTTTTTTAAATATAATAAATATTTAAATTTATTATGTCTATGAGAGTGCAAAATACGTGAGGTAATGTTGTAATAATTGCGCCATTTTTACGTTTTTTTATTAGTGCGAGTATTAAAGTTATTTGTTGCTTTTAAAATATACTTATATATAAACAATGGAAAGCAAAATGTAAAAAAATTAATCAACACATATTTTTTATACAATTTCTTTTAATATTTATAGACTTCATTATTTAAACAAAGCATTTTAAAATAGGCAATGAAATATTTGGCTGTAATGTACATGGAACACGCCCCATAAACTTACGTGCTTCATCGAATTTTATTTCTTTTTAGTTGGATTTTATTATAAATTAAACACATATCGCCAATTTACTTCAATAGTGTCATAACTAGGGTATTCATTTAATAGGGTTTCTGCTTTAATCGGTTAATCGCTCGATTAATTAATCGAGGTTTTGGCTTAATCAGGTAATAATCGGTTAATTGCGGTATAAACCGGTTAACCGATTAATGAAGCTTTTTCATAAATCAAGTGACTTCAACAAATAAAAATGCATAAATTATCTATTATTTTGAATTTATTAGTAAAAAAAAAACAATAACATAACAAACATAATAATTCTTGAACTTAATTAAGCAAAAAAAAAAATCATAAATGTGTATTCATTAAAAAATTAACAAGTTTGTGAGATCATTATATCAGTTATTCAATAGTTTAAGGAGATCTTCAAAAACAATCTTTCAGAAAATTAATTTCTTTAGTTTTGATAAAACTTGACTTGAAAAAATCCTTTCATTTATGTAGATGTTGAAGAAATCTAAAGTAATCCATAATACAGAACATGTAGTTTCTCAGTCCTTTTCCTGAATTTCTCTAAACTTATAAAATTTTCCATTATGCCATTAGAGTCCTGTTTTAATTTTTTTCAAATTCTTAACACTTCTACTTGTTTCGGTTAATTCTGTTAAAAAATTCTTGTGTTACTATCGATAGTTTCTTCTGTTGTTAGGTCATCATCTGCCTCACACAGGCAGAGCTCAGCGACGAACATACTGCAAAAAAGTTTATTTCCGAATTCCTTACTTTCCTTTTTTGTACTGTATTTTAAAATGCTGTTGCTAGAAGGAAATATTCCTGAGTGGAGCTATAAAATAATTGAATTCGTCTCTCATTAAATATAATCCTTAGATTTTTAATTAAATCTTTGGCAACAGTATTATTGGATTTTATAAAACTATTAAACAAAAGCTTAATACATAACATACACAATTCCCTCAAGTTCAGTTAGAGTCTTTACTAAACTCTTTGATAGCCGTGATACTCCTTGGGACTTTGGTCATCATAATTTTTTCTTGTGACGGCATCTCAATAAATGAACAAAGTTTCACAAGAATCGGCTAAATATAAGTAACTGCAAAAGAAGATTTACTTTGTATGGGCGTAGCCCTGCCCACTTTTCTAATCATAATGTTTTATTGTCATGCGAATAAGAATAATAAGAATTGGTGCAGTGGGACTAGTAGAAAAATCTGTCGCAAGATTTGCCGTTATCAAACAAACTAACAGAGGAAGGAAGTTAAATAAAACGTTTCAAAAATAAAAGTACAGTACAAAGATCGATATCATTATTAATTCTGCATTATTAACTCAAAAATCACGTTTTTGAGTTATAACACTATGAAGTAAATGAGCGATATGCAGTTAAGAAAAAATTGTGTGATTATATTTTGATAGCTAGAAAATAGAAGAAGAAATACTGAAACTAATTTTATCGTGGGCTGCTATTTGCAAGTGCTTCTTCTGAAGGAAATCTCGCATTTTCTAGTCTTTGCAGGATAAACGAAATGATAAACAAAAATAAAAAAACTGTCCAAATAAAATATTTTTAAACCAACAAATATGTTCCTTAAAATCTTTTCAATACAAATAAAGTTGTGTAGTACATTGTGGAAAATATTCTCAATTTGCTTGCGGGAAATACACGCTGTCTTTGTTGTCGCTCAGGGAATGTAGGCGAAAATTTGGATTGAATAGAATGCATCTGAAGATCTTGAGTTACATTCTTATACTATAAGCATTCAATTCTGGAGAACTCCATCGATAGGCGCACAATTTGCGTTTATTTTTTGACTTGAAGGATCTTTGTAAAATTGTTTTTGTTGCATACTACATGCCAAAATAGTTGTGAAAAATAGTATTTTAACTAATTGTTTTACATGTATGTCTATCAGGGTGTCAATTCCTGTTCTGTGAAACGGTGAAATGAAAGATTTTTCACATTTTCATAGTAGTTTTGATTCTCGTTTAATGAAACAATGAAAAGTAATGTCAATATTTTTTCATATGAAAAACATTGGAACGAAACAAAAAATTACACAATTACACATCACTGCAATTCTTGTTTTGTATAGCAGTGAAAATAACTGTCAAAAACTTTTCATATGAAAATTCATTTTACACAGAAAATTTATAAGTGAAAAGTAACATTTTGAAGAATAGTAAGGGCAAACTTACAAGGAAATAAATGTTTGTTTTTTTATAATTCATTTATTTATTAACTAAGAGATGATTTTGACCTTCCAAATGATAATTAATGATTTAAATATAAAATACACAAGAAGGATTTTATTTATTTATCATTTGGAAGTTATATTTCCACAAACGGACACAATTCACACTGCAAACGCTATAATTCACTATATATTCTTTTAAATTTTAATCGTTTTATTTTAAATAACTCAAAACTATTAATAAAACATATTTTTGCTCATAAAAACCATAACATAAATGTATAGTACACACAAATATCGCTATTGCATTTCTTTGTAAATATTTCATTTTGATTTTGACACTTGATAACATAGTACCAGCGTTGTCAACTTGGTGTTTTTCGCACAGTTTTTAGTGATTTTTTAACATTTCGACGCGAAAAATGTTCAAGTTGGTGCTCAGTGCTTTTTTATTTAATTTTTGGTGCTTTTTATTTGGTAAGGTTGCAATAAACACAGAATTCAAAAATACGCTCATTTATCTATAAAATATTTTTTTCAAGTGTAAAATTCGTGAGTATTTCTTAGATTATCTCGTTAACTGTAAGGAATGTGAAAATTTTGTTAAAAGCTTTCTTTTAGATAATAATATTATCTACAACTCCACTAAACTCATTTTCGTTGTAAATTGTACAATTAAAAATTTATAGCTATTATGAAAAAATACAGCGTACATCACGCCGAGTGCGTCACAAACGGCTTTGATAAAAAACTATAATATTTTTTGGCTGCAAATAAGTTATTTTACAATTCTCTTATACATATTCCTCTTTCTTTTATGAATTAGATTTTGTGTGGTTTATTATACAAAATTCGCTAATAAAAACGAAAAACACACTTCAACTTTCAAAGTTACTTTCACGTGCGTCACAAACTTTGTGCTCAATTATTTCGCAATAAGTAGCTGGTAAAAAATTATGTTTTATGCCATTAGAAAGTACAAGTAAATCCCACTAAGCACTATGCATAAGTTGAAGGTATCTCTTTTGAAAGAATAAAAAAGTTTTATATTTTAATCTGGGGCCGAATCACTGCATTCGTTATCGAGTAGGCTTTCGCATCGAATAAAATTTCGTCACGTGTCGAATGGATGGATAGCTAACGTATTCGATAGCTAACGTATTAAAATTTTTAAAAAGTGTGTTGTGTTTCTTTAAGCTAGTTCAACAACCAAGTCGATTTGACGACTGTAATAAGGTTTATTGGTAATCTTCCATGCTTTTTTGCAAAACATACAAATAAAAGAATATATTATTTTCGATCGCTCTGGTGCTAGCGAGTCCAATTTAAGCAGCATGTACTTGATTATCGTATGCCGTAATCTCATAAAGAAAATTTTCGAACAATTTTACTCGATCACGTATGCGGTAGCTCGGCCCCTGAATGTAGCGTCCGTCACATAGGATTTGCCCATATGTATATTTTTATCCGCTGAATTCAGAAATGATCATAAAACTTTCCGGTAAGCTCTGGTTTCAAATATATACTTTTGTATTTTCATAAATTACAACAATTTTCTTCTTTTTTATTTATGTTATTACTCCATTATATCGCCCATGCCCTTCAAAAGTTGTACAATTCAAGGAGTGCGTTTTTAGAGTCAATTCACATTGCTTTTCATATTGCATAAAAATCATACAAATATGTATCTTGTATACTTAACTCTTGAGGAGAGAATACATTTATATATATTTATATTTATAAGTGTGAGTAAATTAAAAACTAAAACTCGTTTTCTGGAAAATCAGTATTTTTGAGTTCTGTCACTTTTCAAGTGCATGTGCGATATATCCTTTAATACATCAAAAATTGTGTATTTTACTTTATGAAATGATAAAATACATATTATTTTTAAATAAATGAAAATTTTTTAATTTAGTGTATTTTTTCCAGAATTGAGCGTTTTTATCGCGTTTTAGTGCTTTTTGAAATTTAAAAGTTGATAACGCTGTGCAGCGTTTTCACGGGTACGTATGGAATGAAACGTTTTTTCATAATTCAAACCAGAATCAGAAATAAGCAATTGTGAAAAGATAGAGTGAAAAGTAATGATGAAAACGAATATGAAAAGTTTTTTTTCATTTCACATTATCACAGAACCAGAATTTAGCCCCAGTTAACATTTTGTTAAAAAGCAACGTTAAGCGATGAAAAAGTTTGAAAGTGTTTTGCTTTTGTAATTTGAATTTTTTCTATACAAAATTTGTCACCGCTGAGTTAAAATTCATCACCGCTTAGTTGTTACGGATTAAAAAAATTTATACTAATAATTTTTTAAAAAGCGTTACGAAACAGGGAGGGGGTTTCAAAACGACGTTACGTAATATGTGAACTGCCCCTAACCACGAAAAAGGATCTAACGTAGCATAATTAGTAGAGTCCGACCGAATATTCGGTCTCGGTTTCGGCCAAATATGTGGTTTCGACTGATATTCGGTTTAGGCTAACTTTTTGGCCGAATACAGAAACCGAAACTTTTAAATTTCTATAAATAAGGAAGTTAATCGAAATAGTATTTTCCAAATTTAAAATATGTCACCGCCATGAATCTGTTTTTCCCGTCCTATATCTTTTCAAATTGAATGAAAATTTTACTTAGTTTTATAATGCGCAACCAAAAGATATACATAGTAACATCAAGTATTCAACTGTTTGTTGCCAAAATAAATAGCAAAAACTAGGAAATGGTAAACCGATTTCGATTCCAATCGAAAATCTATTTTATGTTATAATAAATCGATTTTTACACTGAAATTGATTATTTGTTTTTTAAAATAGATTTATTAAAATAATTTCAAAATATGAAGAAAGTTCATTTTCAATCTTCACGATAAATTCAATACCGTCGAGAAAAGTAATTTATTGTGTATAACACCGATGAAACGCGGGCGTAAACAAAACAGCTTCACTTTAGTAGAATTGAATGAAATCGTATAAATTTAGTGTCAAAAACAAGTAAATATTCCACTTTATATCTTTTTAGTTATTCCGAATCAACTTTTTGATTGGTGTTCTTGTAACGTCATCAATAGAGTGATAAGAAACTCCTCAATGTATCTGTACCGAACCCAATATTCCAGTTCTATTCATCATTTAAGCTAACTTCATGTCAAGTTTTTATTAGTCATATGCTCATTAATGGTTAAGTTTTATATTTGCTCGATGGAATGAAATATATCCAATTTCTACTATTATTTTGACTGACACTGTATGTATGTAGAAATACTCTTACGTCCTTTTTCACATTGTACAGTTAAAAGTTAACGTATACTTTAACGGTTAATAAAATACATTACTTTTCACTTCTGTTAAGTTTTTAAAATGTCAATATCTGTTAATGATAAAAAAGTTTCGACAACTTTCGGATTCGGCCGAATATTCGGTTTTTTGCCGAATATTAGGTTCGGTTCGGGTTCGGCCTCAAAAAACTGTTAAGTTTTTAAAATGTCAATATCTGTTAATGATAAAAAAGTTTCGACAACTTTCGGATTCGGCCGAATATTCGGTTTTTTGCCGAATATTAGGTTCGGTTCGGGTTCGGCCTCAAAAAACTGTTAAGTTTTTAAAATGTCAATATCTGTTAATGATAAAAAAGTTTCGACAACTTTCGGATTCGGCCGAATATTCGGTTTTTTGCCGAATATTAGGTTCGGTTCGGGTTCGGCCTCAAAAAACTGGTTTCGGTCGGACTCTAATAATTAGCTCTACTCAAAATATGAATCTGTAATCGTGTTGTTCTCACTAGCTTTTTAATTTATAAGCAGGGCTCGGACCTTCATGCAACTAAAAATTTATTTTAGGCGCTTAACAAATGCACCTAAAAATTAAAAATATGCATTTATCTACGAACAAAGTTCCAAAAATAAAATAATATGAAAATATATATTTTTTATTATTATTAGAGAAAACAACATAAAAAACATACTTGGGTCTATTATTTAATGCAACCGAGCTTTAGTTACGTTGCCAACTGAAAATTACTGGTTGCCAGAAAGTAGAGATGCCATATTTTGGAGAGGCAAAAAGAGCACAGTCAGCTTAAAAAAGAGCATAAAAGAAAAAAAGCACAATTTTTCAAACAATAAAATAACGCAAAGTTTCAATATTATAATTTTATTATGTGTTAAAAAAGATGCATAAAAAATCAATTACATAAAACAAAAAAAAAGACCATTAAAATTTTCGTGGAATAAAACAATCAAATAATTCAGTCGGATAAAAAATAACTACATAATACTATTGAACATATAAGACAGTGCAGCAAAAGGCAGATAATTTAAATTTCCTGAAATAAAAATAGCTGATCCTCATCTATTTTCATCTGATGATTACGATGAAATTCTTTTTCCCCTAATAGCTCTAGTTTTAAGGATATAGTGACATTTAATATTTGCATAATTTACGCCATTTTATTTGTATAATTCGCTTAATATTTCACGAACCGTCTTCGAAACCTTAAAATACCTTCTGGATTATTAATCTACACAAAAATCTGTTTCATTTGAGTAGAGTGACATTAGTGAGTATCGGCCATGTTCTGTATTTCATGTGGAATTAATATATGCGGAATTATCAAAGCATTGTTGTTGTAAATTAATATTAATAACAACAATGCTTTGATAATTCCACACATTTTAATTCCACATGAAATACAGAACATACCCGTATATCATAGTTTAGTGACTAAACTTTAGTCACTAATTTTTTTTTGTTAATTTTCTAAAATCAAAATAACTGATCAATAAGCACTTTCGTCCGCTGATTACGAAAATGATGTTGTTTTCTTTTTCTTGCATTTAAACCACTGTCTGAGAGAAATTTTAAATGTTTCTTAATTTACTGAAAAGGCAGCTAATTTCATAAAAAAGCGTTGTTTACATTCACTTCGAATAGAAAAGAAAGTCAAGTAGAAACAGCGGCGGGCTGTTGTTTGCCTCTGGTATTTATTGTTGTGAAATAGCCGTTTTTGTTATGCAACATAAAAAAGAGTACAAAAAAGAGTACTTTACTCAAATAGAGCACTTTTGCGTGCTCTTTTGAACTACTTTGTTTTAAGAGCACATTTTTTTTAGAAAAGAGTACATGTACTCTTTAAAAGACCACCCCTGCCAGCAGTGATGCCAACTTTTGGAACCCAAAACGCGCAAAAATTTTTGTAAAAGGAGCTAAAAAGGGCTAAATGGAAAAAAAGACACGTATAAAGCAATATCAAGTAAAATTTTTCGAAAAAGCGCAAAAAAGGGCTTACTTATAAAACACGTTTAAATTTTGGGACTAACTTAAAATCTCAACCAATTTTTAAAGAAATAGAAGATTATTATACACTCTTCTTTTTATTACTGGCACAGCAAACTAACAAAAGAAAATGAGTAAAATGATGTTAGGATGTTAATTCAGAAGTCGCCATTGCTAGAATAAAGGAAGAAATAGTTGCCAAAACGAAAAATGTACCCATATTGATCAAAAAGTAAGAAGCGGCTAAAAGATAATTGTTAAAAGTGCTAAATTTGCGCGTTATTTTGTTTGGGGCTAGACATTTTTTTCGTGTTTTGAGTGACTAAAAAGTGGATAAATCTAGCCCGAAAAGGGCTAAGTTCGCATCCTTGGTACCAATATTATTTACGTAAATAACGAAAAGACGAACCAAGAGGGTAAAAACGGGAAAATTTAATGAAAGTTGCAAAAAGTGCCGTTTACATTATTGAAAAGAGCCGTGTTAGCTCTTTTTTCTAAAAAGAGCTAAGGGAAAAATTACGAGTTAGAAGTAATCAAATAGAGCTAAATCTAGATTGAAAATAGCTAAGTTGGCATCACTGCCTGCCAGAAAGGCACTAAATCAAAGCTGCCCAAAAATACTTTGCAGCTGTATTGCAAAGAGTACAATAACACTATAAAGTAAACGCAAAGATTTTCATTAAAATTTTATCACAAGAAATTATGTTGGTCGTAAAAATGCATAATAATGAGGTTCATACTGAATTTACTATTTTTTTACTTGGTAAAATACAGAAATTTTCAATACATTTTGCCACAATCCCCTTTTTTTCCAAAAATATCTTTTTATTTCAAATAAAAAGCGCTTTCTTTTCCATCATCATTTATTTTACACACTGTATATGGCAAAATACCACCGCAGCTGATATACATGTATACTCGTCGCTCTCGCATTAACGACTAAATACAGACAGCGTGACCGTTTTGCGACTAAAGTGGCAATTTGCCACTTTTTCAAGTACCTTGCCACTTTTAGTGCCCCTTTTTTTAAATTACCTAAATCTGCCACCTTTTTTAAAATTATGCCCCTTTCTGCCCCTTTCTTATGATGTGATACTTTTTGTTTTAGGATGAGCTTTTTTACGGTACGAAACTGTTTTTATAAAAAAAATCTTAACACAAAAATTTGTTTTTGAGTCCATTATTTATAAGCGTTATGAAAAAAAACTATAGTTTATAGGTATTCATTATTGCACTAAAATTGTTAAAAACTAACACCCTGATTCACTTACACGAACAAGAACGTGCTGCTAAAAAATTTTATGCAAGGCATGCAGTCTTAAATATTTTGAAAGTGATTTTCATGCAAATTTTTGAGTGAAAGTTAGATTCATTTTTACTAAAATAACCTTTAAGCAAAAGTAATAATAACGTGTTGAAATGAAATATGTGCGGATCGACGAATATTTATAATGAAACTAATAAGCCGTTTCCCCATATATCCTTGGTTTTCGCAAATAATCACTCATGTTACAAAATTCATTCTTTGTAGGATAGCTAAGAAAGATTTTATTAAAACCCATGGCAATTTTTTACATTCACACTAATATTAGTGCTAAAACTTAAAAAACACTAAAAAGTGTGTGACACCGCAACATTTCTTATAATGGGTGTTTTTTATTGAGGTATAGAACTTTAAGTTGGCATCACTTTTTTAACTGGCGGCCATTTTGTCAGCTGTCAAGTGATTAATATTTAGTTTGGTTTGCCATTTCATCATGAACAGGTTGACAAAAGAACAACGCTTGCAAATCGTACAAATTTATTTCGAAAATAATGGTTCAGTTCGCGAAGTTTACCGCAAGCTCCGTCCATTTTATGGTCGACATAATCGTCCATCAGAGCAATAAATTCGGTTAACCATGGATCGTTTTCGCACTACCTTTACTCTATGTGATAATACGCATCCGCAGAGACGTCGAACAGTGCGCACCGAAGAAACAATTGCCGCTGTAGAGCAAAGTGTTGAAGAGGACCCGAATAATGCTGGAGAGTCAGTTACCGTTAATGGAGACCGGTATAGAGCCATGATAACCGACTATTTTGTTCCCGAATTGGATGGCATGAATGTGGATGAGTTGTGGTTCCAACAAGACGACGCTACATGCAACACAGCGCACGTCACAATCGATTTATTGAAGGAAACATTCGATGAGCGCATAATTTCGCGGAATGGACCTGTCAATTGGCCACCAAGATCGTGTGATTTGACACCATTGGATTATTTTCTTTGGGGATATGTGAAGTCGCTCGTCTACGCCAACAAACCAGAAACGTTAGGGGACTTGGAAGCCAACATTCGTGGCGTTATTGCCAACATACGGCCCCATATGCTCGAAAAAGTGGTTGAAAATTGGACCTGTAGAATTGGCTTTATTCGAGCCAGCCGCGGCGGCCACATGCCCGAAATCATATTTAAACATTAATGGCATAAAATTATCCTTCCAATAAAGCCAAATTGATGGACATTAAAACGATTTTCTTGTGTTTTATTTCAATTCGAAGTTCTATACCTCTAAAAAAAACACCCTTTACATAAAAGCAAAAATTATTTTTGACCGATACCAACAAAGGGAGAATACTATGAATTTGTTGATATTTTTTTATGTTTGCTCCCTCAGAACTCCGCCATTTCCCAGTAAAAATTTAGTATATAATCTGAATTTGAACAACTTCCTACACTCATTATTTTGTAGGCTTCTTCACATTTATATTCTATTTCCAAACTGAAAATGTAAATTAATAATTAAAACAAAATTTATTTGTTAGAAATTTTTTAAAAGAAAATTTTTTTTATGAATTTAAATCGATTTAATCCAGAAGAAGCAACGAAGGAGATTCTCACTCCAAGATATCTAAAAGCCCACTACGCTACAAAAATCAATGTTTTCCTGTTTTGTATGCTGGGAGTTTATGCATACATTCAAATGTACATACGAATGTATGTATGTACGTATGTATATGAACTTAAAATTGGACAAAAAATCTTCTGGAGAATGCGCGCCTATTTCAGATGATATATTTATTTGTGTATGCATGTATGTACATAAATATGTGTATTCATCAATCTTTCAGATAAACAATGAAAAATATAATAGTTTTAAGGAATTTTTAAGTAAGAAGATTTTTTTATGTAAACATCCGAAACGTAATGGCTTCGTTTTGGGACATCCAGAACAAAAATAAGTACTTTTTCTAGTAGAAATATAATGAGTTTTTTAAAATTTTTCTAATTATTTTTTTGGTGATTTGGTAACTGAATTTTTGTTGGGTTATAGGCCATATAGGTCTTTTTAAATAGAAAAAAAAAACCATCAAAATTGATTAATTTTATTTCAAAAGTATTATATGCCCTAGAAATTCATTAAATATTGGAATTTGGTTCAATTATTCCCTTTTTAAAAAAGTTGCCCCTTTTTTTCGAAGAATCCCCTTTTTGAGGCCACTTTTTTCGTCAAGATCCCCTTTTTGTGCCACTTTTTAAAAATTTTCAACGGTCACCCTGAATACAGAGTATAAAAAGAAATGAAATAGAAAGTATAAACAATTGTTTGGTGAAATGCAGCGTTGTCAACTCAGTGCTTTTTGCACCGTTTTTAGTGTTTTTTCAAATCTTCGACGCGAGTTAGTGCTCGGTGCTTTTTTAATCTAATTTTTGGTGCTTTTATTTTGTGACGGTGGCACTAAACACAAAATTCAAAAATTAATTTCTTTATCTAAAAAATTTTTTTCAAGTCTAAAATTCTTTGCTAATGCAACTTGGAGAAGAATGAAAAAATTGATTCCAGCAATCACCCCATTAAAACAAATTTTTGTACATATTTCGTTTGCTTGGCATTTTAGATTTCAAAAACTCTACGTTTTCACGAAATTTTACATACATAAACATAGGTATGTATATTCTAATCTTACGTGCGCATCACATGGTGTAAGAACTATTCCGATACTTTTTATGGTTTCTTTTTATAGCCGTCTAGACTTGGGCATCTCTGGCATTTTTTGAGAAATGTTCGTCATATTCATGATAGAATAACTTTAGAGCGCGTCATCGGATATTAATAAATTTGGTGTCATTCGAAAGGTTTCAGTCTCCTCTTAATAAGGAATGATTAAAAAGGACATAGCTTCCCGCTACTAGATCCTCTGAAATGCCAAAATATTCTGGAAAAGGTATTTGTAAGTTTCTTTATTTTTTACAGTGTACAACTGACAGGTCTTTAGTGTACAAAGTCTTTAATTAGGGATGATTCACAAGTTACAGTTTTTTCTTTATGATAACCAGATAATTTCTATGAAAAACATGTAGCAATAACTATGATTATCATATATAATTCATTAATATCGGATATGATATATTAAGCTTTAAATAATATTAAATTAAATTTTTAAAAACCCCCGAAGAAAATAGATGATAACTTCAAAACGGCTGGACCAATTTTCTTTAAACATAGGTTAGAGGATTTTGGATAAAGTCACCCTTCAAACAAAATTTACTAAATTAAAAATTCATCTAGCCGTTTGGGAGCTACGGTGTCAAAGACACACATATTCAACAAGATACATGTAGAAAAGATGTGATATCTTCTAAACGCCTGGACCGATGTTCTTCAAACATAGCTAAGAACACTCTCGATCAAGTCACCAGTCAAACAGAAAAAGATCAAAATCCGTAAAGTTGTTGGGTCTGTACGTGGGCTCGTGCAGACACACAGACACACAATACAAACTTATAACACCCCTTTTTATGAAAACAACAAAAAGTCTGAAAAATTTTAGTTTTTAGTGGATTTAATTTTTTTAAATTAATTAGTTTTAAATCTGCTCGATTTACAGAATAGGCAAGTATATAAAATTTTTTTTAAATAAAACTAAAAAATTAAAATTTAGTGCTTTTTTCTAAGAATTACGCGTTTTTTTGCTTGTTTCAGTGCTTTTTGAAATCTAAAAGTTGACAACGCTGGTGAAATCAACAACTTTGCACTAAATAGTAACTGAAACTGACAGATCTCAGTTGCCAGTTACCATCAGTAGTATCATTTTCAACAACTGGCAACCCAACTGAGGCTCGGCTGCCATCCATAATCGGCCTATTAATATTTTTTTCATAATTGAGAAATATGCATTACAAAAAAATTTTATAACTCCAAAAATATGAATTTAATGGAAAAATATGCACTCACCAGCAATATATGCAAAAATATGTAACTATAAATCGATGCCAAGCTACTTAAAACACAATGATTCGCATAGATAACACAGTGCAACAGTCCAAAAAACACACGGACTTGACAGTTTAGGTGTGATTGTAGTACAATGGAGTAGTAAAACCCTATACTCATTTTGCCAAATTTGGTGACAAATTTCTTTTTATGGGCCTCCAAAATTTTGCAAAATCAGCGGGCCCTCAAAAAAAAGGCGTCATCAGTTTTTGGCCAACAGCTATATATGGCAATAATGCAGCTAAGAGTTCGCTTAACAGCTTTTATTAACATTTTATGGCAAAAAATTTTTTTCGTGCACTTTTCTTTTAAATTAAGGAAAAAAATTGTTTTCACTTTTTTCAGAATAACTTACAAGGACTCGTAATTTTTTATTAACAATATTTTGTTGTAGTTACGGTAGAGCTGAACAACTTTTGTGAACATATCAATATAATCTGAACGTATTTAGGCACCCTAAATAGCCTAAAATAACAAATTTGTACCTTAAAATTTAAGTTTTTTTTTTACCAGTTACGTTAAATTTGTTTGCACTTTTTTAGTTTCTTTGTTATTGTTCCTCTTCTTACGTTACTGATTTTGGTATTTACTATTTTTTGTTTGTTTGTTGTTGTTTTGCCAAATATTGGTAGTGAAAAACTTGGAGTCGCCGTAAGTTATGCTGAAAAATGTGAATAAAATAATTGTTTCCTATATTTTTTCAAAAAAATGCAGGAAGATTATTTTTCTTGGCACAAAATGTTAATGAAACACAACATAACACAACAGAGAAGTATGCACTAGAATATACAATTTTCAAAAAAAAAATATTTTTTTAGCATCAAAATATAGGGAAAAACTAAAAATTTTAAGGTAAAAAGTGGTCTGTTTGAGCTATTAGGGTTCCTAGACACGTTCAGATTGTATTGATATGTTCACAAAAGTTGTTCAGCTCTACCGTAACTATAGTTTGGCAAATATTGTTAGTAAGAAATTACGAGTCTCTGTAAGTTATTCTGAAAAAAACTTTTTTTTTCTTCAATTTTGCAACAAAAAGTTCACGAAAAATTTTTTTAACATAAAACGATAAAAATAATATGTTAAGCGGACTCTTAGCTACATTATTGCCATATATAGTTAAGCGGTATCATTAAGTTTGAATTAGCTGTTGGCCAAATACTGATAACACCGTTTTTTGAGACTCCACTGATTTTCAGAAACTTTGGTTTCACCAAACTGAGTATAGGGTTTTACTACACCGTGGTAGTACAATCGAACCTGTACTGTCCAGTCCTTCTGTTTTCCTAAAAGTCTTCATTTGTCGCATAGTGTAATTAGTCAACACCTCTTTATCTATCACCACAAAAAACATACATTTGCATGAAAGTCCGAGCCCTGTTTATAAGATATTAATCTTGTTGTGTAGGCTGAACCCACGTCAACAAAAGACAAAACAGTTTTTCGACTAATACGACAAGAGAACATTAGTTCTTATGAGATAACCCACCAGTGATGCCGTTTGGTTACATTTGTTACATTTTTCGTAACTTTTGAAGGCCTAACGAACGTATCATGTATATATTTGACCAAATTTTTGTAACTTTTAGTACATGGTAAAGAACGAAGTAATATATTTGAAAGAGTACGTGATTCATTAATTAAGACAAGAACTGCCCATTCGGTTTGAATAACATAATAATCAAACACTTGCATACGTCATTAAATGAACTTTATTGTCACATTTCATACGAAAAAATAGCTAACTATGAAGAAGAAAAAGAAAACTGAAAAGAATTTATTAAATTTACTAGCTTTTTTCGACCCGGCGATATGCACGGGCTTTAAACATATTGAGAAGAAGTCCTTAATGCGTTATTTATCATCTATCTGGTCTAGCAATATGGACGAAATAACTATGCAAAAAAAACCGACTGCAATGCTAAGATCCCATTGAAGAGATTGCAAAACGGACACAATTTTGCGTTAGGTCAATAGGTGCGTACTTTTACTAATTGAGGGGGTGAAAAGTAAAGGGGTACAAGTGCCAAAACTAAAAAAATTTTGTTATGTGCAGGACTCAACAGTTAATACCATTCAAAGATTCAGACCTGTACGATGACCTCAAGAGGCGGTATGTATTAGAAACCAAAAATATTATGTATGAAAATGCATGGAAACAAAAAACTTTAAGCTTAATTACTCAAGATTTTCTTTTTTGCACTTGTACCCCTTTGCTCTTAAGCCCCTCAATTGTGTTTTCGTCCGCAATTTGTTATAGTACGAAACCTTTCATATCCTTTCAAATAAAAAATTTTGAAATCGGTCAAGAAACGGCGGAGTAATGCGTAATCAATATAACGGGCAACCACATTTTCCGCCACATTTCCACTTCTATGGGTCCAAACTTCAAGCAAACCCTTTCAAACTAAAAAATTATTTGAGATTCGGTTCAAAAATGACAGAGTTAATCCTGGGGGAGCAAACTTCCCCACAGATTTTCGAAAAAAATGTGGAACCTTTTCAAAAAAAAAAAAAAATTCAAATCGGTTAACAAATGACAGAGTTAAGAAAGGGGCAGCAAATTTCCCCATCAATTTTTGAAAAAATATTACAGAATAAAACTGGAGGCAAACCCTTTGAAACAAAAAAAAAGAATTTTGAAAATCAGTTCATATATGACAGCGTTAATCATGGAGGCGCAAATTTCCCCGCCGATTTTCGGAAACAAAATTATGGGACTAAGCCGCAAGCAAACCCTTTCAAATCAAAAAAAATTTTAAAAATCGGTTGACACATGACAGAGCTATGGGTGGGGGCCCAAACTTCCCCCATCCCACCTCACCCCTTTTTCGAAAAATATTATGTGATCAAACTGCAAGCAAAACCTTTCAAGCAAAAAAGGAGTTTTGAAATCGGTTCACAAATGACAGAGTTAAGGAAAGTGTGGGGGCACTTTTCCGCACCGATTTTGGAAAAAAATACAGAACCTAAGTGCAAGCAAACCCTTTCAAACCAAAAAAGAATTTTAAAAATCGGTTGAAAAATGACAGAGTCATGCGTGGGAGACGTGGTTGCAGAAAATACATGTGGTTTAATACAACATACAGAGTTAGACAAAACAGACTAAAGCGAACTTCGTTGCGCATACCCTGTCGAATTTTTATTGGCTAGCTCAAAATATAGTTAACTTCTTGCTAACTTATTTACAACTGGCTTCTGGACTAACTCACAAATTATACAGATGTGACTCAGTTGTTTTTTGTACAACTGGCTTCTTTCCGATAAGTATTGAACTAACTTGTAGCTAGCCCAAAACTGATGCAGACATTAGTGAGTTGTTTTTGTACAACTAATTTCTCGATAAGTTTTGAACTAACTTTTAGTTAACTCAAACCTGATGCAGAGATGAGTCAGTTGTATTTGAACGAGATTGTATAAACTTATCTATGTATCACTTTGAGTTAGCTAAACGTTAGTTTAAAGCTTATCGAGAAGATGCCAGTATAGGGCTGCCAGAAGTCTGAACCAGTCGACCAGGACATTTATAACAGATATCACAAACGAATATACAACAAAAGCTTATATATTCCAAGAACTAATCATATAAAAATATACCGCAACAAATTTTTATTTTGATACGTGTATCAATCATATATTTCAAATTGAAGTCCAACAATTAAACAGTAGATACAAAACTTAACATGTAATTCATACATAAAAAACAATAAACAAAAGTAAAAAATTCATTTAATATTACGAGGGGCGAAAATAAACACATGGGCTGGCGAGGCGACCTGTGTTTATTTCATCGAGTACTTGAAAGACGTAAGCCCCAGGCTTTGTGTAAATTTTTATATACAAATGATCACTTTCATACGAAAACTTTGATTTTTGATGGTAACTGTAAATCACTAAGTTTAATGAAGAAAAAAATCACCACTATTTTTGATATTATTAGAAATTTCAGAATTTTATTGATTGAAATTTCTTGCATTTGCACAAGTATTCAAAAAGACTGAAATTAATTTATATAATTTTTGGCAAACAATTTCTAAAAAATTCTACAAAGGCTTTTCCAGTTTTAGCTGAATTTTTTTAAAAAATTATGGTTCTCCTACATTTGTCTTCAAATATCGGACAAATATTTACCTAAGTCAATTTAACAAACGCACATACTGATTAAGCCTTTATGAGCTTTTCTGCAGAAACACCCTAGTCTTGGTAGGAATCACACCTGCGACCTCCCAGTTAATAGCCTAGCACACTCTTCAGCACGCGGGTAACTAAACAAAATTTCGATGTTCTTTAAAAAATTAAACTTTAGAAGGAATTCTTTATTCTACAGATTATTTGAAACTCATAAAGTCAATTGTTTTGGTACTAATATTAAAAGTGATTTACCAAAAATTATAAATTCGGAAATGTATTCATTCTGAAAGTCATTTATATTCCATGGTATATATTTAAGCTTGTAAAATAATTTTTTTTAATGCATTTATGTTTATAAACCACATGAAAATTCCCATTTTTTCCACGATAAGTGCAGATTTTTGATAAGTGCAGATTTTTGATAAGCTGAAGCTTATTGTTGGTTTGCTGTTTCCAATAATAAGGTGACGAAATGCTGGTAAAATTGCTTCATGTAAACAGCGTTATAACAGAAAGCTTAACCTCTGTTCATAACAAAAATCAGCAGAAATTAAATTTTTGTCTGCAATGACCTGTATGAAAAAACCAGGACAATTTAAGAGTGGACCAGGACACCACAACAATTTGTCTAAGACCAGGACAATCCTGGAAAGCCAGAACGTATGACAGTCCTATGCCAGTACAGACTTTATGTTTAAATTCACTCTGTGTCGTCTATATTTTATGTGGTGCGTTAACAAAGCGGTAAGAAATATGGCTGACAAACAAGTGATCACGGTTCGATACCCATTCTCGTCACTAAAAAAATAAAATTTTTTCCCAATTTAAGTTGACACAAAAATATTTATCATTAATTAGTCAAATCGTAGGTAACTCAAAGCACCCTCTTTTTTGATGCGCCACAAGCTAATTCATAATGAGCTAACTTGTGGTTAGCTGAAACTTATGCAGCGTGAGTGAGTACTGACTCATTCTAATGACATTACATTGAAAAACTGAATAGCGGTTAACATGGAAAATGAGTTACCTTTTGAGTCAGCTCTCACTCATATCTGATTAACCATGAGTTAGATTTAAGTCCGACACGGAACGTTTTATCTTTTGTTGGTGTAGGTTCAGCCTTAGATAAAACAAATCTAAATACAAAACTTAATAACAAGAGGATTATAATGCCGAGTATTGCGACAAGGTACATATATTAAACTTAGCAGAATTTAAAAGAAGTTTATTATTGATCAGAAAAGAAAAGGTAGTTTTATAAATACTAGTCTACCAGTCAGCGTTGCCAATTTAGCATATTTAATGCAAGATCTAGCATTTTTTAACTCATCTAGCATGAAAAAAATGCTTTTAGCATATAGCATATTTTTTTAGCATTTTTCGAAATTTTTTTTGGCATTTTTGATCATATTTTTCATTTTTATGTTTTACTTTAATTTGTAGCTTATTATCGGATGTACAAACATCTAAATGTGATGTTCTACAGGAAAAGGGACCTTATCTTCCCAAAATCTAAGTCCATTTTAGGTATTTTCTAAAAGTACACATTATGCAAAAAATTCCAAAATATTGTTTAGTTATAGCATTTGAAGTTCTAGTATGGAGATCTCAAGCTTTGGAATATTGAGGTTCAAAATTTATACACTTTTCAAACCTTCCCTAAAATATCATTCACAGTTTTCCGTGTTTTTTTATACCTATTTAACAATCTAGTTTAAATCTATTGTAGAATGCTCAGTATATGTCTTAGCAGTTTAACTTTAAATTTACCTAAACGTCTGTTTTTAGTCTACCTGTAAAATTTGGTCTGGGAAGATAAGGGCCCTTTTTCTGTAGAACACCACATATAATAATGTTTCATTTTCGAGATAACAACATTGTATATATTTCCAAAAAATGGAACTGTGTCGTCTTGTATTAAATTTGGTAGAAATGGTACCACTTATACAAATAATAAGGAATATGAATTTGAAGATGACTGGATATTTTGATATATCTAGAATTTCGTCATTTCTTGTATTTTGCATGAAAATTGTAAACATGAAAGCCCTGGGCTTTGTACAAACTTTCACAGAACCTTAAGAAATCTTTTAAAGAAAAAATGCGTTTTTGAACTAATTAGGGCTTGGCTAAGCAATCAGTTTTTTAAATTGAATTTTAAAACCTTTTTGATTTTAAAAATCAACATTTGCAGTGTTTTTGATCTACTTTTTTATGTTATAAATGAAATAAATCAAAAAAGTTTATCTGGAGTATAACAAAAATCAGAAAAAACGGGAATGAAGAAAAATAAACCAATGAAAACTCTGGGAAAATGCAGTTTAATATCAGTTTGAGAGTGATTTAATTCTCGTATTAAATTTTGACGAAAAAGTTTAATATATAAGAATTAAAATCACATTCAACAGAGCCAACTGACAAGTGGTGATAAGCATAATACACTTGAGCACTAACGATGGAAGTGTAGCGGCTTTTGAAAGTGACGCTACTCTGTTCAGCTGTGTACGTTGAAAAATTAAGTTGATGTTAATTTTTCCCTTGTTCCTTCGAATATTAATCAAGCCCAATTCTTTCTGAATTAAACGTTACGAACCTTAGCCTAATAATCAATTTGGATTCACAAAGCAAATACGTTCGATATAATCATGCTAGTTTTTATTTGATTAAAAAACTATGTTTTGTGGAAGCAAACCAAAATTTGAATAAAAAGGCTCGTCGAGTTAATTCAAGAAATTGATCTTATTTTTATTTTATCAAAACGTTATAATATGCATAAAAGGTTTAAAGTGGAAAATTATCTTTACAGGTTGATTAAAGTTATTGGAGTGAAAAAATGATTTAGCAAATTATACAGTTATTCATTTGACTGTATAACACTTAGAAAATTTAGAGTTGCATGTATTTGGCTTGCGATCAGTGTTGAAATTTATTAACAAATCATATTAAGAAATACATTTTCTTTTATTTTAAATGCAATTATAAAATATAATGCAATACTTACTAGGTATGCACGGTGTAATCTTATACCATGCTAATTACACTGTTCTGACAAACTAAAATGATTTTCCTTTGCAATTTTGATGAAAAACTTTTTAGAATTTTTTTAAGCATATTTTTAGCATATTTTAGCATTTTTTTAATGAAATTCTAGCATTTTTTCCTCATTAGGTTTTGGCAACACTGCTACCAGTATAGAAAGAAAAATTTGTCCACGTAAACAGAACAACAAGAACTGTTTTTGCACATATTCAGTACGAATATAATGAATGTTAAAATATCGATAAATGTATATGATTGATCCGTATTCTAAGTACTGACGCGTACAGTCGCTTCATAATGTATAGATCACAAAACTCTTAGACTACCGCTTTATAAAGCGGTATTTATTACCGTTATGTCAGAAAAAGCAAATATACTTTCGTCGTATCTGAAAAACACCACGTATTTACCCCTATCGCGAAACATAATTTGAAGATAATTTAAGTCCTACTTTTGTGGTATTTAACTCGTATTTAATTAAATCGAACGGCTAGTTCTCGATTTATAGCAAATTATGTGGTGCAGTAATTTAGAGGCATTGAAGGTCAGTTTGAAGGTCACTGAGAAACACCAGGCTTTAAAATTCATGTTGACCTGTGTAATCAATTAAATTGTGTTGAATTAAAATGAAATTCATATTACATACGATGTTATTTATTTAGTGTACTTATATCTAAAATAAAGTTTGAAGCTGTTGTGGCTGCAGTGGTTAGCGCGTTGACTACCAACCACGTGGCCCGAGTTTAAATATTGCCTGGGGCAGCCAACTACAACACAAATTTTGTTTATCCCTATGCTAATAAACATGACGTAAGTAAAATAATTAACAAAATAGCTACATTAAGGTTGTGTTGTTTCAACTTGATATAACTTTAATTAAATATGATTCTTCGTGTTGTTTCAATGTCAAATGCACGTTGTTTCAACTTGAAATAACTTTTATTTCAGTATCAACTTCAGTTTTATTTAACTGTACTGGAATATTTAGTCAACATGAAATACAGCTATTTCAAAAAAAATTTCTTTGAAGCTTATTGTAAAATCATGTTGAATTAGCATGAAAATCACTAGCGAAAAATTTAACAAATTAACATTGTTTTCGACGATTTTAATATAAAGTTTTTCTTTCTGTAGTCGCACATTTCTAACTACATAATTTATGATACATTTTAACAAACGAGATGAAAAATATGTTCAATTTTAAGAGATTATTGGCTTCCACGATTCCACGTAGCAGGCACCTTGAAATATATTTGCTTTTCAGCGGGAAGAAAATAGGATATTTCTCCCCCCGCCAAAAGGAATAAATTATACCTCATTTCTCAAGAGTTTCTAAAAGAAATTTTACAAAATGATATGTTTCATTTAAAACCCCCTCCTCCTTCAGAGCGCTCAGGACGGATCCGCGCCTCATATTTGTATTAAGTTTTTTAACCACTTTGAAAAGAAATAAAAGTGAAATGAAGAATTAATTTGTTTTGTTTTGCATAAAGTAAATCAACAAATATAAAATATTGTTATATTGCATAGATATAGTATCCTTTTGTATTAATATTTACGTCAAATTAATTTACACACGCACACATAAGTATACACAAAAAATCTCACTTTCAAATTAAATGACCCATCACAATAAAATCGCATGCCAGTCAGTGATTAAATCTCAAAAAAAAAAAAAAAACAACAACAACAAAATTATGAGCAAAAATATCTGAAGAAAGCCGGTTGGTGTATACATTTGTGTGTAAGTGCATATGAGAGTGTTGTAATTAATTAATGAATTATAAAAATAATAAACAATGTAAAACACGTCAAAAAATTAATAATCCAAAATACACAAGCAGTAAAAGAGGAAACAACGGGACGTATTTAAGGTATACCGAGAAGAGGATAGGTTGAGGGATTTCGAAAGACCTACTTATATATTTAATGAATTCGGTACAAAATGTTGAATGACAAAATTTATGTTTTCTTAATACATACTAAAGACGTGCACCATTATACCACAAAGTATTGCTAAAACAGATGTAACATATACATACCTGTTGCTATAAGTACAAATGATGGAATAAGTGTAACTGATACGATTTTATTCCACGCACACTTTCTACGCGTACTAAACAATAAAAATAACATAATATTTTGCAATGGATAAGAAATTTACATGGTTTTTGTTTTAAAATATCGGTTGTACCACCGATATTTTAAAATAATTGTTAGTACAACAAATAATGTGTGTGCGTATGTTTCATACATATAAAACACATTCACTTCATGTGCAAATTTATTGCTAGCTTAGAACAAGAGTTAATGCTTGTTGATAGGTACAGCACAATGATGTGCTTTGTTATTGCTGTTTTTGTTGTCTATTTTGATGTTCGTTTTAAATACCCGACCAATTGCGAACAAACTTCGTTTTGCATGACAAATTTGCCTGTTTATACAATAAGTTACTTATAGTACGACATCAGTATCTGTTAATATCTGTTTGGGCGAAACATAGGAAAAGAAATGCGTTTCTCTTGGTCTCTCTGTATACACTCATATCTACCATCAGTGTTGCCATATTTTTTTCTCGAAAATCTTCAAAATACAGAATAAAAATCTTATTTTTCCTTTAAAAATCTTTTTTTAGCTAAAATTTATTTCATTTAAAGCACAACGCTAGAAATATATAAACTAAAAAGCATGAAGTACTTATATTGAGGAAGGAGTTTATCAAGTTCAAATCCTGCTGGACTTTAAAGGCAGAAGTTAAATATCCATTTTCCTTGATTTACACGTTCGTTCAATTTAAATATTTTGATATTTTTTAATGAAAAATCGAGTAAATAAAAAGAAGGTAAAACGTTAAAAAACTTAATTTTGTATGAACGATTATTTGAGTATAATACCTTCCGAAAACATGGACACACTTTGTCCTAAAAATGTTCTATCTAGCTCAGAGTCAAGAAAGCTTGTTTGTAAGAATCTGCTGGTCAACAAATCACCTGAGGTTAGATTGATTACAAAATGTGTTTAGTTAAATTTTTATACGACAGAAAATATAACTGCTGATACAGTTGCTGCAGCTGCTTAATTCAAAATTCGTCATCAAAACGTGCGTACAAAATTCAAAGCGATATAAAGCAAATAAATATTATTGAAAGACGTGCAATGCAATCGAAAGTAGTGCCAGGCATATAGAGACAAATTAACTTATCCTAAATTGCTGAGGACTGATCTAAAGTCTTTGTCAGAGTGCTCTTCATAGTGTTAACCAAGGCATAGTTATCCCAATACGTTCTTGGGATACCAAAAAATGTAGCGAAAAATGTTTCAAAAAGGCATTTGACATCTAAAGGAGGTCAAATATAAAAGCAGCGAAAACAGGCAAAAAATAATCACTTGAGCTTAGCGGTCATGGCTCGCCTTGGTTTTAATGATTTAAAAATAAATATTTTAGCTAACAATTATGTTTTTTTCGGAAAGTAACTCCAATGAAGACAGAAAAAGTAAAAAAGTTTACATATATATAAAAATCTTTTTTAGGGGCAAAAATCTTTTTATCTTTTCGACCCAGCAAAAAACTTCAAAAATAAGATAAATCTTCACATATAGTAACACTGTCTACCATACTTCAGCCAATAACAATACCACCTAACAACAGAAACACTACATTACTTATAAATATGCACCCATAAGCATTAACACACACAAACTGACATAAACAGATGCATCTGTGCACGTGACTAATACATACATATTGACAAAGAGTAGCAACAAGTATAATAAAAAAAAGTTCATGAAAAAATTATTTGAAGTATGTATTAGTGATGTTACGAGTATTCGTATTCGAATCGCCGAATATTCGCCTCTTTCATGACATTTGTATGCGTATTCGCCAAATTCAAGCAAATATTTCACGAATATATTGCGCATACGTTCCAAAAAATAATATACATATATAAAAATATACAGAAAATTAAACAAAAAATAATATTTTTTAATAATTTTTACTTAAAAAAACTTTTGCCTCTACGCAAAATCATAATCTTCTTTTAGTAAAGAAAATAACAAACAAAATATATTTCACAACCACATAGTATATAAAAATCATATCATGTTAAATTAATAATCAAAGCTCATAGAGGAATGTTGAACTTCAAAAATAAAATTTTCGAAGTCTTCTTTCCTTCAAGCGATTCGGTGTGTAATTAAGCCTCGCATCCAGCGTTGCCAGAAGATTTTCGAAGAAAATCATCATTTGGCGGAATAATAATCATATTTGGATATATAAAATCATCACAAACTTTTATTCCAAAGCTGAACAATGAGACTTTTTCAGCAAACTAAAAAAAACGCGTTTTTTAGATTATATGATTTCCTTCATGTCATATTCTAGAAAGGAGAGTTACTGCTTTTTTGGCAACCAATATTAAAAAGATACTTGTAAAAAATTCGTGAAAAGGTTTGAAAGCCGGCAGCGATCAGAGAAGTATATGAAATATCGCCATGACTGTAATAATATATAAAAATGCGACAAAACCACTTCCACCGCGAAAAAACTCGGGAAACACAACTATATATACTGGTATACAAAAAAACATTTTTCATCTTTTAAATAAAAATATCTGGAATGTACAAACTTTAATGCATAAATCCGTTTTCAGTTTTTTCATATCACGAACAGATTTTTTAATGGGCATGACAAAGATTTTCAATATGTACATCAGTATAGTTTACTTTAACTTGAGAATGGTTTATCCAATTTCAATAAATAAAAAACGCTGAATAAAATTACCTTTAAGTCATTTATATCTAATTCTTTTTAATTTCCATCTGCTTCGGAGTTATTCAGAAATTAGCGGCGAAAAATGCGTTTTTCATGCAAAGTGTTTTTTTTTCAATTAAGTTATGAGTTTTAGTCAAACTGTATGTATGTATATGGGTTTATATCCAAAGAAATTTAATTATTTTCGCTTGAGCTCGGCTTTAATTTAATTTTTCAATTAAATTATATTTTTATTTATAGATAAATGTGAAGCATGTAGACAAAGAAAAATTTGACTGCTTGGAGGGTTGAACTGACAAGTTTCGATAGCTCCCGCTAATATCTTCAGAGTTCTCTTCCGATTAGACCACTCGACTAAAGAATTTGTTTTTCGTTTTCAAAAAGTCATGAAAAAATGAAGAGGAAAGCTTTGTAGGTACATATATTAGGAATATAATAAGCCATAAACCATTAAAATCGAAAGTAAATGTCGATTTTATTCACAATTAGTCGAGGGAACTAATACACACACAAATTTAAATTTTTTCCTTTGTATGAAAATTGTGATTTTTATGAACTGACCACCTTCATTTAATTGCGAATAAAATCAACATTTGCCATCGATTTTCATGATTTAAGGCTTATTTTATTTCTAGTTATCCTACCTGTCAGACTAATGATAACAATTTAAAGTTTTTGCAGTTTTAATTTTTTTATGAGTTTTTGAAAACGAACAATTAATTTTGCAAAAAAAAAAATTTCGTCGATCATTTCTGAAGAACTCCAAAACAGTTGGAAATATAAAAAATTAGTATGCATGATTGGCTTATTTATTCACATCGGATAATTCATTACTGAGTTAGGGTGAAATATACTGACGTAGCTATTTGAAATATTAGTCATACCCATTAAAAAAACCTCTATATGATAGAAACAAATTTAAAAATTATTTGATTTAGACCAATAAACTTTGTACATCCCACAAAAATTTTTTATCATCGAACATGATTGATAGTTTTATCATTCAAAATCATCTTTCAAAGCTGATGAATGCACTTCAATAAACTTTTATATTAAAAAGTTTGAAAATTATATATTAATTGATCCAAACAACTACAAAAAGTAAGGCATGATATGTTTCAATAACTATTTATATATCGTCACAGAAAATGCAGAAAGCCCTATCTAACATTTTAAAAGTTTTACAGAAGAAGCATAAAACTTGTTGAAATGAAAAATATGGCAATTCATGCAAAATTTCGCAATAAATATATAAATTTGTTGGTCCTTTTTTAATTATATTGTAAAATTGTACACTAATTGTCAATATATTTTTTTCATTTAAACAGGTTTCATCCTTCTCCTGTAAAACTTTTAATATGTCCGATGGGGCTTTTTGCATTTTCTTTGACGATATACATATAAACAGTATGAAAAAAATTATAATTTGCGAGAAAAAATATCATCATTTTGGGAAAAAAATCATCACATCATATTTTGGTTAAAAAATCATCAAAAATATGATAAAATCAGCATTCTGGCAACGCTGCTCGCACCACTAAACATTCGCTCGCTCGGAACACTCGATGGTGCTGCCACTAAATAAAAAGAAGCTCGTATTTTTCCTTATTTACTTTTAACGATGTGAGTGGGTCGACGTCATTTGCCTCGTTTTTCCGCAAACTTTTCTCATCGAAATGTCGTAATAATGTTAAATACCTATGGTATTGTGACAGTTTTTGTCAATTTATTGTTATTGCATTGTATTGTATTGTATTTTTAACCGACTTCAAAAAAGAAGGAGGTTATCAATTCGTGTGTTTGTTCTTTTTTTTTACTTTTTTATGTTTGTACACGCATAACTCCGTCATTTGTGAACCGATTTTTAAAATTCTTTTTTTGTTGGAAAGGGTTTGCCTGCAGTTTGGTCCCATAATTTTTTTTTCGAACATCGGAGCGGGGAAATTCGCTCCCCCACGCATAACTCTGTCATTTGTGAACCGATTTTCAAAATTCTTGTTTTATTTGAAAGGGTTTGAGAAAAATCGGTCCCAAAATTTTGTGTCGAAAATCGGAGGGGGAAATTTGCTCCCCCCATGCATAACTCTGTCTTTTGTGAACCGATTTTCAAAATTATTTCGTTTGAAAGGGTTTGACAAAACTTGATCCCAAAATTTGTTTGTCGAAAATCGGAGGGGAAAATTTGCCCCCCTCCTCCCCAATCCATAATTCTGTCATTTGTGAACCGATTTTCAATATTATTTTTTGTTTGAAAGGGTTTGCTAGCAGTTTTGCCCAATAATTCTTCTGGAAAATGGTAGGGGAAAATTTGCTCCCCCTCCGCCTTCCCCCCTCAATCCATAACTATGTCATTTGTGAACCGATTTTCAAAATTCTTGTTTTGTTTGAAAGGGTTTGACAAAAATTGGTCGAAATATTTTTTTTGTTGAGAGTCGGAGGCGGAAACTCCCCCCCAATGCATAACTCTGTCATTTGAGAACCGATTTTGAAAATTCTTGTTTCGTTTGAAAGGGTTTGACAAAACTTGGTCCCAAAATTTGTTTGTCGAAAATCGGGGGGTGAAATTTTGTTTGAAAGGGTTTGCTAGGAGTTTGGCCCAATAATTCTTCTTCAAAATGGTAGGGATAATTTGCTCCCCCATCCGCCTTCCCTTCCGCCAATCCATAAGTATGTCATTTGTGAACCGATTTTCAAAATTCTTTTGTTTGAAAGGGTTTGACAAAATTCGAAAATGGGATTTGAAAATTTATGTTGTTTGCAAGGGTTCGGTAGTAGTTTGGCCTCACAATTCTTTTCGAAAATGGGAGGGGGAAACTTACTCCCCCTATGCATAACTTTATCATTTGTGAACCGATTTTCAAAATTTTTTTTGAAAGGGTTTGAGTACAGGTTTGTTTCATAGTTTTTTTTCAAATATTAGTTGGGAAATTTGCTGCAAGCCCTTCTTGCAGATTGGTACCATAATTTTTTCCCCTTTCCCCGAAATATTGATTATCGCATAGCTCCTCTACTTATGGCCGACTTCCAAAATTCTTTTTTTGATTGGAATGGTTTGCTTAGAGTTTGGTCGCATAATTTTTCTACGAAAATCGGTGGCGCAAGTCTTCCACGCCTCTACCCAAAATATTTATTAGAGCACTATTCCTCCATTTGCATACTGATTTTCAAAATTGGTTATATGAAAGGCCATTAAGTATATTGCTCTTTGTACTGAAGTCGGTTTTTTTTACCAAAATTATTTCAATTAAATTTGAAATATCAATTGGCACTATATGTTTAGATTGGATATTCGTATTCGAGTTCGGCGAATATTGGATCAAATATTCGTATTCGTATTCGCGAATATTAAAAATTGATATTCGTAACATCACTAGTATGTATGTATTTATGGGTCACTATGTCAAAAATATATAGATACATTTTAATTAAGAAACACAATAGCTCTGTTTATTTACCTTTTTGTAGTAAATGTAGTAAAGGAGAGATTTTTTGAAATATTGTACTCACGAGAAAGAAAATGTTAATATTAAAAAAAATTTAAATGTGTAAATGTAGTAAATGTAGTAAAGTTGTTGATAGGATGCTGAAAATTATTGGATTTTTTTTAATATCCTTTGTTTTCAACTAATTTCACTAGTCGTTTCGGAACAGGGTTCCCAGTTTTATTTCATACCTTATCCCCAATTTTCGATTTTTCGTCTCTAAAAATCCCAAAAATAGCTATTTTCTCATTTACAAAAATCCTCAGTTGTAAATCAGTTGTAAATTCAACTAACAATAAGTATTCAAATCAAAAAACTAAGATTTGAATACCTTAAACATAAAATCAAATAATTTCAAAGGAAAAATAAACGTACATTGATTTATTTAATTAAATTCATTTATATTGAATGTTTTTAAAACTAATTTTATTTCTGCATGCTTTGAGTTCTAAATATCTACATACAAATATACATATGTATCAATGTTTATCGTTTCAAAAACTTCAAAATCAAAATCTTCTGGATAATCAGTCAATGGAATTTTTTTGTACATCTTGTTTGTATTAAAAAGATGAAAGCTTAACTTAAGGTATTTTTTATGATTTCACTGGCATCTTGAATGATATTGGTGCAGAATAAATATATTTCAAATCACCAGGAATCCCTAGTTAAAAAAAAGAGTTTCCTCAAAAAATCCCCTAGGGCTTATTACGAAATCTTTATCCGCAATCCAAAAAATCCCCTATTTGGGGATAAATCCCCAAAACTGGGAACGCTATTTCGGAAATTCTTCTAGCACCAAAGTAGACATAAAAACAGTCCCACACCATGATGAGACTACGAACACGTATTTTGATTTAAATGTTTTTTGCATTTTCTTATATTTTTAAATTTAACGTAACTTTTAAATTTACCTGCAAACATTTTTCCAGCACATTGTAGTAAATTTGCAGTAAAAGAGAAACAATTTTTCTCTTAAATTCATTACTACTTTTACCGTTTTTATGTAAAAATTGGAGCTTGCATATAAGCAGGTTTGTAAGGGAGAGAAGCAATACTTCTGCTTAAAATCCTGCTTAAAAAAGGCATGATTTTTCTATGGTCAATTCCCACTTGGAAACACTATAACTTAAAAAATAAATATTTTGTTAGTGTTTCGAAAGTCTTTACAATACCACGTGCTTCCCTGTAAATAAGAGGTGTAATCACAAAAATCAAGAAAGACTTACCCAAGCGTTTCTGTTCGTCATATGCTTCGAAAAACCTAACAATTCCTTAGTGGGAGTATATGGTAGATGTAGTACCTTGTAGTGGATAATAAATCGAACACAACTAATATAACAAACATTGAATCAATAAGTATAAATTTTTAACGAAAGTATGAAAGTGTTACAAATAGAACATAAATAAGACTAAAAGCCAAAAACTAAGACCAGATTGCGTAAATGTGTCATTGCATGTACACATATCGTTCGAATGGTATTTTTGTGGTCTTTAATATGACACCCATCACAATATATATTGATGATTTTTAAATCTAAATTGATTATTAGGCTAAGGTTCGTAACGTTATATTCGGAAAGAATTGGGCATGATTAATATTCCAAGGAACAAGGGAAAATTAACATCAACTTAATTTTTCAACGTACACAGCAGAACAGAGTAACGCGCCACTTTCGGAAGCCGCTATACTTCCATCGTCAGTACTCACGTGTATTTTGCTTAACACCACCTTGTCAGGTTGCTCTGTTGAATGTGATTTCAATTCTTATATATACAACTTTTTTAGTGAAAATTGAATACGAGAATAAAATTCAATTTCAAGTTGATATTAACTGCATTTTCTAGTGCTGCCATTGGTTCTTTTTCTTCATTCTCATTTTTCTGATTTTTTTTCTACTCAAGATAAACTTTTTTGGTTTGATTTTATACTTAAGTATATATGAACACGTAAACATGTGAAAAGCTCAAGCCAGTAGCTAACTGTTTATTAATATGATTATTACGAACGTATTTTAATTTTTGGTCTCTGATGTTATGTTACCACATGGCAACTATTTTCAACTTAGTGGCTAGTCACATATTACACAACACAATTTTTTTGAGTATTTTATATTTATATCTCGAGAACTGCTTATATGGATTGCACAAAATTTCCACTGTTGCATAGATATGTCTTTTCTCTTTGAGCCAACATACAGACTGTGTTGATGGAGTCATAATTCATTGACTTACAGGCCTTAAGATTTAAAAAAAATTTAAATTTTTTTTTTAATTTTTTAATCGCTCCAGTGAGGCAAAATAAAATTTAAAAAATTTGTTTTATAGTGCATTTCCATATACTTAATTTCGGCCAAAATATCTGATTTGTCCAAATAAGGTAATTTGCGACATGATTTCCCATATAATTTTCATATTGGCAAATTATCTCAAATGACTTAATGTGCTCCAGATTATGTCGAAAATACTCTATGCAACCCTGTGTTGCTTTTAAAATTACATACTCCATCTCTGGGTCATCCATCAATTGTGATTGTCGATTTCGAAAAAATGACATTAAAGAATATTTCATTAATTTTAAATGTCAAACTATATATGGAAAAAATTCAATTACAGCTGCTGCGTACACCTTATAAATCAAGTGAATCATTTGACTACGAAAATTCTAACACCAAATCACTCACAAGCTTAGTGGAAACACTTCCAAGTGT
>OY101448.1:96161639-96164139 GCA_956483635.1 Panzeria rudis
AGCGGAGGTGTTAGTAGTGACGAGAAATCGCGGACTAGCAGACAAACGCAGACAGACGAACCGGCAAGGGTAAACCTTGTGATACGTGGAGCCCCAAAGCGCAGAAGAGATGATAATATTCATAGCCCAAAGGGTAACAAATCTAAGAGGAAGAATGGCACAACCCCCAATAGGGCATTGAAGAAAAGTGAACATACTGTACCCAGGGAGACAGGTATAAACACGGCTGGTAAACCAGATCCGAATGTTAAAGATCCTGACTGGGTTAAAGTTGGTCCAAGAGCTATAAATAGAAAAAAGACAATACGACCAGATGCTTTGGTTACTAAAACTTGTGGGGATGCTTCCTATGCTGATATTCTCAGACAAGTGAAGAAAGACCCTAAGCTGGATAATCTGGGTCAGAACGTAAAAAATATCAGGAAGACTGAGAAAGGTAAATTATTGTTAGAGTTGAGTAAACCCTCGCATCAGAATACAAGTGAGTTCAGGTCGACGGTAGAAGAGGTATTAGGTGAGGTCGCAGAAGTTAGAGCACTGTCCCATGAGATTAGGATCGAGATTAGAGATATAGATGAGGTAACCACAAAGGAGGACGTCTATGAAGCCCTCATTAAAGAATCTGATTTTAAATCCCTGCAGCCTGCTGCAGTTAAATCGTTAAGGAGAGCGTATGGAGGAACGCAAACTGCGACCATTGGCGTAAGTGCTGTCTTATAGAGATGGCGAAGATACGTATTGGTTGGGTTGTTTGCAGAATACGCAAAAAGGTAACACCAAGAAGGTGCTATAAATGTCTTGATTATGGACATAGAGCAGCAAACTGTAGGGAGCAGGACCTTTCTAAAAACTGCTTACGGTGTGGCAAAACTGGCCACAAAATTGGAACTTGTTCCAATAAACCGTCGTGCTTGCTTTGTAGGAATGGAACAGACACCGCTAGTGACCATGTCACCGGATGTGCAGTTTGTCCATACTACAGAAGAGCTCTACAGAAACTTAGGGTTTAAAGCAAAACTTAAGGCATCAAAATGCGTATATTACAGTTAAATCTCAACCATTGCCAGGCAGCCCAAGAGCTTCTTAAGCAAAGCGTTCGAGATTTAAATGTTGATGTCGCTGTGCTGAGTGAGCCATATCGGAACATGGGATCTGTAAATTGGGTTTCCGATAATACGGACACATCGGCGATATGGAACACCAGCACTCTAACAATACGAGATAAAATAACTTCACAATGTGGATATGCCCGAGCCACTGTCTCTGGCATCACACTATACAGTTGCTATATTCCCCCTAGGTATTCTATAGAGGACTTTCGAGTAATAGTTGACAATATAGTAACAGTGCAGCTACAAGAAATCCTGTCATAATAGCAGGTGACTTCAATGCGTGAGGTGTTGAATGGGGCTGCCCCTCGACAAATACAAGAGGTAGATTACTCTTGGAAGCCTTTTCTGTATTGGGTGTTGTACTCATTAATAATGGAGTTGAACAAACTTTCAGAAGGGGTGATGCTGGATCGGTAATTGACATTACATTTGTCAGTAGCAGCATCACAAGCCAAGTGAACTGGAGAATATCCGACATCTATACTCATAGCGATCATAGCGCTATAATCATAGATGTACAAGATGAACAGCCCCGTGTGACTGCACAAGCACGAGGCTTGACAGGATGGAAGGTAAATACCTTTGATAAGGATATCTTCGCAGCTTGTATGGAGAACATGGAACTGAGTGGTTCAGCTGAAGACATGGCAGTACAATTAGTAAGTCATATCACTAATGCCTGTAACGTAACTATGATAAAGCGTAAAAGGTCACCAAATAAGCCCCCAGTGTACTGGTGGAATGATGAAATCGCTAGCTTGCGATCGGAGTGTATAAGTGCCCGAAGGCGGTATACACGAAAGAGAGGTAGTTTAGAGAATAGTGTACACCATCAAATATATAAGGATAAAAGGAAAGCGTTGAAGATTGCAATTCGTAGGAGCAAGCGTAGGTGTTTTCTTAATGTTTGTGATGAAGTAGATAGTAATCCTTAGGGCTTTGCATATAAATTGGTAACCAAGAAACTTAAATGTCTTGGTCCATCGCCGCCAAGAGAAGAGCCTATCCTCAAGGGAATTGTAGATTATCTCTTTCCCCAACAGGAAACTCCGACATGGCAACACAGCTACCCGGCTGAATTTTTCGATATTCCTCCGGTTACGATTGCCGAGGTAGAAGGTGCTGTCTCAAAATTTAAAGACAAGAAGACACCAGGTTTAGATTGCATTCCGAATATGATACTAAAAGAAGCTGTTAAACTCCATCCTGACTATTTTTTGAAAGTAATAAGCGCATGCTTGAGCCAAAGCATTTTTCCAACAATGTGGAAGAGACAAAAGTTAGTATTGTTACCTAAGGATAATAAGCCGCTAGACGACCTTTCCTCTTATAGGCCGCTGTGTATGATAGATACAAGTGGGAAATTGCTAGAAAGTATAATCTGTAGG
>OY101448.1:96169139-96171639 GCA_956483635.1 Panzeria rudis
ACCTTTCTAAAAACTGCTTACGGTGTGGCAAAACTGGCCACAAAATTGGAACTTGTTCCAATAAACCGTCGTGCTTGCTTTGTAGGAATGGAACAGACACCGCTAGTGACCATGTCACCGGATGTGCAGTTTGTCCATACTACAGAAGAGCTCTACAGAAACTTAGGGTTTAAAGCAAAACTTAAGGCATCAAAATGCGAAGGCATCAAAATGCGTATATTACAGTTAAATCTCAACCATTGCCAGGCAGCCCAAGAGCTTCTTAAGCAAAGCGTTCGAGATTTAAATGTTGATGTCGCTGTGCTGAGTGAGCCATATCGGAACATGGGATCTGTAAATTGGGTTTCCGATAATACGGACACATCGGCGATATGGAACACCAGCACTCTAACAATACGAGATAAAATAACTTCACAATGTGGATATGCCCGAGCCACTGTCTCTGGCATCACACTATACAGTTGCTATATTCCCCCTAGGTATTCTATAGAGGACTTTCGAGTAATAGTTGACAATATAGTAACAGTGCAGCTACAAGAAATCCTGTCATAATAGCAGGTGACTTCAATGCGTGAGGTGTTGAATGGGGCTGCCCCTCGACAAATACAAGAGGTAGATTACTCTTGGAAGCCTTTTCTGTATTGGGTGTTGTACTCATTAATAATGGAGTTGAACAAACTTTCAGAAGGGGTGATGCTGGATCGGTAATTGACATTACATTTGTCAGTAGCAGCATCACAAGCCAAGTGAACTGGAGAATATCCGACATCTATACTCATAGCGATCATAGCGCTATAATCATAGATGTACAAGATGAACAGCCCCGTGTGACTGCACAAGCACGAGGCTTGACAGGATGGAAGGTAAATACCTTTGATAAGGATATCTTCGCAGCTTGTATGGAGAACATGGAACTGAGTGGTTCAGCTGAAGACATGGCAGTACAATTAGTAAGTCATATCACTAATGCCTGTAACGTAACTATGATAAAGCGTAAAAGGTCACCAAATAAGCCCCCAGTGTACTGGTGGAATGATGAAATCGCTAGCTTGCGATCGGAGTGTATAAGTGCCCGAAGGCGGTATACACGAAAGAGAGGTAGTTTAGAGAATAGTGTACACCATCAAATATATAAGGATAAAAGGAAAGCGTTGAAGATTGCAATTCGTAGGAGCAAGCGTAGGTGTTTTCTTAATATTTGTGATGAAGTAGATAGTAATCCTTGGGGCTTTGCATATAAATTGGTAACCAAGAAACTTAAATGTCTTGGTCCATCGCCGCCAAGAGAAGAGCCTATCCTCAAGGGAATTGTAGATTATCTCTTTCCCCAACAGGAAACTCCGACATGGCAACACAGCTACCCGGCTGAATTTTTCGATATTCCTCCGGTTACGATTGCCGAGGTAGAAGGTGCTGTCTCAAAATTTAAAGACAAGAAGGCACCAGGTTTAGATTGCATTCCGAATATGATACTAAAAGAAGCTGTTAAACTCCATCCTGACTATTTTTTGAAAGTAATAAGCGCATGCTTGAGCCAAGGCATTTTTCCAACAATGTGGAAGAGACAAAAGTTAGTATTGTTACCTAAGGATAATAAGCCGCTAGACGACCTTTCCTCTTATAGGCCGCTGTGTATGATAGATACAAGTGGGAAATTGCTAGAAAGTAACGGGTGTTTTTTTTAGAGGTATATAACTTCGAATTGAAATAAAACACAAGAAAATCGTTTTAATGTCCATCAATTTGGCTTTATTGGAAGGATAATTTTATGCCATTAATGCTTAAATATGATTTCGGGAATGTGGCCGCCGCGGCTGGCTCGAATAAAGCCAATTCTACAGGTCCAATTTTCAACCACTTTTTCGAGCATATGGGGCCGTATGTTGGCAATAACGCCACGAATGTTGGCTTCCAAGTCCCCTAACGTTTCTGGTTTGTTGGCGTAGACGAGCGACTTCACATATCCCCAAAGAAAATAATCCAATGGTGTCAAATCACACGATCTTGGTGGCCAATTGACAGGTCCATTCCGCGAAATTATGCGCTCATCGAATGTTTCCTTCAATAAATCGATTGTGACGTGCGCTGTGTGGCATGTAGCGCCGTCTTGTTGGAACCACAACTCATCCACATTCATGCCATCCAATTCGGGAACAAAATAGTCGGTTATCATGGCTCTATACCGGTCTCCATTAACGGTAACTGACTCTCCAGCATTATTTCGGAAGAAGTATGGCCCAATGACTCCACCAGTCCATAGAGCACACCAAACAGTCAGTTTTTGTGGATGTAATGGCGGCTCAAGGGTCTCATGTGGATTCTCTTCACTCCAAATGCGGCAATTTTGCTTGTTGACGTAGCCATTCAACCAAAAATGAGCCTCATCACTGAACAAAATTTTGCGATTTTGCTTGCGGTAAACTTCGCGAACTGAACCATTATTTTCGAAATAAATTTGCACGATTTGCAAGCGTTGTTCTTTTGTCAACCTGTTCATGAT
>OY101448.1:96179139-96181639 GCA_956483635.1 Panzeria rudis
CTTTCGAGTAATAGTTGACAATATAGTAACAGTGCAGCTACAAGAAATCCTGTCATAATAGCAGGTGACTTCAATGCGTGAGGTGTTGAATGGGGCTGCCCCTCGACAAATACAAGAGGTAGATTACTCTTGGAAGCCTTTTCTGTATTGGGTGTTGTACTCATTAATAATGGAGTTGAACAAACTTTCAGAAGGGGTGATGCTGGATCGGTAATTGACATTACATTTGTCAGTAGCAGCATCACAAGCCAAGTGAACTGGAGAATATCCGACATCTATACTCATAGCGATCATAGCGCTATAATCATAGATGTACAAGATGAACAGCCCCGTGTGACTACACAAGCACGAGGCTTGACAGGATGGAAGGTAAATACCTTTGATAAGGATATCTTCGCAGCTTGTATGGAGAACATGGAACTGAGTGGTTCAGCTGAAGACATGGCAGTACAATTAGTAAGTCATATCACTAATGCCTGTAACGTAACTATGATAAAGCGTAAAAGGTCACCAAATAAGCCCCCAGTGTACTGGTGGAATGATGAAATCGCTAGCTTGCGATCGGAGTGTATAAGTGCCCGAAGGCGGTATACACGAAAGAGAGGTAGTTTAGAGAATAGTGTACACCATCAAATATATAAGGATAAAAGGAAAGCGTTGAAGATTGCAATTCGTAGGAGCAAGCGTAGGTGTTTTCTTAATATTTGTGATGAAGTAGATAGTAATCCTTGGGGCTTTGCATATAAATTGGTAACCAAGAAACTTAAATGTCTTGGTCCATCGCCGCCAAGAGAAGAGCCTATCCTCAAGGGAATTGTAGATTATCTCTTTCCCCAACAGGAAACTCCGACATGGCAACACAGCTACCCGGCTGAATTTTTCGATATTCCTCCGGTTACGATTGCCGAGGTAGAAGGTGCTTCTCAAAATTTAAAGACAAGAAGGCACCAGGTTTAGATTGCATTCCGAATATGATACTAAAAGAAGCTGTTAAACTCCATCCTGACTATTTTTTGAAAGTAATAAGCGCATGCTTGAGCCAAGGCATTTTTCCAACAATGTGGAAGAGACAAAAGTTAGTATTGTTACCTAAGGATAATAAGCCGCTAGACGACCTTTCCTCTTATAGGCCGCTGTGTATGATAGATACAAGTGGGAAATTGCTAGAAAGTAACGGGTGTTTTTTTTAGAGGTATATAACTTCGAATTGAAATAAAACACAAGAAAATCGTTTTAATGTCCATCAATTTGGCTTTATTGGAAGGATAATTTTATGCCATTAATGCTTAAATATGATTTCGGAATGTGGCCGCCGCGGCTGGCTCGAATAAAGCCAATTCTACAGGTCCAATTTTCAACCACTTTTTCGAGCATATGGGGCCGTATGTTGGCAATAACGCCACGAATGTTGGCTTCCAAGTCCCCTAACGTTTCTGGTTTGTTGGCGTAGACGAGCGACTTCACATATCCCCAAAGAAAATAATCCAATGGTGTCAAATCACACGATCTTGGTGGCCAATTGACAGGTCCATTCCGCGAAATTATGCGCTCATCGAATGTTTCCTTCAATAAATCGATTGTGACGTGCGCTGTGTGGCATGTAGCGCCGTCTTGCTGGAACCACAACTCATCCACATTCATGCCATCCAATTCGGGAACAAAATAGTCGGTTATCATGGCTCTATACCGGTCTCCATTAACGGTAACTGACTCTCCAGCATTATTTCGGAAGAAGTATGGCCCAATGACTCCACCAGTCCATAGAGCACACCAAACAGTCAGTTTTTGTGGATGTAATGGCGGCTCAAGGGTCTCATGTGGATTCTCTTCACTCCAAATGCGGCAATTTTGCTTGTTGACGTAGCCATTCAACCAAAAATGAGCCTCATCACTGAACAAAATTTTGCGATTTTGCTTGCGGTAAACTTCGCGAACTGAACCATTATTTTCGAAATAAATTTGCACGATTTGCAAGCGTTGTTCTTTTGTCAACCTGTTCATGATGAAATGGCAAACCAAACTAAATATTAATCACTTGACAGCTGACAAAATGGCCGCCAGTTAAAAAAGTGATGCCAACTTAAAGTTCTATACCTCAATAAAAAACACCCAATATAATCTGTAGGAGATTGGAAGGTTGTGTTGAAGCTAACCGCGGTTTATCAGATAACCAATTTGGCTTCAGGAAAGCAAAGTCAACAGTAGATGCTATCAAAGTTGCTCAGGCTATCCAAGGGAAGAGGTGGAGAAATGGAGCAAAAGAGTATTGTGTAGTTGTAACGCTAGACGTAAAGAATGCCTTCAACACGGCAAACTGGGAGCATATTGTTGATGCCTTAGTCAGTTTAGACATCCCAGGATATCTACTGGCAATTATACAGGACTATTTCCGAAATAGAGAGCTAGTTTATGATACTGATAAGGGTACTAGAAGACGAAAGATCATTGGTGGGGTGCCTCAAAGATCAGTACTTGGTCCACTACTGTGGAACGTCATGTA
>OY101448.1:96186639-96264139 GCA_956483635.1 Panzeria rudis
TATAAATGTCTTGATTATGGACATAGAGCAGCAAACTGTAGGGAGCAGGACCTTTCTAAAAACTGCTTACGGTGTGGCAAAACTGGCCACAAAATTGGAACTTGTTCCAATAAACCGTCGTGCTTGCTTTGTAGGAATGGAACAGACACCGCTAGTGACCATGTCACCGGATGTGCAGTTTGTCCATACTACAGAAGAGCTCTACAGAAACTTAGGGTTTAAAGCAAAACTTAAGGCATCAAAATGCGTATATTACAGTTAAATCTCAACCATTGCCAGGCAGCCCAAGAGCTTCTTAAGCAAAGCGTTCGAGATTTAAATGTTGATGTCGCTGTGCTGAGTGAGCCATATCGGAACATGGGATCTGTAAATTGGGTTTCCGATAATACGGACACATCGGCGATATGGAACACCAGCACTCTAACAATACGAGATAAAATAACTTCACAATGTGGATATGCCCGAGCCACTGTCTCTGGCATCACACTATACAGTTGCTATATTCCCCCTAGGTATTCTATAGAGGACTTTCGAGTAATAGTTGACAATATAGTAACAGTGCAGCTACAAGAAATCCTGTCATAATAGCAGGTGACTTCAATGCGTGAGGTGTTGAATGGGGCTGCCCCTCGACAAATACAAGAGGTAGATTACTCTTGGAAGCCTTTTCTGTATTGGGTGTTGTACTCATTAATAATGGAGTTGAACAAACTTTCAGAAGGGGTGATGCTGGATCGGTAATTGACATTACATTTGTCAGTAGCAGCATCACAAGCCAAGTGAACTGGAGAATATCCGACATCTATACTCATAGCGATCATATCGCTATAATCATAGATGTACAAGATGAACAGCCCCGTGCGACTGCACAAGCACGAGGCTTGACAGGATGGAAGGTAAATACCTTTGATAAGGATATCTTCGCAGCTTGTATGGAGAACATGGAACTGAGTGGTTCAGCTGAAGACATGGCAGTACAATTAGTAAGTCATATCACTAATGCCTGTAACGTAACTATGATAAAGCGTAAAAGGTCACCAAATAAGCCCCCAGTGTACTGGTGGAATGATGAAATCGCTAGCTTGCGATCGGAGTGTATAAGTGCCCGAAGGCGGTATACACGAAAGAGAGGTAGTTTAGAGAATAGTGTACACCATCAAATATATAAGGATAAAAGGAAAGCGTTGAAGATTGCAATTCGTAGGAGCAAGCGTAGGTGTTTTCTTAATATTTGTGATGAAGTAGATAGTAATCCTTGGGGCTTTGCATATAAATTGGTAACCAAGAAACTTAAATGTCCTGGTCCATCGCCGCCAAGAGAAGAGCCTATCCTCAAGGGAATTGTAGATTATCTCTTTCCCCAACAGGAAACTCCGACATGGCAACACAGCTACCCGGCTGAATTTTTCGATATTCCTCCGGTTACGATTGCCGAGGTAGAAGGTGCTGTCTCAAAATTTAAAGACAAGAAGGCACCAGGTTTAGATTGCATTCCGAATATGATACTAAAAGAAGCTGTTAAACTCCATCCTGACTATTTTTTGGAAGTAATAAGCGCATGCTTGAGCCAAGGCATTTTTCCAACAATGTGGAAGAGACAAAAGTTAGTATTGTTACCTAAGGATAATAAGCCGCTAGACGACCTTTCCTCTTATAGGCCGCTGTGTATGATAGATACAAGTGGGAAATTGCTAGAAAGTATAATCTGTAGGAGATTGGAAGGTTGTGTTGAAGCTAACCGCGGTTTATCAGATAACCAATTTGGCTTCAGGAAAGCAAAGTCAACAGTAGATGCTATCAAAGTTGCTCAGGCTATCCAAGGGAAGAGATGGAGAAATGGAGCAAAAGAGTATTGTGTAGTTGTAACGCTAGACGTAAAGAATGCCTTCAACACGGCAAACTGGGAGCATATTGTTGATGCCTTAGTCAGTTTAGACATCCCAGGATATCTACTGGCAATTATACAGGACTATTTCCGAAATAGAGAGCTAGTTTATGATACTGATAAGGGTACTAGAAGACGAAAGATCATTGGTGGGGTGCCTCAAAGATCAGTACTTGGTCCACTACTGTGGAACGTCATGTACGATGGAGTATTGAGATTAAACCTGCCGGAGAAGGTAAAGATAGTTGGATTCGCAGACGACGTAGCGTTAGTATGTGAAGCAAAAGAGTTACTAGAGGCGGAAACCATTGCAAACGCCAGTATTCAGATCGTAAGGTCTTGGTTGAGATCAATGGGTCTAGCTCTAGCTGACCATAAAACAGAAGCGATTCTGATTAGTAGTCGGAAAAATAGGGAAACCATTAGGCTAAATATTGGCACGTGTAGCATAGAATCCAAGGAATGTTTAAAATACCTTGGAGTCATGATTGACACTCGTCTGTCTTTTCATGAGCACTTGAAGTATATAGGTTCTAAGGCATCAAAAACCTGCTCAGCGCTATGCCGGATCATGCCGAATACAAGAGGTCCAAAATATCTGCAGAGGAGATTGCTAATCAGTGTAGTAAGAAGCATTATCTTATATGCATCCCCTATATGGTCAGGCTCACTGAAATACTCTACATATGTGAATCTGATATCCCCTGTGTATAGGCTGGCCGCTCTGCAAGTATGTAGCGCATTCCGAACTGTATCGGACGAGGCCGCCTTTGTCATTGCCGGCATGATACCCATCGAGCTAGAAGCCGTTTCGGACAGTACGAATGGTGGGACTGATATGTGTCTACGGAAGTGGCAAGAACGATGGACAGCGACTGACAAGGGAAGATGGACTTACTTACTGATACCTGACATTAGGATATGGTTATCAAGAAGACACGGCGACTTGAACTTCTACATTACACAGTTTTTGACTGGACATGGTTGTTTTAGGTCGTACTTGTACCGTTTCGGACATGACAGTGTTCCGTTTTGTCCGAGTTGTGGTGGCAATGTCGTGGAAGATGCCGAACATGTGTTCTTCATCTGTCCACGATTTGATAGTGGTAGAGCGTATTTAGAAGTAGTCTTAGGGCGTAGTATTAGGCCGGACAACATCGTTCCAATCATGTTGGAATCTTTGTATAACTGGACGTATGTATGTAATTTTATAAAATTGGTTCTGTTGGAACTTCGTAGGTTAGAAGAGATTCGCAGAAGAATCCATGTAGTTTAGATTTAGGGTCTAGGACCTTTCCCACCCCGTGACGTATAGCCTTGCGGTAGTACCACGGGGAGCATTTGGGTCAGTGTGAAGGGGTGTTTTTAGCGTGTTAAAATCTCGCACTTCTGGCAAACACCACCACTGCCAGAGTCTTTCGATGATTTTCATCCCACAAATGAAAAAAAAACATACATACATACATACATACATACATACATACATACATACATACATACATACATACATACATACATACATACATACATACATACATACATACATACATACACACATACATACATACATACATACATACATACATACATACATACATACATACATACATACATACATACATACATACATACATACATACATACATACATACATACATACATACATACATACATACATACATACATACATACATACATACATACATACATACATACATACATACATACATACATACATACATACATACATACATACATACATACATACATACATACATACATACATACATACATACATACATACATACATACATACATACATACATACATACATACATACATACATACATACATACATACATACATACATACATACATACATACATACATACATACATACATACATACATACATACATGCAGTAGCGAGCAAAAGTGAGTGCATGTTTCTATATATTGCCTTTCTACTAGTATTAAAAAAAAGTAGTGAAGCTTTTTTAAAATTTTTTCGAAATTTTATTTGTTATTCAGTTCTTAAAAAAACTGCATACAAATGAAAATAAAAAGTAAGGAATTCAGATTTGAATTTGGATTTAACTAAAATAAATCACATGCACTCACTTTTGCACGTACAAGTACGTTTGATCTGAAATTATATTCTGATTTGTGTGTTATTTTTTCTGTTTCTTTTAATGTCGGCTTTAGTAAAAAAGCAATTGATTGATTGCTTTAGACTATGATTTAACTTAAGAAAATAACCTTAAAAGCTAAACCTTAAAATTACAAAAACTGCTCTATGGTAACTAATCAGAGCTAGTAAGCCTAAAATAGCTGAATCTGTAATCACAAGACTCTGAAGAAGACGCAATGTTGCTGCACAAAAACATCCCAGTTCTTATATCAAGTAAGGTACGCACATTGGCGTAGCTAGACATTTTTTCTAGGTGGGGGGCAAAAAAATTTTTTTTTGAAATTTTTAATCCGGTTATGGATTTTCCTAACTAACAATACCACTAAAAAATCTATTTATTTTAATAACACTGCTTTACAAACTTTTATTTTTTAAACTCTTTAATTTTCTAAAGCATTTTTTAGAATAATTATGATGTGCTAAACACAAAAAAGGAATAACAAATTTCATTTCGGCCATTGTGCGTAATATAACGGTTCATTTTCGTTTTTCGGTGTATACTTCTGGCTAAAGTAAAGCGTCATTCAGAATCAAAGGCTGGTTCGATTAAAATGAATTATATATTATTTGAAAGGCTACTAAATTACGAGTCGAATAGTGGCTCTGATCGAATAAAACGCGACCAAGTTAGAGTGGATAAAAGTTTAAATTCTATGAAATTTTTAAAGTTCATCACCAATTGTTGCCTTTTCGGAAGCTGTTTTGTACCACAAATAATAAAACAATCCATAGTTTTATAATTTCATTGAATAGTCCATTCGATTTTAAAAATGTTAAGCCATAATTGACCTAAATCTGGTGAAAACAAAAAATCTTATTATCTTTTATTATTTAGGCTATTTATGGTCAGATTTTTTCATTACTTTAGATGCAAATAAAACAGTTTATTCCATTATTGTTCCCAATGTTTCATCGGCTTTGTTCCGACGTCTTTAGAAGAAGCTTATAATCGACTTTGGATGGTGCTTTAAAGAGAAGTAAATATATGCACATACATCAAAAAACACAAATGTACCGTATATGAACAATGGCTGAAGTGAACTTTTTTTAGTGTATAGTATATCTAATTACCCTAAAAAATGCATTAGCAAATTTAAACCTTTTCGTTGTAAATTGACAACCTGTTTGAATGATTTTGTGTATTTTGCATAGAATTATATATAAATAATTTTTGCATATTTTTTTTATGAAAAGAAAATTCTCAACATACACGGCAGAACAGAAAAACGTTGTTTTTGGAAATTGTTCCCTGGTTCCTTAGAATAATTATGCTGTCTAATTCTTTCTGAATATTACGTTACGGACTTTTGCGCAATAAAATCCTTTAACTAAAAGGCAAATTAGTTCGAAATAATCACACCAAAATAAAAAATTCTTTGTTTCAAGTAGATAACTGCAAAATTAAAATTGATAACACTCGTCGCGAAAATTTTGTCTTGTCGCGAAATTAGCCTTGACTATTTGCATGACGAAAAATATGGGTCATGAAGCAAAAAATCGTATCCAAACAAGCATACGTTATCTTATAAGTAATACCATATTTACACCACGCAACTTTGTTGCATGCAACTCTCTTTTTTCAGTGAGAAAGACAGAGAAGAAATACAAAATGTATACATTTCTATTTCAGCAAATTGCAATTTCAGAAAATTGCATGCAACAAAGTTGCATAGTGTAAATATGGTATAATTCAATAAAACCTAAAGCATTTCATACACAGAAAAAAATAAACTTAAACAATTTTCAATTATTGATCAAAATTAAAAACAGATTTTAATTACTTTTTTGATAAAAAAAAAATAATTTTTTTTCTAAATATTTTTCAATGTTTTTTATGTCATTTCATAATATTTTTCTTCCTTAATATATTAAAAATTTTTATAGAAATTTTAAATTAATTGCATTTGTGTTCATAAAAAGGTAAATATTATAAAGCAGAAGAAACAGTAAAAGTAAATTGCTTTTCGTGCGAAAAAAGTACTTCGCGCACATAAATAAATTGCATTGTAATAGTGGAAATAGTTTTTGAGTGAACATATAAAAATCGTTATTGTAAATTTTTGTAGCGTTTCTACTGGCGATCCTGGGAGTGAAGCAGAACCAAATAACGACATCTAGTATAGCCATGTACTACATGAACTACGCTATGGCTTTAAGATATTTACGTAGTGCAACAACAACGGATGAAGAGTTTTACTTTTATTGGAGACAATGTGTTCAATATCGCTTTAAAGAAATTAACGAGTCTGAGTCAACAAACCATTTTTAGAGATGTGGCCGGACTATATAAAAGCGTTTGCTACTCGCTTAGTACGTATTTAAAATAAAAATTGAAATATTCTAATTTTTGTCCATTGCAGACTAACTTGGACTTTGGTCTAAAATTTGCAATGGCGAAGGACTTAACAAGAATGTTTACGTATACTGAAAGGAAAATATTTTCTAAAATTATTGGATGCCATCGATATACTTTTTAAATTTTATTTTGTTTTCAACATACGGAAACCTAATCTTTTTTATACTTTTTTGCAATACTTTTTAAATTTATATTTTATTTTTATATATTCCATTTAAAAACACATACAAAAATTGCAACGACTAAAAATTAAATTTTGAATATAAGTATGTATATAATATACATATCGAGCCATAACTGCCGAATATCGATTATTTACGATAATTCGAAGTATATGTCAAAGTATCAAAGTCATGTTAAGTACCTTTACGAAAATACAGCAAAAGAAATTTTAGCTTAAGTGCATTTTCCCTTTAAATTTTTAGTTTGTTTATATTTTTTGTAACTGCAAAGTTTTGCTTAAGCTAAAATTCTTCTTTTCAAGTAGAGCAAAACTAGTGTCAAAAACTGCAAGGATATCAATGAAACAGTTAAAGGACACCTTGCCAAGGATAATAAATAGTTCTAAAATAATTTGATTAATTAACTGCTTTTTCATGATTTACTTTTTGACGCTTAAGTTTTTTAGGGGTTATGGAATGATATGTAAGGTCCAGGCCACAGTGGCGTTTTTAAACCGCACGTTTCTGCTTTTTTAAATATAGTTCAACGTCGATTATCTGGGTCGCGTGGGACTACGCTTAGCACGGATAATCGAAAAAATACGGTTAATAGAGGTTTTATAAAAACAAAAAAGTACATACTAATTTTATTAAAACATAAATCGTAATTACGTACTACATACTTGTATGTAAATAGAGGTCCGGATAATCGAGGTTCAACTGTAAATTTGAAGTTTTATATTTTAAAACTTTAAAATTTAATAGAAAAAAAGCAGATACGTGCATTTCAAAAACACCAGTGTGACCTCAGCCTGTGTCTTTTTAGGAAATAATTTGCTATTTTATCTATACAATGTGCTTGAATTTCCTTGTTTCTATTATTGTTACTTTTATTGCTTTATAAAAATGTTGTAGGGTTTATTGAAAATAAAGTTTTATATAAAATATATAAGCTTGGTTTACATTAAATTGGACCTTCGGCGTTTCCATTAAACTCTTAATTGATCCAATTAAATATATAATTGGAAAACACTTTAAAAACTACTACTCTAGTAATCAAAATACTAAAAAAATTAATTGATTTTTCGTTAAAAAATCAATCACACTTTTACGTTTTTGATTACTATAGTAATTGTATTTTATAAACAAAATCAATTATCCGAGTAGTATGTTTGATTATTTTTATAATTGAAAATTTTCCTACAAGCACCTACAAATTTAGTAATTGAATCCACAATATTCGTAATAGGTTGAACTTTAATGAAAAAAATAATTGAATCTGCAGTTTTAGTAATTGAAACCGTATTTTAGTTTTTTCTATGTATACATACAAATATTATTATTTACTAGGGTATTCATTTGGTTAACCCTTAATCGGTTAACCGGTTAATTACTACCCGATTAATTGACCGGTTAATTAAAAATTGGCTTTTTTCGGTTAAACCGGTAAACCGGTTAACCGACGTAACAAATTTTTTCGTATTTTGTAGTATTATAACGTATTTTTTGTGTGTTTAATTATTTGTTTCGTCTCATATACAAAATGTATGTGTTTAGAAATTACTTTTTATACAAACAAATTAATGTCTTCAGTTATTTTAACTTAAGTAAAACATTAAAATCTTTGGACGTATAGTAAAGACGCAACTGCTGTAATTGAACTTGAGGGAATTATGTATTAAGTTTTTCTTTAATGGTTTTATAAAATCTAATAACACTGCTGTCAACGATTTAATAAAAAATCTAAGGATTAGAATTAATGAGAGACGAATTCCATTATTTTATACCTTCACTCAGGAATACTTCCTTCTACAGTGTTTTAAAATACAGTACAAAAACGGAAACTAAGGAATTCGGAAACAGACTTTTTTTCGCTGAGCTCTGCCAGCATGAATTAGAAGATGACCTTACAACAGAAGAAACTGTCGATAGTAATACAAGAAATGTTTTAACAGAATTAACCGAAACAATTAGTGTTGAAAATCACAGGGGAGATGTGTAAACATCTAGTAATGAAACATTTTTTATGTTCAGAGTTATATATTTTTTTTGGTGTTTTGTAAAATATTTTATTATTTTGTATTTGTTGCGGCCGACAAGCTATTAATCAGCTGTTTACTGAAATGTAGCGCATGTAGTTATTTTACAGCAATGGTTTTCGAACTGTACAGCGCTAGCACAATTATACGCTAAGGTGGAAGTACATACCACGTGTTACGCGGCAACACGTTTCTTACTTTTCGAACTTTTAACGCTGTAAGAATGGCAAGTTACACACCACGCTTTTGATGCTCTTCTGCTTATACAATTTCAAGCCTTTGCCGGCTATATTTTGTCTTGCCTTTAAGTTTTATTTTTCTTTATATATTTAATGCAGTTTTCATCAATTTTTTAATAAAAAAATTAGTTTCTAATAATATATTTCCATTAAACAAACATTTTAGCATATGAGTCCGGCAGCACTACCTGTCATTTTGTATACGACCCGTGAAAGTTGGAGAATGTTCAACTTTTTGCGAGTTACGCGCGTCGCAAGCTTCTGTTTGTATCTTGCCTTATGGAAACACACTATTTCAACTTTTTTGACAGAAGTCTGTAACGCATTAGCGTATTTAACGCATGCTATGTACCTTCACCTTTAGTGAAAATTAGTAACTCCTATTCCGCACTAGATGGTGTTTATATGCAGCTGTTAAGTATGAATGACAATCTCAAAGACGAAGAAGACTTTTTAAGTTTGACAAGTTTAGTTTTTTCTTTTTCTTATTAAAAGTGCAAAAAATCTTTTTAAAAGTTATTAAAATTAAATGTTTTTGTATTCATTTTATTTATTTGTTTTTATTTGCCTACGATAACATAATGTACGACAATTAGTGAAAATTAGTAGCTACTACTACTACTACTACTACTACTACTACTACTACTACTACTACTACTACTATTGCGCTCTAGATGGTGTTAGTGTATTTCTATGCAGCTGTTAAGTTTCTCTGTACTTCTAGTTATCCGTATGATTACACTAATACACTCATACGCAGCTCACACCGCGTTATAGTAAGATTAATCTTACTCAAAATTTGTGATTGTATTGTGAAAAAGATTTTTACCCCCTAGCGTATAGATGTTTATACATCAAAAATTAAATTAAATGGAAATTTTTATAAGTTTAGAGAAATCCAGGATAAGGACTGAGAAACTAGATGTTTTGTATTATGGATTGCTTTCGATTTCTTCAACATCTACGATAAATGAACGGATTTTTTGAAGCCAAGTTTTATCAAAGCTAAAGAAATAATTTTTCTAAAAGATTGTTTTAGAAGATCTTCTTAAACTATTGAAATAACAGATATAATGGTCTCACAAACTTGTTAATTTTTTAATGAATACATATTTATGATTTTTTTTCGCTTGATTAAGTTCAGGAATTGTTATTGTTTTGTTTTACTAATAAATTCAAAATAAAAGGTAATATATGCAATTTTATTTGCTAAAATTACTTGATTTATGACAAAACTTCATTAATGGGTTAACCGGTTAATACTGCAATTAACCGATTATTAACCGATTAAGCCAAAACCTCGATTAATTAATCGAGCGATTAACCGATTAGAGCAAAGGCTACTAAACTGCGTTTTTAGTTTTCCTGAATTGTATTTGTGAAATTTTTTATAAGATTTTGAATATATGACTAAGTTAAATATTCTCAAATATGACTTTGTCAAGTAATATGCCCACAAGGAAAACTAAAAACGCAGTTTAATAGCCTCAACCATTGTCTTTAATTCAGGAAAACTAAAAACGCAGTTTAGTAGCCCCAACCATTTTATTTAATGTCCACTGGGTTTGATTCGCCGAGAAAGAAGGGTTTGGGCACAGTGGACATATTACTTGAAGAAGTCATATTTGAGCATATTTAACCTTAGTCATATATTCAAAATCTTATAAAAATTTTCACAAATACAATTCAGGAAAACTAAAAGCGCAGTTTGGTAGCCCCAACTATTGTCCTTAATGTACACTAGGTTTGATTCGCTGAGGAAGAAGAGTTTGGGAACAGTGAACGTTTTTTTGGAAAATTCCTAAATTCAGTACAGTACACATAGAAAATAAAAATATCGCATGCGATAATAAAAAAAACATATTTAACTAGGCATATTTATCTTCACACACATACCTAACCTAAAATTGCGTTTATTTCTTATAATCTTGTACGTGCAAAACTGACTGCATGGGAGTTACATTAATTAACTCCAAATTCAAATCAGAACTTTTTTTAGTTTTCATTTTCATTTGAATGCAGTTTTGTTAAGAACTGAATAACGAATAAAATAGCGAAAAAAAATTAAAAAAAGGCTTTATTACTTTTTTTTAATACTAGCAGAAAAGCAAGACACAGAAAGATACAGTCAGTTTTGCACGACACTGTACATAGGCTAATAAACACCCCAGTCGTACAGCGTACTAGCTTTGTAAGTGTATATTCCCTACCTCTTTAAGAACTACCGCTAGTCCCACCACAATCTACCTCACATGCTTTTGAGTGGCGAATTTAACACGGGGATGCCATTAAAGGTGGCATTGACCCCTCTCTGCATTACATTTACCTACATACGGGGTTAACTTCATAGCAGCGTTGTCAACTTTTAGATTTCAAAAAGCACTGAAACGAGGAAAAAAACGCGTAATTTTTGAAAAAACACACTAAATATTAATTTATTCGTTTTATTCAAAATCATTTTTATATACATACATATGTAGATTAATTTTGAAAAGGTTTAGATTTTTACCCTGTCTATTCTTAGGTGCGTATAACATGACGTAATAATTACACATGTTTACAAAATTCGATAAACTTTTCCGTTTTCTAGAACGGAAAGTTCTTTCGTCAGTTATTTTGGACGATGAACGCGAATCTCTGCTCCGATTTTTTATCAGCTTTAGTTTTCGCGATATGTCAAAAATAAAGGCACTTGCGCGATATACATTAGCATAACTTCAGAAGAGTTCGACATATTTCATAAAATAAAAAAGTCAAAACTTAACGACAAAATTGTCTTTAAGATGCGCAAACTTTGGCGCATATTCAGAAATCATCACTATGTTATTCACGGTTGCTTACTTTCAGCAAGAAAATTTGCACTTAATTATGGGCAAAGCTGCAACTAAATTCCAACTTACTAACCCATTCAAAGAGTAGCTGATTGCGCCCATTTCTAAATCGTCCAAAAAAATATACATACAAAAAAGGAAATAAACTAGAGATATGTTTTTGGTCAACAAAATTTTATTGAACGACTTTATTTTTACAGGCCCTTATTTTAATTGATTTATATACAAAATATAACCCAAAAATTACTTTTTTAGAATTTGCATGAGTTTTTTACAGAACAAAAATAGTTCTTTAATATGTTCATTGACTTTTTAGTTAATTACAGTATATATGGTGAAAATATTAACGACATTTTATTTTATATGCCAATATGCAGGGTTGCAATTCCTTTACCAACTAATAGCAGTTACTGCGCGAGCTATGAATTGTGAATAAGATCTATAGCTATCTATGAACTATTTTTTAGTTGCTGTTTTATTAGTTCCGACATTTTTGTTTTTAAAACTCCATAAAAAATAAATATACAACAGCGATCCAGTTTTTTGTCCAGCAGCATGTAGTAAATATATTGGTGCGCAGCTTTTGATTTTATTCAAAATTTAGTGAGATAGTTTATTTACTGAATTCTGAAATCATAAGTTGTGTACCAATTCTAGTGAAAAAGAACGTAATTAATTTGGAATATATTTAACTAAATGTTACTGAACAAAAAAGTGGCCCGTTGTTGTATTGCACGCTTCATAAGCGAAGCGTTGAGGTGGGTACTACTCTCACTTCACGCGAAACTAATGATTTTTCAAACTTAAAATGGCTCTATTATTATCATATATTGCACTTGTAAAAAATATATACACACACATATTAAGAAAAAATACTATTTTTAACACTCATGACATTTTTATTATTTAAACTAAATAAAAAACTGTTTAAAAAAGTTCTGTCTTGGACGTCCGTTTGTCTGTATGTACGGATATATAAGCAACCATAGCTGTATTTTTCCTAAAATCTGATGACAAGCTGCAAAGTTATGCTACTTTCAATATAACTTTTTACAAGAAAAAACTCCCAATGTATTCAAATGGTTGTTTTTATAGTTATTGCTTACACGTCTTTCATAGAAAATTTTATATTATCATAAAGGAACAACTGCAACTTTTGTATCTGTTTTCATCCCAGTGTTTTGTGTATATTTTACTTGTAGATTTGTAACTTGTAATTTTTGAGAAACGGGCCCCTGTTGTTAGTTAACTACATTCTGTAAAGGAATAAACATATATAAAATACTTTTCCAGGATATTTAAGAGATTTTAGAAGCACTTGTAGCAGGAAGCCATGTCCTCTTTAATCAAAACTGATTGAGAGAAGACTGAAACATTTTGAATAACACCAAATATCACATGGACCGCTCTAGTTATTCAATCTTGAATATTACGAACTTTTCTCAAAAATAGCTTAGATTCCCGAGTTTAGACGGCTATAAAATACAAACCATAAAAAGTATCGGACTAATTCTTACACCATGTGATGCGCACGTAAGAATAGAATATACATACCTACATAAATACTTGTTTGTATTTGAAATTTTGTTGAAATCAGAGAGGGTAAAAATATACTCTTGTTTTTGTGTCGAATGTTTTTGAAATTAATCTAAAGTAAAAAAAGACGTCCTATATGGGTATTTACGCTTTTAAAAGACAAATGATAAAGCACAGCTGATTACAGGAATATACTGTTTTAGTTCTTCTGCAAGACTGCAAAAATCTTGTTTAGGAAATAGTTACATTACTTGAAACAAATTTTTAGATAAAGAAATTTATTTTTGAATTTTGGGTTTAGTGTCACAGAAAATCAGCACCAAAAATTAGACTAAAAAAGCACCGAGCACTAACTTGAAAATTTTTAGCGTCGAAAAGTTGAAAAAGCACTAAAAACGGCGCGAAAAGCACTGAGTTGACAACGCTGCTCCAGAGCACTGATAACAATGTAGCGGTGCTAGTTTTGTCGTAGAAAAAACAAGTTTCCTGTATTACTTAGGGTTAGAGAATAACCTATCGAATAGTGGGTAGTATATGTTAAAACTATTAGTGTCTGGAAAAAGATGTAGCAACAGTTTGATGTACCCTATCACTAGCGCCAGTGGTGTACAGAGTAAGAATACTAACAACTTCGCTAGTCAATAGTGGCGATGGCTCCTTGTTGTACCACTGGGACAATACTCTTTTTTGCGTCGCGCAGTCGGGTAAAGATGGTATTGCGTAGTTAAACTATTTCATATTAACTTTATGATTAAAATGCATACATATTTGAAATGCTTTAGGAGTTAAAAAGCCTGACTTCTACTATGTAGTATGTGGCAGGGCTAACAGAAAAATTTCAAGTCTCTAAAACAACATTCTCTTTAAGTCAAAATTACAAGCATGCTAAGTCTACAACTTCTTTTTATAGACACTTTACTGTTTGATGTTTCTTTTTGTAACATTTATTTATAAACTGTTGTGCTACCTAATTCTTATTTTATTTCTGTTGCATTTCTTATTTAGGTAAGTACAATCTCTAATACAATGGAAGCAAATTACAAAACTTTTACGTTAAATTTATCAAGAAAAAGTTACATATGTTCGGTTAAGTTGTTTAAACGATAATTTTGTTCATGAAGAAAAGTTCTTCTTTTATATGCTATTTTAAAATACTATGTTTTTGTTTTATTATTATACATAAGTATGTATCAGTGAGCTGCAATAAGTGTCAAACTTTCGAGTATACCCAATCACGTACTCTGATTTTTTGTGATGCAACCGTTTTTGTTCAACAACAAGTAATGATTGTAAACCAGTTTTGCCAATCTGTGTGTAATTACACATATTGTGTGTAATTTCTACTTGCATGTGTAGCTCATGTGTAATTAGTTTCATGTGTAATCTGTGTGTAATTTTACTTTGTGTTCTATTTGTTTATTAACTTTTAACATTTAGTCTTTTCGAACACCAGTTTTTTAACCGATTTAAAAGAAGAAGTAGGTTATCAACTTTGTGTACGAAATTAAAAAAAATCTGTTTTGTTTGAAAGGGCTTGCTTGCAGTTTGTCTCGCAATTTTTTTCTACAATCGAACGTGCAATTGAGCCATTGGGGCAGGCCACACGGGCGTTTTTAAGACGCGCGTTTCTGCTTTTTGTATTAAATTTGAAGTTTTAAAAAATTGAGAACTTTCAAATTTAATATAACAAGCAGAAACGCCGCGTTTTAAAAACGCCCGTGTGGCCTGGCCCTTAATACGACAAAAGCAACAGCATTAATGAAAATGTTTTAGGCTCAAGTTTTGCTCTGCAGTTGTGTGACAAACTAAAATAAACAGTTTTTTCTATTATAATAGTAGAAACAACTGATGTTAGCCCAATAAAACAAATATCTATACGAAGATTTTGTTATAACGAGAAAACGTTCACTACTAAGAATTGTTTTTTAAACGACTTCTTTACTTTTTTATGTTTGTCACGCATAACTCTGTCATTTGAACCGATTTTCAAAATAATTTTTTGTTCAAAGGGTTTGAATGCAGTTTAGTTCCATACTTTTTTTTCGAAAATCTGACGGGCAATTTGTCCGCCAAAATATCGGTTATGACATAACTATTCTATTTATCAGCCGATTTAAAAAAATTTTACTTTACATAATTTTTTTTAACTAACATTTATTATTTTGCCTTTTTTAATTCAATATTTGAATTAATGTAAATTCAACTTATTTTATTGAGAGTGGAGTGTTGGAATATTCAAATCAGATGAGCAGAACAGATCAGTATTACTGATTTCGACAGACCGCTAATTAAATTAAGTCAGATAGAGGTGACTTCGGTTAACTAAATTGAGTTTGTATGAGATGAATGCAAGAGTTTACAGGAAAAAATTCTTGTATTATATTGCATGTTAAAAATTAGTTAAATAACTGATGTTTCCTTATAAAAAGCATCCACCTTAATAAGTGGCCTGTCGAATCTGTAGTACTGATCCGTTCTGCTAATCTGATTTGGATACTCCAACACTCCACTCTTAATAAAAATAAGTTGAATTTACATTAATTCACATATTGAACTAAAAACAAAGCCGATATAATAAATTTCAGATAAAATGTTTTTTGTTTGAAAGGGTTTACTTGCATTTTGGGCCCCTTTGTAATTGAACGGGCAATTTGACCGCCCGAAGTATTGAGTACTATTTATTAACAATTTTGGATTTTCGCCTTGTAGTCATGTCTGTTTTTTTTACAGAATTGTTGATTTTAAGAAATGTGTGTGATCTACTTTTGCTAATATATTTAATCTTTTGAAAATTTTTATTCTAGAAAAATGTATTATATTCATAAATTTGGTCGGATTTGCCTCCGATAATTTCGATGTAATATTTGAACAATAAAAATCAGTAGTTAGTTTTTGAAAAATGAAAATTCAGATATTGCTTTGATTAAATGCTCTCGTCACTTGATATACCTAGTAGCTTTTATATCTTGCCTATGATTAATCACCCATTTTGAAGGTTTATTGTGCAACTTGAGATGAAAAATACATTCGCCATAAAAAGCTATAAGAATGACAAGAGTGCATCAAGGCTGAGGTTAAAAACTAGTATCACAAATAATATTACTACATGGCTTTCAATTCATCTATGTGTCATTCGAGTTTTAGAACAGGATGCATCTCTATGAAGCTTTTTAAGACTACAAGTTTTTGAACATCCTTCAAAAGTCGTAGATTCAATGATGATATGAAAACTTAAATCTACATAATTGAGATTTTGTCATATGCTTTAGGTATTTTAGTTTCATTTAACGGACTTTTTCATTCTAAAAACAATGGTGGAATTCACGTAACATTCGGTAACTGTTTACTCGTTAAATTTGTAAAATTTCCCGTACAGTTTACTGTCAAAAATGTTTTAAATAAATTTTACAGCAATAAAATATATGTAAAATTTTTTAAAACGAGTATACTTGTTAAATTGGTAAAATTTTCCATATATTTTATTGCTGTAAAATTTATCTAAAAAATTTTTGACAGTAAAATGTATGGGAAATTTTACCAATTTAGTGAGTAACCAGTTACCGAATGTTACGTGAACTCCACCACTATTTTCAATAAACCGAAAGACAAAGTTAAAAATATATTGGTGCTTCTTATTAAAATAGTGGAAGAAACTATTAAATGTAATTTTTCTTCTTATGTGTAATTTGTGACCTGGTCATGTGTAATTTATAAATTCTTCATTGGCAACACTGTTGTAAACGCTATAGCTCATTTCAAACAATCAGTTATAATAACTTTTATTCAATGAACATGAACGTTTGTGATTAGTTTCTTTGGTATGATTGTAACCGTACCGGGTTGACAGGCGCTAGCTACTTGTTTTAATAAACACACCATACATACATACATGCTATAAAATGTTCGTTGCTGCGTTCAATCATCATTCGTGTTGTTTCTTCCTACATACATACATATACACCAGGAATGGCAAAATTGGTACAATTGTACCATTTTTGGTACAAATCAAACTTTAAAAGTACAATGGTACACCAATGGCTTATTTAGTACAATTAATAATACATATTTAAATTTTTAAAAAAATTTTATTTTGCCATTTTTGTCCGCTCGTACATTCATTCCTATGCAACATTTTATCTGACTTAAATTGTGCGAAGTATTGAGAACAAGGTTCGACTTAAAGGTATGAATATTTAAGTGGTCAGATAAGACCAGCTCACAAAACGCTCTTGCAGATCAGGATACGTGTTAAAGACTGAAAAAATAAACTGTTATAAATTTATTTGCATTGTTGTAAAGGCGAATATTTCAGAAATTTATTGAGAATATATTCTTCTACCTTCCAATTATGTTATAATTAATCAGTTTTAGAAATAGCTAAATCCGACTTAAACACACTTTCATTTCCACAGCAAAGTCCACTTTTTGTCACGTGCGACACCAAGCAATTATGCTAATTTTTTTGCAGAGAAAACGTAAGTTTTTTACTGCTTTATATATTTGTGTAGGGCGTAAGTATCTCTACATTAAGTAAAAGTTTAAGAAAACACGAACAGGGTTCTGAAATACAAGCTTAATATATTGATGACGCACGTGACCAAAAAGTGGGTTTTCCTGTGGAAATGCCCATAAGTTATGTATGTATGGAAAAGCGATATATTTTCTACACTTACTACATGCTTCTGGCTTCAAAAATCTGTTTTAGTACAATTAAGTCCAAAAAGTACAGTTTTAGACAACAATTGGTACAATTTTAAAATCTCATATGCCATCCCTAGTATACACATATCTACGTATTTGCTCCCAACAACAATACTTTGCAAAACACAAAAATATACTCGAGTGTTTTTGTTTCGATCACAATCAAATCATGCCAAAAACAACCGAGCTACAACAACAATTGGTACAATTTTAAAATCTCATATGCCATCCCTAGTATACACATATCTACGTATTTGCTCCCAACAACAATACTTTGCAAAACACAAAAATATACTCGAGTGTTTTTGTTTCGATCACAATCAAATCATGCCAAAAACAACCGAGCTACAAATGAGCCATTGTTCGCAAACAAGCCGCATAGTTTGTAAACCAATCAATGCAAGTACAGTGTTGTGAATAAGATATACTTGTTGCTGATTTTTTTGGTTCGTGTATTACACTCGAATGTGAATAAAACTTCTAAAGGCTTGACTGGTTTGTACTTGTTATTTAGCACTAGTGAATAAGAGGTCTCGATCATACTTGTTGCAGCTCTCTGATATGTACGCATTCAAGGGATGATAAAGTTGGTACAATTGTACTTTTTTGTACTATTGAAGCCAAAAAAGTACGATGGTACGTACCTCCGTGACTCATTTGGTACTATTTGCAAATTTTCCCAATTTGTTGGGTGGTATCCATTGATTATTCAATAATAATTTTTCTCTACTTTGGCCCTTAACTTAATTCTCTCCTGAGTCTACTTAGTCGGTTGTTTCGTGCGTGGGTTTGTGTACTTATTTAAGGATAATACATAACAGGCGGTCTAGAGAGAACAGCTTATAATATTTGCTTGTTAGTGTTCAAGGACAAATATCAACAGCGATGCTGATGGAGTAGCTTAATGTCAAACTCAATATTCTATAAAAAATTCATTGGTTTTCTTGAATAAAGGCGTATGTCTTAAAACTGATTTTTTCAGTAGAGCAAAAACAAAATATTTCTAAAATTGTGTCCACGGTATGAACATCGTTGATTTTTTTTAGCACTTTCGGCATATCTTTGCCAAAATAATTTGTATAAAAATTTCAGACAAAAATAACGTAAGAACGAGATCCTAGCAAGGATGCATAAAACCGCATATGTCGACATATATAACATTTACTAAGTAAAATAGAACAATATATTTAAAAAGATTTCAAAATGTGTTTAGATAATAACATCGTATCTCTGCTCTATTTAAATAATCCATCACACAGGACTACTTAAGTAGTTATTGCTGAAAATTTATTAAATCAATATAGAAGTCAAGTTTTTGTGCATGAAAAATATCCAGACTGGTCCATGCTGTTTTTACTTTCATTTAAAGAGCGTTTAAAAAAGAGCTATTTCGCATTAATAACTCAAAATCTACCTAAGTCGACTTACGCATTTATTCAAGAAAACCACAGAGATGTCGGATTTAAAATTTTTATAGAAAAATATCGTTTGCTATGGCTTGTTTATCAATTGTGAACGAATTTTAAATTTTTTAAGAAACTTCAAGTTTATAAGAATAAAGAAATTAGTAAGTAGATTCCTTGTTATATGGAAGAAGTGAAGTTTCATTGAGATATATTGAAATTAAAATTTTTGATTAATTATTATTGAAATTATTTGAAAAAGAATTTATCAATAATATTTTTAGTAAACAGAGCCATATTTGATCTTTGACACAATTCAAAAAGATTTTAGTACTATTTGAGCAGAAAAAGTACTATTTTAGAAGCTTATTGGTACGAAATGAAGTTTTTCATTTATCATTCCTGATGCATTCGATAATTAAGCATTAAAAACTTTGAACACAATTTTTTATTCATAATGCGATTTTTTATTAGTGTTGCGTCATAACAAAATCAGACCAAGTTTAACAAGTAAAAGAATAAGAAGACAAAAGAAAATGTTATGAAAAAAGTAGGATAGTAAAATAAGAAAATGTTATTTGAAATTGTTTTAACTGGGTTACTAAGAATATATAACGGCAGGCTAGAAGATTTATTTTCTTCAAATAGATATTGGCTTTTTAAGAAAGTGTGTAACCAGAGTTGTGGAAAATACGTATTTGAAAATTTTTAGTTTAAAATACATATACTTATTTGTTTTTGTATTCCAAATAAAAAATTAAAATTTTTTGTTTTAATTTGAAATAGAGGAACAAAAAAGCATTTGTATTTTAAAATCAAACATTTCAAACAACTCTGTCTGTAACATATTTGTTTTGCTTTAATTCTAATTTTTGGATCTTTTATAATAAAGCAAAATAAAAAATCCATAAATGAAACCGTATTATTTTGGATGAAACTTTTCAGACTTGAGATATTTTCGTCAGCAAGAAGGAAGAAGCGCAAAACGCTAAATTTCATTTGAGATAATTTTAGTGCACTTTTTATCCCCTTTATGTTATCCCCTAAAAATTGCCAGAACCACAACACGATGTATGTATATTATCATTCTTAAACACGAAAAAAATACCTGAGTTGGGAATAAGTTTTCTAAGCTGGGCACGATGACTTAAATGTTAATTATGAAGGTTTAACTTGCGTGGATTTAACACTACTGAAATGATTCACCGAATTCTGAGTCTTTGAAGCTTTTTAGTTTCGAAAACGACCAGAACGTTATATACAGTTTTAACTAAAGGCGCTCAAGTGCTATATCTTCCAATAGCAACAGCAACCATTTTTCAGATATAGAGCATTTACAACCTTGATGTTCCAGATGAAATCATTACCTATTGAAAAATTTAAAATTTTCCACCTCGTTCAGTAGTTATCAAGAATTACTTTCATAATTATAAAACAAACTAGCAGCCCTATTATGTATGTCGAAGTCGAATTTGTGACTACGACAAATTTTCATAGAATAAACAAAAGTTTTAATACAATAATTTGTCGTAGTCACAAATTTGAGTTCTACATACATAATACGGGTGATTACGCAGTTTCAATTTAAGTATTTTTATCATTACCTGAATAAAGCGAAAGCACTTCTGACATTCTATAGCAGGGATCACCAACTGGCGGACCGTATACCTATTTTATGCGGACCCTTGTGTTAACAATACAAAATATTTTACATTATGTAACAACAATTTCATGAGAAATATTTTCGTTTCGACATCAGCCTTTGGTGATGATCCGTTAACTAACAAGTAATAGGGAAACCTATGTAAAAAAAGATAATTTGGGACCGATAACACAAACAATTTCATTAGTAATATTGTCGTCATCAGCGAGGTGCAACAAAATCTCACACATACACTCGTCGGACATGCTCATCAAATCATTCAAAATTATCAACCCAGGAAACAATTTTGGCCGACATGTCTAACATCGGAAAAAGTCTGAGACTTTACCAGACGATCAGCCCAGTTGTCTAAAATTCCCACAGACATTTGACGGAGCAGTAGGCAGTTTTCTGGTACGACGTTTCTGCACATTGTCTGAAATATTATCCGATTAATATCAGAATAGTGTGCACATTATCCGAAGGCAATTTAATTTCCTTAAAGACATTTACCAGAGTAGTCTGCACATTTTCTGATATACGTCTTACGACTTTTAGCAGTCACTTCTGCACTAGTTATATTTAATATAGTTGTATTTAATATATCTAGCCGGTCCCAAGCCCGGATAAGGGGGAGGGGAAACCGGGACCCCCAAATGGCTATAGATACGCTATGCGTCTTGGGAATTAGGAGTAGATCGCACCCATGATCTCTGAAACACCGGTTTCACCACGGTCCCTCGCCATTAAGAAGGTTGAGCTTTGGGCTAATAACCCAATCTCATAAAAAAAGTTTATTAATGAAACGTCAACAAATGAAATACTAACTCCCTCTACGATGACGACCTTTGGATTCAAACAACGGATAATGATTGGTACCTGGAATGTACGAACTCTCTCTGATGCGTCTAGGCTAAACCAAGTCCGAAACGAGATGACAACTTATAACATCGACATATTAGGCCTAAGTGAGGTGAGATGGCTGAGGAGAAACTTGTTTGACATCGGGTCACAAATTCCTGTATTCGGGCAACGCCAGCTAAAGAATAAACGGAGTTGGGCTCTTAATATCCCGAAGAGCGGAGAAGGCCCAAATACAACATCAGGCCATCTCTGAGCGTATAATATCCGCGCGCTTCCGATCCAAACTCCGCAACATTACAATCATACAATGCTATGCTCCCACCGATCCAGATGACCATGAAACAAAATCTAATTTCTACGACCAACTAGAAACTGCATTATGCTCAGCCCCTAACGGCGACATCAAAATTCTAATCGGCGATTTCAATGCTAAAGTTAGCAACAACAACAACAACCTGAGATCAGTAATGGCGATACACGGTCTGGGCACTGTCAGAAATGATAACGGGGACAGACTGGTCGACCTTTGCGCTAGACACCATTTGTTTATTGGTGGCACGAAATTTATCCACAAAAACATCCATAAGTACACGTGGGAATCTCCCGACGGGCGGACCCGTAACCAAATAGACCATATAATAATTAGCAAGTTATTTCTTGTTTGTCTATTGGATGTAAGGACGCGTAGGGGTGCCGTTATAGACAGCGACCATCACCTTCTCGTATGCAGTTTCAAACTTCGCCCCGCTGCAATACACCCCAGGAAAAAGATGCCCAAATATAATGTATTTAAGCTGCAGGACAACAACATTGCGAACCACTACAAGCACACCATAATGCAACGCCTAAGTGTGTGCGATGCAGAGCTTACTTGGCCCGATATTCAGAGTTCATGCCATCATAGTGCGACACAAACTCTCGGTACCCAAAAACGAAGCCACAAACCCTGGATTACCGATGCGACGTTAATGGAAATAGCAAACCGGAGAAAGCTCAAAAATAAAATCAACAACTCTAAAACGACAGAGGCCAGAACTAATACAAAGGTGGAATATCGACAAGCAGCTGCAAAAGTAAAATATATGGCGCGTAAAGATCGTGAAGCCTATTACAATAATATCTCAGCAGAAGCAGAAAAGTCAGCAGCAGTGAGTAACATGCGAAGTGTATACAATGCCATTAGTCAGTTAAGTGGGAAGCAGGCACGCACTACTGATGTAATAAAGGATAAAAATGGCTCCGACCTCACTTCCACCAGTGAGCAACTAACACGATGGCGTGATTTCTTCAACACCCCATCCCATCCGCTGTCAACGTCTCAAACTCGCAACTATCCTTGGCCGGAAAGTAGGCGCATCCCAAGAAGGGAAATCTCAACCGCAGTCCCAACTTTCTCAGAAATACTGAACGCACTGTCAAACCTTAAGAGCTCGAAAGCTCCTGGTCCAGACAGTTTGCCCTCAGAATTACTAAAATATGGTGGGGAACCAATTGCCGAAGCGTTGACACCCATAATCAGAAAGGTGTGGGAACAGGAGTCTAAACCGAAATGCTGGAAAGAGGGTGTATTAGTGACAATGCCGAAGCAAGGTGATCTTAGGCTATGTAACAACTGGAGGGGCATAGCTCTGCTGAACACAGTCAACAAACTATTATCAACCCTCATCCTAAACCGGATCTCATCAGTTGTAGAATCTATCCTCCGCAAAGAACAAGCAGGATTCAGGCCGGGAAGATCTTGCGCAGACCACATAAACAATATCCGCATTATCATAGAGCAGTCTATTGAGTACAACAGCAGCCTGTACCTTCTGTTTGTCGATTTCGAGCGTGCGTTCGATACGGTATCCAGACCGGCTCTTTGGGATGCGCTTAGCGTCAAGGGCATACCGCCGAAAATAATTAATCTAATTCGTGAACTATATGCTGATGCCGAATGCAGAGTACGCTACAAAGGCGAAGAAAGTCCACCCTTCAAGAACAGCGCAGGCGTGAAGCAGGGTTGTGTTCTATCCCCCACACTTTTCCTACTCCTGCTAGATTGCGTAATTCAACAATCAAACTCCGAAGCGCCTTATGGCGTCCGGTGGAACATGAGCGAGCTCCTACACGACATCGATTATGCTGACGATATTTGTCTTTTCGCACACCGATTTGAGGATATTCAGCAAAAACTCCTCGTCCTCTCAGAAAACGCCAATAAAGTTGGGCTAAAAATTAACGCAAAGAAAACTAAATTAATGCGTATTGGCACTAGAAACACATTACCACTAGCTTTCCAAGGTCAGATAATCGAGGATGTAGAGACCTTTTCATATCTCGGAAGCACCATAAATAAAGATGGTGGTTCCTTTGCCGATATAACGGACAGAATAAACAAAGCGCGGATTGCATTTCGTTCGCTGCACAGAATATGGCGCGCAAGCAACATCTCTACCAATACAAAACCGAGAATCCTTAACTGCAGCGTCAAATCTATACTTCTGTATGGTTGTACCACATGGAGCTCTACTCAAACTTCACGAAGGAGACTACAAACGTTCTACAACAAATGCTTGAAACAAATCCTTCGCATTTTCTGGCCGAATTGGGTCACAAATAATCAACTGCTCTTGATAGCCAACTGTAAGCCAATTGAATATGAAATCTGCAGGCGCAAATGGACCTGGATTGGCCATATATTAAGAAGACCTGCCAATGAGATTGCAAGGCAAGCGCTCGAATGGAACCCACAAGGGCATAGAAATCCTGGCAGGCCTCGAAATACATGGATCAGGATGGTAAAGAATGAATGTGCATCTCGTAATATGACCTGGAACCAAGTAAAGATCCTAGCTAACGATCGAGCAAAGTGGAGAGAATTCGTTGACGCCCTTTGTTCTTCATGAATATTTACTAAAACTTTCAATATGTAATTTGTTTGTTTTATAAATAAGGAAATAGTTATATATAAAGAGTGATTTTTTTGCTATTATCTTTTTGGCAACACTAGTTTTGACAGCTCACGCACGTTTTGTATCTTGTGTCACTGTCAAACATCTTCAGTTTGGTCTATAATTTAATCATGAATCGTCTTACAAACGAACAACGCTTGCAAATTATTGAATTTTATTACCAAAATGCGTGCTCTGTTAAGAAAGTTCATCGCGCGCTTCTTCCATTTTATGGTCAGTTTAATCGACCTACTGAGGCTTCTATTCGGGCTATTGTAAAAAAATTTCGCACCAAATTTACATTGTTGGACATTAAACCACCAACACGTTTACGTAGAGTGCGAACTGAAGAAAATATCGCAGCCGTATCGGCCAGTGTTGGTGATGACCGTGAATTATCGATTCGGCGCCGTTCGCAGCAATTGGGCCTCTGTTACTCCACTACGTGGAAAATTTTGCGGAAGGATTTGGGTGTGAAGCCTTATAAGATACAGCTGGTGCAAGAATTGAAGCCAAACGACCTACCACAACGCCAAATTTTTGGTGAATGGGCTCTTGAAAAGTTAGATGAAGATCCACTTTTTTATCGAAGAAGTGTGTTCAGCGACGAGGCTCATTTCTGGTTGAATGGATACGTGAACAAGCAAAACTGCCGTATTTGGAGTGAAGAGCAGCCAGAAGCATTGCAAGAGCTACCAATGCATCCACAAAAAACAACCGTTTGGTGCGGATTATGGGCTGGCGGCATCATTGGGCCGTATTTCTTCAAAGATGATGCGAATCACAACGTTACTGTGAATGGTGAGCGCTACCGTGCGATGATAACAAACTTTTTTCTGCCCAAAATGGAAGAGCTTGACTTGCATGACATGTGGTTTCAACAAGACGGTGCCACATGCCACACAGCACGCGAAACAATGGACCAATTGAGAGGCGAGTTCGGTGAACAGTTTATTTCACGCTTGGGACCAGTCAATTGGCCGCCCAGATCGTGCGATTTAACGCCTCTAGACTATTTTTTGTGGGGCTATGTTAAGGCTAATGTCTATAGCGACAAGCCCGCTTCGATTGACGCACTGGAAGCCAACATTGCCAACATTATTCGTGAGATACCGGCCGAAATGTTGGAAAGAGTATGCCAAAATTGGACTAAGGGGATGGACCATTTGAGGCGCAGCCGCGGCCAACATTTGCATGAAATAATCTTCAAACCTTAAATTATATCGACCCAACTATCGATCCAAATAAATATTTCATGCATTTTTCTGAATTTTATGTGTTTTTTTTTACTTTCCGATAGTTCTTATAAAATCACCCATTATATATATATATATATATATATATATATATATATATATATATATATATATATATATATATATATATATATATATATATATATATATATATATATATATATATATATATATATATATATATATATATATATATATATATATATATATATATATATATATATATATATATATATATATATATATATATATATATATCTGCACATTGTCTGATTTTTGTTTTCGTAATAATTCTCTTTTATCTCTTGAGTTTATATGCACAAATATTTGAGTTTTTAAACTTATAAAATATGGGTAAATGTTTTATAATGAGCTGCCATAAGCAGCAAAACAATGCATGGAGAATTATAAACGACATATCTGATAAATTTCTTATTTTAGGTGCGACTTTTCTCCGACATTAATACGACAGAATGTAAAAAGCATCAGTTAAATCGGAACGCTTTCTGATATTTTGTCAGACATTTTTCCGACATTGTTCAGACATGTCGAAAATTCCTTTAGAATTTCCCTCGAAAATTCTTCAGAATTCGTACAGAGTTCTCTTAGACATTTCGGCATAGTTTTTAGAATTTCCTCAGACAAAGAGGTCCGGTTTCTTGTCAACCACTCATATGATTTACGGTACGTTTTCTGACCGACATCGGATACGAATTCGGCATGTTGTGCAGACTTTCTGACCTACTTCGTACCGAAATCGGGAAAAATTGTTTGCTGGGAACAAAGCCTGTTCGACGAGTGTATGTGTGAGATTTTGTTGCTTCTCACTGATGACATGAATATTACTAATGAAGTTGTTTGTGTTATCGCTCCCAAATTATCTTTTTTTGCATAGGTTTCCCTATTATTTGTTAAATAACGGATCATCACCAAAGGTTGTTGGTATTTTTGAATGATTTGATGATTTGAGGCTTTCGGTCGTTTATGGGTTCAGTGTTTTGTTTTTAATTGAGTGTTTTTAATTAAGTACGATTACCTAGCTACGCTGAGTGTTAAGGTACCTGATTAAATTTGCAAGTTATTTTTTTATAATGGAACCGAAAAAAGAGAGGTGGAAGTCGAAAATAGATAGTTTTTGCCAGAATGGACCGATTTGTATTGTTTCACGCTGCCAAATCGTGCTGGATCAGTACCGATGTGCTTAATTTGTCAACAAACAGTTGCGTTAATTAAAAGCTCGAATATAAAACGAGATTATGAGACTAAACACAAATCATTTGCAGACAATTTTCCACTTGGCAGTAATCTGCGTAAATCTAAAATAGCAAATTTATTGTTAAGCTACGCATCGACGACTCAAATCATGAGTCGTTCATTGACTGAGTAGGAGAAATGTGGTGAAGCTTCTTTACGTATTTCTTGGACTCTTGCTAAGCATATGAAACCATTCACTGATGCTGACATAGTCAAGGAATGTATGGTCGAGGCAGGCAATGTTTTGTTTGAGAACAGAAAAGATGTTGTTGAAACAATTCGACGGATTCCGTTAAAAGCGAATACTACTAACACAAGAAACACACACGTTCTGGCAGAAGAAAATCAGTGTGATGTGAAACGGCAGTTAAATAATTCCGATTATTACGCCTTGGCTATGGATTAATCATGTGACATCACTGATAAAGCACAATTGGTTATTTTTGTACGTTTCTTGGACAAAATGAGACAAACTTTTGTTGAGGAGCTATTAATTATTTTGCCGTTAATAAGAAGAACCCGAGGAGAAGACATGGTGGACGCAGTGATGGATTATTTCGTTAAAAATGAGTTAAGACTTAAAAAAGCTTTTATAAGTAACTACCGACGGTGCACCAGCGATGGTTGGGGCTAAAAAAGGACTAGTTCACCTATTGAGAACCAGTGCAAAATGTAATGAAAATTTGATTTCTTACCATTGTATCATTCACCAAACTGTGCTTTGCTGCAAACTCAATCTTAATCTCGAGAGAACAATGCAAGGAGTGCTGAATATAATACATTTTCTTCGGGCAAAATCAGCACTGAAACATCGTGAATTAAAAATATTTCTTGACGAAAAGGATGCTCAATATGTCGATCTGTTATTCCATAATAATGTGAGATGGTTAAGCAAAGGCTGTGTTTTACAACGATTCTTCACCATTTTAGAAGACTTGAAGACATTTCTTTTCAAAATTGATCAAAGGTCAACAAACGATTACTTAAGTTTTCTTAGCGATAAAGAAAAGGTAACTTCCATTGCTTTCTTATCAGATATTTTTAAACACATCAATGATCTGAACCTTAAACTTCAAGGTAAAGGAAAGTTTGTATGGGAGCTCCCGAAAATTCGATCTTTTCAACATCGATCTGGATAATGAACGTCTGCACTTCCCTAATTTAATATACAATGACAACGATCTTGACGTCGGCCAATACAAGACGTTCATTGATGATCTAAATTCGGAGTGTGAAAACAGATTCGCAGATTTTAAGAAAATTCGGAATGTCGTCGATATCTTCAGTAATATTTACTCTCTGAATCCTGGGGATGAATGGAGTAATAAAGCTGCAAATATTTTCGGGAATAATAAAGCTTCTCTCCAGATGAAAATTATCGATTTCCAAGAAAATATAGTTTTAAAACACCAAAAACAGGAAGTTTCTTGTCAAGAGTTTTGGATAAAATTTGTTTGTGCTAACAAATACCCAGAATTAAAAAAATTAGCCTTGAAACTTCTCACTTTGTTTGGGTCAACATATGTTTGTTAAGCAGCATTTTCTAAGATGAACTTCATTAAAAATAAATTCCGGAACAGACTTGCGGATGATCATCTCCAAGATTTAATGAGAATAGCATGCACAAGCTTTACTTCAAACCTCAGACGGATAGTGCAAGACAAAAAATGTAATTTTTCTCATTAATATTGTAAGAACCCTTAGTACTTACTTCTTTTTATTCAAAGCATTTGTTTATTATTTAATAAAATAATGCACCGAAACCCATTCGTTTTATTTGTCCATTGATACAGTATCTAAACATATTATTTAAATAGTTCAGTTTATTACGTTCCGGACCGCGACGGTCATAATTTTTTAAAAAAAATTACCCCAAATGAAAGCAGTTGGTGACTGCTGTTATATAGGCTCTAGAATATTTTTATTTAATAAAATTCATATTTAAAAATAATTACATACATATCACTTTAATAATGTACATAACGTCATATAAAATTCAAAAGGGCCTATCATCGTTTTAAAAAAATTGTTTAGGAGATAACAAACTTGATAAATTGTTAAATGCTGTAAATAAATAAACTCAACTGAAAAAAAATGTAATTCCAAATCGACTAAAGTTAATTGCTTTCTTCATATACACATCGCTGGCCACCTGGTAGTGCTATCTTAAAATTTTGGTTGATGCCCAATGTACATATTACGGTATTCATTCGGTTAACCGTTAATCGATTAACCGGTTAATTACTACCCGATTAACTGATCAATTTAAAATTGGCTATTTTCAATTAATGGTTAAGCCGGTTAATTTCAGTCGATTAAACGATTAACCGACGCAACAAATTTTTTCGTATTTTGTAGTATTATATCTAGGGTATTCATTCGGTTAACCGTTAATCGGTTAGCCGGTTAAATACTACCCGATTAACTGACCGGTTAATTTAGTTGGCTTTTTTCGATTAACGGTTAAACCGGTTAATTTCAGTCGATTAACCGACGTAACAAATTTTTTCGTATTTTGTAGTATTATAACGTATTTATTGTGTGTTTAAATATTTGTTTCGTCTCATATACAAAATGTATGTGTTTAGAAACTACTTTTCCTATAAACAAATAAGCTGTTCAGTGATTTTAGCTTAAGTAAAACATTAAAATCTTTGGACGTGGCTATAAAAGAATTTAGTAAAGACTCTGCTACTCTAATTCAACTTGAGGGAATTATGTATTAAGTTTTTGTTTAATAGTTTTATAAAATCAAATAATTATATTGCCGACGATTTAATTAAAAATCTAAGGATTAGATTTAATGAGAGACGAATTAAATTATTTTATACCTCCACTCAGGAATACATATTTCCTTCTAGCAACAGTGTTTTAAAACAGTACAAAAACGGAAACTAAGGAATTCGGAAATAAACTTTTTTTCGCTGAGCTCTGCCAGCATGAATTAGATGATGACCTTACAACAGAAGAAACTATCGATAGTAATAAAAAGAAATGTTTTAACAGAATTAACCGAAACAATTAGAAGTGTTAAGAATTTGAAAAAAAATTAAAACAGGACTCTAATGGCATAATGGAAAATTTTACAAGTTTAGAGAAATCCAGGAAAAGGACGAGAAGCTAGATGATCGGTATTATGGATTGCTCTCGATTTCTTCAACATCTATGATAAATGAAAGGATTTTTTCAAGCAAGTTTTATCAAAACTAAAGAAAAATATTTTTCTGAAAGATTCTTTTAGATCTCATTAAGTTATTGAAATAACTTATATAATGATCTCACAAACTTGTTTATTTTTTAATGAATACATATTTATGATTTGTTTTGCTTAATTAAGTTCAAGAATTGTTATGTTTGTTATGTTATTGTTTTTTACTAATAAATTCAAAATAATAGATAATTTATGCAATTTTATTTGCTAAAATAACTTGATTTATAAAAAAACTTCATTAATCGGTTAACCGGTTAATACCGCAATTAACCGATTATTAACCGATTAAGCCAAAACCTCGATTAATTAATCGAGCTGTTAACCGATTAAAGCAGAAACCCGATTAAATGAATACCCTAATTATAACGTATTTTGTGTGTATAAATATTTATTTCGTTTCATATACAAACCGTACGTGTTTAGAAATTTTTTTCATACAAAGAAGTGTGTTCAGTGATGTTATCTTATATAAACCTTTCGATGTGGCTATAAAAGAAATTAGTAAAGAATCTGCAACTTTAATTGAACTTGAGGGAATTATTAAGTTTTTGTAATTTAATTAAAAATCTAAGGATTAGATTTAATGAGAGAATTCAATAATTTTATACCTCCTCTCAAGAAAATTTCCTTCTAGCAACAATATTTTAAAATATTGTACAATAAATTAAGTAAAATGCGACTTTAGCTCGCACACGAAGGGTTCCGTACAAATACACATATATCCGTTTTCGTTTTTGTCCTTACTTAATTTTGGCAATTTTTTTCATTTTGCTTTTTCGTTTAATTTCAGTTTTTTTATTTTTTCAGTTTTTTGTTGATTTAGCGTTTTTTTTTTTTTGCTTTGGCGCTTTTTTCATTTTGGTGTTTTTTTTCGATTTTTCGTTTTTTCGCTTTTTTACGATAAATTTAGTTTTAGCGATTTATTTTAATTTTGGCGCTATTTGTCAGTTTTGGCGCTTTTTTCGGTTTTTGGTGATTTTTTCGGTTTTTGGAGATTTTTTTAGTTTTGGCGCTTTTTTTGATTTGGCACTTTTTTCGTTTTGATTTTTTTCCATTTTTGGAATTTTTCCGTTGTTTGACGATATTTTTAGTTTTAGCGATTGTTTTAGGTTTTAGTGCTTTTTTCGTTTTAACGATTTTTTCGTTTTTTGGCGATCTTTTTAGTTTGTGATTTTTTGCGTTTTAGCGATTTTTTTAATTTTTGTGCTTTTTTTCTTTAAGAGCTTTTTCATTTTGGCGATTTTTCGTTTTGATATTTGTTTAATTTTGGAATTTTTTAGTTTAAGCGCTTTTTAAAATTTAAATATTTTACCTCTTATGGTTTTCAAGATACAGCATATTGTCTAAATTACATAGTCAAAACTACATTAACTGATAGAACACCCTTTAATTTTTATTGATTTAAATATCGGTGTTAATTGGTGTAGTCTATTCTAAAGACTACACCATTTAACACTAACTTTGAACATTTAAAGTGTGTATATATAAGTGTCTGTATATTACATTAGTATTTCAACATTTTTCGTTGCTCACTGTAGAACACCCTTTAATATGTTATTTGTTGTTGTAGCGGCCAAAGTTTTACATATTCTGTGAAAATTTCAGGTCCGTCGCTCTCACGGTTCCTGAAAAAACAGCCTGTGACAGACAGACCGACAAACGGACAGCGTAGCGAAAACAATAGGGTTCCTTTAAACTTTTGGAGTACGAAACCCTAAAAATGGAAACTAAGGAATTCGGAATAAACTTTTTTGAAAATTGTTCGGTGCTGAGCTTTGCCAGTATGAGTCAGACAGACGATGACCTCACAACAGAAGAAACTTCGATAGTAATATAAGAAATGTTTTAACAGAATTAACCAAAACAATTTGAAGTGTTAAGAATATGAAAAAACTTAAAACAGGACTCTAATGGCATAATTTAAGATTTTATATGTTTAGGGAAATCCAGGAAAATGACTGAGAAACTAGATATTCTGTATTATGAATTGCTTTCCATTTCTTCAACATCTACGATAAGTGAAAGGATTTTTCCAAGTAAATTTGTACCAAAACTAAAAAAGAGAATCTCTTTAATCCTAAACATTTAAACCAAATTATTTTTCTGAAAGATTGTTTTAGAAGATCTGCTTAAACTATTGAAATAACTGATATAATGATCTCACAAACTTGTTAGTTTTTAATGAATACATATTTATGATTTTTTTTGCTTGATTTAGTTCAAGATGGTCATGTTATGATCGTCATGTTATTGTTTTTTTTTTTTTTTATGTGTAAACATTTATACGCTAGGGGGTAAAAATCCTTTTCACAATACAATCACAAATTTTGAGTAATATTGTAATAACGCGGTGTGAGCTGTGTATGAGTGTATTAGTGTAATCATACGGACAACAAGAAGTACAGAGAAACTTAACAGCTGCATAGAAATACACTAACACCATCTAGTGCGCAATAGTAGTAGTTGTTTAATTTGAAATTTATTGTATTTTGTTTCTGAAATCTTCAATTTATTTTTTAGTACTAATTTGTAATTAAACTACTCTGTTAGGGTCTAAATTATATTCCTGTTTTTACCATCTTTGTGTTTTCGGAATATTTAGTTAGATTCTAACGAGTAAAACCAGATTAGACTTGTTTCGCCATCTTCAAGTTGTTGTGATAAACTTACTTGTTTTGTACAATTTGAACAGAACGCATCCATTTCAAACAATTTAAAATCAAAGGTAATATTTCTTCAATAAAGTTTAATTTTTATTATTGAAAATAATTTAAACAATTGTGTTTTATTTTTTTATCTATCCATCTGCCTTTACGCGCAAACATTTGGTCCACTCGAGCCGGATTGTGTAAATAAAAGCCAAGCTAATAATCAAGTTTGTGTTCTTTTGTATTTAAAGATCAACCATCTTCGGTTTCACCACCGAATTCCATCAACATATTTTTGTGGAAATTTCATTTGAAAAAGGTGCGTAAACTTAATTTAAAATTAAAAACTTTATATAAAAGTGAAAATAAAAAGAAATATAGACAAAAGAATACCAAACACATACATACACATACATACATACATAAAGTGTAAAGGTTAAGAGGAGAAGTAAACACAAAAATTGTTTGCGAATATTACCTCTATCGTGATTGATCGTTTTGCAATCCTTTTTGACATTTGCTTTAATTTAATTTCTTTCGGTGCAAAAAAATCTACTGTGCGTTTGTTTACGTGGTCGGACGGAATAAAAATAATTTTTTTGAACTCGTAAAATATTAAAGTGTCTAACACAATTAAATAATTATTTCATTTTTTGTGCTAAAGTAAAAAGCCGTTTGTTTTTATTAAACTTTTTATATAAACATACATAATATTCTATATACATATATATCTACACATATTGCATAAAAATATAATTTGTTCGTGTGTTAATTGTGTGTGTGTATATATTCATACATTAACCAAGCTGTGTTTTCAATTTTCTCTTGTTTGCTTGAAAGTCACCCTACGGTCGGTCAGTTTGACTATCGCTTTTTTTGTGCGGGTAAATAAAATTATTTGTGATTTTAATAGATTTTTAATTTAATTTAAAAGCTGATTTTTTTATTTAAATATAAATTTGTTGAAGCTTAGAACAGTTTTATTCTCTTTTATCTGAGCGATAAGTTAGTCAAATTGTTCGTGACATATACATATATAATTAGATTTTTTTTTACTTTTCTTGCAAATAATTAAGGAAAATGTCGGTCACAGCATTAGACAAATTTATTAGAGCTTCGGATGAGAAATTTGTCGATAAAAAAGATACGGAGAATACGTATGTCGCTACCGTTGCCGCTAAATATCGTACTACGTACCTCGCGTATATAAATTGTTTGGGTAGGATAAATAAGAGAATGAATGAAATTGAGTTACATGAGAAGAAAAATAGTCCGGAAATAACAGATCAAAGCAAATTGGAGACTTTAGGTCATAATTTGACATTACCTCCTTGCGACGTTGATGTGTTTGATGGGGACTATCTGTCATGACCTACTTTTAGAGATTTATTTTCGGCTTTGTATGTGAAAAGCTCTCGACTTAGCAATATTGAACGGCTGTGTCATTTGTTGCGAAAAACTAGTGGTGAGGCAAAAGATATTGTTCAAAAATGTCCTCTTTCTAATCTTGGCTTTGACATAGCATGGAAAAATCTCAAAGAGGCTTATGAGAATCCTCGTATGTTGGTAAATAATCAACTTAAAGCACTTTTTAGTCTTCATGTAGTAGATAAGGAAACTTGTACAGGTCTTAAGTCATTGCAAAGGGGTATAAATAATTGTCTTTGTGCCTTGTCTACTTACGATGTGCCGACGGGGAATTGGGATCCGATAATTGTTTTTATTTGCATTCAGAGACTTCCAGAGTGCACTGTTACCTTATGGGAACAGAGTATCAAAGATAAATTTGTTTTGTCTGAGTGGAAAGATTTGGACTTCTTTCTAACAGAAAGGATTCAAACTTTGGAATGTCTGCGTGATATTAGAGAAACCCCTTCTGAAAAAAAGAAATCGGGTCAAAAGGTTAAAGCACATCTTACCAACTCATCTTCTTCAAATTCTTGTGTTCTTTGTAAAAGTCCGAATCATTTTTTGCGGGATTGCAAACGATTTAAAAACCTTTCAGTATCGGAAAGATTTTCGACAGTCAAGAAATTTCATTGCTGTGTTAATTGTTTGTCGCGCACACATGAAGTCAAAGACTGTAATAGTGTTCATAGTTGTTCAAATTGTAATAAAAGGCATCATACTTTGTTGCATAGGAATGTGCCTCAGTCGGGAGATTTTAGTAGAAACCCTTCAACATCTAATGCGGTTACTAGTGCGGGTGTTGGTTCCCAACAAGCTTACCCTAGGGCAGTAGACTCATCTTTACCATCTACCTCTCGCGGTACTAATTCTTCGGAGCCTTTGAATCGTCAAACTTTTCATTTGTCTCAGAATGGAGCTGTTCTATTAGGCACTGCAATGGTGAATATTCATCACCAGGGTATGACATACCCAGCTCGTGCTTTAATTGACCCAGATTCTGAAACTTCGTTTCTTTCTGAACGATTGCAGAACAGATTAAAAATTTCGGCGCATTCGACGAATGCCCAAATTTCTGGTGTAAATCAGACGGTCTCTGCTACCTCGAAAAAAATTTGCTCGTTTGAAATTGGCTCTCCACTGGATTCTTCTATTATTCTGAAGACTACGGCACTGGTTTTATCCAATATTTGTTGTAATTTACCATCCCTTACAATAAAGGGTGATCTTTGTAGATATTTACCGAACTTGCGTTTAGCAGATCCTCAATTTTACGATTGTAGGCCGGTTGATCTTCTTCTAGGTGCGGATTTGTATCCACAAATAATCAAGGGCGAAATTCGACAAAATATTCTGGGATCATTATTGGCTCAGCTGGCTGGCTTATTACAGGCCCTGTTCAGAAAACTTCATTGCAAGTTTATTCCACCAGGGTTGAATTTTCTGAAGAAGATAATTTGAACAAAAATTTACTTAGATTTTGGGAATTGGAGGAAACCCCAAAGAGGAAAATATTGGCATCTTTTGATAGGATTTGTGAAGAAAATTATAAGAAAACTACGCGACGCGACCACGAGGGTCGTTATATAGTGACACTACCATTCAAATCTGAACTTCCTCATTCCATTAACTTGGGCGTTTCTCGGCACAATGTTATGGCTCAATTTATAAGAAATGAGTCTTCGCATCTGCGGAAACCTGAGGTTAAAGCATTATATGATGATGTTATAAAAGAATATTTAACTTTAAATCATATGAAGCCAGTGTTGAATGATTTCGTTAATCCGTCATATTACTGTTATCTTCCTCACCATCCCGTAATTAAGCCCGACCGAAAAACTACGAAATTGCGAGTAGTGTTTAACGCGTCTAATAAGACCCCCAACGGAAGTAGCTTGAATGATTGCTTGTATGTGGGACCTACGTTGCAGTCAGATGTAGTACTTTTGATTTTGCGTTGGAGGCTATTTCGTTACGTTTTCAATTGTGATATAACACAAATGTATAGACAAATTCGTCTTGATCCTGTTCATACTCCATTTCAACGAATATTGTTTCGATCATCTCCTACGGAGGAAGTGAAGTCATATGAATTACAGACTGTAACCTTCGGCGTGAATTGCGCTCCTTATCTTGCGATAAGGACATTATTGCAATTGGCAGAAGATTCAGAGGCGGAGTACCCTCTTGTGGCTAGTATATTGCGTAAGTCTATGTATGTTGACGACGTACTAATGGGTGCCCACGATGTTTCTTCTGCTTTGAAGGCAAGGGATCAACTGCGAACTGTCTTATCGTCAGCCAGATTCGAATTGCGAAAATGGACTTCAAACGAAATTGAAATTTTAAAGGACCTTCCCCCCGATTATCTGGTAGATTCAAAACTATTAACTTTTCTTGAGTTTAGTAGTTCGAAAACATTGGGTATACAATGGAATGCTGAGCTGGACTCATTCTATTTTAGAGTAGAGCGTATTGCTGAGAAAGAAAAATGGACTAAAAGAGAAGTGTTGTCTACAATTGCGAAATTGTTTGATCCTGTTGGTTGGTTAGGTCCGGTGATAATTATAGCCAAAATTATTATGCAAAAGATATGGAGAGATAATATTAACTGGGATGATTATCTGCTCCTTTCCACAGAAAATGAATGGAAAAAATTTTTTGCTTTCTACACGGAGGTAAATAATATACAAATACCAAGATGGGTTCACTACGCCCCTGGTACTTTGGCCGAAATTCATGTTTTCTCAGATGCTTCAGAGAAAGCATATGCGGGGGCAATTTATATTCGCATTGAGGCATTTGGGCAGGTTTATACTAGTTTGCTGTCTTGTAAAACTAAGGTTGCTCCAATTAAATCAATTTCTTTACCTCGGCTAGAGCTTTGTGGCGCGGTTTTTGGCCTCTGAACTTTTGAAAAATGTGATTGGGGAGATAGACATTCCCCTCGAACAGGTATATTGCTGGACAGACTCTACGATTGTTCTTTGTTGGCTGAAGAAAACGCCTAGCACGTGGACAAAGTTTGTGGCTAATAGGGTATGTAGAATTCAAGAAAATGTAGGTAAGCACAATTGGTACCACATCAGATCTGAGGAAAATCCAGCGGATTTAGGCAGCAGAGGAGTTTCACCTTCTGACCTTGCAAAAAGTGATCTATGGTGGCATGGACCTACGTGGCTTCGAAAGCATAAGAGAACTTGGAATGTTAAGGATCTTTCCCCGTTAGATACTGATGTTGAAGTCAGAGCTGTTAAGACACATGCATAATTTTTTTCTAATTATGAAGATATTTTGGATAGGTTTTCGAAACTTGATCGTGCTTTGAGAGTAATAGCGTACATGTTCCGATTCTTTTATAGGACACATCCTGCTCATAAAGGCAAGCGCACGTTTAATTCAATTACAACCACAAGCAATGAAATAATGAAAGTGAAGTTGCGCTTGGCGGTTTTAGCCCAGAAGGTTCACTTCGCAGAAGATTATAAATCTTTACTTTTAGGAAATCCACTCTCTTCAAAGAGCTCATTATTACCGCTTAATCCCTTTTTGGATGAGAATAGTGTGATGAGACTTAACGGTCGTTTGGAAAAATCTCCTTCTTTGTCTTATTCAGAAAGACATCCAATCAATCTACCTTATTCTTGCCGTTTTACCCTATTGTTAGCTGAATTTATACATGTTATTTCGATTCATGGGGGAAATCAGCTGATGTTGAGAATTTTTCGTATCGAGTATTGGGTTCCTCGACTTAAGGTGTTAGTTCGCACGGTGGTGAACCGTTGCAAGCGCTGTATTTTAGCTAAGAAACAGTCATGTAATCAGATTATGGCAGCGTTACCTCCAGAACGAACTACATTAGATCGTCCTTTTACTACTACCAGTGCGACCAATCACAAAATTGGTCATTTTGACCAGCTAAATTTTTATTAAACATTTACTAACCTACATTGTTTCCTAGTACTATGGACGCCTTGCCTACAACTTTTGAAGAAGAGCTCCTTGAGGACTATGAGGAAGCGATGGAGGTATCAAGTTCAGCTATAGAGTCGCCAGAGACACCGAAGTTAGCGGATACAGTGGCGGTTACTTTGACACCATCTGAACCGGCTCCTAAGGTTGATGCTCCAGTGGTGGTTCCTGGTACTGTACATGTGGACTCGTCAAGCCAAGTAGACAATTCGGCTCCAAAAACTACTTCCAAAACGAGCGATCTAGCTAAAATTAGATCCGTTCACTGCAGCCTTTGCAAAAAACCGCACCCCTTGAGAGGTTGTTTTCGTTTCAGGCAGATGGCGCATGACAAAAAGTTGCATCATGTTTTAACGTTTGGCCATTGTTCCCGTTGCTTAGCCAACAACCACAAGGTCGGGGATTGCTCAAGTGACAAAAAGTGTAATAAGTGTCAGGAAAATCACCACACTCTTTTGTGTTCCCCCACCAAAAATGACAAAATTAATAATTTGAGAAAAAAGGCCAAAACCAAGAAACCTGAACTTAAGCGCCCATGCCCAAGTATTGGAAATTTGTTCGCGCAGTTATCGATTTGTGTTGTAGCATGAGCTACATACATAAGTGATGAATTGGCAAAAAGCCTGAAACTTCCCGTTAGTGGATCTCTTTGTAGAGTATCTGTGGCGTCTATTTATGATCCCATGAAAAGGATTTCGCTCACGGTGAAGGTCACCAAAATGCATGGCATAAAAACGCCCATCGAATACGTGTCGGATTTTGTAAAGGAGCAGTTTCCTGGGTTTGCATATGCGGATCCGACTTTTTATCATTCGGGTCAGGTGGCACTTGTTATTGGGCCGGAAGTTAGTTCGCAAGTGATGACTGGAAGAAGTTGTACGAGCCCGGGTTCTCTCTTGGCTCAGTACACAGTGTTTGGCTGGGTTATATCTGGTCAATCACCAATCTAATTTTTTTATTATTTGAATACAGTTCATGGATCTGTCAAAAACCATCCCGCAAGTGTTCAGTTGATGGATCTGTTGTAAAAACCATTGCTATTTTTGTCAGTTGATGGATCTGTTGTAAAAACCATTATATACAACATATTTCAGTTTATGAGTCTGTTGTAAAAACCATACTCGTCGTGATTTTTTATAAATACTTTATAGTATATATACCATTTTGAAATGAATTGTCCGATGCATATGTAATAATTGTATTTTGTGTATTGCAATTGAATATGTTATTGCAAGGTGGCCGGCAATGTTTAATTTGAAATTTATTGTATTTTGTTTCTGAAATCTTCACTTTATGTTTTAGTACTAATTTGTAATTAAACTACTCTGTTAGGGTCTAAATTATATTCCTGTTTTTACCATCTTTGTGTTTTCGGAATATTTAGTTAGATTCTAACGAGTAAAACCGCTAACGGTCAGATTAGACTTGTTTCGCCATCTTCAAGTTCTTGTGATAAACTTACTTGTTTTGTACAATTTGAACAGAACGCATCCATTTTACACAATTTAAAATCAAAGGTAATATTTCTTCAATAAAGTTTAATTTTTATTATTGAAAATAATTTAAGCAATTGTGTTTTATTTTTTTATCTATCCATCTGCCTTTACGCGCAAACAGTAGTAGCTACTAATTTTCACTAATTGTCGTACATTATCTTATCGTAGGCAAATAGAAACAAATAAATAAAATGAATACAGAAACACTTAATTTTAATAACCTTTAAAAAGATTTTTTGCACTTTCAATACGAAATTTACTAAAACAAAGCAAAATAAGGAAAACAACAAACTAGATATTTACACATCTCTCCTGTGATCGGACTCACATTATTTTTTTTACTAATAGACTCAAAATAATAAATATTTAATGCATTATTATTTGTTGAAATTACTTGATATATGAAAAAAACTTTATTAATCGGTTAACCGGTTAATACCGAAATTATCCGATTATTAACCGATTAAGACAAAACCTCAATTAATTAATCGAGCGATTAGCCGATTTAAGCAAAAGCCCGATTAAATGAGTACCCCAATACATATGTATATAGTACATACTAGTGATATTACGAATATTCGTATTCGAAACGCCGAATATTCACCTCTTTCATGCCTTTCACATTCGTATTCGCCAAGAATATTTCGCGAATATTTTACGTTCCAAAAAATAATACATAGTGTAAGAAAATACAGAAAATTAAACAAAAATATTAATTTTTAATAATTTAAAAAAGTTGTCTTTACCGCAAATAATCTCCTTTTAGTAACAAAAAAACAAACAAGTAAAGTCATCATGTCTCTCTAAGTTTTTATTCAACATGGTACGTTTCGAATTTTGATTACAAGAACTTAAAGATGCATTTGGTTGATTGCTAAATTCGCAATGTGCTGTATAATACGCTCCTTGGTTATAGTATTTTTAAAAAATCATACTTTGTATCTTGGATCAATGAAGGTTGCCGTGATAAACAATATTTCATTTTCTAAATCTGAAAAGTTACTAATGATGAGGAGGAAGTATTATGCCGCCACAAAAAGAATTTATGATAATTCTGCAAAAAAAACAGACTTCAATCCAAAGATCTTATTGAACAGGCTATAAAACGTACGCAATTTTGCATTAGTTCAAATAAATAGTGTGTTTGTCTACAAACGGGGTATCCTCAATTTTTCTTATTACCAAACCTTTCACGTCCTTTCAAATATGTAATATATTTTGAAAATCGGACAAGAAATGGCGATAGTTAATATATCGGGCCACCCCTTTGTCGGCCCGATTTTTACTTTTATGAAACCATACTTCAAGCAAACTCTTTCAAACAACAAAAAAGAATTTTGAAAATCGGTTCATAAATGGAGGAGTTATGCTCCAATCCATATTTACGGCGGAGGATGGCGGAATGTCCCACAGATTTTCGAACAAAATTTATGGGACCAAACTTCAGGCAGAGACTTTTAAACAAAAAAATTTTTGAAAATCGATTCACAAATGACAGAATTATGCGAAGAGTGGTGGGGTGAGAAAATTTCCCCACCGATTTTCAATAAAAATTGTGGGAACAATATGCAAGCAAACCCTTTCAAAAAAATAATAGTTTTGAAAATCGGTTAACAAATGTTATTCTTAGGGGCGGGGGAAGAAATTTCCCCAACGATTTTCGAAAAAAAATTATGGAACCAAACTGCAAGAAAACCCTTTCAAATAGAAAAAGACTGGTATGTGATGGAAATCGGTCGATTCAAATCGGCGCCGATTTCAAAAACGAATTCTGCTGAAAGATTACTTATTTACGTTTTTTTTATTGTTTTGTATCGAAAATAAATATTAGAATAAAATATTCCATGCCTTGAAAACATTAAAAGGGGTAAATAAGTCATCTTTCAGTAGAATTTGTTTTTGAAATCAGCGCCGATTTCAAATCGAAATATTTCCATCACATAGCACAGAATTTTGAAAATCGGTTTACAAATGACAGTTTTTTGAAGTTGGTTAGAAATACCTCAAGTTGACGTTGAGCGATCCAAGATCTACAATGAATTGAAGTATTTGTCTAACTATCGTACTGACGGCTTGAATGGGTCAAATAAATATCAAGATAATTCCTATCCCATTATACAAATTGGAAATGCGTTCGCTGCAGTGGATTGAACAAAGTACATCATCTATCGGTAATTAATTGGAAAATATAACTAAAATGCATGAGACATTTAAAGAAACTCGGAGATAGGCTGTCTTCCTAAACGTCTGTATGCAACGTCAAAGCAGTGTTTAAATCAAGCAATTATACTCTACAGCACTGCAAATCAAATGCATTGTCAATAAAAAGCATTACCAATTTAAATAGTGCGCTAGTTGCGTTTATTAGCAGTTCAGATGCAAAACAGATGACTTTAGGAATGCAATACTTTGTCAAACTTTGCACAGTTGCGTTTGGGAATATGTGACATTGTTGAAGTGCAAAGCAACACGCGTTTAGGAAGGCAGCCATATTTTTTCGTTCTGTTTATTATAATTAAGAGTGGGAAGCTAAACAGTTTGATATCCATTATTACATACTGTCAAAAATAAAGTTAGGCAAAATAAAGTTAAAAAAAACTAAAGAAAAACCATCGACACAGGTGCAGCATCTGCGAAAATATTTTCTCCGAAACAACACTTAATTACTAACTAAAAGCGAACAGAGTGAGAAAAGCTACATCTGAAAGTATGTATGCAAGTATAAAAATTTAAGAAAGTGACATTCAGGTGCGAAGTTGATAATTTCAAATTCAGTCATCGAAATGTCATAATAATGTTAACGTAGCGTGACAGTTTTTATCAAATTAATTGTTATTGGTCGCGTTCATAAGACGGCTGCGCAACTTTTGTGTGTTTGTCTTAGAAACGCACAGTTGAGTAGTTCCGCTACACACAACAGTTGTGTATTTACTGCCATTTTTTCCATTATACATTTTTTTTTCGCTACCTATGGTCAACATGTTGTGCTTAGCATGCACAGCTGATCCAAAGAGTTACGCCGTTTATATTCTAATACAACGCCGCTTTATTATATTGCCGCTGCAAATTAGTTTAATAAATTTTGCATTACAAATGTGATAAAGTAAGCCAATAAAGCAATATAATTAAAATAACATTAACCCTTTGTCGACCGACGGTACTGATAAGTACCATAACACTAATGAGCTTACAAAATGAAAAAGAAAACTGTTTTTATTCTTATTACCCAAAGGTACTTCTAAGTACGCTATAACCTTTGAAATAATAATACTTTTTTGCGTATTGGCAACCTCGAATATTCAGAATAACGGTAAATTGAAATGTGTTTCTGCTGTACACGTGAGCTTTTGTGATAGAGTTTTCAATTACCAAAAATAAGCATATTATAGCTGTTTTTACTCCAAAAGTGTGTTTTTATTGAAGAATAATTAGTTTTGTGCACATAAAGTTCTTTTTATATATATAAAAGTTGTTAGTTGACTTTTGTTTTAGAAATAATTAAAGAGGACTGGTAAGTACCGTTGGGCTGCGTGTGCTAGTTTTTCTTACTTTCACAGCACATTTTTATTGTATGACACTAATAGGATTATGGCTGGAATTCGTGGTAAACGTCTTGGTACGGATGAAATTCTGACTATTCTGGAATCAATTCCAGTTGACAACAACGAGGACACTGATATTGAGATTGATGACGAAAATGACCCGGCTGATGACACATTGAAGGAGTACTTAGAGGAATTATTAGATGAAGACATTTCAGGCAACAATGACCTAATGGAAAATGAAAGTCATTCTGAGAATGATGACAAAATAGTTCATATAATGCCTAGTAGCAGCGGGAAGCAAAATGTCGAGCCCAATCGCCGATGGAAATCGAAATCCCATGAAACAATTATTTCTGAATTCTTCCTACCGGACGGACCTGTGGAAGGAATATTTGAAAATTGTAACACCCCTACGGAATATTTTCTTTTATTTATTGAAAACATAACTGAAAATATAATATTTCAGTCAAATTTGTATGCCACCCAGCGGGCCAAATATTTAAATTTAAAAAAAAAACGAGTTTCAATCGTTTTTAGGCATAAACTTTTTCATGGGCTATCACAAGCTTCCGATTTGGAAAAACTATTGGAACACAAGTGATGATTTTTGTCTGCCTATAATTGGGAAAACAATGAGCAGAAATAGGTTCGATGAAATATTGAGCAACTTGCACGTTAGCGATAATTCCAAAATTCCGCAAGACAATAAAGACCGCCTCTTCAAACTTCGACCCATGATTGATGGGATGAATCATAGCTTCCAACAGTTTTATCATGGCACAAGACAACTTTCCGTTGATGAGTCAATGATACTTTTCAAAGGTCGAAATGCAATTAAGCAGTATTGCCCAATGAAGCCAATTAAAAGAGGCTATAAAGTGTGGTGCCTTGCTGACCAGAAAGGCTATATAAAAAAGTTTTCAATTTATCAGGGTAAAGACGAAGCTTTAGAAAAAAATATTCTGACTTTGGTCTTGGAGAACGAGTTGTTTTATCAATGACTGAAAATGAGTGGGGAAAAAACAAAATCGTTTTTTTCGATAATTATTTTACGTCACTCCGGCTTCTAGAAAAATTGAAAACAGAAGGAACATTAGAATGTGGAACAATACGCCAAAATAGAAAAGGAACTCCTAAAAATTTAGATATTGACAAGAAAATGATTAGAGGTGATTGGGATTCTAGAGTGTCATGTACAGGCATAAGCTTCTTCAAGTGGATGGACAACAAACCAATATTCTTGGCATCAAACTTTCACGGAACTGAGCAAACAACTGTTTCTAGGAGAGACCGCAATGGCAATTTGAACGATATAAGCTGCCCAACGATTATAAGGGACTACAACTCGTTTATGGGTGGCGTTGATCACGCTGATTAATTACGAAGTGCCTACGGCCTTGATCGTAAATCGAAGAAATGGTGGCACAGAATTTTTTGGGGTCTATTAGAAATGGCATTTATTAACTCTTATATAATATATTGTCAGTCCTCTGAAAAAATAACTCTTTTGGAGTTCAGACGCTCTGTAGCTATGGGGTTGTTGACACAGAAAAATCCTACCATAAGCCGTAAAAGTTTGAAAGCGACGTCCTCAGATGAACAATATGTTCCAAGTTGTAAAAAACGCCGAGGTAAATCGGAATCAGTTTCAAAGGATGTACGATTAGGAAATCTAGGAACACATTGGCCAACTTTTGTGGAAACTCGAGGAATGTGCGAACTTTGCAGTATAAACAAAATTCAATCGAAGCCCTATTCTAAATGTTCTCATTGTGGTGTTTATTTATGTTGTAATGACAAAAAAAATTGTTTCGTTAAGTATCATGGAATAAGTTTATAACCTAACTACTCACTAAAGTTTTGAAAATATAATTAAAACTTTTAAAAAATCATTGGGACTTTATTTTTACTTTTGACTCACGCTGACCCGACGGTACTTAAAAGTACCAGGTCCATCTAGGGGCCTAGCAGGTCCTCCAAAAATTTTAAATTTTCTAAATAGCTTTCTAAAGAATTTAGTTTCAATATTTCATAAAAAAAATTAAGCTTTTTCAACGATGTCATGCCTTGGTCCACAAGGGGTTAAGATCACTAAAATATATGTTTAATGTGTTGTTTACTTATATGACATAGTATTTCATTTACTATAATGTTGAATAATTTTTTTTAACATGGTGGCGACTTAGCGTTAAATTAAAAAAATTATCGGCGAAGCCATCTTATTTTATTGCAGTGTTTTTTGCTTTGTGGTGAAAATTTAAAAATAAAATGAAAATTGACAATTCGTATGTTGCTGACTACATATCGCATTGGAGACCATGATTATAGAATATTTTACGGAAGCAAAATTCACTCAGAATTGAGTGCTGACTAATTAATTTAGTTAATTTCAACTACATATGTCTTTTGTGCCTGTTTTTAATTGTTTACATTGCAGTATATCCATTAAGCCGTTTCTAAGACGTAACTGTTGGGTGCAACAGTTGCCGACAGTTTCCCAACAGTTGAGCTGAACAGCTACGTCTTATGAATGCGCCCATTTATGCAACGGCAAGATTTTGTTATTAATTAAATTTGGAATATCAAGTTGCACTAAATTTCAGATTGCATATTCGTATTCGGCAAATATTGGCTCAGAAATTCAGATTCGCGTATATTAAAATTTGATATTCGTAACACTAGTATTACATATGTATTATTTTTATTTTTCAAAGTGGGAACATTTTTGGTTTCACCCCTCAAAAAGTTGAGGCTTGATGCAAAAAAGGATCTCAAGAAATTTCACGCCCTGGTACCACACCTTCCTGAGCCGACTAGCGGTGGAAATTTTATTAAATTGCATTTATACGTCATGATGACCCACAAGTCGAATAGTATGACCACATCATTAAAAATTTGCTTCTAAAAAGTTTATGTCGGTGAAGTTTTCAACAGCTTTTGTCTTACCGACTTTTATCTAAATCGTATATTTAACAAAATAAACAGCATAATATCGAAAAAGCCATAAATTTTAAAATTTCGGTAAACTTTTTCGTTCACTAAAAATTGAAGTTGTTTCTTCAGTTATTTGGGTCGCTGAACGAAAATCTGAACTCCAACTTTTTTTCATCAGTTTTAGCTTTCGTTATATCGAAAATGCACTTGCACGACATACGAGTATATTATTAGATGAATGGTTTGCCCTTTTCAGTAAAAAAAAAACCAAAATTTTACACCAAAATTGTCTAAGCCTAGCGAATTGTTTCGAAATTCCCCCAATTAGTTTCAGAGATATCGCAAAAATTTTAGCCTAAAAATTAACAATTTCGTAAAAAATTAAAATATTTTTGTTTAAAAATTCATAAAAAAAAATAAAAATACACCAACGGTCCCATTTTTTTGTGCAGAACCATGTAGCTTAAAATATTCCAAAAGGAAATTAACCATTTTTAGTTTAAATTGGTGCATAACTTTTGATTTTGTTCACAATTTAGTGAGACAACTTTTACAATTTTAATGAAATTTTTCATTTTTATCCAAAGAAATTTAATTATTTTTGGCATGAGTTCGGTTTTAATTTAATTTTTCAATTAAATTATATTTTTATTTAGAGATAAATGTGAACCATGTAGACAAAGGAAATTTAGACTGCGCGGAGGGTTGAACTGACGTTTCGATAGCTTCCGCTAATCTCATAATTTTTAGGTTCAAACTTTTATGATATCTCTGAAACTAATGGGTGGATTTCGGAACAATGTTCGCTAGGCTTAAAGATAATTTTGTTGTCGAATTTGGTTTTTCTTTTTACTGAATAGGGCAAACTATTCTCCAGTTATGCTAATATATGTCGTGCACGCATATTTCCTTAATTTGTTTATCAATTAATTTTACACATTTTAAAACATATTATTTTCAAGCCCATGAATATGAATAAACATTTCAAAGCGTATTTTTCCCTAAAAAATGTATAAAACTTAACAAATTGAAATGTCACTGAATACACAATTTAGCACCAAGTCGGTTAAAATATGTGGGTGGATTGTCTGATACTCAATGAGTGAGGAGTGTGCAATTTATGCACAAAATAATACACATAACTTAAAAATATATATTATTTAATGTAAATTATGATGTTTTCCACAAAAATACAACAAATTTCTTAATATTCTGAAACAAGGCATCGTCAACAAGCACATTTTTGTTTCACTTTTTAACGCAGAAAAGGCGGCAGATTGTTCAGATTGAAGTGATTAAGTTGAAGTGAAACAAAATTGTTGTTTGGTTAAATGTTTCTTGGAGACGAACGCATCTGTCAAGTGAAATTGTATTATGACAAATAATTTTAAAATTACTTTGGACATTAAAACCCTGTAACTCTTAAATTTTTTGGATGACATTATCTACAATATATACTAGTGATGTTACGAATGTTCGTATTCGAATCGCCGAATATTCGGCTCTTTCAAGACATTCATATTCGCCAAATTCAAGCGAATATTTCACGAATATTTTGCGAATACGTTCCAAAAAACAATGCGTAAAAAACTACAGAAAATTAAACAAAAAATATAAATTTCTAATAATTTTTACTTCAAACCCCCTTTTTCTCTAACGCAAACTAATAATCTTCTTTTAGTAAAGAAAAAAGAAACAAAATATATTTCACAACGACATGGTATTTAAAAAGTAAAGTCTTTTTAAATTAATTAATTAATCATATTAAAGTAATAATTAAAGCTCAGTAGATGAATGTTGAATTTAAGAATAAGAGTTTTGAAGTATTTTCTCCTTCAAGCCTATTGAGACGCGGTCTGTAAATACGCACTGTACCAATAAACATTCGCTCGCTCGGAACAATCGCTGGTGTTGTCACTAAATATTGATTGGCTATATGTAAAAGAAGCTCGTATTTTTTTTCTTACTTACTTTCCACCAAAAATTTAAAAAAAGTAATATTTAGGTGCTAAGTTAATAATTTCAAATTCAGTCATCGGAATGTCCCAATAATGTTAAATACCTATAGTATTGTGACAGTTTTTCTCAATTTATTGTTATTGACGCAAAGGGTAGATTTTTTTCAATTAAATTGGAAATATCATGTTGCACTAACTATTTAGATTAAATATTCGTATTCGGCGAATATTGGCTCAGGTATTCGTATTCGCGAATATTAAAAATTGATATTCGTAACATCACTAATACATACATATGTAAGTATATTTCCTTCATTGTTTCTGAAAATTGGTATTTAATTTAATTGGTTTTTTTGCAATAATTTCTTGAGCTTTTGTGTTTTAATTTTTAGATCTTATCTTTGTCGTGTTAATTTGTATTACTTTTTTTTAATAGATTTATGCAAATGTGTCAAGCGAAATGCCATTATTGCTAATGAGTAAGAGTAGGCCCAAATATGACCACATCAACACCAGACAAAATGCCATACAATATTTAAGGGCTTAAAGTGTCAAGTATTTGACACTAAAAAATTGTGTATATGTCAATAAGGACTAATTTTAATATATACAAACATACATATGGGGCATTCCACGTCAAATCGACCAGTTTGTGACCCGACCCCCTTCGATTTTTAAATATGTTTTGGGACGTATTATACGCAACGTTCATAGCAATTTTCAGTATATTAGTCCCACCAGGGTTGTAGTAATATATTTTTCAAAATTTTGAGAGAAAAAATATTGATTAATTGTAGATCAATAACAAAAATTGATATGTTAAAAAAGTAGGGAATCATTTTCTTCGTCTTTAAATGCTCTTTCAGAAAAACAAAAACGAAAATTTCGGAGTAATTATCACTTAGCTATTAACGTTTCAAAATGAAAATCGACATTTATAGCATTAAGTCATATGTGAATAGCCCCTTAATACATGTTTCTAGTGTTTTTGTGCAATTAATTTCAAAAAGGTACAATTTTAGACAGCAATTGGTACAATTTTAATATCTCATGTGCCATCCCTGAGTCAAATGCTTATACTTTGCAAGAAATATTACAAGATTTTTTTGTGACATTTTTCCATTACGAGACCTGCACCAGATCTTCAGAGAAGCTTTGTGTTGGGGCAAACAAAGGAAAGCAATAAAAATGAATTCAAGGCACTTACTGCATTAAAAAATAATTTTTTTGTTGGTAATTTAACTGTCATTTGAAAATATATCAGAATACTATTCTAATAAATTTTGCATATTTCAAAGAGAATATCAAATTGAAAATTTAATTAAATTGGCTACTAGCATGATATATCGATGGTGTTGCGTGAAAAGGGCCAATCTCAACCCATTTTACATTTTTTTAATCAACACAATCGATATATCATACTAGTAGCCAATTCAACTAAATTATCTGTTTGAATACTGTCAGTTTGTTAACTATATAGTTTGCATTTAATTTGTATATCCATCCCTACAACTAAAAAAATCATCACATACCACACATCTGAATACGCTGTCGTCCTAGTTCTGTTTTATGACAATTATGCGTATAATTAAAAAGAAAAAACAAAACAAAAATATTGCATAAAACAAAGAACAGCAATCACTGCAAAGATATGGTTTAAAAATCAGTTTTTTCTTGGATTTCCATTCGGTTATTATATATTAAATGGTCAAGTGGGTAATAATGTTGGCCAACAACAGTGCAGAAGTACGTACAAACTGACTTGAATACGTCACATATTTTCTTTTCGTGTTGTAGGCATTTTACTCATTCAAAATTCAGCCACAACAGTCAGAAGAGTCATTCATACAAAGAAATTTATTATTATTTTTTTGTTTAAAATTAAAATAATCATAATAAGTTTGCACCAAAGAATGTTAATGGTAGAATGTACAGCTGCTGTTGCTGATAATAATGTTGCTGGTGTGGAACAGCGTTGCCAGTTTAGCCTTTTCGAGGCTAGTTTTAGCCTCTTTTTCGTCTTTTAGCCTCGAAATTTAAGTTTTAGCTTCGTGGCCTTTTTATCCTTTTTTAGGGTTCCGATACACCAAAAGTGTAAAGGAACCCTATAGTTTTCGCTACGCTGTCCGTTCGTCTGTCCGTCTGTCTGTCACAGGCTGTTTTCCCGGGAACCGTAAGAGCTGCCAACCTGAAATTTTCACAGGATATGTAGAGCTTTTGCCGCTACAACAACAAATATATGACAGTTAAAAATTAAAGGGTGTTCTAAGGCGAGCAAAGAAAAATGTTAAAATACTAATGTAATGTTTTCTCGGGAACCGTAAGAGCTACGGACCTAAAAATTTTCACAGAATATATAAAACTTTGACCGCTACAACAATAAATATATGACAGCTAAAAATCAAAGGGTGTTCTAAGGCGAGCAACGAAAAATGTTGAAATACTAATGTAATATGCAGACACTTATATATAGACACTTTAAATGTTCAAAGTTCGTGTTAATTGGTGTACTCTGTAGAATAAACTACACCAGTTAACACCGATATTTAAAACAATAAAAATTAAAGGGTATTCTATTAGTTATTGTAATTTTGACTATGTAATTGAGACAATATGCTGTATCTTGGAAACCGTAAAATGTAAAATCTTGAAATTTTAAAACACGATAAAACTAAAAAAAATCCAAAATTAAAAAAATTTCAAAACGAAAAAAACGCTAAAATGAAAAAAGCACTTAAAGGAAAAAAGCGCAAAAATTAAAAAAATCGCTAAAACGCAATATATCACAAAAATTAAAAAGATCGCCAAAAAAAATTAAAAATCGCCAAAAAATGAAAAAATCACAAAAACGTAATAAAAACGCAAAAACCAAAAAAAAAAGCGCCAAAACTAAAAAATCGCCAAAAACCAAAAAAAATCGCCAAAACGAAAAAAGTGTCAAAACAAAAAAAATCGCTAAAACTAAAAAACCACAAAAAACCGAAAAAATCCCCAAAAACGAAAAAATCGCCACAACTAAAATAAATCGCTAAAACTAAAAATATCGTCAGAAAGTGAAAACGTTAAATAAATGCCATAACCAAAAAATCGCCAAAACTAAACAAATCGGCAAAAAACAAAAAAATTTCAAAAAAAATTTAAAAAACACAAAAAGCGCCAAAACAAAAAAAAACCAAAAAAAAAAACAACGAAAAATAAAAAACTAAAATTAAACAAGAAAGCACAACGAAAAAACTGCCAAAATGATAAACGGCGCACAAACAAAAAGGGATATACATATGTGTATTCGTACGGAACACTTCGTGTGCGAGCCAAAGTCGCACTTTACTTAATTTATTATTTTTCTTATTTAGCCTCAAAAAGGGATTATGTATTTTTTCCATTTGTTATTTTCTTACGTTTCAACATTTCATAATAATAATTTTTAGTATTTAATATACGGCAAATAATGTCGAATGTACGTATTATTTCATTATTATAAAAATCTAAGTGACCTTAAGATGAACTAATAGAGTTATGGATTGTAAATTGATCTTAATTCAAAACTACAAAACTGAGATCGATTAAACTTTAAAACTTTCTAGGTCAATCAACAGCTGAACGTAATTTAGCTAAAAGTGCGAAATTCAGAATTATTTAATATATTTAAGGCGAGGAGCTTGAAAATAAAATATTTTATACAATTTGTGCGAAATAAAAATTTCTTCGGTGTGTGGGTAAAGCCCTTATGACACTTGCTTTTTTCCGTCTTTTCTTAATCTAAGATTAAAAGAGTGAAATAGGATTGCAAGAAAGAGAGGAATATACGAAATATATATTTTCGTTTAGAGTTTTGTTGTTGTTTACTTTCAATGTTGCCTACTTTTATTCTCCGAATGAACGATAATTTGGAAAAATTAGCGCTTAATTTCCTATATTTGGGTTTGAACTAAGGTTTTTTTATTCCCGGACTTTTTTGATTCCCGGGAGAGCGGGAAATAAAAAATAAATTCCCGGGATGCCGGGAATTCCCGGGAATTTAACAACGTAATAAAATATTAACCAAAAATTTTAACCTCCAAAATCCATTGATGTTTATATGAGCAAATTGAATCATTTTTTATTTTAAACAGAGCTTTATTTTAAAAGTATTTCACAAACAAAACAGTTTCTAAAGAAATGAGATAAAAAAGCAAAAAACTTAACAAATCACAGAAACAAAAAGATTTAAAGAAAATTAGGTAAAACAGAACATTATTGACATTTTAAAGAAACTTCGTATTTAAAAACTATTTTAGACCGAGCAAAAAGAGAGCATACAAATCATTAGTAAAATCACTGATGAACGGAAATCAAAGTAGTTTTATTTCTGGTCATTCATCAATGATTTTAACTAGGGATGTAACGATACGCCGTTTTGCCGATCCGATACCGATGCCGATATTTAAAAATAAATATCGCGGATACCGATTCCGATACCGATACGAATATTGAAATTGAGTTTAAGTTTAGATTAACAAAACTCAAGCGCAATTTTTTTATTATACAAAATTACATTATAAGAGAGAATATTTAAAATTGATAAAACATTGGAAGTAATTTTTAAGGACCTAAATTTTCTTTGCTTCCAAAAAATCTATATTAAAAATATGCAGATAATTAGTAGAAAAGCAAGAAAAATGTTTAATTCCTTTATAATTTTAAAAAATACTCGCCATGCTTTTTAAAAAATCGATTTTTTTAAAGGACATTTATCAACTAATATTTTTCTAAATAACTTAATAGTATAATTATTAAAAGACTTCTAAGTTTATATTTATTCACTTAAATTTACATGAAAATACAGTTCTGAGTTTAAATTCGGATAAAAAAATTGTGAAAATGGGTAATTTTTTATAATTTTTCCTTGAGGAAAAATCATTATAGAATACCGAAAAACAAATTTGTCCTAGCATCGCTTCCACCGAATTGGTAATCGAAAAACAGAACTTCTTGCAATGGCAAGGATATGTAAAACTAATTAGAAATTATCCACATTTGCAATACTTCCAGATCGCGAATTTTACATTTTCATGACTTTTTTGGAGAATCTTTTTTTTTTTTTTGCTGGAATAAGATTTATAAAACAACGACTTGAACTTGAATTCATGGTAAAATTAACAAAAAATAAATAATTTTTTTTACAAAATAACAGCATAAAATATTATTAATTTTTAAAATTGATATTAATAAGATTTAAAAAATAACGAAGTGAATTTAATTCATGGTAAAATCGAACAAAAATAAATTATTTGTTAAAAAAAAACTGAAAGAATTTTTAAAAGTATCGTCGTATCGACAGTAAAATATCGCCGATACCGATGTATCGGAAAATCTGAAGTATCGCCGATATATCGGTATCGGTATTCGTTACTCCCTAATTTTAACACGTGGTTGTCAGAGGGCGGAAGTGATCAAAAGAGTGATTAAAAAGTTATCTAGGATAAATGTTGCAGTCTTAGAATATTAAATTCAGTCCTTTACTTCTTGGTATACAATGAAAATTATGTGCCCTTGAATAATTTTTACTTTTATATTCTTTGTTGCAAATGGATTTTTAAAACAGTCAATAGCGGATTTCAGTGTTTGATGCAAGTGGTCTTGCGAAAGTGCAAATGCAAAGTATTGTAGCTTTTTTTGAAATTTAATGTCTTGTTGTTGTATTTCATAAAAAAAGCTACGATATTTTGTATTTGCACTTTCGCAAGACCATTTGCATCAAAAACTGACCACACTAATGTATTAATTATTTCATCTCACAATCGGTTTCATATTCAAGTAACACAATTTTCTGTTGTTAAGAAAACATTTTCGCCCTCTACAGAAGTTGCCCGCATAGTTAAGAGGAAGTTGTATAAATTATCAATATTTTTCGTCCTTTTTCCGCTGTCTCTAAATAATTTCATCTGCTTTATTAATAGTAGCGTTTAAAGTTTGCTCGAAAGTCCTATCTTGCATCATCGTCATCTGAAGTAATATCTGTTTCCCCATTTTCTTCGCCATTAAATGCATCAAAAAACTTGCATCGATTTTCTGAATATTTAATTACCGTGCATTTTGATGCATATTGAAAAAAAAATTTGGTTCCCTTAAATAATTAATTAAAGACACAACATTTTTTCTCTTCGTCCTTCAATCCAAAATAATTTCATATACAGCTGTTTTGAATTACCTGCACAGTCAACTTTTCAGGGATTTTTGTGCAGATAAATCAAAATGCTGTTGTGTTAAATGTACTTATCTGCCTTAATGTGCAAGTAAGCACAATTAATAAGTGTGTGCAGGTAACTTTGATTTTTTATATGAAAATAATTTAAAACTGTAAAAAAATATTTTAAAGGTACAGGTACACAAAAAAAAATAAGTTTCATATTTGATAACAAAAATCCCGATACATATTCAAATATTTTTTTTTTCAAATTTCCTGTGATAAAGAAATTCGCTATATTAATAACAAAAATCGCAAAAGTATAAACTTTTTAATTAATAAATAAAACTATTTGAATATAATAGGATATTCAACAATAAATTTACTTGAAATGAATAAAAATAAAAATTTTGTTAAAAAATTTTAGGCTATTTTTTTTTGTTTTGAATTTATTTATTATCTATCGATTGATTTATACACTTTTCAATAGTTGTTTATTTTATTTTATATTTTTAATTACTGTTTGTTAATTTAACTTCAAACTAGTATCGATTTAACCCTCCGATGAGTGACAGTTCTGAACTTCACGGCCGTGTGAAAAGGTCCCTACGGACCTTTTTTGTAAATCATGTTTTTTTCATATAAAAATTTTTTTTTTGATTTTTTTTGTTTTTATTATTTATAACTAAATTCTACATACAAAAATAATTTTTTTCAGTTTTTTAAATTTTTTTTTGTTTGAATTTTCTTAAGATTATTATAAAAAAGTTTAAAAATTATTGTTGTTGAGCGTGTAGTTCTTGTCCCCGCCCTGTGCGCAAGTGTTGCAGCGATGTAAAAGTGTGCTATGTTCTCCGCAAACAGCGTTGCCGCAGCCGAAGCAGTATGCCCGCGTTTTCCGCTGCCGCCCGTACTCAGAACGGCAAAGGCGACATGACGGTCTACTTGACCTAGCCGCAAACGACGGTGCATTGCCTTCCATCGGTCTTGGTAATACCTGAAATGAAAAGAAAAATAAAAAACAAATAAATATATATTCTATTCTTGAATTTGAAGATGTTTTTCTTACCCTGACATCGAATGCTTCCATCGCATTGCGTATCCTTGGATATGAGGTTATATGGTTGTTCAGGGCACGTTCTTCGATATTTGGTGTGGCCAATTGTTTCGTTAGCAGTAACAAGAACGACCGCCGTCTGTCACTCCTTTTTATAGGCTTCATTTCGTTGTATATTGTAAAAGCAGCCAATGCAGCGACGTCCAGCATATTATAAAACATGGCCAACGACCATCGTTGTGTTGCTCTTTTGCAGCTGTAAGTGCCTAGCATTTGATCCATGGTATCAACGCCGCATTTGTTGGCGTTGTAATCTAATATGGCATAGGGCTTCCGCTTCTCGGTTTGCTCGTCAACACGGCAGGTGTAGTGCATTGTGGAGAGCACGTTCACCACTTTATTTTTTTTTCGGCACGTATGAGCATAACGCTATATCCCCTTCGTTGAACCCAAATAATGTACTATTGATGGTGCGCTTTGGGTTCTTCTTGAACTCCTGTGGAATGAATGTTTAATTGTAGCGCACTGTACCAACATATGCGGTCTTCCTCCTTATCAAAATACGCGCCAAGTCAAGAGTGGTAAAGAAATTATCCGCGTATATAGTACGGCCAGCATCTAAATATTTTTCCACAAGATCCTGCACTACGTTCTGCCCATGGTTTATCTCCCGTTGTTGGTTTGGCAGTTTTCCAGAATATATCATTCCCTTCACAGGATAATAACTCTGTGAGTCGCATAACCACCATACTTTCAAACCATACTTAACTGCTCATCAACTGTTAGTGCTTCATGAGGAGTGTAAGCTGCTGCCAAGTTATGTTGCAACATTTGCCAAATATCGTCAATAGCCGCAGTTTTGCTGTTGATGACTAGCTGTTGACGAGTATTTCCATTGTCGAATCGAATAAATTGCTTTATACACATTAAGCGATCGTACGACAACGCAGCTTTCTATATTGGGCAACTCGTCGCGCCCCATAGTTCCATAGCTGGTTCATGGTTTGATCTTGTGAGTCCAGCATACAAAATAATAGCTACAAAGGCGTCAAACTCTTTCACTGTCACTGGCTTCCACTCCTTTTTCTTCGTGGGATTTGCCAAATTCCATGCAGCTGTAACCTCCCTGCCTTTAAAATTTGTTTCACGTAGCACTGAGTGTATTATTTCCTGTGTCATGATTGAACGCATTATTGTATAGGGGCCGTGTATATTTCCTGTTGGTCCTGGTTTCTTTCTTGTGAAGTCGACCACGTTATGATTACGAGTGCGTGATGTTGGTGGTGCTTTTTTACTCCATTGAGTGCCATCTTTACCAATATAGTAACTTTCATTCGTTTCCTGTCCACCATTTTCTTCCTCTTCATCATCAGTATCTTCATTTAGCTCCACGTATCCTTCAGTTTCAGCATCTGACTCTTCAGCAGGTTGGTATGTGCGATCTTCATCACCCTCAACTTCATAATTATCAATTGCAGCAATATCAATTTCTTCATCCATGTCTTCGTCCATAAAATCAGCAAATCTACTATCAGCTGCACGCCTTTCATCCGCAGTAATTTGCTGGTAACATGTACTACGGCGTACAACCATTTCAGCAACGTCCAAATTAATTGCATCTGCCATATTTATATTTTTGTTTGTACCACACTCGATTTTACTCTTCGCTGTCTAAACTTTGACTGATTTGGTTTACGAAACTACAACTTCTTTTATACTCTTTCGTACGTCTACCTGAACTCAAGACATTTAGGGATTACTTCATCATCATTTTAATTTTTTTATTGTTTCAACACATAATTTACTTGTTCTGAACACAAAGACCTGAACTCAGACATTAGGGATGATGATAAAAACAAAAAATTCTAAGAACTGGTTTATTGCTAGTAGTATAAAATTAGAATATTGTGCCTTTCCTTGAAAGCAATAAAGTTCATGTCTTCGAATTTTTCTTAGATTTTTTTGTTTTTATTATCATCCCTAATGTCTTTGAGTTTAGGTCTTTGTGTTCAGAACAAGTAAATTATGTGTTGAAACAATAAAAAAATTATAATGATGCCCAAAAACATGCATTTATTAGTGAAATTCAGTACAAGGTCCATACGGACCTATTCACACGTCCGCGTACTATTCTCACTAAAACCTCAATACCTCCTAAAGTAACGATCCGATCGGCTTGATTTTTTTTCCAAAAGATGCGCAACAAAATACTATTGGAATACTTTGGGGGGGGGGGGGGGGGGGTTGTAGTGTCCGAAGTAGGAGTAATTTCAGTTTGAAAAGGCAAGAAGGTCCCTAGGGACCTACTCACTCATCGGAGGGTTAAGCACCTTCTGTTTTGAAATCCAACGCAACAGTCACTCTACCAAAAACACTGTTGGAAATTGACAGCAAGAAGTTCATATAAACTTACTCTACATCATGGTGAAATAAGTATGCAGGTGACCGCATAAGGGAAGCAAATACAACAATACAACAAAAAAATAGATGATGCTTGTCAAAAATATATACGTGCTGGACGTGGATTATACACAAAACTACCAGAGCAAAATATAATCAGCTGACGTTATGCTGCCACCTGTATACTTATTTCACCATGCTCTACATATACATAAATTTATATGGTTGTGCTTTGATCGTAAGCAGGGCTGCTAGGTCTATTTTATCACGCTCCCCAAATTTTAAAAAACATTTACCCAAAAAATCTCCTGTTAAAAGGAAAATCCCCAAGAAAATCCTCATTAAAAAAAGTTTTATTTTTAAGTTTAAACGATGAAATAGTTCATGAAATTTTTTGCGTGAAACTTTTTTTATGGTCAGGGAAAAAATTTAGGTAGAAAAAGTGGTGTGAAATGAATGTTTAGATGATTCTTGTCAAGTTTCTTTACACCATTTGCATCTATACAGTTGCAAGAAGCAAATAGAAATGCTTCATGAAATATTTGAACATGTAAATTTAGTCTATATTATTCACGCACTTTTATATTATGTATCAGGGGATCATTTTTATCACATATAAAGTGTTACGAAAGTTTACATACGGCTGAAAATGTTAAAGTTTTTTAACAAATTACACTATGTATGTCGCAAAATTTTGCAATTTGGGCTCCCTACTGGTAAAGTTAATTAGTTTCCCTGAATTTAATGTTTTTCGAAGCAAAAGTTCGTTCGTATTCGCTATATTAGCGACTTAAATCTTTCGTAGTAAATTACCACCATAAAAACGATTTTAATACTTTTAGGATGATTTTCAAATTTAAATTTAGCTAATTTGATTATGTATGTACAACATTAAGAGATTCTATGACTTTTTTTCGCCAAAATTAAAAATTTTTTAGGAAAAAATATTTTTATTTTTTTTTTACTTTTTTGCTCAAAACGATTTTTGGCGAGTGAACATTACAGTGCTATTTTGTTTTATGTAAGTTTACTAGAATTTAGAAGACTAAAACTCGAAAATTGTAAAGTTTGAATTCTACAAACTTTTTTGCGAAATGAGTAAATTTTTCGAAAAAAAAGATGCAAATTCATGCTGAGTGCTATTAATATAAAATGCTTCTACCTTGTGGTCAAATTTTTATTTTAAAGTATTTAAAAAATCATGCGAACAAATAAAAAAACTTCTCCAAAACAAAAAGATTTATCCAAAAAGCAAAAACTGATCAAACTGAAACCACTTGCTAAAAAAAATATTCTTAAAAAATATTAAGTTATTTCCAAAGTGAACCACATGAACTCAATAAGTCTACTTTTTCTAACAAAATCTATTCTGGAGAAACATGTAGTCTACTTCTTTTTGTCGTAGTGGAGGAATTAGAGCCGTTAAAAAGAAAAATATTGACATGAAGTTAATACTAAACTCAAAATTTAGCTAGATATATTTAGTTATATAGATCAAAGGAAAGAAACTTTTAAGGAATTTCCCCAAAAACCCAATTGTATTTTTGAAATAACCCCAATGGAAACCCCAAAAACTAAATGCACATTTTCATCCTTTTTTGTAATGACAATTCCCCTAATTTGGGGTAAGAACCCCTAAGCTGGCAGCCGTGATCGTAAGTTTGCTGTTAAGTATGTACCTATGTATGTAGGTGTTTCTTGTTAAGTATGCTGCTTGTTGTTAAGTATGTACATATGTATGTAGTTGTGTTTGTTTACGCTACATTTACACATGAAAGTACTTTCATTAAATTTTTGTATACGTATTATCAACGAAAAAGGAAATAGTATTCATTTCTCTGTCTTTCTCATAGCTCTATCAAAAGTGTGTTAGTGAAAAAGTGGGAGTGTATTGCGACTTTCTTGCAATTACTTTCATGTGTAAATGCTAAGTTAGCAAGAGAATAAAAGCAGAAAGTTCTCATCAGAGTTGCCAATTTAGCGCCTTTGGCGTTAGTTGTAGCGCTCTTTGGTGTAGTAAAACCCGCATTTTTTCTCTGTAGCGCCTTTTTAAATAAAGCGCTGAATTGGCGCTTTTTTGTCTAAACAATTTTGGACATTTAGTTATATTGACTTTACAATAAAAATTAATTAAACATTTTTATCTTAAAAAGATGTATCCAAAGCTATTGGTAACAATATTTTGTTTCAAAATTTACCAATTTGCATAAACATATTTGGGTGTAATTGTGCTGAATTTCATTTTTATAAATTTGTTATTGAATTCCCAATGCTTATTTGACATCAATATTTTCTCATAAGCTCTATTTTGTACGGCTATTTTATTCTCGAATAGAATTTTACTTTAGGTATTGTAAGTAAACTTTGACAACAGTCTACTTTCAGCCTTTGGCCGATTCTTATGCAGAAAACCGTGCCAAAGTGATTTATGTGGTTCCCTGCACCGTTATTTCAAAATTTAACTCTATAATAACCTGAAATATTGAAAACATGTAGTGCGAAGAGTCTAACATGCATTTTCTCTCCTGTAAACGAAATAAAAATTTATGTTTTTTGAAGACAGCGCTATTTGGTTATGAATAGTTCACAACACTGGTTCTCATTTAGCTCAGTCAAGTGTTGCATACTGAAAGATTTTCAAACATAAAACAAAATCTTCTATTTTTTATATGCATTTAATATATAATAATTTTAACTATTTGGCTATCAAATGTGTTGGCAGTACTTTTTTCAAATTACAGAGTAATTGTCAAAATAAAACATTTATTTAACAAAAAATTATTTAGAAACTAGTTTATTATTGAGCAAACAGTTAATTGAAAAAAATTGGGCAGTATTTTTTTCTGTGTAGGTATACAAGATGCACTCGAAAATCGATTTTGAGGAATAACCACAGAAAACAAATATTTTGTGCAGTTAAGTCAAAATGCAGTTAAGATTGAATTTTTGTATGAAAATTGTGTTAAAGTACCAAAAATTAAAGGCATTTAATTAAAAGTGCAGGTATAGAACTTGCACTTAAGATACGTAGTTGTATGGAATTTTAAAGAATAGTGACACAAATTAATATTTTGTGCTGTTAAGTCAAAAAAAAAAACGCCTAAAAAAGACAGTTAAATCGAAACTAGTTTACACTTTGAGCCATCGTTAGTTTCTTTCCCTTTACATAGATATTATTTCATGATGAACGAAAACAATTTAAAGAGGATTTTTGGGTGCCAAAATAGTACTTTTTTATGTATATAAATATATTTTTAAATCCGGGAATTCCCGGGATAGCGGGAAATGACAATAAGCGATTATCCCGGGGAAAACCCTAGTTTGAACCTAATGAATGGACAGCACTGTAACGTTTTAAGCCCGAAATGTTAATTTCAAGTTTAAAATTTTCAGATTTTTTTGACAGCTTACGCTTTTTTATCGATTACACATTTTAATATTTTGACGTTTTGGAATTTTTGTAATATATAGCCGAATTCTTCGCTATCAAGAAGTTCATATAAACTTACTCTACATCATGGTGAAATAAGTATGCAGGTGACCGCATAAGGGAAGCAAATACAACAATACAACAAAAAAATAGATGATGCTTGTCAAAAATATATACGTGCTGGACGTGGATTATACACAAAACTACCAGAGCAAAATATAATCAGCTGACGTTATGCTGCCACCTGTATACTTATTTCACCATGCTCTACATATACATAAATTTATATGGTTGTGCTTTGATCGTAAGCAGGGCTGCTAGGTCTATTTTATCACGCTCCCCAAATTTTAAAAAACATTTACCCAAAAAATCTCCTGTTAAAAGGAAAATCCCCAAGAAAATCCTCATTAAAAAAAGTTTTATTTTTAAGTTTAAACGATGAAATAGTTCATGAAATTTTTTGCGTGAAACTTTTTTTATGGTCAAGGAAAAAATTTAGGTAGAAAAAGTGGTGTGAAATGAATGTTTAGATGATTCTTGTCAAGTTTCTTTACACCATTTGCATCTATACAGTTGCAAGAAGCAAATAGAAATGCTTCATGAAATATTTGAACATGTAAATTTAGTCTATATTATTCACGCACTTTTATATTATGTATCAGGGGATCATTTTTATCACATATAAAGTGTTACGAAAGTTTACATACGGCTGAAAATGTTAAAGTTTTTTAACAAATTACACTATGTATGTCGCAAAATTTTGCAATTTGGGCTCCCTACTGGTAAAGTTAATTAGTTTCCCTGAATTTAATGTTTTTCGAAGCAAAAGTTCGTTCGTATTCGCTATATTAGCGACTTAAATCTTTCGTAGTAAATTACCACCATAAAAACGATTTTAATACTTTTAGGATGATTTTCAAATTTAAATTTAGCTAATTTGATTATGTATGTACAACATTAAGAGATTCTATGACTTTTTTTCGCCAAAATTAAAAATTTTTTAGGAAAAAATATTTTTATTTTTTTTTTACTTTTTTGCTCAAAACGATTTTTGGCGAGTGAACATTACAGTGCTATTTTGTTTTATGTAAGTTTACTAGAATTTAGAAGACTAAAACTCGAAAATTGTAAAGTTTGAATTCTACAAACTTTTTTGCGAAATGAGTAAATTTTTCGAAAAAAAAGATGCAAATTCATGCTGAGTGCTATTAATATAAAATGCTTCTACCTTGTGGTCAAATTTTTATTTTAAAGTATTTAAAAAATCATGCGAACAAATAAAAAAACTTCTCCAAAACAAAAAGATTTATCCAAAAAGCAAAAACTGATCAAACTGAAACCACTTGCTAAAAAAAATATTCTTAAAAAATATTAAGTTATTTCCAAAGTGAACCACATGAACTCAATAAGTCTACTTTTTCTAACAAAATCTATTCTGGAGAAACATGTAGTCTACTTCTTTTTGTCGTAGTGGAGGAATTAGAGCCGTTAAAAAGAAAAATATTGACATGAAGTTAATACTAAACTCAAAATTTAGCTAGATATATTTAGTTATATAGATCAAAGGAAAGAAACTTTTAAGGAATTTCCCCAAAAACCCAATTGTATTTTTGAAATAACCCCAATGGAAACCCCAAAAACTAAATGCACATTTTCATCCTTTTTTGTAATGACAATTCCCCTAATTTGGGGTAAGAACCCCTAAGCTGGCAGCCGTGATCGTAAGTTTGCTGTTAAGTATGTACCTATGTATGTAGGTGTTTCTTGTTAAGTATGCTGCTTGTTGTTAAGTATGTACATATGTATGTAGTTGTGTTTGTTTACGCTACATTTACACATGAAAGTACTTTCATTAAATTTTTGTATACGTATTATCAACGAAAAAGGAAATAGTATTCATTTCTCTGTCTTTCTCATAGCTCTATCAAAAGTGTGTTAGTGAAAAAGTGGGAGTGTATTGCGACTTTCTTGCAATTACTTTCATGTGTAAATGCTAAGTTAGCAAGAGAATAAAAGCAGAAAGTTCTCATCAGAGTTGCCAATTTAGCGCCTTTGGCGTTAGTTGTAGCGCTCTTTGGTGTAGTAAAACCCGCATTTTTTCTCTGTAGCGCCTTTTTAAATAAAGCGCTGAATTGGCGCTTTTTTGTCTAAACAATTTTGGACATTTAGTTATATTGACTTTACAATAAAAATTAATTAAACATTTTTATCTTAAAAAGATGTATCCAAAGCTATTGGTAACAATATTTTGTTTCAAAATTTACCAATTTGCATAAACATATTTGGGTGTAATTGTGCTGAATTTCATTTTTATAAATTTGTTATTGAATTCCCAATGCTTATTTGACATCAATATTTTCTCATAAGCTCTATTTTGTACGGCTATTTTATTCTCGAATAGAATTTTACTTTAGGTATTGTAAGTAAACTTTGACAACAGTCTACTTTCAGCCTTTGGCCGATTCTTATGCAGAAAACCGTGCCAAAGTGATTTATGTGGTTCCCTGCACCGTTATTTCAAAATTTAACTCTATAATAACCTGAAATATTGAAAACATGTAGTGCGAAGAGTCTAACATGCATTTTCTCTCCTGTAAACGAAATAAAAATTTATGTTTTTTGAAGACAGCGCTATTTGGTTATGAATAGTTCACAACACTGGTTCTCATTTAGCTCAGTCAAGTGTTGCATACTGAAAGATTTTCAAACATAAAACAAAATCTTCTATTTTTTATATGCATTTAATATATAATAATTTTAACTATTTGGCTATCAAATGTGTTGGCAGTACTTTTTTCAAATTACAGAGTAATTGTCAAAATAAAACATTTATTTAACAAAAAATTATTTAGAAACTAGTTTATTATTGAGCAAACAGTTAATTGAAAAAAATTGGGCAGTATTTTTTTCTGTGTAGGTATACAAGATGCACTCGAAAATCGATTTTGAGGAATAACCACAGAAAACAAATATTTTGTGCAGTTAAGTCAAAATGCAGTTAAGATTGAATTTTTGTATGAAAATTGTGTTAAAGTACCAAAAATTAAAGGCATTTAATTAAAAGTGCAGGTATAGAACTTGCACTTAAGATACGTAGTTGTATGGAATTTTAAAGAATAGTGACACAAATTAATATTTTGTGCAGTTAAGTCAAAAAAAAAACGCCTAAAAAAGACAGTTAAATCGAAACTAGTTTACACTTTGAGCCATCGTTAGTTTCTTTCCCTTTACATAGATATTATTTCATGATGAACGAAAACAATTTAAAGAGGATTTTTGGGTGCCAAAATAGTACTTTTTTATGTATATAAATATATTTTTAAATCCGGGAATTCCCGGGATAGCGGGAAATGACAATAAGCGATTATCCCGGGGAAAACCCTAGTTTGAACCTAATGAATGGACAGCACTGTAACGTTTTAAGCCCGAAATGTTAATTTCAAGTTTAAAATTTTCAGATTTTTTTGACAGCTTACGCTTTTTTATCGATTACACATTTTAATATTTTGACGTTTTGGAATTTTTGTAATATATAGCCGAATTCTTCGCTATTGATAAAATTTTACAAAACAATATATTTGCACTGTTTTCCAAAATCTTAAAAAAACAAAATAGAGGTAGTATCATAAGGGCTTAAGCAAATTTTAAGGGTTTCCAGAGGATGTTTGAAAATTTTCGAAACAGAACGTGAGTGTTAGCGATCAGAAATATTATATTCGTGAGAGTGCGTAGTGATAATTGTAAAGGACCTCAAGAGGAAGCTTTCTAAGGCCGAATCCCAAAAATAATTTAAATCGGTCTAGACATTATGCTATACATTAATTTTTGGCACAAAAAGGGGTAAATTTCCTATAGGGCAATGCAGAGCAGATTAAAAACAGAAGCCCTTGCGCAACTACTTACTACTATCCCTTGCAGCGAATCAACAAATTCTTTGAGAAGCCATTCAGATTGAAGAAGATAAAATGTAATATACATGTTTTTGTATTTAAGATTAGTATTATTTTTCTTCTCAAATTTGGTAGAAAAATTTCAATTTAATAATGGCATCTTGCAATAACTTGAAGTTATCATTATTAAAAACTAAAATTTAATATAAAATTTTTTGGCCATTTTAGCTTTTTCTAGCCTTTTTAAAAGCCGGTTTAGCTTCTTTTTTTTTCCAGCTCCTGGTAAGACTGGTGTTGAAGATGGTGATGGCGATGGTGATTTTGTTGTGATATGACACAAAGAAATTGCTAAAGAATTACTTAAATTCGAAACAAGGGTGATGATTTTATTTTGTTATTTATATTCTCAAAAACTTTTATTGCGTTCAAATAAATAAACAAAACAAGAAAGCAAAAAAATTTAAGTAAATGATATTAAAAATTTTATGATTCTTTGTATAGCCAAAAATATTTTGACAGTTATTCAGAATATTTGGAATTTATTGAAAGCTATAATAATAATAAACTAAAAACTGTAAATGAGTCACCATTCATTGCCTGTTGCCGGTAGATCTAACAATTTTATGACATATAATATGACTCTCTTTTAGATGGTCTGAGTGATAAGAATTCCGAAAGTTCTCAAAATATGATTGTGCTGTAAAAAATACCTCCTTATTCGACCCAAATATTTTAGGCGAGTCATTTGGAAACATTAAAACTTTGTAAGCTGCCAACGCATCAACACTTCGAACCTCAAATCGTGTATTTTTGGCTTCGAAAATTAATAGTAGCCCTTTGTTCTCGACAAAGATTACACGCGTGATTTTTTTTGTCGTGTTGGTGTGAACGGCCACCATTAATTCGATACTTAAATCTGTATAGGATCCAACTATCGTTGGCACTACCGGATAGTATCGATATTTCATTTTTTCTCGTGACTATCGATGTTTTTATTCTCCAATCGATTATTATTTGAAAACAATCGATATTTTTTGCCGCTATCGATAGTAAATGATTCACTACTATTGTTGTACTAGAGATTTCTTTCAACGATCGTCAGTTAGTTAAATTGGATTTAAAAATCATTGAACTCACACATTTCTCTCATATTGAAATGTTACAAGGACTTTACTTTTGTTATTTAATGAACTTAGAAATATAGTTCTGTTTTGTTTAAAAGAATTGTTTCATTTAGCATTTTTACATATGTACATACATATTTAGTGCTTTCTCTGAGAACTATAAAACTTTGGTATTATCACGATAGCATGGTCGATATATCGATAGTTTTTCTAACTTTTGATAGTTTAGAATCGAAATATTGATATATTTTTTTTAAATATCGAAAATTTTCGATAGTGACACTATCGATAGTTTTCCATATCTACGCTGGGGCATACTGACTGCAGATTCAGTCAAATTCCAAACATAGTGAGAGCCTTACAAAGCGATATTATGCGATAATGAAAAGGTTGCAAAAAGTTTATCTAGTTTAAACCACGATAAGTTGAACTAATAAATGTAAATAAGGCCAATATAATTCCATCTTAACTTCTTCTACAAAGAAATAGGTAAAACTACACTCAAAATATTCTGTACTTAAAATTAACTAAAATTGCAATATAAAATGAATTAAAACTCAATTAAAAAGCGGTCTACTTATTTTTCATTTAAGTTTAATAAAAAGTTTATTCAACTTTAAATGTTAAAAAACTTAAAACTTAAACTTAAACTTAAAACCATAAAAAATTAATAATTCCATATTTGTTTGGATCAATTTTACTGTCAAACGAACTAATAGCAGCTTCCTCCGCAACCGATTGAAGCCGGAGTTCCTCAAGGCAGCATCATCGATCCTGTATTATATCTGATATATGCCTCTGACTTGCCGGTAAGCAGTAACATGCACATATCAACATTCGATGATGAACAAAAATGTCTACACAATACTTTAACATTGTGCAGAGAAACCTGCCCACCTATACATACAAATAAATAACCAAACTATACCTCTACACACTCAAGTAAAATATCTCGTTGCTCATCTTGGTCGTCGTCAAACATGGAAGTCCCACATAAATGCAAAGGTGACCCAAATGAAATTAAAAGCAGCTCAAATCAATTGGCTCATTGGAAGGAACTCTACTCTCAGCCTAGATTGTAAACTTCTTCTATACAACTCCATTCTTAAACAAATATGGTCCTACGCAGAAAAAATTATGATTATGATTATTTCGAACGTATTTGCTTTGTAAATCCAAATTGATTATTAGGTTAAGGTTCGTAACTGACGATGGAAGTGTAGCGGCTTCCGAAAGTGGCGCTACTCTGTTCTGCTGTTTACGTTGAAAAATTAAGTTGATGTTAATTTGTCCCTTGTTCCTTGGAATATTAATCATGCCCAATTCTTTCTGAATATAACGTTACGAACCTTAGCCTAATAATCAATTTGGATTTAGAAAGCAAATACGGTCGAAATAATCATATTAATAAACAATTAGCTACTGGCTTGAGCTTTTCACATGTTTACATGTTCACATAACATATCCTTAAGTATAAAATCAAACCAAAAAAGTTTGTCTTGAGTAGAACAAAAATCAGAAAAATGGGAATGAAGAAAAATAAACCAATGGCAACGCTGGGAAAGTGCACTTTAATATCAGCTTGAGAGTGATTTAATTCTCGTATTCAATTTTCACGAAAAAGTTGTATATAAGAATTAAAATCACATTCAACAGAGCCACCTGACAAGTGGTGATAGCAAATACACGTGAGCACTGACGATGGAAGTGTAGCGGCTTCCGAAAGTGGTGCTACTCTGTTCTGCTGTGTAAGTTGAAAAATTAAGTTGATGTTAATTTTTCCCTTGTTCCTTGGAATGTTAATCATACCCAATTCTTTCTGAATATAACGTTACGAACCTTAGCCTAATAATCAATTTAGATTCACAAAGCAAATACGTTCGAAATAATCATATTAATAAAAAATAGTATTCAAATAAATTAAAGACGTCTAAACTTAAAATCATTTAAATTCATTTTTCACAAAATTGGATAAGGCTTTCTCAAGTTATAATAAAATCTGTGGATCAACCTCTTCAAAATTCAATGTTTGCGAAAATCCGGTAATTTCACTTTATTGCGAATAAAATCAACATTTATCGATCGATTTTCATGAAACAACGATTAATTTATTAGAAGTATATTATGTACCTAGTTTTATGATCAGTCAATAGATATGGTCATTTTCACCAGTTTCGATTTATTGAACATTTTTAAAAAATAAAATTTTTTCAACTTCGTCTACAAAATAGTTTTCATCATTGTGGTCTGAATATTTTCGAAACCATTGAGTTCATAAAAAATAATGTTAAAGCGGTTTAATGATTTGTTTTAAATGATTTTGCAGCAAAATTTGATAACCCCTTTCCAAGGTATGATAAAATTAGTGGAGCATTCCCTTCAAAAATCCCAATTTAAAAAAAAAATTGTTTTTAAAAAATTATCCATAGAATTTTAAATTTGACACTGTTTTTGTAGTTATGGGACCATAACATATCAAAAAAATATATAATGGTTCTCCTTTTTTTCTTGTTCCATAGTGTATTTTATGAGTTTAAGAAATTTTTTTTAAATTGCAATTTACTGCTTATGTTAAAATATTTATTAAAGACTTACCAGTAAACCAGTTTCAACATTTGGTATTATAATTATTTTTGAGCCATCCATTATGTTGTTATCTTTCAATAAACCATCTTGAAGTTCTCTGCAAAAGAATAACAAGTACGTAAAATATTTAATATCCTGTACGAAAAAAGTTTAAAAAATTACACATTCTATAACAAAAATAGTTTAGTAACTAACAGTTAGTAACTAACAGTGTTACTTGGTAGTTATGTATTGTTGTTAACAATAACCAAGTTAGATTCAAAGGGAGCACAACAAATCCCGATAATTTTCCAAGAAAACCAAAACAAAGCAACAATGATATACAACAAAAGCCATTTGACATTATTTTTACTATTTACCTCATAAATACCAATATGTACATATCGAGCCTTTGCTGCAATAGAGCCATAACTCAAAGAACAAAATTAATTGGCATATTGTTCTTCATATTGTGCAAAAATTTCTTACAAATATCTTGTATACTCTCAACTCTTGCTAGAAGAATAAAATTTTATTTTAACATTAAGTTGTAAACTAGTTTTCTGCAAAAGAAGTTTTTTAAATTTATGACTCTATTACAGCAAAGACTCGATATAAGTACATACCTACTTACTAATGGGTGATTTTATAAGAACTATCGGAAAGTAAAAAAAAAAACACATAAAATTCAGAAAAATGCATGAAATATTTATTTGGATCGATAGTTGGGTCGATATAATTTAATGTTTGAAGATTATTTCATGCAAATGTTGCCGCGGCTGCGCCTCAAATGGTCCATCCGCTTAGTCCAATTTTGGCATACTCTTTCCAACATTTCGGCCGGTATCTCACGGATAATGTTGGCAATGTTGGCTTCCAGTGCGTCAATCGAAGCGGGCTTGTCGCTATAGACATTAGCCTTAACATAGCCCCACAAAAAATAGTCTAGAGGCGTTAAATCGCACGATCTGGGCGGCCAATTGACTGGTCCCAAGCGTGAAATAAACTGTTCACCGAACTCGCCTCTCAATTGGTCCATTGTTTCGCGTGCTGTGGCATGTGGCACCGTCTTGTTGAAACCACATGTCATGCAAGTCAAGCTCTTCCATTTTGGGCAGAAAAAAGTTTGTTATCATCGCACGGTAGCGCTCACCATTCACAGTAACGTTGTGATTCGCATCATCTTTGAAGAAATACGGCCCAATGATGCCGCCAGCCCATAATCCGCACCAAACGGTTGTTTTTTGTGGATGCATTGGTAGCTCTTGCAATGCTTCTGGCTGCTCTTCACTCCAAATACGGCAGTTTTGCTTGTTCACGTATCCATTCAACCAGAAATGAGCCTCGTCGCTGAACACAATTCTTCGCGCGCGATGAACTTTCTTAACAGAGCACGCATTTTGGTAATAAAATTCAATAATTTGCAAGCGTTGTTCGTTTGTAAGACGATTCATGATTAAATTATAGACCAAACTGAAGATGTTTGACAGTGACACAAGATACAAAACGTGCGTGAGCTGTCAAAACTAGTGTTGCCAAAAAGATAATAGCAAAAAAATCACTCGTTATGTATGTATACATCTTTTCTAAAGTGTACCACATATTTTTTCAATTTGTTTATTTTAAAATTAAGTAAGTACATACACTCTGACACTTTCGTTTAAAATTAGGTCGATAATAGTCGGCAATACTTTACAGATTATTATCGACCTAAAATTACACACCCATTATTTTTGCACAAAATGTTTTTACTAAACAAAGCGATTGGCTGCGTGCATGTTTGAACCGCGACCTCCTGACTGATAGTCTGACGTATCTACCATTCAGCCATAGCCGTATTGTACTTTATGTTAAATTTTTTCCACTTGGATTAAATATGTTTAATTTGAAAGGTTTTTTCTTTAATAAAATAACTACAAAATCGATGTAATTTTAGACAAGAAGAAATTTTCAACACAAATTTAGACAATATGTGATCCTAAATTTTAAGTAATGTTTTAGAGTGTATATATAAAATGTGTTTGGGATATAAAAAACTAAGCAGAGCCAACAAAGAAAAATACAAAATAGTGAGTAATAACAATGACAGAAGTGTCAGGTGAATGTTTAATGACATTTTTGTTTCAACTTTATTTTACGAAGCAATAGATCTCAGCTATATGTAAATAATTGTACATATTTTAAACGACATAAAGAAATTAAAATAAAAAATGTATTTTTCCAAAATATTTTTCTGTTATATAGTTTAAAGGCATATTGTAATAACGGGCGTAAATATTTTATTGTTCTACGTGACACCTGCATGTCTTACCGGATATGACTAGATATATATCCCGAAACCATTGCACTATAGTACAACTGATTATCAGTGTTGCCAATTTAGCATATTTAATGCTAGATCTGGCATTTTTCAAACTGATTTTGCATACAAAAAATGCTTTCAGCATTTTTTTATCATATTATCAGATTACCAATCTACGAACTTTTTAATATTACGGAGAAAAATATTGGAGAAATTGTTCAGAGGTGAAGACAATAAGTGATTTAAATACATAAATATTTATAACATATATGTTTATTCTGAAGATGCTCTGTCTCTTATTGTCGAATGCTAACATAGAATGTGTGTTAATCCAAAATAATCTTGCGAAAGCAGATTCATAGACAAACAGTCAATTATGTTTACTTTCAGCTATGCAAATATCTGTGGTTATAATAAAATGACTCAAGTGTTGTTAGTTTTTTGTCGGTTTTAATATGCATATTTATTTTAGCAATTAAATAATCAAAATGTTATTTTGCTTTTGTTTTATCACATATCTTTTTTTTTGCATATTCTAGCATTTTTTTCATAAAAATCTATAAGTTTTTCCTCATAAAATTTTGGAAACCAGGGGGTTATGTAATTCAATTCGAATAGAAAAATTTACGAATTCGTACAAATTGAATTATCTAGTACGATTTTCGAACATATAGTACATACATATGTATATTTACGACCGTTCAGAAATTTGTCTTTCGAACTGTACATATTTTTTCCCCCTACGGAAAACAAAAAGAAATTTTTCGGAAGCAAATGCCAAATACGTTAAATTATTCGTATTTTATACGAATGCTGTTTTGTTGTCGAAAGGAGTAAAAATATTAAAATGCTTGTAAATTTATTATGAAAAAGCATGTGAAATGTTGTAAACTAAAAATATAACTTCCAAAAGATCAAATATGATTTTCTTGCACTAAACAGAAACAAAATTTATAAGAAAAAAACGAAATAACAAGACTTTATTCTTTTCCTTAAATCTCAACAACGTTAACTACACAATATAAACACATAAATCACTGTTGATATTATATTTTTATTTTATTTTTTTATAATTAATTTTGAAAAAATAAAACTCTTTAAATTAAAAACTAAAACTTTTTACAAATATTTTTGCAGTGCATTTTGACGTTTACGCACAGCTGCTGATAACTTTAAAAGTAAAATAAGAATAGTACCAACTTCTCCACCCACACAAAACCGGGCATCACTTGCTTTTACCTGTTTTCTACCTATGCAACTCCGTATCACTTACGAACGTATTACATAAATAATACCATTTTACTTTCGAAATGAAAATTAGTATCGAAAGGTATTGTTTTTCGAATCGAAATATATAATAACCCCCAGAACAAAAGATCAACAATTCTTAAAAAATACGACTTCAAACAATATAAAATAAGAAATGTGACAACAAATAAATGGTGAAGTTATGAGCGAATAAATATTTAAAAATAACACTTTGCATGAATCCGACACAATTTTTTTCGACAGAAGGGGCACCCGACGGGTAAACTTGTGGCTTTCACCACTTTTCAATGTTAGCTCTTAAAAAAGAGATATTGAAGATTTAAAATTTCAGTTTTTGGACCATTTTTATTGGATTAAAGACGCAATTCTTAAGATAATTGGAAGAAATTTGGTTCATAAGTTATTTATGAAATACAAATATACCTTACTAAAATTTGGAGAAATCGGTCCATGTTTACACCTAGTCATCATACAAGCATCCGCCAAAATTTTACCTAAATGTCGATAGAACTCATGAATTATTTTGGATTTAGCTCAAATTTAATATGTAGATAGCTTATAGTTATAGAAATCATATTGTGAAGTTTGAACGTGATTGGTTTATTTGTATGATTGCTAAACGTCGAACAGTTTATGAAAACAGTTTATAAAACATTCTAAAAAATAAAAAATATATATTTTTTAAAATATTAATTTTAAGTAATATTAAACGTAGTTTGTATAAGCTGTTTGACAACGTACCAATCACTCGACCAAAACCACTGTTGCAAAACGGCACCAAGAAACTCAAATAAACTTACTCTTCATTCTCGCTTAAAAACCTGGTTTCGGTCAGCACTATCAGCTTTTTTGTATAGCTTGTGTGCGAAGCTTTTGTATAAGTAAAAAGCAAATACTTTTCTCGCTTCAAAACCTGCATTGTTGTGACGCTATGAAACAGCTTCTGAACAAGCTCATATTTTGAAGCAAATTATAAAGCGCTTTATTTCTTTAGTGCTTAAAAAAACATGAAAATTTTTTAATGGGAATAAGCCTTTAAGATTTTAAAATAAAGCAAAAATCATTTATTTTCATGGAACTCGGGGTTTATTATTTAACAGTAAAATTAGCAGAAACAAGGGAGACGTCTTTTATTTTTACGGGAGATGCGATTAGTTCTTGTAGCAGTTAAATTGATCCAAACAAACATTTTTTTTACGGATTTATGTCTGTTAATTTTTTAACATTTAAAATTTAATAAAACTTTTGTTAAATTTAAATTGTAGCTGAATCGTCGGTGAAGTAAATGAACTAATAAATGGCTACACTGCAAAAACCACGCAATAGCAGAGTTGTAAATGAATTAAGCTTTCTATATCTCTCCCACTTCACCACCTGTTCGCTCTACACTATCCCTTTCTTAAAGAAGGTAACACATTAATTAATCAACTGGTAGGCAAAAATTGCCTGATTGTGTTACTTCTTTTATATTACTATTTCCGGTAATTTTACGTCTAGAATATTTTGAGTGTAAATTTTTCTTTTTTTTCAAGTATGAAATAAGCTATAAAATATTGTCGACAGAGTCCACCATAATACTGTTTTGACGATTGAAAATTAGGCTTTTTCATAATTGTGTACACAGATAATCTTACTCTTTGCGAGTTTTATAAAAAACGAGACACAATTGAAAGACAAACAAAGCGAATATTAAATCAAGTTGAAAAAGATTAAATATTTTAGATTAACAAAATATAAAATTGTCATATAAAAAAACTGTATTGTTCTACTCGAATTCTTAAAATAAAATTTAGAAATTAGAAAAAATGACTAATAAATCTGTATCTTTGAAACTTGCGATCCGACCACAAAACGATGTATTTCAAAATCATAAAAGATGACCTAAGCTTTAAGAATGATGAAACTTGGACCTTATTGAAACACACGGTGAGCTACTACAGTAGGGTTGCCATTTCCTTTTTGAGAAAAAGAGGACGTCAACCACAAAAACGGGGAAATTTGGCCCAAAAAAGAGGACAACGAGCGCTCTCAACAATTCAAAAATTTCGATGTAAGTCTAACGTGACCAGAAGGTTTTCCCAAAAAGCGGGACAAGAACGACTGAAATCGGGATTCTGAAGAAAAATATGACCAAAAAGCGGGCTTTTATAAAATTTCTTGTGGAAAGCGGAATGATGACACGAGTATGATAACACGAGTATACACATGATTTCTTTTAAATATATGCAACAACACAGTTCCATATCGTTACTTGATATGCAAAACTACGTAACTAATAATTAATTGAAAATCGCATTGTTTACATCGAGGCGCATGTCCGTACAAATGTTCAAACCTTTACCATAAAAATCAACCAAATTAAAAACGAAAAAAGAAACTTAGCTTCAGGAACTTGAAATGCATACATATTTTATTTAATTTTCTCTCCTATAAGATTTAAGCAAGACATAAACTTAAAAAATCAAAAAAAAACCCGACTGCGTAAAAAAATAAAAGAAAATAACTTTAAACCGTCACAGATCCTAAATGGTCATTCGAAATTTGAAGTCGTAAGAGAAACCTAAATATGATTTTCAAATACCTGTCGAATGATACCCATTTTGATATTTTTCGCCGACTTTTTATTTTTTTCATATTCACAAAATGACATCTGTTGGCCACCATATTGAATTTTGACTACTGTTATATCTTTAGTGACACTCCCGTTATTAAGACAAATCGATTGACGTAAGAATCATCAAAATCGGCCTACGCGTTCGGTTTATATATTGCCGCAAAGGAACACACACACATACATACATATACTGATAAACACAATACCCTTCTTTGCGTCGCGCAGTCAGGTAAAAAGTAGATACGTGATTTTGCTTTTCAGCTAGAGTTGCCATTTCCATTTTGAGAAAGAGGACAGCAACCACAAGAAACGAGGACATTTCGTCCAAAAAAGAGGACAATATTTTTATAAATAAATAAATAAATAACAAAAAACACGCATTTGAAATAACAACGACAATACTTCCAACAATGCAAAAGTTTCACTGTAATACTGAATTAAAAGATGAAATATTTTATGCAATTAGTTGCATTAAATTTTGTTTTTTTGGCAAGAGGTGTAGAGAAAAAAAAGGGGTAGAAAAAATGTCACGACTTCAATTTCTTGGAATTTTTTTATGAAATCTTTGTATTGAATAATTGTCGAAAAAATAGAAATTTCAGCGTACAGAACTTTAATAGAAAGGTATTGACGATACCAACACGATTAGTGAATTTAAAGAAGTTGAGTTATTTTTTGCTATTATACAGGATTACGGTATAGAAGTTATCCGTATTTAAAATGAATGGCGCATACTCATAGTCTTAAATAAAGTTTACTTTAAAAATGTATAGCCAGTATTGCTACAAAATATTGGTTGTAAACTCTTACAGTATACTTTATTTTGGCTATGATTTGTTTTGACTATGATATGAATAAAATTTTTGTTTAAAAACAAACCATTCTCGAATTTTTCGGAGGAAGACGATTTCATAAGTCTGTTTGAACAAGTTCTGCAGTAGATAATGATCTGCCAGATGCGACAGAAATCACTTGAAAACTAAAGCGCGGCTGACAATTGTTTTCTAGTTTTGGTATATGACGTCATGTGCTAAAATTTCTTAAGTATCTCTTCATTTCTTCTATGGAAGTATTACAGCTTAGTCTAGACAAGTTCTCCAAAGCCTACTTTTTGTAGACTTAACAGAACTTCTACGAGGTGTAAGGGTGACTGCGTTAGCAATACATAGTTGCGAATATAAAGCTACATTAAGGTCAACTAACTCAATAAGAGCAGTTTTTGATACAGAAGTAGTGGACTGCAATTAATATATTCGTTCTTTCTTATCGAAGATCAAGCATTGTGGATAAACAATATATTTCAGTACCAGACCGTCAAATCTTTCATTAATAACCAATACCAAGTAAATCACTAATTTTTGCGATTTCGTTCTATGATCCCTTTCGAGTAGTCTTGTTAAATGACTTTGTAGTCTTCAGTTTTAAGTTCCTCTTTGCATTTTATACGCCACAGATAACCTTTTGCTGTAACTCGGTGCTATATAAAATTCCTCTCACTTGTTATTAAGCAGAAAAATAACCCTTGAAAATAATTAAGCAGCTTCAAAAAATTAAGTGTAAAAAGTAGAACAACTCCGGACGGTGTCCGGGGAAAAGAGGACGGATAGCTACCCTAATTTCAGCTAACAATATGCACTTAAAAAGTTCATAAAAACTTAAAAACGCGCTTTCTTTAAATCGTCATTTATAATTTTTCCTTTAGGATGAAACAAAAATCTACTGATGAGTTGGCATTAGCACCCAACGAAACGCATGCATATTGATGAACTAAAAAATTTTGTAAATTGCTTTAAGGTTAAAGAGCACATGAAACATAAACTCATTTAGACCAAACAAAAATAAGAAAATTGTAAGCCATTAAGTGAAAAAGGGGGAAGTTATCTTTCCTATAAAATTTAGAGTTAAAAGAGTATTTTCGATCAAAAGCCATTTTGAATGAAAAATTTTCTGTCTTGTAACTTTGGTATTTTTTTCGGATCTAAGCATTTTACGTTTTATATATGGGCACAAAATTAGTTTAGCGTTTGGCTTTCAAGACTTTTTCTTAATTTTAATTTTTTTTCATCTTAATGTAGAAATTTTTAATCTGAAGCTATGAATTTTAGTCGAACTGCATGGGTTTGAATCCAAAGATTTTTGATTATTCTGGGTTAAGATCGTTGAATTTCATTTTTGGAACAATCAAACACTTTTAATGTTACGTGCCTTACTTGCCTTCACCA
>OY101448.1:96269139-96389139 GCA_956483635.1 Panzeria rudis
AAAAATTTACCCCATCTCCTTCCATTTTCGAGAAAAGGACTATAGTCCTTTTTCAGATTTCTAATATGGTTTTTTTGAAATCGGCCTATAATTTCTAAAAAAACAGAATGTTAAAATATTTGACTATCCGACAATTATCTAGACGCTACTAGGAGTCCCCTCCGTAAAAAAAATTTACCCCATCTCCTTCCATTTTCGAGAAAAGGACTATAGTCCTTTTTCAGATTTCTAATATGGTTTTTTTGAAATCGGCCTATAATTTCTAAAAAAACAGAATGTTAAGATATTTTACTATCCGACAATTATCTAGACGCTACTAGGAGTCCCCTCCGTAAAAAAAATTCACCCCATCTCCTTCCATTTTCGAGAAAAGGACTATAGTCCTTTTTCAGATTTCTAATATGGTTTTTTTGAAATCGGCCTATAATTTCTAAAAAAACAGAATGTTAAAATATTTGACTATCCGACAATTATCTAGACGCTACTAGGAGTCCCCTCCGTAAAAAAAATTTACCCCATCTCCTTCCATTTTCGAGAAAAGGACTATAGTCCTTTTTCAGATTTATAATATGGTTTTTTTGAAATCGGCCTATAATTTCTAAAAAAAACAGAATGTTAAAATATTTGACTATCCGACAATTATCTAGACGCTACTAGGAGTCCCCTCCGTAAAAAAAATTTACCCCATCTCCTTCCATTTTCGAGAAAAGGACTATAGTCCTTTTTCAGATTTCTAATATGGTTTTTTTGAAATCGGCCTATAATTTCTAAAAAAACAGAATGTTAAGATATTTGACTATCCGACAATTAACTAGACGCTACTAGGAGTCCCCTACGTAAAAAAAAATTCACCCCATCTCCTACCATTTTCGAGAAAAGGACTAAAGTCCTTTTTCAGATTTCATATATGGTTTTTTGAAATCGGCCTATAATTTCTAAAAAAACAGAATGTTAAGATATTTGACTATCCGACAATTATCTAGGCGCTACTAGGAGTCCCCTACGTAAAAAAAATTCACCCCATCTCCTTCCATTTTCGAGAAAAGGACTATAGTCCTTTTTCAGATTTCAAATATGGTTTTTTTGAAATCGGCCTATAATTTCTAAAAAAACCGAATGTTAAAATATTTGACTATCCGACAATTATCTAGACGCTACTAGGAGTCCCCTCCGTAAAAAAAATTTACCCCATCTCCTTCCATTTTCGAGAAAAGGACTATAGTCCTTTTTCAGATTTCTAATATGGTTTTTTTGAAATCGGCCTATAATTTCTAAAAAAACAGAATGTTAAAATATTTGACTATCCGACAATTATCTAGACACTACTAGGAGTCCCCTCCGTAAAAAAAATTTACCCCATCACCTTCCATTTTCGAGAAAAGGACTATAGTCCTTTTTCAGATTTCTAATATGGTTTTTTTGAAATCGGCCTATAATTTCTAAAAAAAACAGAATGTTAAGATATTTGACTATCCGACAATTATCTAAGCGCTACTAGGAGTCCCCTCCGTAAAAAAAATTCACCCCATCTCCTACCATTTTCGAGAAAAGGACTAAAGTCCTTTTTCAGATTTCAAATATGGTTTTTTTGAAATCGGCCTATAATTTCTAAAAAAAACAGAATGTTAAAATATTTGACTATCCGACAATTATCTAGACGCTACTAGGAGTCCCCTCCGTAAAAAAAATTTACCCCATCTCCTTCCATTTTCGAGAAAAGGACTATAGTCCATTTTCAGATTTCTAATATGGTTTTTTTGAAATCGGCCTATAATTTCTAAAAAAACAGAATGTTAAAATATTTGACTATCCGACAATTATCTAGACGCTACTAGGAGTCCCCTCCGTAAAAAAAATTTACCCCATCTCCTTCCATTTTCGAGAAAAGGACTATAGTCCTTTTTCAGATTTCTAATATGGTTTTTTTGAAATCGGCCTATAATTTCTAAGAAAACAGAATGTTTAGATATTTGACTATCCGACAATTATCTAGACGCTACTAGGAGTCCCCTCCGTAAAAAAAATTCACCCCATCTCCTTCCATTTTCGAGAAAAGGACTATAGTCCTTTTTCAGATTTCAAATATGGTTTTTTTGAAATCGGCCTATAATTTCTAAAAAAAACAGAATGTTAAAATATTTGACTATCCGACAATTATCTAGACGCTACTAGGAGTCCCCTCCGTAAAAAAAATTTACCCCATCTCCTTCCATTTTCGAGAAAAGGACTATAGTCCATTTTCAGATTTCTAATATGGTTTTTTTGAAATCGGCCTATAATTTCTAAAAAAACAGAATGTTAAAATATTTGACTATCCGACAATTATCTAGACGCTACTAGGAGTCCCCTCCGTGAAAAAAATTTACCCCATCTCCTACCATTTTCGAGAAAAGGACTAAAGTCTTTTATATATTAATTTTTTTTCAAGCTATCTAAAATCCGCTTATTTTTATGTATTTATTTGCCAAAGCCATATCTAGGTACAAAGTATGACGTAAATAAGATATTTAATTATTTGCTGGTGCAATTTGTTTAACAATTTAGTAATTATTCAATTTTAAATGAAAAAAACAAAATTTTAAATGTTTAACAGAGTCATGTTAAACTGTTAACAGACTTCTGTTAAATTCTATGGTTTTTGTCTAGGGTTTCAAATTTTAAAATTTAACTTCACACACATACTTAATTTTTTGATCATGTGGACTATTAGTATGAAATAACGTTCGAATTGAATGGCAAATTTCATATAAATTAAAAAATTTTTCCACTTTTATTAAGAAATCTACAAAAAGTCATTAAAAAAAAGAAAATTTACATAAAATGTTTTAATCGAGTTATTCGATTAATCGACCTAAATTACTCGAATAAATTTTTACTCGAAATTAAAATTTTTTGTTTGATCGAACATTATTTGTCTTTAATTATTCGATTAATCGAGCAAACATTATTCGAGTGAATACCCTAGTACCGCTATATCGGTCAGTCTTTGAGATACCGTGTTTTTTCCGTAAAAAATCAGGTTACAATTTTTTAACAAGAGTTCATGTTAAATTTCATCGAAGATTATACATCTAAATTGTTTTAAATTCGAAATATAGTGTGCGTTCTGAAAAATTTATTCAATTCATAAGAAAATGTATTGACCGTTACGTTAAAAAATTCTTAAATATAATTTATCTTCAAGAAATTTATTATGTCAAATAATATTGTCATAATTTTATTTTAAATGAAATTTATTTGCTGGTGTTTAAGCATTGTCTATATGCAGCATTTCATTGGTGCTTTACCAAATCGTCAGTAGACTTTAAACACAATTTTGCAAAGTTACAAATCCTTTATCTTATGTACAGACTTTCAAAAGCTATTTGAGAATTCACAATTATGTAAAAGCTTTTCAAAAATAAGCATAGTAGGCTTTGAAAATTATACAAACCCAGCAAATAATTTATATTCGATATGAATCAATTTTATTTTTCTACACCTTTACACAATTAGAAATCCATTGGATAACAATAAAAGTATTTATAAGACAAAATGAAAAATAGATCCAAATTAAACCTTAATTTGTGATCATGTATAAATCTTTGTAAATAAATATTTTAAAATATGTAATATTTTACTTTTCCATGTGAACCGAAGTCAAAGTTAAACAAATGGTCATAAACTTTAATTTAGTCTTGCGATTTTTATTTTTTAGAGAGCGGGTATATACTCCTTTAAAGTCCTATACTCACTTTTTGTGGTGTTTTTTTTTCAAAAATTATTCCCGGAACCACTGAGAAAGGAATGGAAGCGCTCAATACAAAAAATTTTAAAAATGGAAAATATTTTATATTGTTATCCATTAAATAAGGCAAAAAATATAACATGAATTCGAGCTTCTCATATTTCTATTATAATTGGTAAACTTAAAAGAAATAATAAAAAACCCAAAATATACACTCAGAATGAGAATCGCCGATGTATATTATTTCATTGGGCCAAAAACTCGTTCTTATATGAGCACTAAAAAATTTTTAAAACTTTAAACGTTTGACTTTGTTTACTGGGATATAAAAAAATTAGTATAATGAAAGCATAAGCTTTTGTCGTGCGTGAGCGTGCGTGATAAAACCAACTTTCATCGTGAGCACGCGTGATCGTGAGAGTTTTAAAATGTGCTGTGCGTGAAAAAAATATTCTTGTCGTGATCGTGCGTGACCGTGAGCGAAAACTCTCTCACGCGCACATCTCTAGTATTGGATGATAGTCGGCTGAAGGTGCGTGATCTAGCTGAAAATATAGAAATTTCAAAAAGTGCTATATATCGCATATCGTCCGAAAATTTGAATATGAGAAACCTGTGCCGCGTTTGCTCAAAGAAGAACAAAAAAAAAAGCATCTGAAACATGCACTATTGCGATGGCCAAAATTAATGAATTTAAGATCGATTTGCTTCATCACGCCCCTTATTCGCAGGATTTAGTTCAATCGGCTTACTTTCTAATTCTAAACTTGAAAAAAAAATGGCTCGATGATAAAAGATTTGCCAACAATGAAGAGGTGAAGTCTGCGGTTGATGACTATTTTAAGGACCAAGACAGATCTTACTATAAACAGGGTATCGAAGCTATTGAATATCGCTGTAAAAAGTGTATCGAGATTATGCAGAGAAATAAAGAAAATTTGTTCGATATTTGTTTTTTTTTTCTTTGTTAAGTCGGCTAGTTTTGGGACCGCCCTCGTACATAACAAAAGAACCTACAAAAATTAAATATAATATAATTATTTTGTTATGAATTCAGGTCAACGACAATTTATAAATTAACACCTGCAGTAATAATAAATTTAACGAAGAAAAAAAAAGCAGTCAGCACAAGTACCAACAGCGACATTTGACTTAAAAAATACAAACAAATTGAAGCTTTTAATTGATTTCATATAACTATTTTCATGTTCGGAATTATCAAATTCTACATTAAGAAAAAGTATTTTTCTAATGTTCTTTTATAAGGATTGTTTAGAAGTAAGCATTGCTAGTATATACGTAGAGTTAGTATCTCCCCAAAATAGAGAAATAAAACAAAGTTGACAATTGCTTAAATAAACAAATTAGTTTAATTGCATCAAGCAACTGTTTTTGTTGATATCCTTTATATAATGAAACTATTCATGACCCTTTTTTTGTAAATTCTTTCATCACTAAAAATATTTATATTATTACAAGTTTTAAACTTATTATTTTCTTAAAAGCTGGCATTTTGTATGAAATTAAAATGTTAAAAACCCCTTCGCATTAAATTAATACAATAAAGCGTTTTTTTAGAAATAAGCTTAAAGGAAAAGTAAAGTAATAAAACAAGTTATTTAATTAAGTTTAAGTCGAAAAATTAAGTGACAAAATGTATTCGTCGTATCAATAAATGTGAATAAATAAAATAAAAGGAAGTCATTGTACGAAAAACTGCAGTATTAAATTATTCAACTCACTTGAATTTTTTCAACAATTTAGAAAAAATAAAATTGAAAATGATAAAAAAGTCAATAAAGAAATAAAACGAATGAAAATTGAGTTTGAGTTAAAAAAAGGTTCCTTAAGGGTAAGCTAATAATGCAAAAAAATTTTATTAAAACGAAATACCTACAACGAGAAGTCAATAAGTCTTTGGAGAATCATATAAAGAATGAACTCATTGCATTTAAAACAAAGTGAAGAAGACTGGAAAGTTTTTAGGAAAATTCGTCATAGATCCTTTTTAAAAGTCGATTAGTTAAGACAATTTTGCTACTTTTGAAAATATGAAAACAATTTTATTCTTCCAATTACAGAATAAAACAGCGCACACAATGTAATCGCAGATGAGTTAGAAACAGATCTCCAATAGCGTATCTACAATTCATTAAATGAATTTATATGCGTTCGCACATCCACAGATGATGAACCTCGTTCAGAACGTCAAACTGGAACAGTTACTTGGGAAATAATATACAAACTTCTCGATATAGTTTTAAGTGAGCAACGACTTATCAGTGATATGCCCGTAAAGTCTCATACCTATAAAAGCCACCCTAAAAAATTTCCGGTGAATCAGTTAAGATTAAGGCGAGTCGCACGTCCACTCCATTTTTTATCAGTTCTATTTTTCGAGATATACCGTTCTGTCAAAATTGAAGGCACTTGCACGACATATATTAACATAACTGAAGAAGGGTTCGCACTATTCAGTAAAAAAAGAAAAACCAAAATTCCACAACAAAATTATCTTTAAGCCGAGCTCATTAATTTTCAGCGGCATCGTACAATTTTTAACATAAAAATTAAAAATTCCATAAAAAGAAATAATAACAAAGAAAAAGAGAGGATAACTGAAATAGCAATATTAACTTCAAATTTCAGTATGTAAAAATTTAAGAGGGCGACTTCACAAGTAGCAGTTACTTGACATATTGGGCCTTGTTACGGTTGTCGAATCGACTCGACTGTATGTATAAGATTAAAGAATAACGTTAAATTAAACATTTTAAAAACCCCCTAGGAAAATATGATAACTTCGGCGGCTGGACCAATCTTCTTCAAACATAGGTTAGAAGATTTTGGATCAAGTCACCTTTCAAACAAAATTTACTAAATTAAATTCGATCTAGCCATTTGGGAGCCACAGCGTCACATACACACAGATTCAAGAGGATACAGGAAACTTAGCCAAGTTTAATTTTGCATGACAAAACTAATTTTTCGCCGCTTATTTCTGAATAACTCCGAAATAGTTGGAAATATAAAAAAATATTGCATGGATGACTTCAAGTTAATTTTATTCCGCATCTTTTACTGCTTGATTTATGTAAATCGGATTGCTACAAACTTTTGTATGTTTGAATGGTATCATCCTTATCTTTCAAATATGGCATAATTTTGTCAAAATTGTTTGTCAACATGGAATCTTATTGATTCTACTTGATTGCTTGCGTGCAGTAAGTAGGCAGCCACGTACAAAGGAAAACATAAGTTTCATATTTGATAACAAAAATCCCGGTATTAAAATATTTTTTTCTCAAATTTCCTGTGATAAAGAAATTCGCTATATTAATAACTAAATAAATGTTATTGATTTTGGAGTGGTAAAGGGTGTGCCCATCGAAATGATTCAAGTTGAAGCATCTTTAGATTTGTCTTCAGATCACTCACCAACTATTGTCACTATATATTCACATACAACATATTCACCCACTTGTGATTTAACGATGACAATCACACGTATAAATTGGTTGAAATACAAAAAATATTTGAGTGCTCATTGCCCAGAAAATATTCCATTAAAAACGCCTGCTGACATAGATGACTCTATTAGAATGTTTGAGGCAAACCTTAAGCAAGCTGCTCTAAATGCTACTACTAAAAATCTTCAGGTGAGATATAATAAAATTTTTTCAGCAGATGTAGAACGGCTTTTATCCGAAAAAAGAAGAGTTCGTAGAGAATAGCAACGCTACAGATCCCCTCAGCTAAAATCTAGGCTGAAGGAATGTACTAAACAGCTGAAAGCTCTACTAAAATATCAAAAAACCGCTTCTCTTCAAAACTTTCTGAATGGGCTCGACGCAACACCTCAAACAGACTATTCGCTATGGAGAGCAGTCCGAGGCCTCAAAAGACCAGTGATATATAAGCCTCCATTGCCAGCTTCGAATGGAGACTGGGCAAGAACTGACACTAAAAAAGGTACTACTTGCAAAAAGTATTTACTCCAAATACGTCTGATACTATAGTTGAGCTGCCACCAGTCCTCGCTATACCAGATGTTACTTTGAGGTTCAACATTCGTGAGATTAAGCACTTATTGCGGGCTTAAACTCGAAAAAAGCTCCAGGCGCTGATAAAATAAGCAATAAAATGCTCTTAGAGCTACCCTATACTGCAAAACGGATGGTTCTATTTATTGTTAGCAGTATTTTGCGCCTCAAATGCTATCCCGCAGAATGGAAGGTTTCGCTGATTACCATGATACCTAAACCAGGCAAAGATCTTACGAAGGTTGAGTCCTATAGGCCTATAAGCCTATTGTCTAACATGTCAAAACTATTTGAAAAGCTACTTATGAGTAAGCTAACACCCATACTGAATCGTACTGGATGCATTCCAGACCACCAATTCGGTTTTAGGAGACAACATAGTACGATTGAACAAAACACACGTGAACGTGGTTAGAAAAACCTTCGAAGAAAAGAAATATTGTTCTGCGCTCTTCATCGATGTTTCTCAGGCCTTTGATAAAGTATGGCACGAAGGTTTAATACATAAACTAAAGCAAAACCTACCCGAAAACATCCTCAAACTTTTCGAAAGCTACTTAACTGAGCGAAAATTTGATGTTAAAGAAGGTAATTTTCAAAGCCCTCCGCAACCCATTGAAGCCGGAGTTCCTCAAGGCAGCATCCTCGGTCCTGTATTATATCTGATATATGCCTCTGACTTGCCGGCAAGCAGTAACATACACATATCAACATTCGCTGATGATACAGCTTTTCTAAGTGTTCACAAAAGCCATCAAGAGGCCACCCGCAATTTGCTAGATTATATACCACAGTTGGAACAATGGCTAAAACAATGGCGGATAAAAATTAACGAACAAAAATGTCTACAGATTACTTTTACATTGTGCAATGAAACCTGCCCACCTATACAAAAAAATAACCAAACTATACCTCAACACACTGAAGTAAAATATCTCGGTGTTCATCTTGATCGTCGTCTAACATGGAAGTCACACATAAATGCAAAGGTGACCCAAATGAAATTAAAAGCAGCTCAAATGAATTGGCTCATTGGAAGGAACTCTACTCTAAGCCTAGATTGTAAACTTCTTCTATGCAACTCCATTCTAAAACCAATATGGTCCTCTGCAATCCAGTTATGGGGCACTGCCTCGGCATCAAATGTAGAAAAAATTCAAAGGCAACAAAATAAAATACTCCGTACGATTACAGCAACAGCAGCCCCATGGTATGTCACAAACAAGCGAATTCATAAAGACCTAGATGTGCCGCCGGTTAAGACAATGTTTTCTAAACACGTGACAAGCTACATAAAAAGACTTGAGTTGCATTCAAATCCCCTAGCCCGAAACATCATTAACTTTAGAGGCCCCACTCGGCTGAGAAGGAGGGACACTCTTGCTCTCAGCCGAACACGAGAGACGTAAACAACCAAACAACCAACCGCTGAAACAAATATTTTTGTCTGGCACTGGCTGGACTTAAAAATTAAAATTTTAGAGTTAAGATTTGATTACTTATTGTTAGTTCAATTTTATTGAAGATACAATAAATAAATACATATAACCGAAAAAAAAGTATTAATAACAACAATCGTAAAAGTATATACATTTTAATTAATAATAGAAATATTTGAATATATTAAACAAAAAATTTTGTTAGGAAATTTTTGGCAATTTTTTTATTTTTATTTATTTATTATCTATCGATTATACACTTTTTAATTTGTTTTATTTTATATTTTTACTCACTGTTTGTTATTTTAACTTCAAACTAGTATCGAACGCATGTTTTTAAATCCAACGCTCACGCCCAAGCAGCTCACATAAACTTACTCTTACGGACGCATCCATAACAGATGAAGTTACCTTTCTTTTTTATTTTTTATATATTTCATGTTTGGATGTCAAAATTTCTTTGTTAGGTTTGTGATTCGCTTTGCTTTGACATCGTACAATGGTATTCCAAAAAAAACATGCTTGTGTTATTTGTAGTCAGCGGTGTTAAACGTGACGATTTTTCGTCATTTTGACGTTTTTTTAGATCAAATATACCAAAATGGCGATTGACGATTTTTTGTTCAGTACCCCATATACTTTGACGATTTGTTGAGTTCACTACTTGTTTCTATAAAATGCTAGATCTGGTAAAAATATATACATATTATTTGGGTGTGATATACATACATACATTGTACATACATATATAAGAATTGAAATCATATCCAACAGAGCCATCTGACAAGTAGTGTTAAACAAAATACATGTGAGCACTGACGATGGAAGTGTAGCGGCTTCTGAAAGTGACGGTACTCTGTTCTGCTGTGTACGTTGAAAAATTAAGCTGATGTTAATTTTTCCTTTGTTCCTTGGAATATCATGATCAATACTTTCTGAATTAAACGTTACGAACCTTAGCCTAATAATCAATTTTTATTCACAAGCAAATACGTTCGAAATAATTATATTAAACAATTAGCTTCTGGCTTGAGCTTTTCACATGTTTACGTGTTCATATATACTTAAGTATAAAATCAAACCAAAAAAGTTTGTCTTAAATAGAACAAAAAATCAGAAAAATGGGAATGAAGAAAAATGAACCAATGGAAACACTGGAAAAGTGGAGTTTAGTATCAACTTGAAAGTGATTTAATTCTCGTATTCAATTTTCACGAAAAAATTTTATACATATATGAAAAATGTAAGCACATTCTATAAACTTCTATCAAAATCTGAAGATTATAATAAAATAAAACAATAAAATTAAAAAACAAAGGCCCTAATTGTGTAAATCACATTACCGAAGTGAAATTTATATTAAAGCAAAAACAAATTTGAAAAAATTTTATAAATTTGTTTTTGGCTTTCATACGAAATCTTCATTAAACAAACGCAGAGAACTTCAAGCGTTGCTTTGTTAGTTTCTATAGAAATAGTTATTTTGTTTTTATAAAACACTGTTGGTTTTTTATAAAACAGTTGATTTTAGTGTGACGATTTTTTGACGAAATTTTTCGAAAATCATGACGATTTTGACGATTTTATTTCCCAATTTTGATGATTTTTGGAGAAAAATTCCTAACAGCACTGTTTGTAGTTGCCGTACTTGCGAGCACACTTGGTATGGTTGTGCCTTGATCGTAACTCTACGTCTCCACCTAACTTGAAATGCTGTTGTAACTTGAAGTTATGACTGCGTTGTTAAAACAATTGCACTAACAACTATGTTATAACCTGAAAAAAGCATTAACTTGAGCGGTCTACACTTAACATTAACATGAAGTTAATGTTAAGTTAAGTTAGGTGTAGACTGCTGTTAAGTATGTATAGGGTTGCCATTTCCGTTTTGAAAAAAAAACGTCAACCACAAAAAACGAGGACATTTGGCCCAAAAAAGAGAAAAATATTTTTAAAAATAAATTAAATTAACAAAAAGCCTTTGGCAATCAAAATAAGTGATGCCATATCAATACAATTCATAAATTTCGATGTAAGACTGAATTAACACGATGAAATATTTCATATATTTCATATAAAAATAATGCAGCCCACCGCTTTATGGGAATTTATTATGATATAATTAATCAGACCAAATATCAATTTTTTATAAAATGGGAAACAAGCAAATAATTTTTAATAGAAAAAAATTTTCTTGCAAAAAACTTTTGTTTAAAAATAGTTTGTTGCGAACGACCAAATGACAGCCACTGATAGATAAATTTTTTTTATGTTTGCGTATTTCAAATTACTATTTTTCCTTCATATGTTTTTAAAAGTACAAAGAACAAAAAATGTAAAATTGGTATAAAATAAAACTGGGAACCGTGGACAAGAGGTGTAGACAGGAGGTAGGAAAAATGGCATGACTTCTATTTCTTAAAATGTTTGTATTGTTTGAGTAAATGTCAAAAAAGTTGCATATAAATTTCAACGTATAAACAGACTATGAAATATGTAGCAATTTTAAGAGAAAAGAAAAAATTTTATGAAAAAAATTCATTGAGTTAATTTAATTTATTAAAAAATATCTGGCGGACGTTGTAAAAAGTAGGCCAACCCCGGACACTTGCTAAAATAGAAGTAGGACTACCCCGGACGGCCTGAAAAAGAGAACAGTGTCCTGGGAAAAGCGGACGGTTGGCAAACCCTAAGTATGTACCTATCTATGTATGTAGGTGCTTTTTGTTAAATATGCTGCTTGTTGTTAAGTATGTACCAGGGATGATAAAGCTGGTACAATTGTTTTTTTTTTTGGTACTATTGAAGCCAAAAAAGTACGATGGTACCCCCGTGACTCATTTGGTACTATTTGTAAATTTTCCCAATTTGTTTGGTGATATCCATTGATTATTCAATAATAATTTATCTCTACTTTGGACCTTAATTTAATTCTCTTTTGAGTCTACTCAGGCAGTTATTTCGTGAGTGGATTTGTGTACTTATTTAACGAGAATACATAACAGACAGTCTTGAGAGAACAGTTTATTATATCTGCTTGTTAGTGTTCAAGACCAAATATCAACAGCGATGCTGATGGAGTAGCTTAATGTCAAACTCCATATTCTATAAACAAATCATTGGTTTTTTTAATAAATACGTATGTTTTAAAACTTAGTTTTTCAGTACAGTAGATACCAGACATCGCATATAAGAAAAACCCGCTTATAAGAAAGTGGACCAAAAACACCGTGTGTTTTTCTGTACTTTCCATACAAAAAATGTTATATAAAAGAAAATCGTATATAAGAAAAAACCTGAAATAAGAAACTTTTTTTAAACACCAAAGATGATAAATGATATGGAAAAAGATTTTATATGTATAAGAAATTTTTATAGTGCAAACTGAATTCTTTTTTTATTGTTTATCTTTTGTTCGAGCTATTTAAGTTTGTTTCTTATATGATGTGTTTCCTATACATAATAAAAAATTTTAACTATCGAACTTAATTTGTTTTACATATGTATGCTTTATGTATTCACACACTTATAAGAAAAGCTTCTTATGTCCATATAAATGTGTATAAGAAATAACTTTCTTATAAACAATAATTGCTCATAAGAAAAACCCGCATATGAGAAACAATTTTGTGAAATTTTCTTATATCCGATATGTACTGTAGAGCAAAAACAAAATATTTTTGAAATTGTGTCCACGGTATGAACATCGTTGATTTTTTAACACTTTCGGCATATATTTGCCAAAATAACTTTGTATAACAATTTCAGACAAAAATAACGTAAGAACGAGATCCTAGCAAGGATGCATAAAACCGTATATGCACAGAAAAAATAGACAAGAATTATATTCAATAAAACCATGTTATTAAAAAAAATATGAATTTCAATAACATTTATCTTTAACATAATAAAATATTTCGTTGTAAGTATTACTTTTCCATGCCGGTTATTTCTTTTCTTTTTATACATAAGTACTTAAAACAAGTTGTATCCCATAAAAAAATATAGAGAGTATGCTTTACGTCCGGAAAGCCCGGGTTCGTATTCCAGCCATGTCAACATTTTTTTAATTTATATATACAGTAGTTTTCCGGTTTAACGAACCAGTACTTTGTCAGGCCCGTTCGTTAAACTGAAAAGTACGTTATACGCAGTACTTATGTAGAATAACCAGTTTATGGATAAATAAATAACTAGAATTGTATTTTTTATTGTAAGATAGCGTTACTTTTTTCTACTCGCTTTGTTTTTAGTTATTTGTTTCAGAAATTTCTTAAAATAAGTTTTTTAACCAATATTATGAATCTTATTTGTTCGTTAAACTGAGCACAAAAAAATATTTTTGTTCGTTATATAAGATAATCAATGGAGCGAGTTGATCTTGAACTGTTCGTTAAAAGCAATGTTCGCAGAATCGAATGTTCGTTAAACCGGAAAACTACTGTATATTTTTATTTTGAAATAATTTTGTTATCAATATAGGGGAATTCTTTATCACAGGAAATTTGAAAAAAAATTATTGAATACCGGAATTTTTGTTATCAAAAACGAAACTTATTTTTTTCTGTGTGTCGGCATAAATAGCATTTACTAAGTAAATAGAACAAAATATTTAAAAAGATTTCAAAATGTGTTTATATAATAACATCGTATCTCTGCTTGTGTGTGTAAATAATCCATCACACAGGAATACTTAAGTCGTTATTGCTAAAAATTTATGAAATCAATTAAAAAAAGAGCTATTTCGCATTTATAACTTAAAATCTATCTAAGTCGACTTACGCATTTATTCAAGAAAACCACAAAAATATCGGATTTCAAATTTTAATAGCAAAACATCTTTTGCTATAGCTTGGTTATCCATTGTGAACGACTTTCAAATTTTTTTTAACAAACTTCAAGCTTATAATAATAAAGAAATTAGTAAGTAGGTTCCTTGTGTATGGCAGAAATGAAATTTCATTGAGATAAATTGAAATTAAAATTGTTTAATTTTTGCCACCATTATTTGAAAAAGAATTTATCAAAAATATTTTTAGAAAGTAGAGCCATATTTGATCTTTGACACAATGAGCACATAAACTCAATCAAACTCTTGTGGCTTACTTGGTTACAACAATTCAAAAAGACGTTAGTACTATTTCAGCCGAAAAAGTACTCTTTTAGAAGCTCATTGGTACGAAATGAATTTTTTTATATTTATCAACCCTGGTATGTTCATATGGATGTAGTTGTTTGTTTAACAAGAGAATAAAAGCAGAAAATTCTAATTTTTCTCAGTACAAGTGCTGCGTACTAGTGATGTTACGAATATTCGTATTCGAATCGCCGAATATTCGCCTCTTTCATGATATTCGTATTCGTATTAGCCAAATTCAAGCGAATATTTCACGAATATTTTGTGAATACGTTCCAAAAAATAATACATAAAAAATACTGAAAATTAAACAAAACATATTAATTTTTACTAAAAAAAATTTTCCTATAACGCAAAACAATCTTCTTTTAGTAAAGAAAAAAGAAACAAAATATATTTCACAACGACATGTTATTTAAAAAGTAAAGTCCTGTTAAATTAATTTATTAATCATGTTAAAGTAATACTCAAAGCTTAGTAGAGGAATGTTGAATTCCAAAAATAAAAGTTTTGAAGTCTTTTCTCCATTCAGCCTATTGCGCGATGTGTAAATAAGCTCCGCACCACTAAACATTCGCTCGCTCGGAACACTCGCCGCTGGTGTCACTAAATATTGCCTGGGTATAGGTAAAAGAAGCTCGTATTTCCCCTTATTTACTTTCCACCAAAAATTTAAAAAAGTGACATTCAGGTGCTAAGTAAATAATTTAAAATTCCGTCATCGGAATATCATAATAATGTTAAATACCTATAGTATTGTGATTGTTTTTTTCAATTTATTGTTATTGACGCAAAGCGTAGATTTTTTTTCAATTAAATTTGAAATATTAAGTGGTACTAACTATTTAGATTGGATATTCGTATTCGAATTCGGCGAATATTTTTTCAGATATTCGTATTCGCGAATATTAAAAATTGATATTCGTAACATCACTACTGCGTACTCTAAGAAACTTAAAGTTTTACAAACATAAAACAAAATCTTATATTTTTTATATGCATTTAATCATGATATGTATGACATGCATTAGCAAAAATTCTCATCAGCTGTGTTTTGTATGTACGTGTTTGTTTGTGTGTACAACGCATTTTGTTGTTGCTTAGTATGTAATTTTTGACAACTCACATGAAGATTTGACAACCTAGATGAGAAAAATTTTCTAATGCATGTACCTATATTATTGCATCACGCCATTTAATATATAATAATTTTTACTATTTGGCTTTCAAATGTGTTGGCAGTACTTTATTCAAATTACAGAAAAATCGTCAAAATAAAGCATTTATTTAACAAAAAATAATTTATAAACTATTTTTTACTGAGCAAACAGTTAATTTGAAAAAAAATTGGGCAATATTTTTTTTTTGTGTAAACCAAATGGCTAAGTTATGGAGGTTTAAGTGTAAAAAAGGTGACAAGCAATAACGTCCATATTATCCATATATTATAGAGTTCAAAAAAAGTTAGCTTAAGCCCAGATCCCACTATCGTCGCAATCAGGCGCGGATCCAGAGGAGGGGAAAAAGGGGTATTTCCCCTCCCAAAACGAATAAAATATACCTCATTTCTATTGAGTTTCTACACGAACATTTTCAAAATGGTATGTTTCATTTAAAAGTTCCCCTCCCAAAAGCTTAAGCTGGATCCGCGCCTGGTCGCAATGCACCGATTTTCGTCGCCTCACTGCAATGAAGCCATAGGTAATAAAGGAATATTGCCTTAATTCTCAATTAATTGCGAAATAAGGCCGTATGGCTTTAGTACCACTGCATTATAATGCAATTACGCCATTATTTCTGAATTAGTTAAGAAATAAAGCTATTTGGCATTATTATCTATGGCTCTATTTCAGTGAGCCAAAGAAAATCAGTGCATTGCTCCGATAGTGGGATCTGGGCTTTATACGAAAACAATAAAAAGTTATTCACTTAACTCAATATCCGGATGAAATCATATTCTTTTTATTGCAGCACTAGCTGCACAACATGGTAGTGTTGCCAGTATCGAAACCTGAGATTCTTTAGAATATACAATATATATATATGTATAGGAATTTTTATGAATACAATATTACATTAAACAGTTTTTAGCCTGAAAGTGTTCAATAACAATTGTGATCCTTAAACCTAAAATAAAATTTTTTTTATGAATATGGCCGTATATACATATATTTACTGAAGTGAAGAGGAACACTAATATGCCGGGGTCGGACTTTCATGCAATTAAAAATTGATTTTAAGCGCTTAACAAATGCACTTAAAAATGAAAAATATGCCCAAAAATATGCATTTACCTACGAACAAAGTACCAAAACTAAAATAATAAAAAATATTTTTTTTTTATTATTATTTAATGCAACCGAACTTTAATGCAACCGAACTTTAGTTGCGTTGCAAGTCGGCAACTGAAAATTAATGGTTGCCAGAAAGGCACTATATATGAACTGAAGTTAACAGCTCTCAGTTTCCAGTTCCCATCAGTGCATCATCTTCAGCCACTGGCAACCCAACTGAGGCTCACTCAGTTGCCATCCATAATCGGAATATTAATATTTTTTCAAAAATTGAGAAATAACCATTATAAAAATTTTCATTACTCCAAAAATAAGCATTTATTGCCAAAATATGCAAAAAGATGCAGTGAACATCAAATTATGCAAAAATATGCAACTACAAATCGATGCCAAACTACTTAAAAATTGTTGATTCGCATAGATAATTAGTCAATATGTACCTCTTTATCTATAACCACAAAAACTATGCATTAGCATGAAAGTCCGATCGCTGCTAATATGTATAGCTTCCCAAAATGCGTAATTACATTAAAATCGGTTAAAAAATAAACTCATTTATTTATTATTGCACGTTTTGTGTTTTGACTTTTTTGTTTCTTATTTAGAAATAGTGCGGTCACGCTAATCATAACGGTTTAACCGATTTACATAAATCAAGCAGTAAAAGATGCGGAAGAAAATTACCTTTAAAGGCTCCGTTAGCCAACCGTTGCTGTACCGCTACCGTACCGTACCGTACTGTTAGCACGTTTGTCCACTTATAGAACATTGAAAAACGTGCGTATGTTTTATCCTATTTTGTTGTTTTAATATTAAAAAGAAACAGCTGTTCACAAAACAGTGATGGGAATTAAAAATGTTCAAATAGTGAGTGCTGCGAAGAAAAAGTACCTAAAATATGTAAATAGTATTAGTATTATATATATATATATATATATATATATATATATATATATATATATATATATATATATATATATATATATATATATATATATATATATATATATATATATATATATATATATATATATATATATATATATATATATATATATATATATATATATATATATATATATATATATATATATATATATATATATATATATATATATATATATATATATATATATATATATATATATATATATATATATATATATATATATATATATATATATATATATATATATATATATATATATATATATATATATATATATATATATATATATATATATATATATATATATATATATATATATATATATATATATATATATATATATATATATATATATATATATATATATAATAAATAAATATATATATAATAAATAAATATGTATCTATGTATACATATATATCGTCAAATAAAACGCAAAAAGCCCTAACTAACAAAAAAAATCGAATCGGCTTTTTAATAAATTCCGATGTATTTCACCAACATAATACATAGCTATGTACATATGTAAGAAGTGAAATTATTTTTTATATGTGCATACACAAAAAATAGTTTGGAGCGATTTTAATCCTTTTATCTATATCAGATTTATATTTAACGTGTATATTTCGTCATATAAAATGCAAAAGGGCATATCATCCTCTTAAATAATTTTTCAGATAGATAAAAAACTTAATAAAAAAAACTATTGTGATTATAGAAAGTCTGAATTAATGATACTATGCTGATTTTTTTTGTAATCACAATAGTTTAATTTTTATAAAATTTTTTATCTCTCTTGAAAAATGTTTAAAAACGATAATATACCCTTTTGCATTTTATATGACGATATGTATTTCTTTATTATATGCATACATCTAATATATGTATATTTATGTACAAACATATATACCAGAGAAAGTAGTAGTAGTAGTATTTATTTAGTATTATTAATTATACTTTTAAAGAATTTCAATATACATATAACAAGCTTTAATGAACATGATCAATTTTTAAGAAATTAACAATTTCATTTTTAAAAACATTCGAATTAGTTTCAACTTTAATGCTGTTTGGAAGACTATTATATAATTGAAGCCAAACGATACAAAAAAATGTGAGTGCTCTAGCACATATCGAGCATTTTTTATGGTTGTGCATACTTATGTTCATTCATTCTCATAATTACGTATACCCCTGCGCCCTTTATTTCATACTTGTATGTATCAATACACATCTTGGCATACCTACGCATACCAATATTTCTTGCAACACGTTCTGTTTTTCGACTTTTTTTTTGATAAGTGTTGCCAGAAACATTTTTTGTAGTTGTTGAAATAATAAAATTTTTTCAAAATATTTTTATGCAAAATTCAATTAATTTGTTTTATCCATAATTCGAATAAAAAGCAACTGACGTTAGGGAAGACAGCCTATTTTTCAATCAATATTAGGCTTAGCTATTATGCCTATGCTATCGTTATTTTAATGTTTCGCAAAAATTCGCGCAAAATTGCAGACAGTCCGTAAAATTTATTAAACATCGCTAAAATTGTAAGGAATGCCAAAATCTCAGAAAAAATTTTCAATATGATGAAAATTCGCAAAAACTTGCTAACACTAAAAGGATAGAAAACTCTGATAATTATTAAAAAATCTGTAAAACTATAAAAAATCGAAGAACTGACTAAAAAATCACTTTTATCACGAAAATAGCGAACATTTGCGAAAAATTGCAAAACTGCAAACAAGCCTTAAAATTGCTTAAAACTGCTAAAATTGTAAGGAAAGTTAGAAAAAAACGCGAAAATGGCCCAAATTTTGGCATTCCTTACAATTTTAGCGATGTTTGATAAATTTTACGTCTTGTTTGCAATTAGGTAATTTTTCGCGTATTTTCACGTTAAAAGTGATGTTTTACGATATTTTGCTGCTATTCAAGGTTGTGAGTATGAAAAAAAAATTAAAGGGTTGTTTCTTATTGTTACAAGCTGTAGAAATTTTTCGTCATTTTGACTATATATATGTCTTTTGAAAATTTAAAATATAATTGAGTATATTGTAATTAAAATGCATTTTCCTTGTATTTGTAATTGCAATCATGCCAATACAATTTAACAATTACAAGTAATTTGTAATAGGCTTCCTACAATTACGATTATTTATAGTTGTAATTGGTGCTAGAGAAATTACAATCAGTAGTAATTGCATTTGTTAGAAGTCCAATTACAATTACAAGTAAGTTCAATTGCACCAAGTTATTATTACAAATTATTAATCATTACTCCCCAAGCCTGGTAACATTGATCTTATAGTCATACTCGTCGATACATGCTTATACACATGCTTCTTTATAGCAACACCTCCCGCATATTTGTTTGATCGAACTAACCCCTATCGATATGCGCACTTATTTGTGTCGATACTGATAGGTATTAGTGATGCTACGAATATCAATTATTAATGTTCGCGAATACGAATACGAATATCTGAAACAATATTCGCCGAATTCGAATATTCAATCTAAATAGTTAGTACCACTTAATATTTAAAATTTAATGGAAAAAATTCTACCCTTTACGTCAATAACAATAAATTGAAAAAACAGTCACAACACTATAGGTATTTAACATTATTATGATATTCCGATGACGGAATTTGAAATTATTAACTTACGAGCTTCTTTTACCTATATCCAGGCAATATTTAGTGACACCAGCGGTGAGTGTTCCAAGCGAGCGAATGTTTAGTGGTGCGGAGCTTATTTACACACCGCGCAATAGGCTTGATGGAGAAAAGACTTCAAAACTCTTATTTTTGAAGTTCAACATTTCTCTACTAAGCTTTGAGTATTACTTTAACATGATTAATAAATTAATTTAACATGACTTTATTTTAAATACTATGTCGTTGTGAAATATATTTTGTTTATTTTTGCTTTACTAAAAGAAGATTATTGTTTTGCGTTATAGAAAAATTTTTTTTAGTAAAAATTAATATGTTTTGTTTAATTTTCAGTACTTTTATGTATTATTTTTTGGAATCCAAAATAAATTTTTTATATTTCCAACTATTTCGGAGTTATTCACAAATAGCGCATTTACATCAGCAATGCTAAACTGGTTTAAGGCTTTAAGCGTGTTTTCAAAACTATACCATTTACATTGGCATTTTTGTCAATTATTAGGTTTATCGTTGACAATATTTTATAAGTTCATAGAATGTTGTGTCCAACTCGATATGAAAATATATTTTCTTTCTTTAGTGCTGCCAGTCAAATGTGAAAAAACGGGTTTGTGAATATGATAATTCTCAGGTACAGGTACAAACTAGTTTATGATTTGTATGGGAAAACAGGTTATAAACAAGAAAATAAACCTGTTTATCGACATAAACTACTTACAACCTGTTTATGGCGTAGATGTAAATGTACTATAAGAGGGTAAAAATTTAAAATTTTTATCGTTTATCAGAAGGGTAAGTATATTTGGAATAAAATAAGCCATAAATCATTAAAATCGATGGAGGCATGTCGATTTCATTCAAAATTAAGTGAAGAAACTCAATTGACTTATTTCAAAAATAAGAATCATAGCTTTCAAATATGAAAAAGTTAGTAGAAATCCATTTTGAAATACAGAAGTTATGACTGTTTAAAGTTCAAACTCTAAGAAACCCCTTTTCACTACATTTACCGTTATAAAATCACTTTACAAAGTGACATAGAAAAACCAAAGGTATTTTCGTTCATAAGAACGTATATGAGAACTCCTTTTAGAGTATCACAGTGTTACTGTTCATATAATAACTGCCTGTTCAACGATGTCGAAGGAAAACCTGAGCGATCGAAAGCCACTGTCTCGAAATCTAGTCCATTTGGGTTCAACAATATCGACAGCTTTCGTTTGCTTGCACTTACGTGTGTCAATTTTTCTCTCTTAAGTATTAAAATTTTACGATTTTCATTAAAACACTGAAAATACTACTAAATTGTTTGAAGAAAAATACAACCACACTTAACGACAAGAGAGTCTATTGTAAGGTACTCGCAGTTGTACAGGAAATTTTTATAATTGTCTAATACAAATTCTAGTTTTGTTATACAGGTGCGACTAGACTACCATGTTTGATGGGCCTTACACAGTAAAGAAAACAGAAGTTTTGAATGTGTTAGTGGCTTTTATTTTGTTTAAAAAAATCATGAGTATGTGCATAAATAATAAAAAAATTAATAAGAATGATAAAAAATATTATAATAAAGAGAGATGTTACGAGTTCTAAGAATTTAATGAACTTTTATGCAAAATAGTTTACCAGTCGCAAGCAATGCAGTTGGCATTATTACGGTTCTGGATTCGACTCGAGAGTTAGTAATATATTAAAGAAAAATTTTGTATTTTTCTTTAATCTACTACAAACTCTCGAGTCGATTCGAGAACGGTAATCAGGCTCAGTAAGTAAGTGATTTTGACATTACGTTCGTATTGCTTCGACATTGTTGAATCGGATTTCGTATGAAACCATTTACGTTTTCTTTCTACTTGTTTTTCGAGTTATCGTTCGTATAGAAACATATTGCCTTTGTTCATGAATGCAAATCAGTGTTCTTTCGCTTAGAATGCGCATGAACTAGGGTTGTCATCGCTTAATTTATAAAAAGAGGACAGCAGAGGAAAAAATCCCGGACATTTGCTTTAAAAAGTAGAACTTAAAAATAACACGAAATTAATTGTTTCCAATAATTTTACTATCAATAAAATCTTAAATACATATCGATAGTGTTGCGCAAAAAGAGCAAATATCGCATCATTTTACATGGCAGATTGGCGCGTTTTACGCAACACTATCGATGTGTTTCCATTAAGTTGTACATATGTAAGTGTATACATGCACATTTGAGGATACATATTTGCATAAATCGAAGTTTATGCTCTACATATTCGTGTCTGTCATGACTTCCGAATTAATTCAATTAGAGTGAACATTTTCGAATCTCAGGTGGTGTCACCAAACCAAATATTTTTCGAAAAATATAGTTTAATATTAACATCCAACTGTTAGTTTTATTTCCCATGCATAAAATATATTTAAAAAGTGCTTTCCAAACCGCTGCATCACACTTTTGCAAGATTGGTAGTTAATATGGGGATGCTTTTTATATCTCAGTTTCCCTATATTAATTTTAAATAAATTATTTTTTAAATTTCAAACTAGTTATATAAAAGGCCCCATACACTACACCGGTATGCATGCGCAATCACGTGTTGGCGCCAGTGGTTGGGTCGTGTATGGGCATTTGGTGTGATTGTACGATTTGTGTATCGATGTCATATTTTGCTGATGGTCGGGATAAAACACATTTACTTGAATAAATTACTGATAAATTAAGAAAAAAAGAACAAAATATATACTGTAAAGTCTTTCTGAAATAAAACAAGTAGTTTCTAAAAATTCTTTAATAAAAAAACATGAATTTTACTTAATTTAAATTTTTAAAACAATATCAGTAATGAATGCGGTGCGCACTAGGTACAAGAACTCATCAGTTCAGAATTTTTAAGAAAATTAATATTGCACCAGTATGCTTGTATGGTATGTGTTTCGAGCACGATTCAACATCACTTGTTTGTGCCAGTATACTGGAGTAATGTATGCCTTGCTTAAGATATCAAACTTATACCAAACAGAAATTTTTTTAATTAAATGTATTTTTTATGGGTAGAAAAGCTAATTCTATTTGCTTTCACTAGCTCTATGCGTTCGGAAGTAAAAGGAAAAAAATTGTTCGGAAGTGAATGTAAAAACTTATACCAAACAGGACAGCAAAACATTCGGAAAAGATTTACTTTCACACGGATGTGAAACTCATGACAGACACGATTGTTAAATAAATCGCAAACAGCACTAACTAGATAACAAAAAACTCTAGTCGGCTTTTTAGTAAATTCTGATGTATTTGACCAACACACATAATTACTACAAAAAATCAGACTTTCCCGATCTAAAATTGCGATATAATTAAGAAAATATTAAAGGCCAATTACATAAATTAGTATATTTATTGCTGCTCTTGTAACGTCATGAAAATGTTAGTTTGGCCCTTTTTACAGAACACCATCGATATTTTAAATACATACACATCGTCATAGAACAACATCACAACCCTCATGGATAGTATTATTTACAACATAAGCTGGACATCTAATACTCGTGCCAATTACTATTTCCCTTTTTAGCTTGGTTTTTAATAAATGCAATTTTCAAGCAATATAAAAGCGACTAAATATATAAATGTAAAACAAGTACTTTACGCGAATATAACCTCCCTTTTTAAGTAGGTAAAAAGTAGGACTTTCCCGGACGCACATTTTTTCCCCGGACAGAGACCACAAAAAGAGGACAGTGTCCGGGAAAAAGAGGACGGATGACAACCCTAGCATGAACATCTTTTTTCGACATCGTTGAACAGGCAGTAAGTTTCTTGGCATAAATAATCTCTGGAAACCCCCTGGTAATAATGAAAGCCGCAAAAGATTTTAATATGTCTGAACTACCATAACTATTACATAAAAATATATTTCAATACTAACTGAGCGGCAATTCTAAGTTCTACAAGCAAATATTTTTTGTAAGATTTGAATTTTTTTTTAGATTGCTTTTGAGCTGTTTATGAACATTTATTTTAACTAACTAACAAAGTTTAGATCTGTCGGCAACATTTACATATATATCTGCTATATTTATTTATGAGTAATAGCACCTTTATGTTACCGCCTATATTTATAACATTTTAATAAAACCCTAATTTTTAGCATATTTGTTATTCAAAACAATATTAAGTCTTAGCAACAGTATGTTTTGGACCCTCAAAATAAAAATACGTCCACACTAATTACTCTCCAAAATTATCGTCATTTATTTCTATAATTGTACATAGACTTTAAGGTTTCTATTCATACTTACGTATGAAGATATAAATTATAACAATTGTTATGCCTGACATTTGATTTTTCTAGGCAACCACCATGTTCTGTTTGTTGTCAACAATATCAGTAAGCGTAAAATTTGTTATAAACAAACCTTGGTTGGCAAGTTACGTATGTTTTGTACCACTTGATCGCATTTGTTTTGGCATGTAAGTAAGTAAAAAGCAGTCATAATGCTACAAACTCGCACATCGTGTGTACTTGCTTATGAAAAAATAATCTATTTTGTTGTGGCAGCACAAACTACGTAAAAAGTATTTATTATTACAGCACCTTGGAGTCCCATTTTTTTTTCTTTCAACAATTTTGTTAGTGAAACGAAAGCACCAACAAACAATTAGGTGCCATAGCAAATGCACAACAATAACAGAAAAGTAAAAATCCAACACGAAAATGCAACAATTAGAGCAAAATAATTCTGGCAAAAACAACTGACTTCAATACAAAGAGCCAAATCTTGTACGCCACTTAATATAAAATTTTCAAATTTGGTCCATAAATGGCAGAGTTATGAGATAATCAATATTTGGGGGGCGGGGATGGGGCAAATCGCCCGACCGATTTAAAAAAAAATTATGGGGCAAGCAAAGCCTTTCGAACAAAAAAGAATTTTGAAAATCGGTCTATAAACGGAGGAGTTATGTGATAATCAATGTTTGCGGGGGCGGAAATTTCCCCTCGATTTAAAAAAGAAAAGAAAAGAGGTGTCTTAGGACACCCGGTTAGAGCTATGCTGCTTACTGTCGTTTCAAACTATTACAACTACGGAATCAAAACGGTATTTGTGACATGGCTGCTTATGTCAGGGTTTCATTTTCCTCAAAAGTATTTGTATTATAGCAGTGAAGTCAGATTCATAGCACAATTGTGGTAGCCAGGGTGACTGTTGAAAATTTTTAAAAAGTGGCACAAAAAGGGGATTTTGAGGAAAAAAGTGGCACCAAAAAGGGGATTCTTCGAAAAAAAGGGGCAACTTTTTTAACAAGGGAATATAATGCTTTTGAATCAAAATGAATAAATTTCTATGTTTTTTCTATATAAAAAAGACAGTTTTAAGCACCAACGAAGTACACCGCTTTCTAACAACAACACATACATCAGAGCTGTAAAAATTGCAATTAATTTTGATTGCAACCAAAATGATTTCAACCTAATTGATTTCATTCTTTGATTTCAAAATGATTTCAGATTTCAAACTGAAATCATGTCAAGATTGCAGTCTTTTTGAAATCATTTTTTTTAAATCATTGATTGCAATCAATTTGTTTGCATAAAAAACGTACCAAAACGTAGGTTAGTTAGCCATTTCATGCAGTTTTTTTTAATTATCAGAGTAAGCTTTATTTTTAGAAAAATTAGTATCATTTGAAGAGAACGATGATTTTGATTCTGATTTAATTTTGATTGCAATCACTGGATTTGATTGCAATCAATTAATATAGAAATTCATTTAAAAAAAATTATTGCAATCAATTTTATTGAAATGATTTCAAGATTTCAAATTGAAATCAGGAAATAAAATTTACGATTTTGATTGCAATCAAAACTAGCAATCATTAACATGAAATCATGTGATTGCAATTAATTTGATTGCAATCTTTCACAGCTCTGACATGCATACATACGTAGTTATACCTGACTGCAAAGCAAAGTGGAGCAAAATGGTCTATAGATGGCGGAGTTCTGAGGTAGCATACATACATAAAATACAAACAAATTCATAGTATTCTCCGTTTTTTGGTATCGGTCAAAAATAATTTTTGCTTTTATGTATAACAAATGTTGCCCTGTCACACACCTTTTAGTGTTTTTTTTAAGTTTTAGCACTAATATTCGTGTAAATATAAAAATTACTATGGTTTTAAATAAAATCTTCTTGGATATTCTACACAGAATGTATTTTGTAACATGCATTAATATTTGCGAAAACCAAAGATATATGGGGCTTCATTATAAAAATTCGTCAATCCAATTTTTCGAATCGCGTACAATTTCAAAACGTTATTATTACTTTTGTCTTAGGGGTTGATTTAGTACAAATAAATCTAACATTCACTCAAAAATTTGAATGGCAATAACTTTTAAAATATTTAAAACTGCATGCTTTTCATACAAGAACGTGTTGCTAGTTCTTGTTCCTGTAAGTGAATCAGGGTGTTAGTTTCTAATAATTTTAGTGCAATAATGAATATTTATAGATCTCAACTCTTAAACTATTTCAAAATAGTTTTTTTTTTCATGACTATAAATAATGCACTCAAAAACACATTTTTGTCTTAATATTTTTTTGTAAAAACACTTTCGTGCAGTAAAAAAAACTCATATTAAAACAAAAAGTATCACTTCTTAAAAAAGGGGCAGAAAGGGGCATAATTTTATAAAAGGTGGCAGATTTAGGTAATTTTAAAAAGGGGCACTAAAAGTGGCAAGGCAGTTGAAAAAGTGGCAAATTGCCACTTTAGTCGCAAAACGGTCACGCTGGTGGTAGCCATACTCACACACATTCTTACTCTCTTTCCTTTAGTCGTCAATGAGACAGCGACGACAGCACATGCATGGCGGACTGTATTACATTTTTTTATAATTTTTTTTATTAGTCCACTGAAAGAAAAGAAATATGTGTATGCGAAAAATATTTTATGTTGATAAATGCTTTTAGCAATATTCAATGTGTTTTATGTTACAAAACATTAGAGGAAACAAATGAGTATTTGTTAAAACGGCATTTTAATTCTTTTCATAATGGAAAAGAAAGGGACATGCTTTTTAATGAAAAATAATATTTTTTAGATGTGGAAATAAGTTCAACGCAAAATTAAGTTCAATTCCAGTGACTGTAACGGTTATGTTTTATTTTAAAAATTACCTTTTAATCATTATTTCATGCGTTTTATTTTTCGCTTAGAAAATAAAAGCTTTTTCTGAGTTTTATTTATTCTTCAGAAAATAAGTTATTTCTTGAGTTTTATTTCTTCCTCAGAAGATAAGTTATTCTTTGAGTTTTATTTATTCCTCAGGAAATAAAAATAAGTTTTTGTGTTTTATTTTTAGCTTAGAAAATAACAGTTACTTTTTGAGTTTTATTTGTTTTTTGCTTAAAAAAGTAGTTTTTAAACTTAATAAAATATAAAAAATTTAATTTAACAAATAAGAGTTTTTGTAAAAATAAATATATAAGAGTTTTTGCAAAAACTCTTGTTTGTTAAATTAAATTAACTTTTTATATTTTATTACTTTTTTAAGCAAATTACTTATTTTAAGCAAAAAATACAATTCAAAAAGTATCTGTTATTTTCTAAGCAAAAATTAACACTCAATAAATAACTGTTATTGTTTAATTAAAAATAAAACTTAGAAAGTCATTTTTATTTCCTAAGTAAAAAATAACGCTCAAAAGCTAATTTTTATTTCGTGAGGAATAAATAATATTGGAAAAAATACTTTTATTTTCTGAGAAATAAATAAAAATCAAGAAATAACGTTTATTTTCTGAGGAATAAATAAAACTAAAGAAATAAATTGTATTTACTGAGGAATAAATAAAACTCAGAAAATAATCGGTAAAGTTAAGTTTTTTAATAAAACCTAATCAAATAAAAATTAGTGCATCTAAACGTAGTCCATGCAACAAGCACTATTTTGTTGTATTCTTTATGCACGTAGCACTTCTCTTTCAGCTTGATTTGTTTAGTTTAAATTTTAAAAATAATCGTTATTTTCGGTTCCTGCTAAATTCTTATTTACTGCCCCCTTATTCTGTAACTCGCTAAAGCTAAAACGCCATCGCTAAAAATCTATAATGTCGATTTATCGATTTTGGCTACGAATGCAAGCTTGCAACGCGTATTGCTAAATAAGACAATGTCTTGAAAATTTAATCCGCCGAAGTTTTAGTGTTTTATGCCATCGCTAAAAATTTTTAATTTTGTATTTGGTAAGCATTTTAGCGATCGAGATTTGGCTTTATCTTAAGCGAATTACGGAATAGGGGGGCTGGACCATTATTTCAAATAATTAAAAAAACTGTTCTCAAGAAAGACAAATAATTTAAGCAAATTCCTATAGAAACAAATAAAATTTTAAGCAAGCTTAAAGTTCAAACAGAATATCTACATGTGTTAAAAAATATGCGAAAAATATTTTATGACAAGCAATATTCAAAGGAAAAAAATAAAAAAATACTTTTAAATGAAAATAATATTTTTTTTTTGTGAAAATTAAACTATTTTGTTCATTGCAAATGCAAACAAATACAACATTCGATAACTGTTTGCTCGTAAAATTATTAAAATTGCCCATACATTTTGTTGTCAAAATATTTTTAGATACATTTTGCAGCCACAATATAAGGAAAAATCTACTACTTCAACGAATAAACTGTTACAAAATGTTTCGTGAACTCCCCTATTATGATAATAAATAAAGTTATAATAAAGCTGGATTCACCCATTGTTTCCGAACAAAATTTTTGTCCGGACAAAAATTTTTTTACATGTATTTTGACTTCTCTCTTTGTGAGAGAGAGAGAGAAAAGAAGAGAAATAATTTTGTTCGGAACACTCTCAGCTTGAATTGGTTTAATTTTAATTTTTGTCCGGACAAAGTGGAACTTAGTTGCCACATCAAAGAATGTTTTTATAGCAATTCTTTCATTTTTTGTTTTATTTCTATAAATGTGGCCTACAAGTAATATCATAGTATTTAGTTTAATAGTTAATAACATAAACACTAGTATTTTATCCAATTGCTACACAATTTTGTCGGAGATGTTTATTTGTTCTTTACATATAACATATGGTAGCTTTGATTTTCCAGACAAATTGTTCGAAATGGGTGAATCGTGTTGCAAAACACTCTCAGTAAAAGAAATTTTGTCCGGACAAAAATTTTGTTCGGAAACAATGGGTGAATCCACCTTAAGACATAAGTTAACTTCAAACATACATACATGTGTTAAAATAGTTATTTTTTCCGTGTACTTGATAGTACTTCTTTTAGATGAGACAACTTTTTTTAGTGTTATATTTGGTTTACTCACCAATACAATATTTTTTTTTCTGACACTCCTGTATCCAGCGTGACCGTTTCGCGAATAAAGTGGCAATTTGCCACTTTTTCAACTGCCTTGCCACTTTTAGTGCCCCTTTTTTAAAATGACCTAAATCTGCCACCTTTTATAATATTATGCCCCTTTTTATGAAATTATGCTTCTTGTTTTAATATAAGCTTTTTACGGCACGAAACTGTTTTTATAAAAAAAATCTCAAGACAAAAATTTGTTTTTGAGTCTGTCATGTAAAGTCTTATGACAAAAACTATTTTGAAATAGTTTAAGAGTTTAGATCTATAGATATTCATTATTGTATTAAAATTATTAAAAATAACACCGGATTCACTAACACGAACAAGAACGTCTGTTAAAAATTTTTATGAAAATCACGCAGCTTTAAATATTTTTAAAACTATTTTCATGCAAATTTTGGTGCCATATCACAATATCCAGTGACATAATGTCCAAAGACATTATGTCACTGCTAAAAATGGCATAACATCCATGGACATTGTGACACTTTTAATAGTGCCATGGACTTTATGACATTATTATTATGACCATTATGACACTTTGAAATGTGTCATAATGTCCACACTTTTAAAAATGAAAACAAATTCAAATACATGTACATGTTTTTGACTATTGACTTTTTACTTCTGCAATCGGTGACAAGTAATAAAAGATCAATTGACGTTATTGCATTTTAAAAAGTGAAATAAAATCAATAACAATTTGCAAATAGCGTCAACAATGCTTAAAATATGTCCAATCGACATCGTCGATTCAAAGAAATATTTGGAAATTATTTAAAATTGTTAAGAAATTTTATTTTACTACAAAATATTCTTTGCGTAGCTGGCCTTCGGTCGGGCTTAAGTATTTTTTCTTCTTGGTATATTGAAAAGCGGCCTTCGGCCGGTCTTAACGATTTTCTCCTCTCAGTATACTCAGCGGCTTCGCCGACCAAAGGCCGGCTATGCAAAAATCTTTACTCAGCGAAACTGCTTTTCGATTTACTTTACTAATGTGCTGTTTCCATATGCAAACAAGCGACTTGAGTAAAAATTTTGTTATGGAAATTGTTAAAAAAATGTGGGTGCCTTTCACATAAATTTTATACAAACAAGGCTTGTTTGCATTGTTTGTCTAAAATTTATATAAAAAGCAGTCAGTTTTTTGAACGAAAAAACATCAAAATTGATTAATTTTATTTCAAAAGCATTATATGCCCTAGAAATTCATTAAATATTAGAGTTTTGTTCAATTATTCCCTTTTCAAAAAAGTTGCCCCTTTTTTGGAAGAATCCCCTTTTTGGTGCCACTTTTTTCCTCAAAATCCCCTTTTTGTGCCACTTTGTAAAAATTTTCAACGGTCACCCTGCCTGTATTAGTCTAAAACGGTCGTAGCTATGTTATCTCAGAATGCAATGCAATGCATTTTTTACAAAACAATATAGTTTTGTTTTTTATGAACATTAAAAGTAGTATCGAACATTTAGTGTTTTTCTGAAAAAATTTTCGCAATATTATATATTATTTCAATATATTTATTAATTTCATTCATTTTATAAAACGTCAAACGCAGTAAAAAAATGTGGAGCACCAACTAATGTGCAATTTTACGTTTTATGTCTGCAATAATTGTTTGCAACATATATTGCAAGCAGCTGCAATGAGCTGTCTCCACTAGCAACAACATAATTTTGACAATTGCTGCAATATATGTTAACATACATACATACATATTTATTGCTAGTCGAGACGGGGTTAAGATTCGTCGCAAATATTTACAAGTGTGAGCATTTAGCATACCTGTTTCTTATTATATTGTGCACCAAGTTCTTATTAGTAACAAACATGGCATTTCCCTTTTTTCTAGTCGTTAATAAAGGAAAAACCAAACAAAACAAAAAGAAACAAATACGATGCGAGTAGCACATAATATCCTTCGGTTCGTTTCTTAATGGTAATAAGCAACAAAAATTAATTTATTTACGTACAAGTAAATCAAAACAAAAATTCATAACAGTAATAGTGTCGTTTAAGGTGGACGTACATACCACGCGTTACGCGGCAACGCTTTTCTTACTTTTGGAACTTTTAACGCTTTAAGAGTGGCAAGTTACACACCACGCTTTTGGTGCTCTTCTGCTTATGCAATTTCAAGCCTTTGCCGGCTATATTTTGTCTTGCATTTAAGTTTTATTTTTCTTTATATATTTAATGCAGTTTCATCCATTTTTTAATAAAAAAAAATTAATTTCTAATAATTTATTTCCATTAAACAAACATTTTAGCATATGAATCTGGCTGCACTACCTGTCATTTTGTATACGACGCGTGATGGAAACACACTATTTTAACTTTTTTGACAGAAGTTTGTAACGCATTAGCGTATTTAACGCATGCAATGTACCTTCACCTTTAGTTATGTTACGAAACTAAATTTCTAGCTCCTACTCAGAGGTCCGAGCCGATCGGCTGCAAGCCGGCTTACCGCCACCGCTGAGTATTTTTCACTAGAGAAGAGGCGCCGCCGTGTTTCCTCTGACATTGGGACCTATTGTGGTTGGAGTTTTTCGAGTTCAAATTTGACATTTTGTACTAGATTAAAGAAATAAACAAAATTTTCACTAATCTGGTACAAAGTTTCGAAGTTAAAATGGAAAAACTACAATCACGGTAAGTGTGATTGTGTTTTATCAAATATTTTAAAAATAAAAAATAGGCTGCTCTTTAATCTTGCGATAAAAATATAGAGTATGGTAATATTGAAAAAAAAAGATGCGAAAGAAATCCCTTTACCTTTTGCAAAGCTTTCATCGATACAGAAGTTTGCAAAAACTCAAAAGTTATAAAAATTGTAAAGTAGATAAAAAATATAACCAATTATTTTCTCAAAAAAAGTGTACAAAGAAATAATAATAAAATAATAGTTCATCTTGTTCAGAATCAGACAATTTTGACGTAAATATATCCACTAAGCCAGTATTGAGCACTACAATGAGATTTTTAAAAGAATATCAAAAACATCTCTAAAATAGTAAAATTTATTTTACTACCCGCCCTTTTTTGGTGATTTTTTTAGTTTTTTAGTTCTAGTTTCTAGTTACATATTTTTATTGGAGGTTTAGCTGTTAGAAATTAAACATTAAAAAATCAATATCTTGTGATATTCCTTTTGTAAAAAAAGCATATTTATATCCATGTCCATATCACTAGCTTAAATAGAAACTCACACTATCTTACTATTTTTTATTCATACAACGTCGTCATATCGTAAGTATTTTACGATGTAACAACACTGAGATATCCATACACCGTGTACTGATATCTCAGTGTTGTCATATCGTAAAAAACTTACGATATGCCGACACTGTATGGATATTTCCGTTTTGTCATATCGTAAAAACGCGTACGATATGACAACGCTGTAAAAAGCGATAAATTATAAGTAGTCGAAAAGAGCTAAAAAGAGCTAAATTTTAATAAAACGAAAACTCTTATCTTAAACAAAATGTTTCATTAATTTCTTTTATGTTACATGTTATTTGTACATTTGAGATAATTAAGTTATTGATATTACATTTAAAATTTTTTTTGATCGTGAGAAAATTTTATATCATTTGATTTTCTCTTCCCACTGCGCATACATCCCACGCCTTGGACAAACTTATCAACCAGGTGTGATAATCACATACTTAAATATCCATGAAACATTACAAGAAACCGGCACATTTCCAAATGTTTTACACCAAAAAGACATATTTCTAAATGTATTTTACTTCTTGCAATAAATACAAATAAGTTGGAATAAATGCTTTAAGCGGATCAGAATATTAGATCATCACACCACCACTGGAAGCATTTAAACAACCAACTTACTGTAAATAGCTCTTAAACGTTGTTTCTCATTACTGAAATTTTGCTTAATATGTATGGAAATAAGCCCTTTTGACAAATAAAGCCACTTTTCATACTCTTTGCCACACTATTTTTAAAAAATTTCTTAGTATTCATTGTTCTATATAAAAAGCGTTTTTTTAAAAAGGCGATAAAAGATAAAAATGCGCTTTTTGGGTCATCAAAAAGAGCCAAAATCTAGCGCGAAAAGCGCTAAGTTGGCATCGATGGATTCTATCTCATGACCAGGGATGCAAAATGAGATTTTAAAATTGTACAAATTTTCAAGAAAAATTTTACTTTTTTCAGTCCCATTGTACTAAATTATTGTTCTATTATTTTAATATTTTTTAAACTCAAATTTACATATACATACATATGTAGATGTGTGTAAAAATTTAACAAATAACAAACAAGAAACATTCAAGTACATTTGCACTAAGTACTTATACGTGATGATCTTGATGAAAAGACCTCTTCTGCCGGAGGGCGAAATTGTGTTATCTAAATTTCCTAAAACTAGATAAAATTTCGAAAGTATGTAATGCCGTTTTTCGCTTTTTACGAGTGAAAACTGGATTAAAGAATAAAATATTGTGTATAAAAATAGCATTTCGGTAAAGAGATCTTAACTTCCCCAATGCATTTCATAGGAGGGAAGTTAAGGTCCTTTCTCCCTAACTGTAGATACCAACCATAACTCAAAATCGTCAACATTTACTGTAAAAGCTATTTTGGCTCTACAATATGACATACTGTGTTGCCATATTGTAAGTTTTTTACGATATGACAACACAGTATGTCGTTTTTTGTCATATCGTAAAAAATCGTCATTTCTGGCTGCTTTTTAGGGCGTATGATTAATGTCAGTTTGTAAGGAAAAACTCGTCAAGACCCAGTTCTGTTTCATCATTAAGTCGTTCTTGTTGTAGATTAAAGAAATCTGGTTTTGTGTTGCTTTAATCTATTACAATAACACAAGTTTACAATTCGGGTCTAGTTTTAGACTGGAGTAGCTCAATTCGAACCCGCAGTCGGTTTATAACTTATTTTTTTGTTCTAGTTTTCGAGATATAGAGTTTTTTAAAAACTGACGCAGTTACACGACATATGTTAACATTAATGAAAAGCTGTTTGTCCTATTCAATTAAAACAAAAGAATCAAAATAATCTGAAAGAAAAACAAATAAGAGTGCTATATTCGCCTATATATACATATATAGCCTTCACCAATAACCATGGATTCAAATCTCATGGCACATGAGGACTTCTTTTACTGATTTTCAATGCCGAAGTCCGTAACTTTTCCGGCAAATCGAATTCACTTACAAATAGATAGATAGACGAACAGAGGACCCGCGGTAATTCGACTTCCCTATCTATAAGGATCCGGAATTTATATACAAACTTTAAGGACTCGAAAGTGAATATTGTGGAAATTACAGAAGGAACGAAAAACTTAAGTTTATCTACGTACCCTTACCATTTTCGGTGAAGGGTATAATAATATATTAAAAGTCTGTGGGAACAATTTAAGCTTACAATAATTCTGTGGTTTTCTTGAATAAGTGCGGATGTCCATTTTTGTCGATTTTAAATTATTGATGCCAAATTACATTATTTTATATGCTCGTTTAGATGGACCAAAAATTTCGCTAATAACATGGACCCATTCCGAAATTTGTTTCTAAAAACAACGTAACTTCTTAATTCATTCAAATATTTTTCAGCTCTAATGAACTAAATCGACTTCCAATTGCTTGCTGGAAATTTATTGCCGTTGAAAAGAACACATAGGCACATGCGGTGTTACTTTTGAGCACATTTTCGTAATATTTTTGGGTTATTGTTCAGTTAATAAAAAAAAATTGTGTGTGCTTGAATTAGTTCAATGTAAACAACTGTTATCGACATAAGCTTTTTTTCTGCACACACAAAAAGGAATGTAAAATCAACATCACGTAATTTTGATTGGAAATCATATTAAATTTACAAGAAATAATTCGTCGTTTAATTAATTTTTCACTGTTAAAGCAACTTTGCTATAAATGTTACATTCCATTTTAAATCAATGTGACTATAACTTTAATTCCAAATAAGTTTTATGTTAAAAAAGCATTTAAATCATTTTGAGTTAAAATGAAATTCATTTTACATATGATGGTATTTATTTAGTGTATATCAAAAGTAAAGTTTGAAGCTGTTGTGGCTGCAGTTGTTAGAACGCGGACTATCATGCAAGTGGCACGAGTTCGAATCTTGGCTGGGGCAGCCAACTACAACACAAAGTTTTCTGATGCCTATGCTAATACACATCACGTAAGTAAAATAATTAATAGAATAGCTACATTAAAGTCATGTTGTTTCAGCTTGATAAAGCTTTAATTCAACAAATTCACGTTGTTACAACTCGAAATAACTTTGATTCAACATGATTTTTCGTATTATTTCACTATCAACTTCATTTTGATTTGACTGTACTGCAATATTAAATCGACATAAAATATAGTTAGTTCAAAAGGATAAATGTTCTTTCAAGATTATTGTAAATCATGTTGAATTAACATGAAACACCTATGAAGCAAAATCACTACCGAAAAATGTTAAATTAAGCTGGTTTTCGACGATTTTACATTGAAATTTTTCTGTGTGCACTTTTAGTGTCCTTGGCAAATTGTTCTTTTGATTATTCTCTAGGATCTTACCCTTTCGGAATTTTCGCCTGAACTTTTTACACAAACTGCTTACCACATACATGACTGTCAAAAAAAAGTTTGATAAAAACCACACAGAGTACGAAGTGTTAAAGATAAAGTATTTCGCGTCTCCTGAAAAAATTAGTTTTTAGACATACGCGCTTATTCAAGAAAACCACAGAATTGACAACCCTAGTGTTGTGGCTGCCCATTACATTTCATTAAATGTCATTTTGTATTGCTCACTCTTTTCCTTTATATGTTTAAAGCATCAACAACACCTTCCACAAGTTAACATATTTAAAGCCTAAACTTTTAACTTTTGTTTTACCCTGCATTAAATAACTAATTTAACCACTACAGTCTTTTAGTCTTGTCAGACTGTCTGTCTGCCTATCTGACCCTTTTGACTAATCAAGAGAGGTTTTTATCAAATTATCTTCAATTCTAAAACCATCCACCATCACTATGCGTTCAACACAGGGATGGCAAAATTGGTACATTTGTACCATTTTCGGTACATATTGAACTTGAAGAGTACAATGCTGCACCACTGGCCAATTTAGTACAATTCATAATTTTTCCGTTTTTTAGAAAATCTCTTTCTTGCAGCTCTTTTATTTTGATAAAATATTTATCCTTTTTGTCCACTCGTACGTACGCAAGATTTAATCTATTAATTTTAAATTTTACGAAATATTCAGAACAAAGTTCGACTTAAAAGGAGGAATATTTAAAGTGTCAGATAAGAACAGCTTACAAAACGTAGTCTCTGGAATTTAAAGCTCTTGCTTTAAATTTATTTTTATAAATTTATGTATTTGTATTGTAGTAAAGGCGAATATTTCGGAACTTTATTCTTCTACCTTCCAATAGTAAGTTTGTCTAAATTAATGAGCTATTTTCGATTAAAGCACACTTTCCTTTTTGCCACAGATAGTACTCTGTATATACTTACATATATATTTATAGAAAAGTGATATATTTTCTATACCCCTGCAGACAAATTAACTGGTATGTAGTTGGAACTATACTAGTTGCTTTTTGCTTCAGACTAGTTGCCTATCTATCCTTTTTTCATATATCGAACTATCGATTTTAACATTAGGTTGTCATAGGAGACCAACTAGTTCATTTGTATACAGTTATATCCCAGTTGGAATCCTAGTTATAGTAAACTAGTGCGCTTACTAGTGCTTTTATTAAGAGTTTTGTAACTCTTAAAAAATCTTTGGCTCAATCAGGGTACGACCACACATTCATCATACTTTAAGGCCCATTGAGCCACATTCTACTTATTTTTTTAATAGCTAAAAATATGTTTTATATAAAATCGCATACCTGAAAATTTTTTCCCTTTTTGGCTAGTATCGTTACTAGTCTCGATACAACTAGTAATATAATTGTCCTTTTTTGACTAGTATCGTTACTAGTCTCGATACAACTAGTAAAATTATTGTTCTTTTTGACCAGTAACGTTACTAGTCTTGTTACAACTAGTAATATGACTGTCGTTTTTTGACTACTATCATTACAACTAGTAATATGACTGTCCCAAAGCGTTACTAGTTGTCACTTTAGCTACTGGGACTTAATACATGATTTTGGTTTCAAAAATCTGATTTGGTACAATTTGGTCTCAAAAAGTACAATTTGAGACAACAATTGGTACAATTTTATAATCTCATATGCCATCCCTGGTTCAACATCATACATACCTATAAAATAAATGGGAAAACATAGTAGTATGTATGACTTTAAGTGGTGGAAACAGCAGCAGTATTACAAGAGCATCAGCAAGATATATTTGTATGTATTTTCTTTTGCTTATATACAAATAGCGTACATGTGCTATGTGCAGTACATACATATGTATGAAATACTTTATATATAATTGCTAAATTCATATATTATGTGTAAAAATGTAATGTATATGTAAGTGCGTATGTATGAATGGATGTATCTAGAAACGTGTTCAAATATAAATTGTTTTGTATAAAAAGTATATTGACTGACATGTATTGTTTATGAAACAAATGTAAAATTTACTTATTCATACGTTTACAAAATAATTTCTGGCATTTTATACAGTCTGACAAATGATGTTTCAAACCAAAATAAAAATGTATATGTAAATTAATTTCAATTCCACTACTCGACAAATGTGTAACTTTTCCAGAGAACAGACTCAGTTGCACTGAAATCGAATCTAGCTTATAGTAGGGGAGCCCTAGAAGGGATTTTTGGATTTACTCAAGCGCGTCAGAAAACCATATGGGGTGAAACCTTGCACCCTCTTAAACACCCCCTCCATATACGAACCCTGTATATAGGGGGGTTCGGCTAGGGCAGCCGATCAGATTAGTAAACAAAAATCGATAGCTGTAGAAACTCGAGCGCGTCAGATTAAGGCATGGTGAGTTAATTACATGGAGAACACTGTGCATTTCAATAAGCTGACGATTTAAGTGTGACATAAAGAAATGGGAGGGTCGGGAAGTTGCAAAGAAACGTGACCTGGATTTACTCGAGCGCGATCAAAATTTTTTTTATTTTGTAGGAAATGATTCAAGGATCAAGAGAATATAATAATCTGACGATTTCCATAAGCCGAAGTATCTAAAATCATCAATAAAGTTTTTAAGGGCGGTGCCAAAAAGTAAATATTTCCGCCGCCATTATTTCATCGCAGCTGGTCATAACAACATGTTTACGTTCGTATTAAAGGCCTGCATGGGTGTGTTAAATAAAGATCTGCATGAGTATCTAAGTATTTTTCAACTACGCAGTGTCTCACATTCTATGTTGAAAAACAGAGCGAAGAGAAACATATAACACAAAAACATTTGCTTTCAGAAAAATGGTATGAAGTCCAAAAATTGTTTTTTTTTGCAATAATTGGAAAAATTTAAAAGAAAAGCAAGGTAAAAATATTTCTAACGGAAATTCTTTACCATATTGTTAATGAGTTTCAAATCCACTTAAAATTAGAATTGTAAGATTTCGATACTATTGATTCAATACTACTCAATACTTTAGTGGCTTTCCTGAAGAACGAAATTAAATAAAAATATGAAAACTGCAATCTTATTCGTGAAAACTATAAATTATTATTAACTTTTTAACTTTGAAATATTATTTTTTATTATGTTTTACGAAGTTTTAATTAAATAAAAGTTAGTGATGAAACAGAGCTACACTAAAACGTCGAAAGAAAATCAATTAGTGAGCAACAAAGCCCATAATAAAAACAACGACCGAAGCGACAAATTTCTCATTAATTCTATCAAAAATTTTGCTTTTTAATTTTATGAACATTTTTTTCCATATTGTTTTTTCCTTTTACTTACTCTCGAAGTAGAAACAAGCATTAAAGTTTTTGATACCAGCTTCACAGCAAAGCACAAGTGCCAACAATATGAGCCAACATCAAGCTGAAAAAGAAAAAAAACGACAGAAAGTGTCCCCCTAGAAACTGATTCAGAAAATCCAAAAATCCAAATGGGTATTGATCGTTATTTTAAAGTGGTACATAATAAAAAAAGACACAGAAGTCCAAGATCGAAAACCCTCGATCCATTGGCCAAAGATGGTAAATCTGATGCGGCGCTCTCTGAAAACCGCTTTTCACTTCTACAAAACGACGAGGACGAAATCACAATTGTCAGGTCAAGCAAGCCGCTCCCAACATACTTAAGAGAGAAAAACTCAAATGAGCTAATTAAAAGGCTAGTACAATTAATCGGTGAAGAGGCGTTTTACGTGATACCGATAAAACGCGGTGCGGAGTTTGAAACACAAAATAAAAATGTTTACACCTACCAATTGAAAAGTGCAAAAGGCCTCCAGGTAGTGATAAAAGGCATCGATTCATACGTGGATCCAGAAGAGGTAAAAGTGGGTCTACTAAATAATAAATTTAAAGTAAAAAATGTTACTAACATTAAAAATAGAGAGCGAGTTCCCCAACCACTATTTCGTGTGGAAATGGAACCAGGTGATATGAAATTAAAAAAGAATGAAGTACACCCCAGTTACAGCTTAAGATATTTGCTGCAGCGACGAGTTACCGTAGAGGAACCACACAAGCGAGCAGTGCCCATTCAATGCCTAAATTGCCAAGAATATGGCCACACCAAAACATATTTCAAGTTGCGCACCGTTTGTGTCGTCTGTGGTGAACTACACAGCACTGCCAATTGTAATAAGCAAAAAGGTGATTCCAAAATTAAAAAGTGTAGCAATTGCCATCAAAATCACACTGCAAACTACAGGGGCTGCCCTGTCTATGTACATGTCAAGCAGTCTTTGTCTAACAGACGTAATCACACCTATGATCAACCTAATACTTTCGACAATACAAATTATCCCCAGTTGCGCCAACCAGCTACCAGCCGGCCTTCATACGCCAACATTTTTAAGGCTAACCAGCCCATAGCGCAAAACATACCAAACAGCCAGTTCTCGTACGCTTATGCTTTGCAGTCTAACCAGCCCAAAGCTCAAAAACGGCCTCTTGCCGACGAAAACAGTGGTTTCAATTTTGATCGACTTGAGGCTTCAATAGAAAATGTAATACAAACAGTAAATTTTTTTACAGCCAACATGACCTGCATGAAGCAGGAAGTGTTGAAAATGCAGTCTACATTATTGCAGGTTGCATTAAACAAACCATGAACTTAAGAATCTGTTTCTGGAATGCAAACGGCATCCGCCAACATAAAAACGAACTAGAATACTTCATGATGGATAAACAAATTGATGTTATGCTTATCTCTGAGACACACTTGAGCGCTAGAAGTTTTCTTAAAATCAACGGAAATACTCTCTACGACACAAAGGACCCCCAAGGTAGAGCTTGTGGTGACTCGGGTATACTAATGAAATCGCGATTAAAACACTACTTAATGAGTGATCATTGTGAAGATTATCTTCAAGCAACTAACATCAGCATTGAAGCTTTTCATCAAAACCTGGTGATTTCATCAATTTACTCTCCTCCAAGGTACTCTTTTACCAAAAATCAATATAGTAGATTTTTTAATTCACTAGGCCCACGCTTTTTGGCCGCCGGTGATTACAAAGCTAAGCACACATTCTGGGGATCTCGCCTTATCACGCCAAAGGGTCGCGTTTTGTTTGACACAATTTTAAAAATGCGGTTAAATGTTATATCAAGTGGGCAGCCAACTTACTGGCCAACAGATCGCCGAAAAATACCTGATGCTATTGATTTTGGAGTGGTGAAGGGTGTGCCCAGCGAAATGATCCAAGTTGAAGCATCTTTAGATTTGTCTTCAGATCACTCACCAACTATTGTCACTATATGTTCACATACAACATATTCATCCACTTGTGATTTAACGATGACAACCACACGTATAAATTGGTTGAAATACAAAAAATATTTGAGTGCTCATTGCCCAGAAAATATTCCATTAAAAACGCCTGCTGACATAGATGACTCTATTAGAATGTTTGAGGCAAACCTTAAGCAAGCTGCTCTAAATGCTACTACTACAAATCTTCAGGTGAGATATAATAAAATTTTTTCAGCAGATGTAGAACGGCTTTTATCCGAAAAAAGAAGAGTTCGTAGAGAATAGCAACGCTACAGATCCCCTCAGCTAAAATCTAGGCTGAAGGAATGTACTAAACAGCTGAAAACTCTACTAAAATATCAAAAAACCGCTTCTCTTCAAAACTTTCTGAATGGGCTCGACGCAACACCTCAAACAGACTATTCGCTATGGAGAGCAGTCCGAGGCCTCAAAAGACCAGTGATATATAAGCCTCCATTGCCAGCTTCGAATGGAGACTGGGCAAGAACTGACACTAAAAAAGGTACTACTTGCAGAAAGTATTTACTCCAAATACGTCTGATACTATAGTTGAGCTGCCACCAGTCCTCACTATACCAGATGTTACTTTGAGGTTCAACATTCGTGAGATTAAACACTTATTGCGGGCTTAAACTCGAAAAAAGCTCCAGGCGCTGATAAAATAAGCAATAAAATGCTCTTAGAGCTACCCTATACTGCAAAACGGATTGTTCTATTTATTTTTAGCAGTATTTTGCGCCTCAAATGCTATCCCGCAGAATGGAAGGTTTCGCTGATTACCATGATACCTAAACCAGGCAAAGATCTTACGAAGGTTGAGTCCTAAAGGCCTATAAGCCTATTGTCTAACATGTCAAAACTATTTGAAAAGCTACTTATGAGTAAGCTAACACACATACTGAATCGTACTGGATGCATTCCAGACCACCAATTCGGTTTTAGGAGACAACATAGTACGATTGAACAAAACACACGCGAACGTGGTTAGAAAAACCTTCGAAGAAAAGAAATATTGTTCTGCGCTCTTCATCGATGTTTCTCAGGCCTTTGATAAAGTATGGCACGAAGGTTTAATACATAAACTAAAGCAAAACCTACCCGAAAACATCCTCAAACTTTTCGAAAGCTACTTAACTGAGCGAAAATTTGATGTTAAAGAAGGTAATTTTCAAAGCCCTGCGCAACCCAATGAAGCCGGAGTTCCTCAAGGCAGCATCCTCGGTCCTGTATTATATCTGATATATGCCTCTGACTTGCCGGTAAGCAGTAACATACACATATCAACATTCGCTGATGATACAGCTTTTCTAAGTGTTCAAAAAAGCCATCAAGAGGCCACCCGCAATTTGCTAGATTATATACCACAGTTGGAACAATGGCTAAAACAATGGCGGATAAAAATTAACGAACAAAAATGTCTACAGATTACTTTTACATTGTGCAATGAAACCTGCCCACCTATACAAATGAATAACCAAACTATACCTCAACACACTGAAGTAAAATATATCGGTGTTCATCTTGATCGTAGTCTAACATGGATGTCACACATAAATACAAAGGTGACCCAAATGAAATTGAAAGCAGCTCAAATGAATTGGCTCATTGGAAGGAACTCTACTCTAAGCCTAGATTGTAAACTTCTTCTATACAACTCCATTCTAAAACCAATATGGTCCTCTGCAATCCAGTTATGGGGCACTGCCTCGGCATCAAATGTAGAAAAAATTCAAAGGCAACAAAATAAAATACTCCGTACGATTACAGCAACAGCAGCCCCATGGTATGTCACAAACAAGCGAATTCATAAAGACCTAGATGTGCCGCCGGTTAAGACAATGTTTTCTAAACACGTGACAAGCTACATAAAAAGACTTGAGTTGCACCCAAATCCCCTAGCCCGAAACATCATTAACTTTAGAGGCCACACTCGGCTGAGAAGGAGGGACACTCTTGCTCTCAGCCGAACACGAGAGACGTTAACAACAAAACAACCAACCGCTGAAACAAATATTTTTTTCTGGCACTGGCTGGACTTAAAAATTAAAATTTTAGAGTTAAGATTTGATTACTTATTGTTAGTTCAATTTTATTGAAGATACAATAAATAAATACATATAACCGAAAAAAATCAATTTTCTTTACTCAGTTCAAAAGTTTTGTTTGAAAAAGTAATGAAAATCTATTAATATATGGAAACTTTTTTGTAAGAGTGAGACTTTTAAAACAAAAGCAAATTAAAATACGTTTTCAAAATAAAATAAATTCTATTTCAAAACAGTATTTAAAATATCAATTTGTATGAAAAAACACGAGGCACCGGAGTTCTGTTTCATCATTTATATTAGTTATTCAGTAATTTTTGTACTCAAATTCTTAAATTTTTTTTATCAGTTTCATTCCTACTATACAATGTCTTTAGCTGGAAACACGCAACTCTTGAAAGTATTGAATAACTACTTATAAGCAGAGTAGGAAAATAAACAAAACTAAACCTTTGCTTTAATTTTGTTTTGATCTTTGCATCGAGCTTAACAAAACCAAAATAATAGGTCCGATCCTGTACTTTTTGGGTAAAGTTCGGTAAAATAAGAGTAAGCAAGGATTACTCTCTATAAACACAAAAGTACGGGAACAGCAAAATCCAAATTTTTATCCCAAAAAGTAACTCGAAAGTATTGTGAACACAAACAAAATATAAAAAGCAACATACTGATTTTTAATAACATTTTTAGTTTTTAGATAATTTGTTGATATACAAAAAAGTATTTTGCTTTAAGACTTGTCAAAAAATATGTCAAACATATTCACTTTTAGCCCACACTATAATAGTTTTTGAGCGCAAATGAGTTTTGATATAACAAATTTTTTATCTCTACTTGCTGTTATTTTTAACATTTACGGCCAATTTTTAACTTGGATTTTCAAAGTCATTTATGCTTAAATTCATTTTATGTACAAAATTCTCTTTTGCATTAAAGACTTAAATCAAAATTAATTCACCAATCTTGGACATTTAAATTCGATTAAAGTATTATACATTACCATATGATTTTGACTGCTTGTTCTTCTTTCGCAAACAAAAAATTTGTGGCCGCTGACAAATCCGCTTTTGTTGGCGTGAAATTTGGGTTTCCTTTGTCTATATTTCGATTTATATCATTTTGTAAGCTGTTTTTATTCTTTTAAAACATTGCAGCAACCCTTCATTATTCTTATTTCCTGAATGGAGAAAAACATATTTTTGGGAATTTTTCTTTGTTAATGTTGAACAGCTGCTTTTTTGGGAAATTTATGGTATTTTATGGTGCTACCATATTTTTATCACATTTAAATGACAATAACTAAAAATACGACTGATAAACATAAGTTGTATTTAATTATAATTTAAATTTTCATATAAAAAATGTTCATAAATGACTAAAATAAATATTTAATTACTATGTCAAAAACTGGCAGTTATTCTTTCAGTTAATGATTAAATTGTACGGAAGTAATTCTTTAATGATATGCTATGAAATTTGCTTGCCTTTAAACTTAGACGTTTTTGAAGACCCTTTAGAATTCAATGTTAGAACCATTAGATGACCCTCAAAATTAAAATCTAATTGAGGTTACGTCATATGCTTTACGAACTTTTGTTTCATTTAACGTACTTTTTCAATTGAAAAGACCTGTTTTATATTAACTGAAAGGCGAAGTTAAAAATATATTGCAAATTTACACAGAAAATATCACCAAAAAATTTTCAAACAAAAGTTTGTCTAAAAATAAATTTAATTTTCAGTAAATGTTCTGTCCATAATCTATGAATTGTTTGTTTGACTTTTATTTAGAACGCAAACACCAAAAACAACAATAAAAACTGTGTCGTAAAAACCACCCCGATGACGACATACACAAAAATAACAACAGCAACAATCATAGCAAGAGGAATGCAGTTGTACCAAGTTGTTTACAAAAGGTTTTGGAGTGAATCGATTAGTTAATTTCGTCATTAATTTTTTTAGAGTATTTAGATAAACATTCAGACTTGAACACATTTAACAAAGTGAAATCTCATAAATGTTTACTGGATGATGATGATGACACAGGCAAAAATTTTGTTTGTATTTTTGTTTGATTAAGTAAATTATTTTGCTTAATAATTGTTAGCATATTTAGACTAATTGTTTATTAAATTCAGACAGAAATATTGTTTGATACTCTTCAGAAAACCCAGTAAATATTTTTGTTTGATTTAGTAAATTGTTTTATCTAAAATTTGTAAATATTTTTAAGCAAATTGCTTTATAGATTTAAACAATTTGTTCACTGGAAAAAACACGTTTTTTTTCAATGAAATTGTTGAGGTATTTTTGTCTATATTTACAAATTCGTTTGTACGTCCGTTCATAGACAAAATATTTACATTGAATTCCTTTACCGAAAATGAAAAAGTGTTATTATTCGAACTATGGTTAAATAAATAGGAAAAATAAGCAATATTTGAATGTTTTGTGTTTGAATCTAATTGTAACCCAATATTGTTATGTTGCAAGTATCTACGTATGTATTGTGTGTGTATGTACTAGAGATGGGCGCGTGTAAAAATTTTCCAACACGACACGACCCGAACAGGAATCCCGGATGTCCAACATGTACGAAACACGCACGCACAAAATTTTCACAACACGCACGAAATCAAATCCAAAAACAAAAATTTTTTTATATTCAAAGACATATTTTTCTTCTATTTTAACGTTTCATGTTGTAGTTGTATATTTATTTACATATTTCTGTTGAAAAACAGTAACTTATCAAGATTTGCGCTCAATAGTATTGTGCGGCAAGCTTCTACGTTCATACATATTTGAATCTTAAAATCTTTTCGTGTTTTTTCGTGTCAAGTTTTCTCAACACGACACGACCCAAACACGCACGAAATCAGATTTTCTGTCACGAACACTTCGTGTTAAGTCGTGCGTGTTCGTTCACGAAAAAGAAACACGACACTCGCCCATCTCTAGTATGTACATAAAAAGAACCATTAAAACAAAGCCAGAATGCGTCGTGTGAACAGTATGCTTCGCAATCGCCATTGAGAGGGCTATAGCAGATTAACGTACGCCGCAGTCGTTGTAGCCGTCGCCGCAGACCATTTCACACTCTCAGCCGCCGCCGATAACAAAATCCATCGGCTCACAAGGCTGGTCCTGTTTATAGAACCCAAACAATCAACTTGAGTGAAAAATTTGTATGAAAAGCGCTAATGTTTTTGGTGGTTTTAGTTGATTGTATGGGTCCCAAAACATCACAAAATTTACGTCAGATTAAGGAAATTCCTCCGCTTAATCGTCAGATTATGGGTCCAACATGAAGGATATCAAGCCGAAGCGGCTGTTTATTATATCTGACGCGCTCGAGTATTTCACTGTTGCGATGTTTTTTTGCATTTCGAAGAGGAGGCCACAAGGATGGCAAAGTTGGTACAATTGTACCATTTTTGGTACAATTCGGATTTTAAAAGTACAATGGTACACCAATGGCTTATTTAGTACAATTAATAATTTTTCTATTTTCTCAGAAAACCTCCTTATTGCGATAAAATATTTTATTATTTTCGTCCCCTCGTGTATTACCACTTTTATCTGAATTAAATTTTAATTTTTCGAAGTATTGAAAACAAAGTTTGACTTAAAAGTTGTCAAATAAGGTTAGCTTACAAAACGTCTCTATAATTTCATGCTTAATGATCGTGATACATATTAGAGCCCGGAAAAATTAAATTTTTATAAATTTATTTGCATTGTAGTAGAGGTAAATTTTTCGGAACTTTATTGAAACTATGTACATATGTATGTCGTTATACCTTCCAATAGCTAGTATGTGAGCTATTTTAGATTAGAAATTGTAATAGCTAAATCAGACTTAAGTACAATTTCCCTTTTGCTACAAATATATGTACAGAAAAGTAATATATTTTCTGTACTTAAGAAATCTTCCTGTTTTCTAAAATCTGTTTCTGTACAATTATGCTCAAAAAAGTACAATTCTAGATTACAATTGGTACAATTTTAAAATCTCATTTGCCATCCCTGGGCGGCCATGAGTTTTGGTCGCGCCCAAATTGTCAGATTTTCGAATGGGAGCTCCTTTAGGGTCCAGTTAACCTCCCTTCTGAATATCTGACGCGCTCGAGTAAATCCATTTTTTCTGCATATTCTACCCCTTCGTACGGCCACACCCACCATGCAAACCATCAGATTAATATTGCTCCGTTATCAGAAACACGTGGGTTGCATACACTATAAATATCTGACGCGCTCGAGTATTTCAATGTGACTGTTTTTTTTCATTTTCGAAAGCCCCCTACGGTAAATGGAACTGATACAAAACAAGTCACCTGACCAGGCAGTAGGGACCAGTCCGAGTTCTAACGCTTCCTATGCAGCGGACCAGCCACTTTTACATGAGGATGGCCTAGGATGGGGTTAATTGATACTTTGTATGCACCTTGTAACTTCTCTCTGGAGTCCTAATCGGTATAGAATAGAGTTTTTCTTTTCCCGGACTTTTTCATTTCCCGGGAAAGAGGGATTGATTTTTCAATTTCCCGGGCGGCGATTCCCGGGAAAATCGCCGCCCAGTACAAAACTATAGAAAATAGCATTTCACTTAATTTATTTGAACAAAAGCAAATACCATTCACGAGATCTGTTAAATAAGGTTATGGATGCATTAAACGTACGTAAAAAAATTATAAAATTTGAGGTCTTTAATCGTATGGTTTTTAATTTAAATTAAAAAATGTTATTTTTTATTGCATAACTTCTGATTAGTAGCCACCCGAAGTAAAAATATGTACTAGTTTCATACTTTTTTATAATTTCCGCAGCTTCTTAAGTAAAAAAGATATTGCAATGATTTATGATTTATTTCATAAGACACTAAAGAGCATTTCATACTGCTAAGCAAAACTGAATTAAAATAATTAAGTGGCGGAAAAGTGACACCCTGAAAATTGCATTTTTTTGTTTGTATCGATTTTTAATTGAACCCTGTGTGAACCTGTTGTACATAAAGCTTTAATTTGTTTTTTTTTTTTTGCAAAAATTTATAATTTTTGAAAAATTCGAAATTTTGAGCTTCAAAAAACTCATGTGTGGCTTAAAATAACAATCTGATATTTTCAGAAAATATAGACCAGCCGCCTTATTCCCTAATTCGCTAAAGCTAAATCTTGATCGCTAAAATGCTGAACAAATACAAAATTAAACATTTTTGGCGATGACATAAAACACTAAAATTTCGGTGGATTAAATTTTTAAGACATTCCATAATTCCACGAATACAATTTTTCAATGTGTATTGCTAGGAGGAAAATTGATAACCCGACCGTATAGATTTTTAGCGATAGAGATTAAGTTTTATCGAGTTACAGAATAGGGGGGCAGTACTTCTTTATTATGCCCACTTTCGCTATGTCCACTTAGTGACAATCTGTTATTCTTCACGAAAATATGTTTTTTGAGTGATGCTCTTAGAAAAATATAAGAAAATTGAAAAAAATGTGCTCAAAACTACAATTTTTTTCTTTTATTTACATATTTTTCTAAATAAAAGCAGCACTAAAAATGTGTGCTTACAAAGAAGAAAAGTTATCATAATAATATTTAAAAAATCCCAGGAATTCCCGCATAATTTTCCCGGGATTTCTTTCTCGAAAAATGTGCGGGATCCCGGGAATTTTTTCCCGGCAAATCCCGAATGAAAAACACTAGTGTAGAATAATAGCTTATATATAAATATTATTCCAAAATTCAGCTGTAATTATCGATTAATTTATTTTTTATTGTTACAAATCCAAGTAGAAATTGTATTTTATTTTTAAGCGGTGTCTTTGATAGGATTCGAACCGACATCCTCCGGTATGACAGGCTAGTACACTACCCACTCGACCACAGGGGAACTTATATTTCAATGTTATAAATACCAGTTAAGCTGGCGTTAATATCTGAATATAGTTACGGAACATGTTCCTGAGTGGCAGCGCAGTCACACTGAAGGGAGACAATTAATATTATATAGATACTATGTGATAGGCCTTAGACCCAGGTGCATCGAATTTGTTCAGTGCCGTTTACTAGACTTGTGTAGTTTACGAACGAACTAGTTCAATTGAACTATTTTATCAATTGAACTAAGGAAACTAGTTCAAGTTTTCACTATTCACTAGTTCAATTGAACTATGAAACAAAATGAAATATATCTTTCCTTGTGAGCAAATGTAAATATGAAATCAGTCATGTGTGTATGTATATATAGGATAAAATAACATAATGGCATCGCTTTCACAGAATATGTTTACTACATGGTAAATTTTTTTACTTTTTCAAAATTAGTATATATTCTTATTATTCTCTCTCAAGTTACTGTTGTACAATCAAAGAATTCATAAATATATTGAAGATATTTTTATGCAATCCGCTAATTTTACAACAATATACAATACATGGTCCAACAATATACACAACAAACAAACAAAAGAATGAAAAGCACGGTGAAATAAGTATACAGGTGACCGCATAAGGGAAACAAATACAACAATACAACAAAAAAAAATAGATGATGCTTGTCAAAAATATATACGTGCTGGACGTGGATATGCAGAAAACTAGCAGAGCAAAAAATAATCAGCTGACGTTATGCTGCCACCTGTATACTTATTTCACCATGATGAAAAGCAAATAGAATGTTTCCTCCTATCATTCTTATATTTCACCATTCATTCATAGTTCAAAAAGGGAGATATTTCACCAACGTTGTCAACTTTTAGATTTCAAAAAGCACTGAAACAAGTAAAAAAACGCGTAATTCTTGAAAAAAAAAGCACTAAATTTTAATTTTTTAGTTTCATTAAAAAAATTTTTTGATATACCTCCCTGTTCTGTAAATCGAGCCGATTTAAAACGAATCGATTTAGAAAAATTAGATCCTTAAGTGATAAGTTTTAGTCGAAGTGTATGGATTTATATCCAAAGAAATTTAATTATTTGGTTTGAGTTCGGTTTTAATTTAATTTTTCAATTAAATTATATTTTTATTTCCAGGTATGTTTTAAAACTCGCACGATTGTCAAATCGCATGTGAGTTGCAAATCGCCAAACTTTATTTTTCATGTTCTGAAACTCACGCGTTTTGCTTGAGATTTGCCGTTTTAAATAGAATAAAATCGCCTGTGCGATTTTCTCAAGTATTTTCGATGGATTTTAATAAAAAAATTACCTTTTTAGGGATCCCTCCCCTGTTGTCCACAAAAATACTAATATTATTTATCCACTGATCAAGGAGTTTTATTTTTTTGTTTATTGCTTCACGTTAATAAATTTTAAGTTTATGAAATATTACTTAATTTAATGGATTAAAGGCGCATTATATACGAGTTGTATTGTACCACGTTGTAATTGATAGCTCCTATATCCATTTTATATAAAGGTGCAAAGTGAACTTTATTCGTAGCGTTCAAAATATCAAAAAGATCGTGCTGCAGTTTTTCATTTGATGCCAGACCTCTTTTGTTCAAAAGTTAAATCTTTTGGTGGTGAAATATACATGATTTTTTTATTAGTATATGTATATTAAAAGCTTTCGTTTGTTCCCAATCAAACCGAACGAAAAAAACAGAGACAAATAGTTGTAAGGTCTCAGCATCTCTCTCATCATGTATATCGGTTTTGAGAAGAGTTGTATACATGACGAAAGGTGTTGACTAAAGCAAAGTACAATAAACTGAATTGATAAAATACAATTGTAATTAATGTTGTACTTGTTCTTGTGGGTACTGATAAATGTGATTAACTTTCAAGTGAAGAATCCTTGTTCACATGAAGCAAAAAAAAATAAATTATAAAAAAATAAAAAAAACAATGTCAACAAAGAAAATTTAAGCATTACAAAACAGCTTTTGGTGAGCGGTTACAGTGAAACGGAAGCTGAAGACCATCCCAACAATCCTCGAGTTAATTAAATATTTAGCTATTTTCTGTGTTAAATTTTTATATCCTTGGCATGAAATTTGCCTAATGGTTTACCTGTCATATCTTCTAGTTCATAATAACACGAACCGTATTTAGCTTTTACTCTGGCCTTTTCGAATTGGTTTGCAAGTTTGCTGCTGAAATGTTCTGCCGCTTTCGATTGTGAAAACTTTCTTCTATATACGACTTGTCCAATTTCGAAACTTACAGGTCGAGCTCTAAGATTATAATATTTGACATTCCTGTCGTAGGTCTTACGAATATTTTCACGTGCCTTTTCTCTCAAAAGTTCTAACTTCTCATCATTTCGTAAGTCTACTGGTGTTTGTAAAAGGTTTAGATTTCGTAGCACGGAATACGATTTGCCATTTGTGAGCATGTTCTGCCCAAACACGAGAAAATAAGGCGAGAATCCCGTAGTGACATGCACCGAACTCCGTAAGGCACAACTAATCGACGATAATTTTTCGTCCCAATCTTTTTGCGACGGTTTCACATAAGCCCTGATTGCAGCCAGCACTGATCTATTTACACGCTCACTGGCGTTTGCTTGGGGTGAGTAAATAGCAGTTAAATTATGTACAACTCCGTAAGAGTCCAAAAACTCTTTATATACGTTTGACTTGAACTGTACGCCATTGTCGGTAGTGATCTTTTCAGGCACACCAAAGATGTGAAAAATCCTCTTTTCTAAAAATTCTATAATGACATTGGAGGTAAATTTTTTTTATTGGTTCCAGAAAATGAAATTTGGATAGATGGTCCAAGACTATGATAATCCCTACATTTCCTGAGGAAGATCTAGGATACGGTCCTAACATATCTAGATATAAATTTTTAAATATGCGGTCAGATGAGGATGGTTGTCCCATGGGTGGCCGTAACGTTCTATTTGGAGCTTTTGTTTGTTTACATGTCTCGCAAGACAATATATATTCTGTGATTTGTTTTGCCATTTTAGGCCAAAAATAAAGTTTTTAACCTGCGTAGCGTTTTACCAACCCCACCATGAGCGCAAAGCGGATGGTTGTGTGCTCTTTTTATTAGATGTGCGGTCATCGATGTGGAGACCCATAGTTTCCAAGAGGTTTGTTCTTGTAATTCGTCACCAGTTGAGTATTCACATCGTTTATAAATAATCCCATCTATTATTTTGAAATCCGGAAGCAAAGCAATTTTGGACTTAAGTTTTTCAATTAATGACAGATATTGAGGAGATTGGAATTCTGTGGATTCCAAGTCAATTTCTACCGAATTTTCTATTTCTGATAAAATTTGGTTGTCAATGCCTACCATACTAATCTCATCGTTATTCTCAGAATGAATTCTTGACAAAGTGTCAGGGACTACATTTTGGCTACCTTTTCTGTGTCGAATAGTGAAGTTGAAACCTTGTAATTTTAAGGCCCATCGAGCCAGTCGTCCGTGTAAATCGGTCTGATTCAGGAGCCATTTAAGCGACGCGTGGTCAGTGATAACTTCAAATTCCTGACCTTCCACATAGGCACGAAACTTCTTAATTGCCATAACCGCAGCTAGACATTCCTGTTCTGAGACAGAATAGTTTCTTTGGGCACGCGTCAATTTATGACTCATGAATGCGATGGGTAGTTCTTCCAAGTCATGATTTGTCTGGGCGAGAACAGCCCCGATCCCATATTGGCTCGCATCACACTGGATGGAGAATGGCCGTACAGGATTATGGAGTACAGGTGCTGAGCAAAGAGAGTCTTTAAGCTCTTCAAATGAAGATTTAGCTTCATCGGGCCATGAAAACTTTTTGTTTTTCTGTAACAGGTCAGTCAAATGTGTTGTCAGGGTTGCGAAATTGCGAACAAAACGTCGGTACCACCCGCACACACCTTAAAATCTTCGAAGTTGTCGTACGGATGTAGGCAATGGAAAATCTCGGACAGACTGTACCTTGTCCGGGTCTGTTTTAATCATACCATGACCGATTATGTGGCCCAAATACTTCACTTCTTTTAAAAGGAATTTGCTCTTCTCTATGTTAATAGTTAAGTTAGCTTTTCTAATGCAAAGAGCTACTTCCTGCAAAAGTAAAATATGCTCGTCAAAAGTTTCCGTGATAAGTAGCAAGTCATCCAAATAAACAAAGACTTTTGTACGGAAATGAGGAGGAATCACTTTGTCCATAAGCCGGCTCATCGTCTGAGGCGCGTTGCACAAGCCGAAGGGCATAGTTACAAAGTGGTACAAAGGCCGACCCGGTACAGTAAAAGCTGTCTTCTCCCTTGACCTGTCATCCAATGGAATTTGCCAGAAGGCGTCCTTCAAGTCCAGACTCGTTATGAATCTGGCCTTTGGAAGCCTACTGAGAATTCCATCGATCAAAGGTAAAGGGTAAGCATCTTTCACTGTAACACTGTTGAGCTTCCGGGCGTCCAAACACAGTCTGACTTTCCCCGGCTTCTGCACCAGAGCCACAGGCGATGACCACGGACTCTGCGACTCTTCAATGACTCCTAATTGTAACATTCGATCGACCTCACAATATAAGAGTTTTTCGACCGCAGGCGAAACGGAGAAATATCTTTGTTTAATGGGCTTACTGTCTGTAGTATCGATGCTATGAGTAACTAGTGAGGTTCTCCCTAGTCCTTCTTTTGAGTATGAGGGAAAAGCATTAATGGTAGCATCTAGCCGAAACTTTTGACTCTTATCTATGTCATGAAAATCATTATCTATACCAACCTCATCGATTTTTGAGTTTGACTTGAAGTTAACATTTTCTGTGAATAAATCCTTGCCTAACCCAAAAGCTTTGACAAAATCGACACCTAGATATAAATTTTGTGCCAAATGAGGAATAATTAGAAAAGTTAAAGTTTTTCTTTCATCTCTAAAAGTAATTAGTGTTGTCACACTTCCCACAGCCGAATGTTCCTTGCTGTCTGCAGTTTTCAAAGTAATTTTAAATTTTTTATAATTATGTTTGCCTTTGTCTAGAAACTCTCTAGCATACTCTCCGGCAATACATGAAATGGTAGCGCCAGTATCAATTAGACCAACAACATTTTCATTAAAAATTTGCACTGTCGTAAAAGGTCTTATATCAAAATGAGTGACATTAGATACAATTGCAGAACACAAGAAATAGCGATTTCTAATTAATTTCTTCCAATAGTCTCTTAATCTTTTAGTACTTCTCTTAATCTTTCTGGTTACTTTTGTTTGAGTAACTTCTTCATTGAATATTCTTTCTCTCGCTACTTGATACTCTTTCAGTCTAATGTGGTATGGCTTAAAATATTTAGGGCTAAATTTTGTTTCTTTAGATGTTGTAGTAACACTTTTTATTAAGTATGGATCTGTTTGGCATCCAACAACCTTTAAATTTGTGTTGATTTTGACTGAAACTGTTTTTTTTTCGGTTGTTGGTCGAATAGTTTTTTGAAAATTTATTGCAATTTACACAATTTGGTTTGAACATATTCGGTGTTCCGCAACCGTAACAAAAAACTCTACGTTCCCCTAGACATTCCTCAAAACGGTGACCTTGCTCTGAACAATTCCAGCATACTATTTCTTTTACTTCTTCAACATGGCCTAAGTTTTCATCTTCTGTATCTTCTGGGAAAATTTCTGAAACTGTTTTACGAGAAATTGGATTTCTGGCAGATCTACGGGAGTCCAGTTCTTCTTCAAGAATCTCATGTTTTTGTACGAACTCTTTCAGTTGTGAAATGGATCTAATTTCAAAATGTAGCAATTCTTTACGAATATCCGGTTTTAGATTACGCTTAATTATTTCTATCAGTTCAGACTGATCAATTGGGCTTTGTAAACGATCCGTAATTTGTAAAATTGAATCATAATACGTGTCGAACTTTTCACCAAATCTCTGTTTGCGACTTCGTATTTGTTCTTTCAAATCGAAGTCTGTTCTTCGATCGCGAAACTGGTTTTTCAATTCTACACACAATGTTTCCCAATCTAAATTATAATTAATTCTGTTACACGCCAGAACCAATCCACTGCTTTTCCGCTAAATAGTAAATGAATATTACTACATAGAACGTGGAAATCACCACGAATACTTTGGAATGTAAGAGCCTGAACTCTGTAGATAAAGTTGTCCACAGACAAACCATCTTCATTTTGACCAGAAAATTTAATATGCCAACCTGACATAATGTTGGAAACTTTGTCGGGGGTTAAATCTAAATTTTGGTTATAGAGTCTTCTAGGGTCTTGACGATTAATTGAATTTCTATTAAAATTGTTATTAACATTACGGTTGCCACTATACGGTCTAGAGTGATTAGCGTTATAATTAAAATTTTGTGAATTTCGATTCCCAAAACTGTTTCTAGAAATTTGATCTAGATCTAGCGATGCTATCTGATTCCTAACAGCCTCATTTATAAAATACTGCAGATTATTATCTGTATTAATCAGTGGTGCATCGCGAGAAATAGTATTGTGTGTATTATTGAATAAACTATCTAAAGACTTTATCTGATTGTCATTCTGAACTAAACCAGGTATATTGTCAAGCAAACTACGTCTGGTTGTCTTATGTTGAGCAGGGGCTTTTCGTATCGCACCCTGATTTATATTTAAATTAATATTAGCCGGAGCTGGTGTAGCAGCAGTGGTAGCAGCAGCAGCAGCTTTTTCAGCACCTGCCAGTATATTGTGTGATTTTAGTTTAGTCTGCCTACACGCTTTTTCGCAAACAGGACAACTTTGTGTTTCCTTTAGTATATTTACAATACATTCTTTGTGAAAAATATGAGAACACGGTGTAGAGACAATGATATCATCGATCTCGTATTCTTTTTTGCAAACAAAGCATTGACGGGATATGTTATCGTCAACACAAGCAATTAAATTTTCGTTACTATGAACGATAGACATTTTTACGGACGTTTGTTTAATTTATATAATATATCGGTAGAACTTCTCGAAGGAATCTTAAGATAAGCTCTGATGGAAATTAAAATAGTATTAATTTAATTAAAAAAAAAAAATTAATTAAGTAAAAAAATAAAAGAAATACAAAGAAAGTCATGGTTTGTCAAATTCGATAACGGAATAAACAAAAATCATAAAATATATTCCCAATACAAAGTGGACGACTTTTGCAAATATTATCGCAACAGAATCGTAAATCCAAAGCTTTGTCCTAGGAACAACTCCATGTATTCTATCAAAACATTAAACGAATCCTAAGAAGTATTTTTTTTTTTATATTCCACTAAACATACAGGAATGAATAAAAACCTGTGCAAACGATGGATTATGCAAAATTTTGAAGTAACTCTACATAATATTTCCAACCGTGCAATGGCAGAATTTCATTCTTGGTCTAAACCAAATAAAGTATAGACAAACACAATGCGAAATAGGAAAAAAAACATCTATTATACATATGTATTTTTTTATGCTAAACGTAATGATGTTATTGTGTGGAGATCCCAAAACAAAATACTAATGTAGATTAACGAGGTGTAAAAATTGTTATAAGTTTAAAACGTCTTGTTACTGGGGTGCCCCACGTTGGGCGCCATTTTTCTATTGTAACGACTAATTTTCGTTTCGGCCAGTGTATTTAAATACTTAAATTTGTAGCTCTTCGTAAATTTTTTTGTTTTTGGTCGAATTTGGGGAACGGTACGCACGTACTTGCAAGCTAGCTATATATATATATATATATATATATATATATATATATATATATATATATATATATATATATATATATATATATATATATATATATATATATATATATATATATATATATATATATATATATATATATATATATATATATATATATATATATATATATATATATATATATATATATATATATATATATATATATATATATATATATATATATATATATATATATATATATATATATATATATATATATATATATATATATATATATATATATATATATATATATATATATATATATATATATATATATATATATATATATATATATATATATATATATATATATATATATATATATATATATATATATATATATATATATATATATATATATATATATATATATATATATATATATATATATATATATATATATATATATATATATATATATATATATATATATATATATATATATATATATATATATATATATATATATATATATATATATATATATATATATATATATATATATATATATATATATATATATATATATATATATATATATATATATATATATATATATATATATATATATATATATATATATATATATATATATATATATATATATATATATATATATATATATATATATATATATATATATATATATATATATATATATATATATATATATATATATATATATATATATATATATATATATATATATATATATATATATATATATATATATATATATATATATATATATATATATATATATATATATATATATATATATATATATATATATATATATATATATATATATATATATATATATATATATATATATATATATATATATATATATATATATATATATATATATATATATATATATATATATATATATATATATATATATATATATATATATATATATATATATATATATATATATATATATATATATATATATATATATATATATATATATATATATATATATATATATATATATATATATATATATATATATATATATATATATATATATATATATATATATATATATATATATATATATATATATATATATATATATATATATATATATATATATATATATATATATATATATATATATATATATATATATATATATATATATATATATATATATATATATATATATATATATATATATATATATATATATATATATATATATATATATATATATATATATATATATATATATGGTACCGTTTTTTGAAGTTAGCTCTCGTTTTCGCGGTATTCACAATTTAAAATCAATATGCTAAAGTACCACTAAAGAGATATGTTTGTACTTTTGCAAAAATTTAAGTATTTAAAACGATTGAATAAATACATCGAAATGCGACACTTTGATTTTTTTTTCGTGAAAAATCTACTTTTTTCGTAAAATTTTTAGTAAAATGTAAAAATTTTAAAATTTTGAGTTTTAATCATCTAAATTCCTATAAATTTAAATAAAACGAATTTGTACTGTAATTTTTATTCGCGTAAAATAGTTTTTTGAAAAAAAACCAATTCGAAAAAGAAAATTTTTTTTTTTTAAATAAAAAAAATTTATTTTGCAAAATAGTCACAGAGTATCTTAATGATCTTCATATTTACTCAAATTAGCTAAACTTGAATTTGAAAAACATGCCGAAAGTATAAAAAATTGTTTTTATGGTAATTTAATATGAACATTTTAAATGGTGAATATCTCGAAAGCGAGAGCTAATTTTCAGAAACGGCTAGCTTCATTGAAATCAGCAACTTGATTTATTAATAAGATAATTACTTTTACCAGTATGCTGCCCCACTTGTTACAAAAAAAAACGTTGCAAATTCAAACACAGTGTAATATTTACAAAACTAAGATTCTGTAGAAATGATTTCATATTTCTCTGCTAGTGGACAATAAACATATGTATATACTCATACATATGCACATGCTTACATAAAGTAGGGGACGAAACTGTACACAAAATTGTTGAAAATTTATCAATCTTGAAAAGGCAATTATAGGCATAGTTTTCAAAGCTCATGAAATTACTTAGATACATTTATCCCTATAATTATTTCTTTTAAAAATAAGTGAAAAGTCTTTATACAACTGTCTTTTAGAAATTTCGTCAATATTTTCAAAAAATTATTCTTATTCGGTATTGTTTTGAAAAGGCGAAAAATTTGCTTAACTTTTGTAACAAAATGTTTTTAGCAAAAATCAATACAAGGAGTTCGATCACATTTAAATGTGGCGAACATGGTGAAAAATATACGTGCATGCTCCCAAATTTATCCAAATCACTTGCATAGCACAAGTATTTGATATAATTGTGTCCTTCATTATTGGCTGCAAGCCAAATATATGTAGACTTGTAAAGTATTATGCCCCAACAACGGTTATACAGGCTATGGCTATCATTTGACTTTCATGTGGAGAAAAGCTTCAAGCTGGTTCCAACGAATGCACCCGAAGTTCTCAATGACCAACTCCTGAGATGTGAGGCGTTGGGAATATTATATTCTCTAATTAAAACTTTTTTAGCAATCCATGTCCGTATGAGCACAAGGGAACGAGGCCGACATTGATTTGCAGGCGGCTAGCGTATTTCGGCTCAAAGTCGGCTAATGTCAACAAAACCTCTGACGTTACCATTGATGACAGAAGCAGGCACATATTTTGCCGTTCCCCAGCAAAAAATATTAGACATTTAGAAGCACTAAAAGCTGTTAGAAGCAATGAATTGCTTATTTAAGAACAAATGCTTCCAAAAATGCTACCACAAATGCATTAAAGTTTGCAAAAGACCACGAACAAATATGCACGAGTACTTATTAGCTTTTGACGATAACTTTAAAATGTAAAAAATATAATCAAAGCAACATAGGTATTTAATATTTAGCTTCTCTCACTGACGATAGTGCTTCTTGGAAGCACTAACGTAAGCGAGACCTTTAAAATATGTTCTACGATTGTATACACGAACAGTACACACACACATACACACGTGTATACACGAACAGTACATTTTAAAAATAAATTAAATCATTTTAAAACAATGTATTTATAAGAGTAAGTTCATGTTAACTTCATGCTGCCGATTTGCAACAGTGTTTTTGGTTGAGTGGTTGGTGCGTTGGATTTCAAATCTGAAGATGCTTAGTTGGATTCTAGTTGAAATTAAAATACAAAATTGATAACTAAAGATAAGAATCAATAAGCCTTTAGCATGACGTTACTAAATCCATCAGCCCCGCCAACGCACATCGAACCATTTTTTCCATATATTTTCAGTTTTAGTGCTGAAAATTTTGATGATTTTCAGCACTAATATAAGCATTTTATGGAAGAAGAAACTATTGCTTCGAAGCGGCTCATCGCGAACAAAAATCATGCATTATAAAAGCGCAATTGCAAGTGATTCCATTTTGTACTCTCCCTTACAAAAATGCTTCCAGCAAGCAATAATTTTTGCTGGGTCAATTAAAAAAAGGGGATTTTATTTTTAAAGGGCTTTTTTTAAAAGCGGCTCAGCCGAAGCCGAAATTTAGCCGTATAGGTCGGCGGCGGCTGCGACTCTTCAAAAATCACCGGCGGCGGCTGTTAGCCGACTCAGCCGATCGGCTTCGTTCCCTGATAAGCACATTTGGTTTAATTTTGCATTATTAGAACATATTAGACGCATTTTGTCGGGTAGCGAACATTTGTCATACAGCTTTGTTCTACTAAGTGGTACAAAATTATTATTGTATAAGACGAATTTAAAACCATTATTTCGAAACGGTTTTCCTATATACATACTTTAGTATTTCAACTATTATAATCAAGGAAATGGAAATATTTAAAAAAAATTTTTTGAGATGTTATATTGGAAAGAATTTCGAATCAGATTGTAAAAGATATTCAAATCGTTTTATTACAATCAATCCAAAATAACAACAATTGGACTATATATTTGTGATATATGTATATATAAAAGATTTATAGACAGACTTTCGCTTCATGAAAATGAACAAACTAATTTTAACTGGTCAAAAACATAAACTATTTGTCGTCTATAGGCTTTGCTAACGAAAACCATCTAAATTTTAATTTATGTATAGCTTATAACCAAAATTTTAGATAAAAAGCACACCAGGACATTCTAAATCTTTAATGTTGCGGCGGTGAAGAATAGCATGTCTTTAGAAGACAGAAAGGTCTTGAAAAATCTTCAAGAAATTGCAGTCCAAGCACAATCGAAAATTTCACACTTTCTTCGTTCAAAACTTGAATCTTTAACTTGATATAAACTAAATGGACATACAAATTTACATACATTAGAATATGTATTTTTAATTTTATACTAAATTTTAATAATTTTTTATCGGTTTTTTAAATAAGCCTTTTAGTTGGCTCAACATAAGCTCTTTAATCGAAATATAGACATAGGAATTTTTTACTCGGTTTTCGCAACAGCCAAAATTCATTACGTTAACCAAGGTTACACTGTAATGCGTAACAATATGCCGTAATATCTGAGTCATTTCAAGAGTTTTTGAAAATTATGCTCATGACGGGTTTTGATAAATTTTCGAAAAATTCGTGAACAGTTTGCACTCCCCTGCTGTATATTCTAATACATCAGAGATTTTAAAGATATATTATTTACTTCTTTTACTTCTCATACCTTTAAAATGAGTATGTATGTACACAAAAGGCTTTCTGTTCGTCATCAACTTCAATTTTATTTCTCAACAACAATAGCAAAAAAAGCAAATTAAAATAATAACAACATCAGCAACAGCAATTTCCATTAGATTTTACTTGTTCTATGGAAAATATTATAGCAGCATATGAAAATTTATCACTCACACACACAGACATACATACATTCGTACTTAAACTTTCACAGTGTCAGTTTTTCACTGCATGAATTCTAATTTTTTGTTACTTTTAGCTGTTGTAATCTGAACATACATACACATACATACATATGTATGAGCGTGTATACGTAGATTTTATTTTCTATTCGTATTATTTGCCATCATCCTGGCCACCCTTAAAGAAAACTTTTATGCATCTTTTTTCCCCCCATTTTAGTATATATGTATGCCAAAATATGTATATATGTTGAGTATAAGTTTAAAGCAGTGGCGGGCATTCCCTCAATTTCCTATGCACTGTTTTTTAGCATGAACGCACGTATACTGTGTGTGAAACTCCCGTTAGCATTTTTTGAAATTTCTAATCAAATTCGAGTCTTTTTCGATACATCGGCGCGATTAAAAAACCAGAATATGCGCTCTTTTTCTGATCATAAATGATACTTTCGTCGGGAGAAAATGATACCCTACCCGCGACTCTTTTGAAAGAGTCATTTATGATTCGTTCTTTCATCAGTTGCGAATCTTCTTCGTGCCATATTTAAGCCTTTGTGTAATCATTTTCGAATCACATTTAAGTCATATTTGTAATCATTGCGAGTAAAAAGTTATCCAAGGCGGATTGAGAGGATGATGGATGGATGTATTCCAAATGCGCCACGTCGTGTTGAATATAAATTATTTAGTATTTTAATGACTGATTTTATATTTTTACTTACTGTGTCCGTTTGCAGTCCCACGTACCAACCACTCAGCTAAATCACTATATACAACAACGGTAGCATAAAGTTAATATAAACTTACTCCTAACCAGTCATTATTTTATGACTCTTCTGTTAGCCTATCCGCGACTCTTAACAAAGAGTCTTTTATGACTCGCGTTTCTAATCAATTACGACTCATTTTCGAGACTTAAATGAGTAAAATTTCGAGCATCGGCATGATCAATTTGTGATTGCGCACATTCTATACATTTTGTTGTTGCTTTTTAAACAAGTCGTTTTGTAATCATTTGTGGGAGTCATTTTCGAGCTTTTTCTTAAGCGCACAACTGATTAATCAGTTTTTGATCATCTAAGATGGTCTTAAAAGACTCAGTTTGGTGATTTTGCTAAAACAATCGTCCAAATGCTAGCTGGGTCACAGCCTATCTATTTAGCCGCTGAAGACATACACAACCACAGAATAAGATAGTGTATGTTTGGACACCACGGGCTTAAAGTAAAAATAGGGTATCTCTTCATTTATTGGCATATATGTAGATCAAGTATAGATGGTGGTGGAATTTTATGTCCTTTTCTGTGTGTATTATTTCCAGAGCTACCATGGTTTAAAAACGTCTTCTGCTTGCCTGGCTGACTAACTGGATCCGTATTAAGTTTTGGTCATTATCATTGTCGTAAATTCGTACTTTCAGCATTTATTTCTTTTTGTATACACAACAATATTGAGCATATATAATGGGTTTTAATACATGCTACTCAGATGATGACGATGTAATGTTGGTGGTTTGATGTGGAGTGTCAAACCTTGTATACATAAGTAACCCCTGTGAAGTGGTGTTGGCTTTACTTTTCTTAGCCCAAGGGTATTTTTTGTTACTGTTTTTATACCCGTTGCAACATCAGTATATGTTTGAATCTGTTGTTTAAATTGCGGCTTATTCAAAATGGTTGTTATTTAAATGATTGTTGGAAGCTTAAACAAGTATTTTTTCTTTTTACTTTTTTCCTATTTCACTATTTTTCCTATTTCCTATTTCATTTATTATTATTCTCCTAAAATGCTTAAAGTAAACAACAAGGACATTTTAACACGCTATTTTAAGATGTTGACTTCAGTTGGGTTTTTTTTAATAGAAAACTAAATATAAGGCAAAAATCAATATGATTTCAGAGTATTTGTGAAAAGTTTAATTATTCTTTATAAAATTTTGTTGTTTTTAAAACCTTTTATTTATTTAACTTGCTCTGTTAGTTTCTTTGTTAATGGCAAATAAACTTTTTCTACTAGTTCCACTATACCGATTCTCATGAAACTTTGCATGCACATTGCGTTTCCTTGACAATACAACATTATGGTAAGAAAACTGGGGAGGGCCACGCCTATACAAAGTAAATCCTCTCTTTACACATTGAGATACTGTCACCATTAAGAACTATGATTAAGAAAGAGGGCAGTACCCCGCCGATTTAAAATAAATACTATTTTTCAGCTACTTATACTTAACAGATGCTTATCAAACTTTGCACACACATTGACTTCTCGCAACAATACAACATTGTGATTAGAAAAATGGACAGTGCCGCGCCCATACAGAACTAGAGCATTTAAATAAAAGGATATTTTAAAAATATTTTCTTACTATTAGTTGTTTATCTTATTTTTAAGAAAATCTGGAATTTAAAATACATATTTGCCTTTCTTTAAACATTGTTCCACATGATTTTAACTTATCATAACATATTAAGTCGAGTTAAGTCACAATTGAGTTAATGTCATATTCTGGTTCGCCTTCTTACAATCCACATTTGGGTACAATCAGTATTCAAATGCTTTGATTTTTGAAAAAGTTATCACGGTTTATTTTTTAACTTCCTAGAGCTCCAACACAATAGATTTTACATTAAATCGTTAATCGCGTTTTCCGACCTCAACTTCGACATTTTGTAATAGATTAAAGAAATAATGCAAAATTGAAGTCAAAAACGCCAAACACAATAAGGTACAATATCTCAAAACACGAATTTTACACTTAAGATGTTATGATAAAACGGCGCAGATATCAAAAGATTTGATTTCTAAAAATGTTTAACAGTATTTTCGCAAATCTGAACACTTAAACTAAGATCATCGACGCAATATAACGATTTTCGTCGCAATTCATGTATCGATAATGTGAACGCACATAATTTTAGCAAATGCGACATTCTATACCGAAATCGTGCTGAGTATGTATGCTATATTGCGCTACTATCTTTTTTGCTTGAATGTCATTTTTAGTATTAAAAAAAAGTGGAATAAACAAACATGTGAACACTGGAGAGGGGTTATAGCGGCCATCGAAAACAGGAATTTTTCCGTTCTGTTTTGGTATCGTCGGAATTAATCAGCTTGTCTAGTATTGTTTTCTTAATAAAAAATAGTTTTATTTAATAATACTACTAAACAGTCAAAAAGTATCTGTCTTTAGCATATGAAATTATTATTCACCACCATAAAGATGGTAGAACTTCATATATAAAATTTGTACATCACATCACAGTTAGTAGTAAATGAACTTGTAATTTGGACGGTATTTATGCCTTTTTGCGTTTTCCCTATATTTTAAGAAGTGCACCTTAAAATCATAAAATATTTTTGTAGATTCGCAATCTGCACAAAGCCACCTTTCTTTTGAGTATCATTTTCATGGAATTTGTTCCAGGATAACTAAGTGACATTGTAGGAGATTCCAAAAAGTCATTTTTTAGCTTTATCCCCACTAATTTGATATGAACACACATTTTAGAAATGTCATCATCACGCGCACAATAGCAGTACCACTGACCATATTTTTGTAAAAAAAAATTGGAAGTCCTTTTAAAAGGTCCAGAAATATTTCGAAAATAGCTTTAGTCTTTCCCATTCTAACGACACCCAAAAAAGGCGTGGTTATATTTTATAACGTTAAGTTATAGCGGGTATAAAAGGACGCGTCTCGGAACAATAAAATGCGCAACATCTGCCAGTGGAGCTCGTTTGTATAATATATAGTAGATTTTACTAAGTTCCTAAGCCTCTATAAAATAAGTATATTTTTCGCAAAATGCCCAAGTATCAGATAGAAGTTTTTAAAACACTTACAAACATGAATAAAAAGCAATAGAATTTACGCCGTGGTGTACGGTATACAATGCCGTATGTGAGTGCATTCTAATCGCTTTCTCGGCGCTCTACTCCGAAAACGGTTAATTTTACAGAAAAATGCACTAAACATTTGGCACATTTTCCAGGGGTAAATACTTTAAAGCAAGTTTTATCTCATTATAAATTAAGTGCAGTCAACAAGTACACATTAATTGCGAAGCGGATGTTGCAATTGTTCTTTTGGTTATTTATTTATTTTTGTATATTATTATTATTTATTTATGTTTTTATTTTTATATTTATCGCTTTTACTTTGCGAAATTACATTTTCTTTTCTAAATTCTAGCATAATTAAATAAAAAAAACATTCAAATGTTCACGCATAAGCCCACGAACACATCGCACAAATCACAAGAAATTGAAAATTTTCAATTACTTGTGATTTGTGCGTGCACAGCACTATTAACGAGTAACAAGACGTCGAGCACGAACAAATCACACGTACAAATCACTCGTGTGTGGGCACCTTTAAGCACTCATTTCAATGACGAGCAGATTATTTAAATGTGAACGCATGACCTCCAATAACACGCTAATGTTAAAATCATGCGTTTTTCACCTGAATCTGAACGAATGCAGTATCATTAGAACCCATACTTTAATTCGTTTTCCTGCATGTCTTTTTTGTTGGGTAATTATTATTTGAAGTAAAAAATTTTCAAAATGTAAAAGTACATATTTTTTTCTTTCCTGATTGATTTCTAAGGTTTAATGAATTTCATCATAATGATGTTACCGTTAATCGCCATGATGTTGCTGCTTTTCACCATTTCAGAATGGCGTTTTGTTTGATACAGTAGATATCGGATATAGGCACATCGTATATAAGAAAAAACCAAAAACACTGTGTCTTTTTCTGTACTTTTCATAGAAAAAATGTTCTATAAAAGAAAATCGTATATAAGAAAAAACGTGATATAAGAAACTTTTTTCAAACACCAAAGATGATAAATGATATGAAAAAAGATTTTATATAAGAAATTTTTATAGTGCAAACTGAACTCATTTTTTATTGTTTATCTTTTGTTAGAGCTATTTAAGTTAGTTTTTTATATGAATTGTTTCGTATACATAATAAAAGTTTTTAACTATCGAACTTAATTTGTTTTACTTTGTATATAAAAATATTACATATGTATGCTTTATTTAATACACACTTATAAGAAAAAAGTTTCTTATATCCATATAAATGTGTATAAGAAATAACTTTCTTATAAACAATAATTGCTTATAAGAAAAAACCGCATATAAGAAACAATTTTGTGAAATTTTTAAAGTTTCTTATATCCGATATGTACTGTACAGCAGATTTGATTGCCGCTGTTTGGATAGTTGGTTGGTTGAATGGATGATTATGGTTAATAACTTGCAGTGACGCTACAACTCTTACGTTTACATTGTAATGTTTATAAATATTGGTTGCTGTTTGTTGTTGTTCTTATTTTTATGGTGGGGACGACGAAATATTTTCGTGATATCGGTGCCGGTAATCAGCACTTGTTGTGGTGGTCGTTTTATACAATATGTATTATATTTATTTTTGCTGCTTGCTTCTGCCACTTTTTGTTCTTTTGTTTCAATTGTTTTTGTACTATTTGCAGATACAAAAATGTTAACCACATTTAAACCAAACATACAAATAATAAAGTTAAGTTATATTGAAATGTGTGCAAGCATTTTTTATACGATTCGTCCGTCGTTCGTGCATCATATTTATGCATATATGTATGTGTAAATTAAATTTTTATGTATTGTTCAAGTTCATGCGTATGCACCCAGTGTGTATATTAGAGATCTGCAAATTGCCATTTAAAACGCCTTTTAAATCACACTAGCGGAAATCACTCTTGGTGGCATATTTGCACCTCTAGGATATAAACTATCATTTTCTGCTACAAAGAATGAGTGTCTTCTTCAAACATGTAGGAAATACATACATACATATATGTATTATGTATAACTATGTAATTTTTCAAATGTACCATAAAAAATACTTTTTTCTTAATTTATTATTTGTAGATTAATTCTGAACTAACATTTATTAAAGATGCATACATTTGATATTTAAATACATAAAATAAATGAACAAATAATATAAACGTACCCACACAAACGAACTTTGTTTACTTTTCTTGTTGAAGCCTACTATTAGTTTGTATTTTATTTTCATGCTTATGTTTTATACACTCTCAGAGAGTCTCTCTGAGTAATTTTGCTAATTGCATATATGCTAGACAAGTTTCCAACAGTTTTTAGTATTGCATATCTGCTACTGTGTAAAATGCTACTGTGAAATGTTAGTTTCTTATATTTTGTTCTTATTGTGTTGCATATTGTAGCATATATCCTAGACTTGCATGACCTGCAAGGTCTGCAATAGCAGTTTCCTACGAAGGGTGATTTCCCCTACTATCTTTTTCCAAATCGTGCTTTGATTTGACTTGAAATTTACATGCTATGTCATCACACCACACAAAAACTGGAATGATTTACAAATTATAGGCTTGTAAGTTATAAATCATATGTGTGTAGAACAATGAACAAGAAAAGGCAGTAAATCATTTTAAGTGGCTGCTAGACGTATCAATATTTAAGCTTCAATATATGTGCTCGTGTGCGTTTGCTTGTTATTTCTCTGTTTCTCACTCGATTCCAAAAATTTTTTGTGTTCTTATATACCTTGTAAAGTTCTAAAGACGTCTTTGGTTAAACAAATATATATGTATAGTTAGTGAGGTATACTCATTTTAATATCAAAATTTCTACATTTTTCGAATCCTTGGTCCAGTATATTTAACTTATCGGATCCAAGCAACAACCGATGGTCACAATTGTTTATTTGCTAGTTACATAACAAAATTTCGAATAGTTAAAAAACAGTTGATGGAACTATTCTTTCAGAGTTTGAAAATATACAATCTTTAATTTGAAAATTGAAAACTTTTGAATTTATGACAATTTTTGCCCATTTTTTTCTCAAGGATCAAATAATTATTATATACATGTCTAAAAGGTGTCTTCACAGACATTATTTTAGAAAACACAACTTAATCGAATTTAAAATTTTTGGTGGGCATGCACCCTTTTTAAATCGACCTATTTTTTAGATTTATTGGAACTTTCTTAGCAATTCTAATGATTGTCAGAAGGAAATCATAGTTTTCACTCAAATTCCTATATAAGTGTAGAATTTCATTGGAAAATATCAATAATGAACGATTTTATAGCATTAAGAAAAAATTTAATATGTACAAAACACCACATAGCACCATTTTTCCACTTGTTTTGCCGTAAATCTTTCATAAAAATTTAAATTATAAAAATCTGAATACAGTGTTAAAAACTACACATAATTTTGGTTACTTTGATATGCGATATGTCGACCTTTCTTTTTCAAACGAGTAAAAGTAATGGAATGGAAGCAAAAACTCGTACTGACCTGAGGACCAACGAATGAAAATTAAAAGTTTGATGTGTTTACTAAATATGTTGTAACTTTCTCACATTTTGTCCGATGTAACTAATTTTACGCTTGCTATATTTGGAACAAAATTTTCTTTAAGATGTGGGCCTAAAATAAATTTTTATAAATTTATTTTGCCTTACTGGGGCGACTTAAAATCGCAAATTGAAAAAAACGTGGAAAAAGTTATTTCATATCTAAAGCCTGTAACTCATTGAATTTTGATCCGATCAGCACGTTTTGAATATGTGCTGAAAGAGGAAAAACATATCTATGCAACAATGCCAAATTTGCTCAATTCAAGTAAACAGTACTCAAGATTTTTGGAAATAGCTTTATCAACTACAAGAAACACGCTTTTCGCGAATATCTCGAAAAAGATCCTTAAGAAAAATGAATGTCATATCGTGTTCAGCAACCCCAAATTACCTTAGAAAACATTTCATTTTTGAGGTGATCCCAAAAAGTTCAAATTTTGTGAACTAGTGTTATTTATTTCATTCTTAAGCTCACTTACAAAATTCAAAATATTGTGACGCTGAAAAAATGTAACAAATAAACCAAAGATATAATATAAAAAAAAATTCCATTGGTAAAAGTTTTTTTACGGCCCTTTATACAATGAGTTAACGTGGACTTTGACGACAAGTTTTGTATTTCGAACTTGGCGCTCAAGTCCAATTTAGGATATATAGTTTTTGAGTTACTTGACGAGAAGTATCCTTTTTACACAAAGTTACTGACTTTGAGAGTGTGCCGCCGCACCAAAAATGCTTCGATTGGCCTGAAACTTTCCAGATTGTTTTTATCTCAACAACAAAGAATTTGGTGGGTGAGACTTACAGCATTTCCAGCTTTAAATATAAAAACAATTCTATTTTGCATGCAAATGTCATTTTGTATGCCGTTTACGAGGTTTTTGAAATGGCTTTAATTTCTTTTTTGTCATACAAAGTTGTCAAGATAAGAATGCAATCGGGTGGGGTGGCAAATGTTATTTTCTATCCTAAAAACCAAAAAAGTCAATTTCGAAAAAATGGCGCTTACGTGGTTTAAGAAGAAACGCGACGATATGTGTTGTCGTTTTTTCTTTTTTGTTTTTATGTATGTTTGTATGTGGATTGGGCATATTTATGTACTACGTATTGCTCAAATCTAGTAATAGAAAATTTACACACTTCCTGTTGACCGATTTATCTCAAATTTGGTAGAAACCTTTACTGAGTGTTGCTGTTTTGGTATTTCGCGGCTTTCAGTGTTGCCGTTGTTTTCCGGAAAACTTCTGAAATTTGGGGAGATTTTTGTAAGAGTTGCTGGGAGTCCGGGAAACTTCTGAAAATTTTGGGAGATTTTTGTAAAAGTTTTTGGGAATCCAGGGAACTTCTGGGATTTTGAAGATTTTTGTAAACGTTTTTGGGAGTCCGGGGAGCTTCTGGAATTTTTGGGATTTTGTTCCCCAGTTTTTGGGAATCCAGGGAACTTCTGAGATTTCCGGGAGATTTTTGTCCCAGTTTTGGGGAATGCTCAGACCGGTTTTGTGTCTAAGGATGGTTTCCTTGCTTAATGAAGATGACCCGGCAAAACACCAGGTATCTCGGCTAAATTCCAGCCAATATTTAAAAAAGTATTAATTTTTGTAAAAAAAATATATCTGATATGAAATACTGTTTCTTAAGATTATTTTTTAAATCTATTTTCTTCATATTAATCTTAAAATGGCTTTTGTTTTTGCTTGCATACAATCTACACAAATGACAAGAGTGACTTATGCTACACACTATGCCATTTTATGACATCGCAAGCAAACATGACAGTGTGTACTAGCGGCAACGTTTGCCACTTCTGATATTTTTCGGTGAGTGGCAAACTGTTTGCGCGTTTAATTAGGTAATTCACAATGTGTATCTTAAAATTTGGAAATAGCAATATCGTTACACCTTAAAATTTCATTGTGAGCAACGATACAAAGCACAGCATATTAAAGTAATAAAAGTAACGACGAAGTTTGCCGAATATTTCTCACTATTAACATGTATAGAACACGAACTCAAAATACACAACAAACAAAACAACTACACAAGCACGTTAGTGCTTGGTACCTATCAACAAGCCAAAGAAACACCAACACACTTAGGGCCATTATTACAACTCGGCTTTAGTTATAATTAGCATTTTATCGGACGGATAAACAGTTTTTCATTATTACAACTTTAATATAACCTAAAATTGTGGGATAACTTACTGGGAAGTTCATTCTTCCGCTAACTTTTATCGGCACACATTTTCATAGGCTGCCATACTTGATTCTTTATCAAGTAAACACCAAGGCGTATCTAACTGGTGAACTCGCCAGAACACAAGACCTTACTCGGCAAACTTAATGGAGTGATGAAATTATCGCAATTTTGTCACTATATGGAGCTTCCCTTCGTTACGGTATTGGATATTTCATTATAGAGCTAACTGCGCTGATAACTCCATCCATCTTTCAACACTTTTTGACAACTGTAGTGTAGTTTCTACAACAAATTTATACTTGTTGTAGACTTATGTGTACCTGTTATCTGTGCCATTGTAAATACATATGTGTGACGTTGCCACTTGTGCCATACTTTGAAAAAGATAATTTTTATTTTACAGGCAAGTTGTAATAATGAAAAATTGTTGCAGGTCAGTTTACCGATCACTTCTGCTTATCATGCCAGTAACTATCTTCCACTTTACTGCTGAGTTGTAATAATGGCCCTTAAACCACGCACAAATTCTATATTTAAAATATTGCCGCATTGGAAAAAACATGCTTCTTGGACTTTTAAACTTGTCATCTGGTGGTAAATTTCATTTACACACAAAACAAAAACAACAAACTTGCCAACCCATAATAAAAGACTGAAATTAAAACGTCGTTATATTAAGACACATTGTTGAAAATTAGGTCGATAATAGTCGGCAATACTTTACAGATTATTATCGACCTAAAATTACACACCCATTATTTTTGCACAAAATGTTTTTACTAAACAAAGCGATTGGCTGCGTGTATGTTTGAACCGCGACCTCCTGACTGATAGTCTGACGTATCTACCATTCAGCCATAGCCGTATTGTACTTTATGTTAAATTTTTTCCACTTGGATTAAATATGTTTAATTTGAAAGGTTTTTTCTTTAATAAAATAACTACAAAATCGATGTAATTTTAGACAAGAAGAAATTTTCAACACAAATTTAGACAATAATATGTGATCCTAAATTTTAAGTAATGTTTTAGAGTGTATATATAAAATTTTTTTTGGAATATAAAAAACTAAGCAGAGCCAACAAAGAAAAATAGAAAATAGTGAGTAATAACAATGACAGAAGTGTCAGGTGAATGTTTAATGACATTTTTGTTTCAACTTTATTTTACGAAGCAATAAATCTCAGTTATATGTAAATAATTGTACATATTTTAAACGACATAAAGAAATTAAAATAAAAAATGTATTTTTCCAAAATATTTTTCTGTTATATAGTTTAAAGGCATATTGTAATAACGGGCCTAAATATTTTATTGTTCTACGTGACACCTGCATGTCTTACCAGATATGACTAGATATATATCCCGAAACCATTGCACTATAGTACAACTGATTATCAGTGTTGCCAATTTAGCATATTTAATGCTAGATCTGGCATTTTTCAAACTGATTTTGCATACAAAAAATGCTTTTAGCATTTTATTATCAGATTACCAATCTACGAATTTTTTAATATTACGGAGAAAAATATTGGAGAAATTGTTCAGAGGTGAAGACAATAAGTGATTTAAATACATAAATATTTATAATATATATGTTTATTCTGAAGATGTTCTGTCTCTTATTGTCGAATGCTAACATAGAATGTGTGTTAAGCCAAAATAATCTTGCGAAAGCAGATTCATAGACAAACAGTCAATTATGTTTACTTTCAGCTATGCAAATATCTGTGGTTATAATAAAATGATTCAAGTGTTGTTAGTTTTTTGCCCGTTTTAATATGCATATTTATTTTAGCAATTACATAATTAAAATATTATTTTGCTTTTGTTTTATCACATATCTTTTTTTAACATATTCTAGCATTTTTTTCATAAAAATTTATAAGTTTTTCCTCATAAAATTTTGGAAACATAAATCACTGTTGATATTATATTTTTATTTTGTTTGTTTTTATTAATTTTGAAGAAAATAACACTCTTTAAATTAAAAACTAAAACTTTTTACAAATATTTTTGCAGTGCATTTTGACGTTTACGTACAGCTGCTGATAACTTTGAGAGTAAAATAAGAATAATACCAGCTTCCCAACCTACATAAAACTGGGCATCACTTGCTTTTACCCGCTTTTCTACCTATCCAACTCCGTATCACTTACGAATTACATAAATAATACCATTTTACTTTCTAAATGAAAATTAGTACCGAAAGGTATTGTTTTTCGAATCGAAATATATAATAACCCCCAGAACAAAAGATCAACAATTCTTAAAAAATCCGACTTCAAACAATATAAAATAGGAAGTGTGACAACAAATAAATGGTGAAGTTTTGAGCGAATAAATATTTAAAAATAACACTTTGCACCATTTAGTTATTAAATAAAAAACTGGGGGTAACTGTTGATTTTGGACTTTCGCAATATTTGTGCGAGTTTACGCGTTACTAATTTTCTATGTTTTAACTGTTTATCGGCATTTTTATATAAGCAAGTTTTTTGGTTACGCAACTTTGAAGCTCATTTTGGCTTTAGGAAAAGCCGTGATATTACGAAAATTCGCAAAAAACTTGCTTATATATGAATGATTACAATGTTACGATTGATTAGAAGCCCAAAATATGGAAGAAAACCAACAACTTTGGGAAACTTACGCGTATCGCCAAAAACAGCAAAAATGTAAACGAGCCATTATTTTAATTAAAAATCGCTTAAACCGTAAGAAATCCCAAACATTCGGAAAAAATCGCGAAAATTCGCAAAAATTTGCTAACGGCGGCATGATAACTAAGTCTAATCGTGTAAACTATAAAGAGGTTAAAAAATTACAAAAGGACGCTTCTATCCCGAACATTGTTGAAATTCGCGTGAAGTTGCAATATCGGAAAAAAACCCTAACATTGATTAGAAACCGCCAAAGCCGCATGTTCACGAAAAATCGCTAACTTTTTTGAAATAAATACCCCAAAAAGGAATATACCCATATATCGGGTAAATACTGGCTAGAGTCCCATCCAGGCTTGGGGAGTAATGATTACATTTGCACTTCAATTACATACAAGTAATTTGTAATTGCCTTGGTGCAATTACAAATTACTTGTAATTGTAATTGGACTACTACCAAATACAATTGTTTCTGATTGTAATTGCTGTAGCACCAATTACAGCTATAAATAATTGTAATTCAAGGAAGCCTATTACAAATTACTTGTAATTGTTAATGCAATCATACCAATTGAAATTACAAGTAATTTGTATTGGCATAATTTTTCGTAATTTTGGCTATATAAAAGTCTTCCAAAATTTTTTTAATATAATTGAGTAATTGCAATCGTAATTACTCAATTATATTAAAAAAATTTTGGAAGACTTTTATATAGCCAAAATTACGAAAATTTTCTACAGATTGTGAGAATAAGAAACTATCCCTTAAATTTGTTATACTCATAAGCTTGACGAGCAGCAAAAAAATGGCAAAACATCACTTTTACTCTCAAAATACGCGAAAAATTGCCGAATTGCAAACAGGCCGTAAAATTTATTAAACATCGCTAAAATTGCCAGGAAGGCCAAAATCTCAGGAAAAATCGCGAAAATGATGAAAATTCGCAAAAAAAAATTACATTAAAAACATAGAAAAAAGTCTGAGAGTGATTAAAAATCGATAAACTGTTTCAAATACAAGAATTGGCTAAAAAAAACACTTTTTTTTCGCGAAAAACAGCAAAATTGCAAACAAGCCTTAAAATTGCTTAAAAACAGTTAAAATTGTAAGGAATGCAAAACGTTCGGAAAAATCGGAAAAATATTTGCTATTTTTAAGCAATTTTAGGGACATTTGCCATTTTTAAATTTTTCGCGATTTTCGCGACAAATGTGTATTGAACGATGTTTAAAGAATTTAGGGGGCTGTTTAAAATGTTTCGCAAATTTTTTTAATTTTTGCGATGTAAGTAATTTTTCAACTTTTTATCCTCTTTTAAGAGCTCTAGATATTTCCAGTTAATTTTAGAGATATTAAAAATGTTACATTTTCTGGAGTGATTTTTGAATTTAATAAATAATAGATTTTATTTGTAAAAAAATTCATTTATAGTAATTTTTATTGTTAAAGTAATTATTACCCCTTTATGAGCAATTACTATTACTTTTGCCCAAATACATGTAATTGTAGCTGATAATCTACAATTACAATTAAAATAATTTGTAATTGATATATATCAACTACCCATTACATGTAATTGTAATTGTTCATGCCTCAATTACAATTACATGTAATTGTAATTCCTCTTCAGACAATTACACAATACAAGTAATTGTAATTGTAGTGTACCAATTACAAATTACATGTAATGTGTATTTGAACATGTAATTAATTACAAAATGTAATCATTACCCCCCAAGCCTGGTCCCATCTATAAATATCTACCATATATGTAAGTTATTTCCGTGGACCCATTTGAAGTTACATATTTTAAAAGCTGCTGAAGACTAATTAAATAACATAAGTTATTTTTTTTGCAAAGAAAGAGTGTAAGACAAGATCTAATGCCAACAATATACCAACAAGATAAAAGATTTGTAGATTACTTATTGCATACTCATCGCAAACTTTTATAACCTTGTTATAGATTATGCGGTTGCATATAGGAATTCCAAATTTTGTTAAAAATAAGTATAAATACTAAAAAAATAATAATAATTTTATGTCAAAAAAGTTTTTATATAAAGAAATACATGGAACAGAAATAAAATTGGAAAATGAAATCGATACGATTTCCATCACACCTAAAACTATTTCATTCGTTTTCAACTTCCGATTTTATTTGAAATCGAGTCGATTTGTATCACATACCCGTATATTTACATCTACGCCATAAACAGGTTATAAGTGGTTTATCTCGATAAACCGGTTTATTTTCTTGTTTATAACCTGTTTTGTCATACAAATCATAAACTAGTTTGTAAACTGTTTATGCTTCGTTTGCATGCTTCAGACATATTGGCTGTAGAATATAAGGTTGGTCATCCACGAAAACTACCAAACGCCAGGGCCAGACAGTAAAACGTACACTAAAGAAGCATCCCCTCGTGTTGTTAAAGTCCATTGTAACTCAACTATCGTTATACGTTATTGCCAGAACCATACAACGATGAGTTGTGCAAGGTGACCTAAAATCTTCTAGAACCACAAAAGCCATTTATTTCATGGAAAAATAGTCAGGCCAGAATTAATTTTCCTAAGGAAAATATTAACTGGACCACCGGAAAATGAAAAAAATATGCTCTTCTGCAATGAAAGCCAATTTCACTTAAAAGGTTTCGTTGGATTAGGCTAGTTCGAAAACCAAAAGGACAACGTCTTAATCCACGTTATACTTAATGCACAGTGAAATACGGATAATGGTGCGTTTTCGCCTGGCGAAGTTTTTGTAGTTATGGTATCGGTACAATTCATGAAATAAATGGAATAACAGACCGTTTCACACTATCCATTTTGTACTGTAGGTGTTATTGCCTGGATCGTTTGCTATTTTTCCGTGCGGGAGCAACCTTATGTTATATAGCCAAAGTACCTGAAGCATGAAAACAACTTATAATTCTCGAAATTATGATTTTCCGGACTTTTGCACTTCCCGGGAAAGGGAATAGAAAAATCTCGTAGATAGATAAGTAGATTTATTATATCAAAATTTACGAAATTTTCATGGTTTTATTAATGTAAACATTCTTTTTGTAATGTAAACATTCTTTTGAGGGTGCTGTTGGCTGGATGGTAAGCGTGTTTGACTACAAACCCTGAGGTCTTGACTTCAAGACTAGTTTCAGGCAAGCCAACAACATCATGCTTTTTCTCATGTGCATTGGTGTGTTATTGTGTTGGTCGTTGTTGGACTTTTAAACTGATGAAGGCATAGCACTGATCAATGTGGCAGTACCGGCAGCGATTAATACTAACATATCCTAATGCACTGCACAGCGCCCTCCTTCGTCGGTATTGTAGCAAAACCGTCGGCGAAGTAGAAGAATGAATAAAAATGGCTACACAACTTAAACAACTCAATGCCTCTACTTGACACCAGAGGGGCTTGCAACACTGATCTACAAAAACGCGCAATAGCGGGGTTGTAAATGAGTTAAGCTTTCTATCTCTCTCCCACTTCACTACCTGTTATCTCTACACTTTCCCTTTCCCAAAGAAGGTAGCACATTAATTAATTAACTGGTAGGCATTAATTGCCTGATTGGGTTGCTTCTCTTAAAAAAAAAACTAAAAAATTAATTGGTGTATTCACAAGGTGTCTTATCATGTCATAAAGTGCTTATATTTTAAGACAAAAACATTGTTGTTGTGCTTCAAACAAAAACGTCCTAAAATAATAAGACTTTTTGTGCTGTGTTTATTATTTTGTCATAACTACACAGTAGATATCTGATCCGAACGGCCAAAACTCTTTTGTCGAGCCGGTGATAATATTTACAATCCGCCGCCATTGATATAAATGAATGTATGTAACATAGACTACTAATTAGACCCGTCACTATATAACAATATTACGAAGATTGTATAAAAGAGAAAGCAAATTATATTTTATAATGTGCTTGATAATTTGACTATCTCTTTCATATTATCTTAGTAAGAACACTTTGTATGTAAAACTGCAAAACACATGATAACAGGCTTTTTTATCTATCAAAAGTGAGTATTCTGTTCCATATTCTGTGGTATGTAATATGCAGTAAAGTATGTCCTAAAATTGTTCAGAGTTTTATAACTTCACATTTGATTATATTTTTATAGCTGTGTAACAAGTAAAAATAAAAAATCGAGACATTTAAAAATATGCACGTGAGAAAATTATGTTTGGCAGCCAACTAACGTTTTTCCACTAGCAGCCGCGTGGAAAATTAGTCGGCGCAGTCACCGGCAACAGCTGGTTTCGTTTATGTTTATGTATTTGAACAATTTTACTTTCTGTGTGCGTTGAAATTTGTTTTTACTTTAATTAAAAATGAAGAGTTTAAAAGATATTCAGCTGGGTTTTATTTACTTTATTAACAAGTTGAATAATTTAAAAACAAACTGGCTATTATTTAAATTTTGTCACTTGTTCTTAGCATTCTGATTTCAAGTATTTATAATTGTTTTTTTATCAGCTGATACAAATTTGAAATAGCACACTAACTAATGAGGGGTTGCTCACAGCAGTCATATTTTTTCGTGTTATATATGACATTACGACTACCTTGTGAATACCCCAAAAGAAATTCTTGCTGCGCAGCTTTTGTTTTTTTTTCATAGAATTTGGTTGTTGCTTAATATTACGCATGTACATGAAACAGTGTACCCCTTCCCTATCTTCTCACCTCTCTCTCACATAAACTCAAAAGTTTCGCAGCAAAAGTTGACTCGTATGGACATAGACTTAGCAGAGCAAATGAGATTGTACAAGTGAGAAAAATAGTACGAGTCAGTATTGCCAATTTCTGTGCGGTTAGTCTATGTCCATATGAGTCAACTTTTGCTGCGCAACTTTTGAGTTTATGGGAGAGAGAGAGGTGAGAAGATAGGGAAGGGGTACACTGATTCATGTACATGCAACTCTCTTTTGTTTTCTTCTTCGTAATATTAAGCAACAACAAATTCTATGTAAAAAAAACAAAAGCTGCGCAGCAAGAATTTCATTATATGGACACGAATGCAACTTCAAAAGAAAATTTAAGAAAGTTGCAGAAGCAAAAGTTGCTTCATATGGACATGGACTAAGTAATCAAATAACATTTTTCTTTCACGCAATTTACATTGTGCCACCGACCAACCAGACGCGACACGAACATTATAAGTAAGTACAATTAAGTAAGTACATTATAAGTAAGTACAAGCAAGTTACTGTGCTATACCCAGCTGCGCCGAAATTTGCATAACCTGAACGAAAGTCTGTCTAATTGTCTGGTTTTTTAATTTATTTATCTGAAAACATCTCCATCAGGTCCATTATTACAACTTGACAATAGATATAAGCAGGATTTTGTCGGAGGGATAAACAGTTTATCATTATTACAAATTTAATTTAACCTACCAGGTAGGATGCACCTGACTTTAATTTCTCGCTCACTTTCATTTAAAGTAAACTAGTAATAAAGACAAAGCGTTTATTCGTCCGACAAAATCCTGCATTTAGCTATTGGCAAGTTGTTATAATGACCCTTAGAGTTTCAATAATCGTCCACTTATAATAAATTTAAGTCGTGACAACTCAAAGTTTTTACAACTTATAGGACCGTACAGTTTCTACTAAACTTTCAAATAGTTTGGAAAATCCAAAAGTGCACGCCTCATAATCTTATTTAGACCGTGAAATTAAATAGGCTTCTATTCCTAATTATACTGAATCGTAAAAAATAAAAAGGACTCGATTAGTGAAGTCTTTCATTCGTTATCGTGACCACATACAGGATCCGTACATACAGACAAACGGACGTTCAAGACAGAACTTTATTAAATAATAATAAAAATGTCATGAGTGTTAAAAATAGTATTTTTTCTTAATATGTGTGTATATATTTTTTACAAGTGCAATATATGATAATAATAGAGCTATTTTAAGTTTAAAAAATCGCGTGAAGTAAGAGTAGTACCCACATCAACGCTACGCTTATGAGGCGTGCAAAACGTTTGCATTAATTCTGTGGAAAATCACTCAAAGTTCGTTAAAGAACGAATTATTTACTTCAGGAAACTATTAGGTCAATGTAAACATTGATACTTATACAAAGTATTCCACCTGGTTCTGAAATACATAGTGATGAAACGCCACTCCCTACTAAATTCATCTTGCATGTTGTTTCCGTAGATGGGTTCGGAAAAATGACATGTCTTCAATTTCATGGAATTTATATGAAATTTCCGTGTAAGTTCGAACCGTTCACATTTTTATTTTAGTGTTTAAACAGACGATGAAGTACGTAGCAACTTTAAGAGAGAACTTAACCAATTTCATCGTGTACATTTAGTTGCCATTCAAACGAACTTTTGTAATATTTTAAAATTTATTGAAGATTTTATTGTTATTAAAGAATAACAGGATTATAATACAAATTTCGTGTTTAAATCAAAATAAATTTCGCTATCACTTACGACATTTTATAAGTATGTCAAATGAAAGGCATCTATTTATGAAATAATGTGTACTTTTAATTTCTCGTTTTCCCGAGAAAATTTTGAGAATAGTAGCTGGTCTTTTCCCGGGAAATCCCGATTCCCAAACCCTAACTATGGGACATTTTGCATAAAATTAGTACAAATTACACAGGGAAGTTATTTATGAAGTTATTAAAATGTTTGCTTCCGTATTAAGGATGGGCAAAAATATTAATATATGTATATCAATATATCGATATTTTATAAAAAATATGTCGATATATATCGTCGACATTTTTAATTACAATATATCGATATATCGGTATATGTTTTCAAAATATATCGACAGTATCAAATTCGATGTTTTTTAGCTTTGCTTTTGTTTTTCGTTCAGTTTTTTTTAATATCGAGTTAATCTTCATTAAATAGAATATTTTTAGCAAAATCTTTCGTTTTATTTAAAATATTTTCTGTATTCGAAAAATTATAATTTTTGAGTATAATTTTCTTGATGTACATACGTTCCATAAAATATTGGTAAAACAGTAAGGAAGTTTGAAGTTGGCTCTTTTCAGATTAATTATTTATAAGAAAAGTACTTTTTGTGTTTTGTTTTAAAAAAAAATTGTGGAATTATGTATGAATAATCATGCTTGAAAAAATATCGATATATCGATATTTTTATTCGATATATATCGATGCCGATCGATATTTAAAAATATATCGATATCGATATATATCAATATATATATATCAATGTATATAAGTTTTTCTTTTATTTGACGTGTACAAGTTCTTTTTTTTGCGTAACAAAGTAATGTTTTTTGTTTCTGTGAATTACTAACATTTTCCAAGAGAGTTCTGAAAAAATGTTTGTGGCTTCAAAGGCTTTGAAATCTACCCTTTAACTTGGTATATAGTTTTTGTCGAGTTTTATTTTATACTAGATGTGCCCGCCCGTTTCGCGCGCTTAAAGTTCGCTTTATGACTATAAGGTGTCTGTCAAATATAATAATATAACGTTCTTTACATACTGTTTGTAGTTGCCGTTATGCAAAATAAACAGTGCGACTAACGTTAAAAAAACAAAGACATCTTTCTAATTTCCCATAACATTTATATTAGTGAATTAGGGTATATTTTCGTTTTTTTTTTTCTTTCTATTTTAACTTAGAATTGAGATATTTTATCGCGGTAAAAAGTACCCTAAGTTTGAATCAGGACTCTAAAATACCTCCATACCAAATTTCATGAAAATCTATTCAGTGGTTTTTGCGTATAGCGTGTTCGGACAGACAGACAGACAGACAGAGAAAATTTTCAAAATTTGGTGTTTTGTTCTCTACATCGATTACTGTTTACGTCACGATAAAAATTTTCAAAAAATATTTCATGTACAGGCACTACCCTTTTACAATTTTATTGCTTGTATAGATTGATTCTATAAGAGATCGTGTACAAGTTTTTTTTACTAACTGTATGCTGTCACACAGTTTTATGCGACGACTAACGACTCCTTAAGCACACAATGTACAAAAGTATTATGCTTTTTTCCGCCATTGCTTTTCACACCCACCCAAATCAATACAAAATTCATTAAAAAAATTAAATCTTTAAAGCCATCAAAATACTACACTCCGAACATCCAACACTCCACCAAAAAAAATACATTATACGGTGCGTGCAATCATTTGTAGACAAAATAGAGAGCCAGTCTAAATATCTGACTGACAGACATTCAGGCTTTCAGTGAGCCAACATATACAGAAAGACAAGGGTTGTATATTTTTGTATGTATAAATGTACTGGTATGTATTGAATATATAGGGAATATTGTTGTGTTTTCTTATTTAACTTGCCGTTGACGAAAAAGATAAAGAACAAAGAAGGAAGGAGAAGGAAATGGTTGGATGACGTTGGAGATGAGAAAAAAAACAAAATTTTAAGCTTTGCTATATAAACAAAAGCTTTATTCATTAGAAGAAAAGAAAATAAATTCATTGTACGAATACGAGTAATAAAATAGGCTTTTTATGATGCCCATAAAGGGTAGTTGTGTTGCAACAGCAGCCATACACAAACATTCAATATCAAGACATATATTGGGCTCAACTACTCCTTATAAACTCATTCTTCTTAATTCAGATTAAAATATTCTTCAGAATATGCGGGTACCTCTTCACTGAGTGCACAACAAGAGTTAAGCCACCTTTAGGAAAAACGCACGGGTGGTGTTTAATAATTGACTTGGTACCATACAAAAGCAAAGTCATTAAAAATGGTGAAATATGGAACATTACGACGAATACACATATAAATACAGTCATCGTCATATATGTATGTATATTTATACTTTAAAAATTTAAGTATGCTATGAAATAAAACAAAATTTACCTACTTGTCAAATAAGTATAGATAGATTATGTTCTCGATTAAAACCACGAAAGAACTTTATACCTCAGTTTTCAAAATTATTTACACAAATTTATTTTCTTTTAAAATTATTTACATATCATTAAAACTAAAACAAAACGTAAAAAATAATAATGTTTTCATTAGTATGTAGCCGATTACATTAGTATCAGCGTTTCTAACAACTTGTATCTCAGCTGGAATATATACAATCAAATTTCTATATCTAGGACGTTCCACAAATTTTGCATTTCATTCGTTTTCGGCCATTTTGCAAACTTCTCTTCAATTTTATAAATGCACACACAATGCACACACAGTTATAATAATGTTAATATTGGGGATCTGGGTGGACATGGAATTCCAGCTTGGCCAACTCTATTTAAAAGCTTTATTGGTAAGCATGCTTCATTATATAAAGCCTTATCGTGCTGCATAATCAAATTTTCCATAGAAAATAATCTCTGACCTGAATGAAGTAAAATGTATAGACACCTTGACTGGCTTAGAGTATATTTTATTGATACCAGCCCCCTTATTCTGTAACTCGCTAAAGCTAAATCTCTTTCGCTAAATATCTATAAAGTCAATTTATCGATTTTTGGCTACGAATGCAATTTTGCAACGTGTATTGCTAAAGTGAATGTCTTAAAAACTTAGTCCGCCGAAGTTTTAGCGTTTTTTGTCATCGCCAAAAAGGTTTAACTTTGTATTTGTTCAGTATTTTAGCAATTTTGCTTTAGGGATTTGGCTTTAGCTTTAGCTAATTACGGAATAAGGGGCTGCCCCCTTATTCCAAATCCGTTGTATGACACAAATCCCAAAACATAACCAAGCCACCACCAAAACTGTTCAAAGGTTGTACGTCTTAATGATTCGATTAGCACTTAAGTTTCCCAAATTGCCCTTTAAATTGAAAATAAAACTAGTTTACCCATAATGCCTTGTGCCAACACTGATGTTTTTAGCGAATATTTTAACAATTGAAAATCGTCACTTATTTTCGACCAGTTCTGTCTGAAACTATTTCGCAAGAATCCGTATGTATCTACCTGTTGTACTATATTACACACAGTTTTTCAACATACTCCATATTTTTTGCCGATTTCCATGCCAATATACCCATTTTAAAATTCGTTACAATCTCAACTGGCTTCTCTGAAGAATTTCCATTATTTTTGATATTTCATCTGTTTTTAGGGATTTTTTTAATGATATTTGAATCTTAGAAAAAAAATTTTTTTTTTAATGCAACTGACATTGTTAAAAGGTTGAGTCTTTCTTAAGCCCTTATGATACTTTTTAAGATTTTGGAAAACAGTACAAATATATTGTAATGTAAAATTTTATCAAGAGTGAAGAGTTCGGCTATATTAAGAAAAATCTTAAAACGTCAAAATATTTACATGTGTTATCCATAAAAAAGCACAACCTGTCAAAAAAATCTAAACATTTTAAACTTAAAATTGACATTTCGTTAACCCCACATATAGCGATGTTAGCACTAATTTTTCCAAATTGGCGTTCTTTTCCAGAATAAAATTAGGCAACATTGAAAGCAAACAGCAACAAAGTTGTAAGCAAAAATAGATATTTCGTATATTCCTCTTTTTCTTGCGTTCCTTTTTCACTCTTTCAATCTTAGATTAAGAAGAGATGGAAAAAAGCAAGTCTTTAGCGACTTTTTATGGATGTGTAAATAATTTTGAGAGGCCAAAAATGTGTGTAAATAATTTTGAAAACTGAGGTATAAAATTTTTTTTTGGTTTTAATGAAAACTAGAAAATGTATTTAAATTAGTTTTTTTTTGCCAACATAGTCTATGGGTCAAATCGACCAACAGTTACACACGACCCACAGTGGCGTGAGCTCATATAACGAGCGGCCAAAAATATTTTAATTGATAAAAATATAATCTTTCCCATACATCCTGAAATAAAAAAAGTACCGCAACAGAGAGAAAAATAATTGTAACTTAATGAAATTTTGTACAGATATGTATTAGTTTTAATATACTTAATGCTTTGACTAAATTTCGTTCGGAAAAATGGTGTTACTCTATACACCATATCGGCGAGAGTAAGGTGGTGGCTCTGGCGTTTGATAGAGTGTGGCATGGTGCACTTTTATCAAAACTTGTTGCTTTTGGTGTCGGTAATGACTTTTCTCGATTTATATCGAGCTTTCTCAGGGATCGCACTATACGAGTTGTTATAGATGGGATCTCATCAAACGAGTTCAAGATTAATTCGGGGGTACCACAAGGCTCCGTTCTATCTCCTACCCTATTTCTTATTTTTCTTAATGACCTTCTATGTCAAACTTTCAATCCTATCTACTCTTTTGCAGATGATAGCAGCATTTACCATTCATATTCATTCACTGCTAGGCCAAGCCTGTCGGAGATTGGGACCATGAGGCAAATAGGGTCGATTTCAATGCTCGTAAGACCCAGTGCAGTATGCTCACGCACAGACGCATGACTGAACTTGCTGCTCCATCTGTAATTATGAATGATGTAAGTATTGAGGAATCAGATGCTCTTGATGTTCTTGGCATGAAAATTCAGTGTGACGTTCGATGGACTGATCACATTTTTCAAGTCTCAAAAGAAGCATTCAAGTGCCTCGGTTTTTTAAGACGGTGTAAAAGGTACTTCACTCCATCTGATCTCCTTAATATTTATACCACCTACATCCGACCGAAAATGGAATACACCTCTCATGTATGGGCAGGTGATTCGAAGTCTATTTTGAAGTTGCTCGACCGCGTACAAGAGAGGGCGAAGAAGCTCATCGGCGACAGTAGGGTAGCCAACTCTATTGACTCGCTGGAGCATCGACGCAATGTAGGGTGTATTTCGTTGTTTTATCGCTACTACAATGGAATGTGCTCTGATGAAATCAGGGAACTTGTTCCCGAAACCCGCTCTTTTTTGAGAACAACGCGTTCTTCATTAAGAGCACATCCCTTTGTGGTCGATACACAAATAAATCGCACTACATATTGCAGAGAGAATTCGTTCTTTGGCCGAACAGTCCGTATGTGGAATAAGCTTCCTGCAGAGGTCTTTCCCGCCACTTTCAATGTTGGAAGGTTCAAATCGAATGTCCATAAGCACTACTCCCTCTATCCTCCTTCACACAACCAATTTTCCTCATTCCGGCACAATGCATTGCATGAGTAGGGGTCATCCCCTGAGTGCTGGTCTTATATAAAAAAAAATTTAAAAAAAGGATACGCTTACCTCAAAATGTTCTTTTTCAAAAAAGTAAAAAAAGAGCAAATATAAATTTCCTTCACTTATGAGTTAAATGTGTAACTATATACAGTATATAATATAAATCACACTTAAGATTTGGCCATTTAAATTTCAAGGATTCGTGTCCTTCTCATATATACTGAAATAAAAAATTACGATAACGGAGAGAAAAATATTGTACAGACATAAATTTTAGTGTGTTTAATGCTTCTTGAAAATTACGTTCAATTCAGAGCAAGGATGCACCTTCCTCAAAAATGTAATTTTTCAAATAAGTAAAATAAAGCTCAAAAAATAAATTTCCTTAATAAATATACACAATTAAACTTTTCCCCAATTTTAGCATGTCCTGGAAAGCATAATTTTAAATTTCTAATTACATATTTTTATTGGGGGCTTAGCTGTTAGTAATTAAAAATTAAAAAATCAATATCTTGTGTTATTCTTTTTTGTAAAAAAAAGCATATTTATATCCATGTCCATATCACTAGCTTAAATAAAAACTCACACTAGCTTACTATTTTTTCCAATCGAGTTTTTAGCATATTTCCAAATATGCATAATATTTGATTTGGCCGTTTCTTTAATGTAACGACGATATGAATGGTAAAGTTGTAATTTTAAGATGTTTTTATTGCAAAATTGATGTTTTCACATTCAAGTATATATGCAGGAACTATACAATAATCAATATTGGGGGCAGACCACATTGCCCTACCGATTTTTGGAAAAAAGTATGAGACCAGACTGCAAGCATACCCTTTCAAATACCAAAAGAATTTTGAAAATCGGTTCATAAATGTATTAAGTTATACGATAATCAATATTTCCAGGGTGTGGGCAAATGACCCCACCGACTTTCGGAAAAAAATTATGGAACCAAACTACAAGCAAAGCCTTTCAAACAAAAAAAAAGAATTTTGAAAAGCGGTGCACAAATAGAGGAGTTATGCGATAAACACTATTTGCGGGGGCGGGGGAATTCAAATTTTTCGAAAACAAGTTATGGGACCAACCTGTAAGCAAGCTCTTTCAAACAAAAACGAATTTTGAAAATTGGTTCAAAAATGACAGAGTTATGCGTGCACAAACATAAAAAAGTAAAAAAACATACATACGGTTCGTACGCGGTTCGTCGCCTAGCCCAGATTTTTTTAAATATACATACTTGTAGAAATATTATATCAAAGTATAAAAAATATATTTTTTTATACTTTATATCGCATATTGGTTACAAAATTTACCAAAAAAAACAACGTGTAGTCATATTACAATAATATGTCAAACCCAAGCTGGAGCATACCGCAGCATACTAACGCCGCCAACAGTCTGGACACACCTGAAAAATTTGCGTATTTTAGTATTCTTTCTTAGACACCAGCTGCTACAAAAATTGGGTTGTTTGAATTCCGTTTCCGAACGGAATTGAACTCTGTGACATAGTCATATATGTTGTGAAAAATTGTAGTACTTTCGGAAGCTGTTACACTTCCATCGTCAGTGCTCACGTGTAATTTGCTTATCACCACTTGTCAGGTGACTCTGTTGAATGTAATAATCACCCATCTCGCGAATAACAAGTGAAATTTATGTTCCCATGAAATTTTCACTACCCTTCGAGGGAAATAGCTATCGTGAAGTTCCCGTGAACATTTTTTCCCACTATCAGTTCTCAGAGAATGTAAAAAAGGAAAGAAGCTCAATAAAATAAATTAAAAAGCAAAGAAATTTGTGTTTAAAATTAAAAAAATACAGTGCTAAGAATTGGAATCATCTTTTCATTCCATGAGGAATTTAAACAAGAATTTTTGCCAGATGCATCCAATCCCTTGGACTACCCGATAAATTGTAAGCAGCCTGCCTAATTTAATCAAATAGTCTTGGGTGTTAAATTAAATTTTCTCAACAGTGAATAAAACTGTGTTTTTATATATTTTAGACGCGATGAATGATTCCGTACAGACGCGGAAAAATCATTTGGTATTCCATCCACAGACCGACCATATAGCCTGTGATTCCATCACCGCAAAACTTTGTTCATGTGTGTCAGAAAAGTGTTGCAAGGAATTAATATTAATATAAATGTGTTAGCATTAAGATAAATGAACAATATTTACTGATTTTATCCCAAAAATTAATATTTACAAGTTTTAATAATTAATTGGAAGGATTAAATAGCAATTATATGATGTATTTATCCAGTTCGCCTGCTAAAATAAAGTGAACAAAAACAGGGGGAAAAGGGAAAAAATCCACGTGAAAAAATCATTCATGATAAGGATAATTTTTCGAATTTTTATTCACGATAGCAAAAGAAGGGAAAGGGAAAACTCAACACCATCTTCATTTCGAGGCAAAAAGTATTCACGATAGGGTGAATATCAAACGCTTTGGGTTTCCTGCTACAGTTTTTATTTAATTTAAGCTGATTTTAAATTGTTTGCTAAATATGTTGGAAGTAATGAAAAAAGTGAACATTTGTTAGAATAAATAATGTAAATATGGTGCATGTATTAAAAGAAATTTGCAAATAGCGTACACAAAAAAAATAGCGGAGAAGAGTAGAGGTGGAGAAAACATCGATGGTACTATCGATGTATCGATGTTTTTGAATTTTAGTTAAATATCGATGTTTAATGACGACTATCGATATTTTCTTTGTAATCTCTAAAAAATCGACAAGTTGAAAGAAAACACGCAAAAGGTGAGGATTAACTGAAATTTTATATATATCTAGTTTATTACTTTTACTTAACATATAGGAAATTTGTTTCGTGGTTTATGATATAAGGCGTTGGTGGCAACCGTGGGGTTATCTATCAAAAATGGAGAAACATCTTAAAAGTAAGTAAAACGTGTGTGCTGCAGAGTGGTGCGCGGAAATTTACTTTTTAGGCCGTCAAATTCCAGCGCACACTTACGTCCGACATTTAACGGCTATAATGTTATTTTTTCTTCCTTACAGGAACGTCAGAGGAAGTCAGTAAGGCTGAGTCCTCAAAGCGCAGTCGGGAAGGTTCGTATGTTTGGCAACATTTTCAAAAAACGAAGGAAAGGACAAAGGCTACATGCACTCATTGCGGGAAAGTGTTAAAAACTGCTGGCAACACGACGAACCTTATGGATCATCTGAAACGCATGCATCCTAATTATCTAAATTCAAAAAATCCTCCTGCACCAACGAAATTGGATGAATTTTTAGTCAGAGATGTGCAGTATCCAGCTGATTCAAAGCGTAAGGTAGAACTAGATGAATATGTAATGCGTATGATTGCACTAGACGTGCAACCATTTAGTATTGTCAATGACAATGGATTTCGTGCGTTGATGCAGAAAATGGATCCCCGGTATAAATTACCTAGTAAAACGTACCTACGAGATGTATCGCTTCACAAAGTTTACGATACTTTAAAAGACCAACTTCGGTCTGCATTGGAATGTGTGGAATATATCGCACTCACAACAGACGGTTGGACTTCAAAAGCAAATGAGGGCTATTTGACTATAACTTGTCATTTTATCAATTCTGAATTCAAGCTAAACTCAGCCGTTTTGTCAACAACTACCTTTTTAACGCCCACCAACCACACTGCTTCGAATATTGCAGCCTCAATTCGCGAGGTTTTGACGGAGTGGGGTCTGATGCAAAAAGTTGTTTCTATAGTGACCGACAACGACTGCACTATGAAGAAAGCATGCGAGCTTCTGGAGATTAAGCATTTTCCATGTTTCGCACACACCATAAACTTGCTAGTTCAAGATGTCCTTAAACTTGAAGTACTTGTGCCCATTTTGGCTAAATGTAAGTCCATTGTTTCCTTTATGAAACGTAGCACCATTACAATGGCCAAATTTAAGCAGGCCCAGACTATTGAAACCCCACTTGGCCTGATTCAGGAAGTGCCAACTCGATGGAACAGTGCCTTCCAAATGATAAAAAGACTTTTAGAAACGAAGGAAGCACTATCATCTGTTTTATTATTTACATCTAAGGCTCCGGTTCCATTTTCCGCAGAGGAAATCGATACTTTGAAGGAGCTTGCGGAACTTCTTACTCCATTCCAAGATGCAACTCTGGCTATTTCTGGCAGCAAAAATGCAACAATTTCTCTGGTCATTCCTCTCAGATGCGAGCTGCATCAAAAATTGCAAAACTTAAGACCTAATCTTAAAACTGCAGAAGTTGTCTGTGCCTTCGAAATGTTAAGTAGCCGTTTAAGTGATAGATTTGCACACTATGAAACAAGGACTGTTCCCCGCATATCAACCCTAATAGATCCTCGATTTAAAAAGGATGGTTTTAAGTCGGTTTCAAATGCAGATCAGGCAGTTAAGGCTTTGGAGCAGGAGATATATACCGTTTTGTCAAGAACTCCACGGGAGCAGCCAATACCACCCGAATCTTCTCAAAAACGTAATTTTTCTTTTTTGCAAAACAAAATTAAGTCAAAAATAAAATCATCGCGAGCGGATGCCATTGTAATTTTGAGACAGCACCTGGAAAATACAAATGAACCAGAAGAATGCGACCCTCTTTCGTTTTGGAAGGTAAATTTAATAAATGTAATTATACTTAATATTCTGAAATTAATGAACCTTTTTTAGACGAATGCAGAAAGTATGGTGGCTATCAAAGAGGTAGCAAAAAAATATTTATGCGTGCCGGCAACTTCCTGCGAGTCGGAACGAATGTTCAGCAAGGCTGGCCACATTATTTCCGATCGGCGAACGCGCCTCAAGCCGCTCGTGGTCGATAAACTTATGTTTATTAACAAAAACCAGTCAATTTTTGAACATTTGTAAAGAAATCTTCGATCTCTATTTTTTATACACGATCTCTCATTTTTAAATACGTTTGTGAAACGTTTTATTATTTTAACCTATGAATTTAAATGTTATGTTTTTTTTATTATTTTAAACTTTGAATTAAAATGTTTTTTTTATTTTATTCAATAAATAAAATTTTAAATTTATTATTTTATTTATTTTAATTATTAGTATTTTTATCAGTTTGGTGTATTTCATTTGCACGTTCATTTTGCATACTTTATAATAATATGTATATATATTTTCTTCAGACACATCGATGTTACATCGATGTTTCGCTTAAAAACATCGAAAACATCGATGGTAGCAAACATCGATGTTTCTCCACCTCTAGAGAAGAGGCTAAAATAGTGTAGTGTTCACTATAATAGTGTACGGTTGGTCACCATATTCATGTACATAGTTGTTTGAATGGTTTATAAATGGTTCGTTTGTATTTAATTTGAAGAAGATTTTACTGTCTGACTACTTCTGCTGCTACCTAAATGTTATTTTATGGCTACTTGAATGTTATTAACATGATACTTCAATGTTATTCTAAAACTACCTCAATATTATTATACTGCTACCTAAATGTTATTCATATAGTTCATATACTAGGTTATCTGCTCCTTTTGTAACTGCTAAAATAGGTAGTAGTAAAATGTTTGAAAATAAATTACTTTTACTGCTACTAAATTTTAAAGGTAGCGAGAACAATAAAAAATTATTTACTAGGCTACTCCAATTTTTTTTCTTTTTGCGCTACTACTACCAAATACCGCTGCCAAAATGTGACGGTAGTATAGTAATAGTAAATTTTACCATTTTTACCGCATGTGTAAAGTTTAGATTGTAAATATCTCGAAAACATATTTACATACAAGGATGGTTTGTAAGTAATTTTAAAGATGATATTTTGGGCTACAAAGAATGTATAGATCAATTCTTTTAATAATTACTTATCTGCATGTTTTGAAATTTTGAAAACTGACTAAATCAAAAACCTATATTTTTAACGAAAAATTTTTAACGAAATAGTATTAAAAAACTTTGAATTTCGCAATTTTGAGCAATAAGTATTAAATTGAATTTAATTTAAAGTGTTGGAAGGAAAAAAAGAATAACATTGACAAATTTGTACTTTTGTTTATTTGGTGAAATTTTATGTTGGAAATTTTGTGTTAAAAAGGTAAATTTTTTGTTATATCTCAAAAAAGAAAATAAAACACTTCCTTAAAAATTTCAGGATTTTTAAGGTCATTTGGAGATGTTATATGGGTAATTCCATGTCAAATCAAGTAAGAGTTAGACACGACCCCTTTCAATTTTGATGAAATTTGGTCAGATGTTGTCATAATGAATTTTTGTTAAAGGAAAAAATTAAAAATGTTTATTTCTAAAGTTATGACATATTCAAAACGTCATTATTTCGCCAAATTTACAGAATGTGTTGAGCTTAGTTTTTAATTATCTCTAAAACTTTTTTATGTACAGGGATGTTTTGTATGCCATTTTAAAGAGGATATTTGGGGCAACAAAAAATACATAGAACAAAATTTGTTTTGGAAAAATTACTTATCTGCAAAGTTTTGAAAAATTCAAAACTGACTTAATCAAAAACGTATATCTTTTTTCGTCTGAATTTTTTTATATAATACCACTAAACGTCCTTAATAAATCGTGAAAATTTGGAGGAGGTGTTTTTTTCTCTTTGAGATATGATTTTTTTCTTTCGCAACCCACCGCAATATAGTATCAAAAATAATTTAAATTTGTAATTTTGAGCAATATGCATTAAATTTAATTTAGTTTAAAGTTTTTGAAGGGGAAAAAGTAATAACATAAACAAATTTGTGCATTTGTTTTTTCGGTGAAATTTTATGTTGGAAATTTTGTGCTAAAAAGGTAAATTTTTTTTGTCATATCTCAAAAAAGAAAAAAAACACCTTCTTAGAAATTTCAGGATTTTTTAGGGACGTTTAGAGATATTATATAAAAAAAATCAGCCAAAAAATATATAGGTTTTTGATTCAATCAGTTTTGAAAATTTCAAAACTTTGCAGATGTCATTTTTCCAAAAAAAATTTATGCCCCATAAATTTTTTGTAGCTCCAAATATTCTTGTATATACAATAGTTTTCGAGATATTTAAAAACTAAACTCAACACTTACGGTAAATTTGGCGTAATAATGATATTTTGGATATGTCATAACTTCTGAAATAAACATTTTTAATTTTTTCCCTTTGGCATAAGTTCGCTATAGGCTTAAAGAAAACATCTGAACAAATTTCATCAAAATCGAAAGGGGTCGTGTCTAACTATTAGTTGATTTGACATGGAATTACCCATATAAAAAAAATGTTATTTTTTTATTCAGTTTTAAATTTTTCAAAAATATGTAGATAAGTAATTTTAAAAAAATAATTATTCTATATATTTTTTGTAGCCCCAAATATTCTCTTTAAAATATCATACAAATTATTCTTGCATATAGTTATAACACTTTTCGAAATATTTGAAAGCTAAACTCATGTCAAAACTTTTGAAATAAACATTTTTAATTTTTTTTCTTTTGGCATAAATTCGTTATAGGATGAAAGAAAGATGACCAGATTTCATCAAAATCGAATGGGCCCGTGTTTAGCTGTTGGTCGATCTGACATGTAATTATCCTTATAGAAGATTAACAGCCCAACCTAAATCAGAGCGTTGAGCGTGGCGTAAGCAACAGGGTACGTATTTACAGTACATTCACAGTAAATATTTTGTGGTAAAATGGACTGTGAATATATATCCTGTTGCTTACGCGACGCTCAACGCTCTGATTTAGGTTGTGGTGTAAGGTTTGCGCTAGAAAAGCTTTTCTGTTGCAAACTTATTCATGAAGTCGACAAATTTTGTTTTGTTTCAAAGCGAGCTTAAATATATGTACATATGTATATGACTACGACTGTATACTCCCCCAATAACCCCCAATAATGGATAAACAAAGGGAATGGTAAAACTATTTATTGTTTATATTTATAAGAAAAGTAATTAAAAAACGTGCACTAAAAACAACATACAAGCATACACAAGAAATAACTTCAATACTTTTTTTAATTATACAGTAAAATATTGAATATGTACTTATTTATTCTTGAGTATGCATTTTATAGAAGAAATGAAAAAATACCTTTTGGAAAAAGGTCCTTGGCGGAAATCGTTTTGATCATCTACATAAACATTAAAATATCTAAAAATTACTAAACATATCGAGCCATAACCGCAAAAAACACTTAACCGACATATCTCTAAAAACTCATAAAATATTAGACAGCAAAAACTTGAGCATTTAAATATTGTTTTTAAGGACAGATATATATCTTACGAACAATATAAGTCATAAATCATGAAAATCGATGGAAAAATATTGATTTTATTCAGAATTATGTTAAAATCGCAATTTCAATACAGCAGTAAAATGTTAATTTGTGTGTGTGTGTGTATGTATAATTGTGAATAAAAGCAACATTTGTCCCTCGATTTTTTTTTTCGAAAAATTTCTATCGTTAAGACAAAAATATAAAAAATTAAGTTTTTACAGTCTTAAATTTTTGATGAATCTAAAAAAATTTTTTTTTCATAAAAACCCATTATTTTTCGATTTGTTTGCATAATTTTATTAGATATTTTAATGGTAATTTTATCATGCATCTGTTGGTGTTTTTTGATCGATATTAGACATACTGTTCTCGAGTTAAGGTGAAATATACTAGTGCACCTAGTAGAAATATTAAATATGCACATAAAATAATATGAAAGTGACAGGAAATAACTGAGGACACAGTATTTTTTAGCGAATCAAACTGATACGAAATAGTAAGCCTTCAACATGACATATCGAACCATTTTTTCCATTTATTCTCAGTTTTTGTACTGAAAATGTTAATGATCTTCAGCGCTTTTAATCAAAAATGTACTCCAAACCGGGAACTTGCCATAAAATCCTATCATCAGGTTTGTAAGCTCCAATTTTACTCTATAATAGGAAAAACCTGTTTTTTGGAGCAGTTTTATTTACTGGGTTAAGACTTCCTCGTAAAATGTGCTCCAACTTAATTTGTATTGTTAACTATGTTTTATTAATTTAGAGAATATCTCTAATTGTTTCCTAATTAAAATTCAAATACTAGATGATTCTGTATTTAGTTTTAGCTGCCTTTGTTATTTCCAATTGGAAATAGGGTTAAATATTAATTTAGCTACGTTCTTTGTTCTAAACTAATACTAATACTGGTTATTTAATGCTGCTTGTTTTTTTAATTCTGAAAATTGTAATTTTTATATGATTTGTTTTTTTTTTTATTTATTGTTACAAGTAAATTGTTTAATTAGTAGTTGCTTGAACAGAACAAATCGTAAATATATAATAAGAAAACAAAAGCAATTGATTAAAATTACTTGAAGTGCAGTTGAAAATTGCATACGAGTAAATAATAAGAAGGGAAAAAACTTTTAATGACTGACATTTTAAAATCACTACTTGTTGTTAACCACTGCTGACAGATCTGCTACTGCCGGGGATGCTTCTGCTTCTATCACAGCAACAAGAACAACAAACGAACTGCTGGCTGATATTATAGGCGCCATCGATAATCAGCATCAATTCATTGAACACTACTTGTACGTAAGAGTATGAAATAAACTGTATTTGTTGGGTTGCTTGTAATATTGTATGTACTATTGGATCATCATCATTTGGTTCTATTATAAATTGATTACTCCACTTGTTTTATAAAAAAAAAATATGTATTTCATACACAAAACAAGTGAATGCGGATGATAATGATGTTTAACTAAAGAACTGCTGTTGATTAAGATGGCATTTGTAAATTTATACGAAGTTATACATAGATATATGTACACAAATGCATGCAACATTTATATGTACATTAGGGTTCTGACTTTTTTTTTGCTATTTTTGCAAATATTAAATTTTACATACCCTAGCAAAAATGGCTATAAAAAAATATAAAGAAACGCCATCTTACTTTTATGCTATTGTTAAAAAAGTTCCCGCACCAAATTAGTTTAAATTTGGTCTATGTGTTAAAGCATATAAAAGCAACCAACCAGTTTTACATTTTGATAAAATTTAGTTCGGATCAAGCATCTTGCAGAACTAATATTGGTGCAAAATCTTAGCTCACTATTTTGCCTACTTCGCCAAATATCGCGACTTTAGAATAGGAAAATTCATAAAAAATGTACTAAACTGACTTCACAAAAATATTTATATATTTAAAACTATTTATCCTAGATAATCCATTAAGGTGTCATGTTAAAGGGCACAAAATTGCCCTTAACATATATTTATTTTAAGAATTGTAAAAATACCATTCTTCGAGAAAATCGACCGCGAACATAAGGTCCGTAAAATTTACCTCTGAATAATGCAAAATAAAATCAAAGCATATTTCATTTTAAGGGCCATTTTGTGCCCTTTAATATGATATCTTATATCTAGGATAAGTAGTTTTCTTATATCAAGGATAAGTAGTTTTGTATATATACATAATTTTGTGAAGTACGTTTTGTAAATTTTTGATTAATTTTCTTATTTTAAAGTTGCGATATTTCGCGAACTAGGCAAAGTAGTGCGCTAAGATTTTGCAGTAATAGTAGCTTTGCCAAAGGCATCGTTCGTACTTAATTTTATCAAAATCGATAAGCAATGTGCAAAAAAATAGAGCTGGCAACCCTATCGTCAAGACGTCAAAAAATTCAAGTGATATTGCAAAAATATTAAAATTGTTAGAAAAAATTAAATTGAACATTTATAATAAAAAAAAAAGAGTTTTAATTAAATAAATAGATTCTGTGGATTTTGAATTATACGAAATATGTCTAAAGCAAATCGTCGTAGTATCAAAAACAATAAGAAAAAATGCGGCCAACGTAATTTGGTGGTAAACGAAGAAGATGACTTTATTGTTTGTGACAAGTGCAATAAAATTTATCACGTAGTTTGTACACAACTCGACAAACGCAAATATGAATTCTTCTTGCATCATGAAAATGAGGAGTTTATTTGTCATCTATGTGATAGTAATGGTGCCATTAGAACTGAGCTGAATGAGATCAAAAGAGATTTAAAGAAATTGGACAGTCTGCAAGAAACTATGAATTTCATGGCAAAACAATACGATGACATTTTGAAGGGTGTTGTAGAGAACAAGAAAAAAATTGAAACTGCGCAGAAAGAAAACAAGATATTGAAGAAAGAAGTAAATGTATTGAAAAATTCGATTAAATTTCTAAATGATCAACGAGTTAAACATGATTGTTTAGTAAGTGGAGTAGAGGCACCAGCTGGATCGTCAGCTGTCGATACAATTTTAAAGCTCATAAGTGAAGTTGGTGTTGACTTAAATGCGGATAGTATTGATGAAGCCTATTTTATTAAAAAGCGTAACAACAGAAGTGGCAAGAATGCGAAGAAAAATGAGGATAAAGCTGAGAAACAGACTGTGGTTGTAAAATTTAATTCTAAAATATCTAAAGAGAAATTAATGTCTGCAAAGCCAAATCTAAAGGAAACTAAATCAAACATTTTCGTTAGCGACTTCCTTAGTAGAGAAACTCTTAGTTTATTAAATCATGCTAAAACATTAAAAACCGTTGGGTATCGTGCCGTCTATGCAGCTGGTGGTAAAATTTTTGTTAAAAGAAGTGAGTTGTCTAAGCCGAAATTCATTTCTAATGAAGAAGAAGTGGACGAACTATTATTGGAGGCAACAACAAACCGTTCAAGAAATCGTATATCTCGACTTGGTACTGCTACTGTGAGTGAACCAGCGGCAGATAATGATGATGGTGATGATGATTATGTATCGCCTTAGTTTGTTTTATTTATAAATTTGTAAATATGTCTATACATAATTATTTAATTTTTTCTTATGATTAATAATCAGTATTTTTCAAATTTAAAATCTTTTGCTAATTACATAGAAAATGATACAATTTCATATTTTTCAATAATTTCTATTAACGTTAGGAGTACTTCTTCAATAAATAAATTTGATGAATTTAAAGCTTTACTTGCTAGGTTACCACGGCTACCCTATTTAATTGCTGTTCAAGAAACATGGTTCAAGGAAAATCTAGCGCAACTATATAAAATTCCAAGTTACAATAGTGTTCATTGTTGTAGGCCAGATGGCTATGGAGGTACGTCAGTTTTTATTCAAGAACACTTACAATATAAAGTTGAAATGTGTGAAAGTAAAACCTTTACAGATGTGATTGTTCTAACACTAGAAAATAATAAAATTAATGGTAAATCTATACAATTTGCTTCGTTCTATCGATCACAGAAAAGTAACACAGATAGATTTTTATCGTTCTTGCAAAATCTACTTCATAGCTATGGGCGAAATCCATGTATTTTTGCTGGAGACTCGAATATTGATGGTTTACAAATACATTTGTCAGAAAATTTGTCAAATTTGCTTGCAAACTATGACTTCAAGAATTGTCATACATTGATTACTCGGCCGGAAAGCGGAACATCCATAGAACATATCTACAGTAACATACCAAATTGTTTGTCTATTGAATCCGTGGAATATGAACTATCAGACCATAATCTTATTTCGTGCAGAACCAAAATTGAAGTTCAAAACCAAATATTAAGAGAAAATGTTTATTTATGTTGTAATTACAATCGAGTTTATGATTACATTTGTAACCATCTGCCGAATATAAACCAAACGGGCGATCCATTTATTGATACATCTCTGATAATATCTTGTGTTGATGATGCTATCGAAACTCTACCTTTGAGAAAAGACAAAAAAGGTCCATTAGAGCAGAAATTACTCCATGGATGACTTTTAATTTGCAAAAATTAATATGTTACAAAAACAAACTTTTAAAGCAACGGCGAAAGAAACTTGGAAGCTTAGATATTCAGGAAAGATTGAAAAGAGTTAGCAATGTTATAAAGAAAGCTTGTAAGGAATCTATGAACAACTTCTATAAAAATAAACTAGATAAAATTCAACAAGATCCTAAAACGACCTGGAGGTTTTTAAATGAGACTCTTGGAAGAATTCCGAAAAAAAACAATAAATATTAAAGGTTCTAATGGTGAACTTATTTTGGATGATTCTGAAAAGGCGGAGGTGCTAAATAGTTACTTTATTCAATCTATTAGGGAAGTCAAGCTGAAAATTGAACAATTTTCAACTGACTCGTATAATTCTTTATGAACAATGGTACGTCATAGTAATATATTTCATCTAAATGATACAACATATGAAGAGGTACATGATATTATAACAAAGATAAAGCCAAATAAAAGCGCTGGACATGATAACGTATTACCTAAAATTATAGTAAGCAATAAGAATGAGTTTACCACTATTTTGGCAAATACTTTTAATAATATCGTTAATATGAGCATTTATCCTGATATTTTAAAAATTCATAAGGTAATTCCGATTCCAAAAGGAATCAATGTGTTTGAAAGAATTTTGCACAATCAAAGTTCCAGTTTTATGAAAGCCCATAACTTACTAAACGATTTTCAATATGGATTCCGAGAAGCATGCGGTACTGAGGAAGCTGCCGTAAATGTCGTTAATTTTATTTGTAAAGGTCTAGATGATGGACATTGTGGTGTGGCTGGTTTATTTTACGATTTTACAAAGGCTTTTGATTTAATTGATCATGACATCTTGCTACAAAAACTTAAATGCTATGGTATATGCGGGAGAGAATTGGCTCTTATGGGAAGTTATTTGAGAAACCGCAAGCAATTTGTCCAGATTGGTGATCGTAAAAGTTCATGTCGTGAAGTTGAACATGGTGTACCGCAAGGCAGCGTACTTGGACCTTTATTGTTTACTATTTATCTTAATGATTTGAAAAATCTTGAACTCACTGGTAAATTATTTATATATGCAGATGACATTAGTTTATTTTACCCTTACAAACATGAAACAGTAGCCAAAGTATATATAGAAAGAGATGCGGCATTAATATCGGAGTTTACGAGAATAAATAAACTTTTCTTAAATGCTAACAAAACTCGATTGATGAGATTCAAGCCACATTCGGATCATACCAACTTTAGTGTTTTTGTAGATGGAACAGAGATCATGGAAGTCAGTTCTGTTAAGTATTTAGGTATACAACTGCAAAGCAATCTTGTTTGGAGTCAACATATCCAGAATCTTAAGGTAAAAACAGCCCAAGCTGTTGGTTTTCTATACAAATTTAAGAATAAGTTTGATGAAAAAACAAAATTATTGATCTATAATGCGCTAGTTCAAAGCCATTTTAATTATTTAGCTGTTTTGTATGGATATAAGAAAAGTTCTGAGTTAAAAGGTTTGCAACGAATGCAAAATAAAGCTTTAAAAGTGGTAGCTAATCTTCCCACCTCACATTCAACTTTATCATTATATGCCGACGTTTTTCCAAATGTATTACCTATTTATGGCATTTACAAAATGCAATTACTTATATATGTTTTTAAGAGTTTAAACAGCATTGGTCACCATACCATACATTTTTCAAATTATCAGCATTCTCTCAATACAAGGAATAATATGAATTTAACAGTAGCACGGTGTAGGCTGGAAACGACGAAGCAACGTATTGAGTACATGGGTAGTCGTGAATATAATGGTTTACCGCCAAATTTGAAAAATATAAATAGCATTTCTCTATTCAAAACTAGATTAAAGAATTTTCTACATCAAAACTTAGAGGAACTTCAAATGTAATTTTAATTTATATTGAATGTTAAAATATTATTTTTTCCTTCTTGTAACTTTAATACTTTATTTATTTATTTTTTCTTTTTATTATATTATATTGTTATGATTAACCAGAAAATATTTCTTAAGTTATGCAATATATTATTGCCAACTCGCCTCTAAAATGCCTTCAAGGCGCAGAGGCACAAACATTGTAATGAATTCTGTTTTGAAAATAAATGAATAAAAATATAAAAAAAATGTATATTAATTTAACAAACAAAATATCTGTGGGTTTTTAGAAATTGCATTTTGTGCGGAAGGTTTTTCTGCCAAAATGACCCGCAATCAGGATTTTGATTATTAATTTAGTATTAGTTATCACATGGTGATGGGTAAAAATTTAGTAATAACCCTAATGTACATATTTTCAAATCCAAATTTTTTATCCTGTTTCCTATTTTAACCTCCCTCCATCTCTAGGTTTTGTCTTTTTTTTATATTTTTTTTTGTTAGCATATGTAAAATATAAAATTGCTTTTCCCCTCAACCTTTTTTTAACTTTGATTGAAGCTTTTGTTAAAGTACATGTATTTGGGGAAACTGGTGATGAACACATTCATTATGATGTTCAATATTTGTGTCTGATTGTATTTTTATTCGAACATTCTAACTGATGCACACATTCAACATGTACATTACCCGGTTGGCCATGTCTTTCAGACATCTGGCAAGACCGATGCATGACAATGTTAGTGTCGATGACTTGTTGGTGACAGCTCAAACAGATCATTGAGGCCATTTTCGAACAAATGGTCGCTAAGTTCATACATGACAACAAGAGCGACACTGTCACACATCTTTTCATTAATGACCTTGTCCCTATTACATTTTTTTGTTTGTTTCTTTTTTACACGTGCTCTACCAAGGTCGATATAAAAGGTCTGTGTATCAAAATCAGGAATTTGTCGCACAGAGAGTATTTAATACAAGAAGTTTTAATAGACATTGTTACTGAACTTTTCATCAGCTCAATTTCGCTCAATTTTAGCAAGCAGGAATAAATCAAAATAATTCAAACTGGTGACAGACTGAGCGACAATGTCCACAAGAAGTTCATTTGGCTAGTTGGCATGAGCAGTTGAGTAGTTTTTCTTTTAACCAATCTATGAGCGCGTTTTCTGTTAGATTGTCTTAAAAGAAACTATAATCGACAAATATCGTGCATGACAAATGTCGAAACTTTCTTAAGTAATCATTGATGAAAATGTCCTCTACGATGAGTTGGCCAACCGGATAGGTATGTATTCAAATGTTGTACCTAGCACAAGGCGATAGCCAATATAGCCTTATTTCCAAAAACACTATTTTCGGATCTTTTTGGAGCAAAAACCTCATGAGATTTTGAAATCTGTCTAAATAATATCAATATATAAATTTATTATATATTTAAGGAAAACATTTTATTAAAACAGTACAATACATCGGCTCTATGAAAAATCGCCCAAAAATAGAAATGAAAAATCGCCCAAAGTTTCAAAATGAAAAATCGCCCAAAATTTAAAAATGAAAAATCGGCAAAAAAAATGAAAAATCGCCCAAAATTTAAAAATGAAAAATCACCCAAAAAAAAAAAATTAAAAATCGGCCAAAAAATTTAAATATCGCCCAAAATTAAGAAACACCAAAAAAATTTTATTTAATTTTTATATTAAAAAAAAAAGAAAACTTACAGAAAAGCATAAATAGTCTTCGTTTCTTACTGAAGTGCAATAAAAGTATGAATACACAGAAAAAAATAAGTTTCGTTTTTGATAACAAAAATCCCGGTATTCAATAATTTTTTTTTAAATTTCCTGTGATAAAGAATTCCGCTATATTGATAGCAAAATTATTTCAAAAGAAAAAAATATAAATTAAAAATAATGTTGACATGCCTGGGATACGAACTCGGGCTTCCCGGTCGTAAAGCTTGCTCTCTACAGCCGAGCCATGTCCCAGTTATATTTCTATGAGATAAAACTTGTTTTAAGTACTTTTGTATGAAAAGAAGAGATATAACCGGCATGGGGTAGAAATAAAAACAACGAAATATTGTATTAAGTTAATGACAAATGTTATTGAAATTCATATTTTTTTCAATAACATGGTCTTATTGGATATAATACTTGTCTATTTTTTTCTGTGTAAAAGGCAATATTTTCCATCGGCCAAAAATTATAGTACGGCTCTCCAAGGGTAATTTAGATAATTATCATAGATACGATACAACAAAAATTTATAAACATATAATACAGTAATGATTATTTATTGAAGGCCGGAAATTTAAGATGTCAAGGAAACCGCAGCTCAAAATTTTACATATCACATAGGGTCTAAAGTCCTTCCGTCCGCCAAAAGCTCGTTTCAAATTAAATATTCCAAAGTCAAGTAATCTAAAAAATTGTCGTAATCTTTCCGCCCGGCCGAAGGCCGGCTACAGAGAAAGTCGTCGAAAGCACGTACCAAATTAATCATTCCGAAGGCGCCTAATATTGAAAATTGTCGTAAGCGAAGCCTAGATTTGACATACCATAGAGTTTAAAATCCTTCCGTCCGGCCGAAGGTCGGCTACACGGAAAGTCGTCGAAAGCGTATCTCAAATTAAACATTCTAAGATTCACTAATATAGAAAATTATCGTAAACGAAGGCGAGGTTTGACATACCATAGAGTTTAAAATCTTTCGTGCAGGTGGAATCAAAAATTAATATTAGTAGCCTTCGGAATGCTTGATTTGTGACGTGCTTTCGACGACTTTGCGTGTTGCAGGCCTTCGGCCGGGCGGAAGGATTTTCAACTCTGTGGTATGTCAAATCTCGGCTTCGCTTACGACAATTTTCAATATTAGTCGACTTTCCGTGTAATTGTCGTAAGCGAGAACCAGACTTGATATACCATAGAGCTTAAAATTCTTCCCCCCGGCCGAAGGCCGTCTACACGAAAAGTCGTCGAACCACGTACCAAATTAAGTATTCCGAAGCCTACTAATATTGAAAGTTGTAGTAAGCGAAGCCGAGATTTCACATACCATAGAGTTTAAAACCCTTCCACCCGGCCAAAGGCCGGCTACACGAAAAGTCGTCGAAAGCACGTACCAAATTAAGCATTCCGAAGGCAACTTATATTGAAAATTGTCGTAAGCGAAACAAAGACTTGATTCCACCTGCACGAAGGATTTGAAACTCTATGGTATGTCAACTATCCGCTTAGTTTTTGACAATTTTTTATATTAGTGAACCTTGGAATGTTTAACTTGAGAAACGCATTCGATGATTTTCCGTATAGCCGGCCTTCGGCCGGGCGGAAGAATTTTCAACTCTACGGTATGCTAAATCTTGGCTTCGCTTACGACAATTTTCAATATTAACAGCCTTCGGAATGCTTAATTTGATACGTGCTTTTAACGACTTTTCATGTAGCCGGCCTTTGGCCGGGTGGAAGGATTTTAAACTTTTACTGCCATAGAAGCCAAATAATGATGGAGATGGAACACATTGGAGAAACTTTCAATTATTTAATATAATATAATATTTTAAATTTATATTCGATTTTGAATGTGTGTGAAGTTAAATTTTAAAATTTGAAACCCTAGACAAAAACCATCGAATTTAACAGAGGTCTGTTAACAGTTTAACATGACTCTGTTAAACATTTAAAATTTTGTTTTTTTCATTTAAAATTGAATAATTACTAAATTGTAAAACAAATTGCACCAGCAAATAATTAAATATCTTATTTACGTCATACTTTGTACCTAGATATGGCTTTGGCAAATAAATACATAAAAATAAGCGGATTTTAGATCGCTTGAAAAAAAATTAATATATAAAAGACTTTAGTCCTTTTCTCGAAAATGGTAGGAGATGGGGTAAATTTTTTTTACGGAGGGGACTCCTAGTAGCGTCTAGATAATTGTCCGATGGTCAGATATTTTAACATTCTGTTTTTTAGAAATTATAGGCCGATTTCAAAAAAACCATATTAGAAATCTGAAAAAGGACTATAGTCCTTTTCTCGAAAATGGAAGGAGATGGGGTAAATTTTTTTTACGGAGGGGACTCCTAGTAGCGTCTAGATAATTGTCCGATGGTCAGATATTTTAACATTCTGTTTTTTAGAAATTATAGGCCGATTTCAAAAAAACCATATTAGAAATCTGAAAAAGGACTTTAGTCCTTTTCTCGAAAATGGTAGGAGATGGGGTAAATTTTTTTCACGGAGGGGACTCCTAGTAGCGTCTAGATAATTGTCCGATGGTCAGATATTTTAACATTCTGTTTTTTTAGAAATTATAGGCCGATTTCAAAAAAACCATATTTGAAATCTGAAAAAGGACTTTAGTCCTTTTCTCGAAAATGGTAGGAGATGGGGTAAATTTTTTTTCACGGAGGGGACTCCTAGTAGCGTCTAGATAATTGTCGGATGGTCAAATATTTTAACATTCTGTTTTTTTAGAAATTATAGGCCGATTTCAAAAAAACCATATTTGAAATCTGAAAAAGGACTTTAGTCCTTTTCTCGAAAATGGTAGGAGATGGGGTAAATTTTTTTCACGGAGGGGACTCCTAGTAGCGTCTAGATAATTGTCCGATGGTCAAATGTTTTAACATTCTGTTTTTTTAGAAATTATAGGCCGATTTCAAAAAAACCATATTAGAAATCTGAAAAAGGACTATAGTCCTTTTCTCGAAAATGGAAGGAGATGGGGTAAATTTTTTTTACGGAGGCGACTCCTAGTAGCGTCTAGATAATTGTCCGATGGTCAGATATTTTAACATTCTGTTTTTTTTAGAAATTATAGGCCGATTTCAAAAAAACCATATTTGAAATCTGAAAAAGGACTTTAGTCCTTTTCTCGAAAATGGTAGGAGATGGGGTAACTTGTTTGAAAACTTCCTTTATGATTTGTATCGGCTGTCCGACATTTGCCGTCGAGGATTTAACATTGTTGTGCATCCGTCATTGCTGATGTCTTCTTAAAGACGTGGCCAACTGGGTATTTAGACGCGAAGCACACACACAAACATAGAATGTGATAGTGTGTGTGTGTGTGGGCACCACTGCTTTATATAAATATGCCTGTAATGGTATATTCTCTACATAAAAACTTTTATAATGCATAAATAAAATAAAAATTTGTTATTAAAGTATTGTTTATTAATAACAAATTGGATTTGACCAAAATTCGTTGGATCCCGAAATCTCGCGATCCCGAAAAATCCCGAAATCACGAAAATCCCGGGATTTCGGGATCAGGATTTGCAAATCCCCAATCCCGGGATTTTTAAAAATCAATCCCGATTGCCATCCCTAATATGTATGTATATATTAATTTTTTTTAATATTTCTAGAATGCGGTAGATTAAGTCTACCGTTGGCTACACTAGTAAGTATAAATCGCTAAAAAAAAAGGTCCTCAGTATAAAAAAACCAATTTTTTTATTTATTTATCTATCATCACAGTATTTGAAAAATGTTTTTAAAAATTTTATATATATAAAATATTTGAGACTTTACTTAAAAGTATTTCAGCAAATAGAATTGTTTTAGTATTATTAAGAAAACATATTAAATTTATATTTGCAGGTTAAAGGAAAAAAGATAGTAAAAACCTTACGCAAAAAACCAAATTAGTTAATAGTGTCTTCTTAATAATTTTCAGGTCAAAAATTATAAATATTGCATTTGACTCGCAATGGATTAATAGATTTGAAACAATTTTATACCAATAAAATCTTATCGTCTGACCAATTAAAACTAAAAATTTTAAACCCTGTAACTCCGGAAAGGAAAGGAAGAGTATTTTTTCTTCAATGTTTAACAGTTTTCGTATTCTAGTAATAATTTCACATCTGTTTTTATAAATATGCAGCAAAATTGTTAAATCGCAAAGTTGCGGCAAAAAATATTTCCCGACAAGGTGGCGTCACCACACTTGGTATGCAGACTTCCACTGCCACAATATAGAACAAAAAAAGGTGGTTGTTCACATCCCTTTTTGCAGTGGCGCACCTATACGGGGATTTGCACATAATTAAAGCGACTCGGCATAAGAAATCTTGTAAGCCTTACGTTTGTGGTATAAAATGTGTTGAGTAATTTTATGTAAAATACAACGAGAAACATTTTTGTAAAATATTTTAACCCTCTAACTCTACGCCGTATGGTTCTTTTTGCACCTTGAAAAAGTGACTAAAAAAATCCCCTTCAGCGGTGATATATCTGGCTATAATGTTTTACAAAAATATTTGCCATAAAATTCTGCTATAGGTTTTCTAGGACATTCAAGCTCCAAAATCAACCGGAACGCCAGAAATTATTCAAAACTTAAACTGTGTTTGAGGGTTAATTTCGTACTTATTCACAATTTGTACACGGCATATATTGCCGCTGAAGGGGAGTTTTTTGCCCCTTTTTTAAGAAAGCGACAAAAAAGCCCATACAACGAAGAGTTAGAGGGTTAAAATGTTTAACAAAAATTTTGCTCGTAGTGTTTTACATAAAAACGCAGAGCACATCTAATACCTTAAACGTAAGGATTACAAGAACTTAGTGTGCGACCGAAGCCAAATTTTTAGGCCGATGCCGAAGCCAACGTTCGGCCAATTTTACAAAATTCGGCCAAACCGAAGCCGAACTTTACTTATTAAACTCACAACAAGAAGTAACTTTGATATTTGTATGATCAATTAGTGTATTAAAGTAACAAAATTATTCATTTATAAACATCCTTACTTGTAAAAACAAACAAAAATACTTGTAAACATCCTTACTTGTAAATTATTAAGAAGTTATAGCAAAATTTTGATTGTGACTTTCTGCTGCAACAATTTTTTTCTTTCTGCAGTATTTATTAATATATTTTATATGTATTAGTGATGTTACGAATATAAATTTTCAATATTCGCGAATGCGAATACGAATATCGGAAACAATATTCGCCGAATTCGAATACGAATACGAATATTCAATCTAAATAGTTAGTACCACTTAATATTTCAAATTTAATTGAAAAAAAATCTACCCTTTGCGTCAATAACAATCAATTGAGAAAACCTGTCACAATACTACAGGTATTTAACATTATTATCTTATTCCGATGACGGAATTTGAAATTATTAACTTAGCACCTGAATGCCACTTTTTTAAATTTTTGGTGGAAAGTAAATAAGAGAAAATGCGAGCTTCTTTTACCTATACCCAGGCAATATTTAGTGACACCAGCGGCGAGTGTTCCGAGTGAGCGAATGTTTAGTGGTGCGGAGGTTATTTAGACTCAGCGCAATAGGCTTGATGGAGAAAAGACTTCCAAACTTTTATTTCTGATGTTCAACATTCCTCTACTGAGCTTTGAGTATTACTTTAACATGATTAATAAATTAAATTAACTGGACTTTACTTTTTAAATACCATGTCGTTGCGAAATATATTTTGTTTCTTTTTTCTTTACTAAAAGAAGATTATTGTTTTGCGTTATAGACACGTTTTTTTTAGTGAAAATTAATATTTTTTGTTTAATTTTCAGTACTTTTATGTATTATTTTTTGGAACGCATTCACAAAATATTCGTGAAATATTCGCTTGAGTTTGGCGAATACGAATATCATGAGAGAGCCGAATATTCTGCGATTCGAATACGAATATTCATAACATCACTAATATGTATATTCTTCAGAATGAATCTTCTAGATGCTGCCTTATGTTGCTTGTAGTCTGTGCTTCTGACAATTTACTTCGTAAAGACAATATTTTCCATAAAATTTGCATTTACCCTTTTCATCATCTACAAATATGCCTTTTACACAATGTTTTTTAGACTGAATGATATTACTAACATTCAAAATATTTACAGTGTAAACAGAATATAATGTTAATAAAATTGTTTCTTAAAAATTTATATTAAATTTTTTCGCCTGATAATTTCTGCATATTTTTGTAACACTTAAAAAGTTCGGCCTTAGGCAAAATTCCGCCAAATTAATGCCGGATACCGATTATTAGCCGATTTATAATTTTTGGCCGATACCTTAGCCGAAGCCGATTAATCGGTCGGATACTAAAAGAATTCCTGTTCCGAGTCACTCTAACTATGTGTTTTCACTCTAACTATGAGTTTTCCATCTTGAATGTTTCTAAAGAAATATTAAATTCTCGTTAGTTTGCAGTTGTTTGCAAAAAATTTCAACACAACATAACACTTAAGTTTCCCTAGAATAACTACATACATGTAGGAATCCCCTTTAAAGTCAATGGAAGTATGTAAGCTCTACTCCACACAAAACGATAAAATTTTTCACAATATCACAAAAAACATGATCCATTAAAAATATCCAAATAAGTATCAAAAACAAACATTTATCAAATATGTTTTCCAACAGTTAAAAATACACACTTCGAGTATTAGAACCCATATTCACAGATTATTTTTAATAAAAATACTTTTTGAAAAACAATGTTTTGCTTTGCATTGGCAGCTTTGTATAGATAAACAGAGGGTTACGGACTATCATATCTTTTTTAATTTGTTTCTTTCCAATATATTAGGAATTGAACCCTATAAAAAATTTAAAAATCTAAAGTTGAAAAATTTACTTTTTGTCGCAAAATTTGGAAATTCGGCCATAGGTCATTAGTATATGCGCCAAACCAATAATTTGCAGGCGATATGATGTATTGGGCTCCATGAAAAATCGCCCAAAACTAAATCGCCCAAAAATAAAAATGAAAAATCGTCCAAAATTTTTCCATACAAATTTTGGGTGATTTTTCATATGAAAAATCGCCCAAAAATTTTGGGCGATTTTAAATTTTTTTTGGGTGATTTTTCTTTTTGAAATTTTGGCCGATTTTTCTTATTAAAAATGTTTCCATGAAAAATCGCCCAAAACTAAATCGCCCAAAAATAAAAATGAAAAATCGCCCAAAAATTTTTCCATAAAAATTTTAAGTTATTTTTCATATGAAAAATCGCCCAAAATTTTACACCCAAAAATGCTGGTAATCATCAAAATCGTAGATGCTTATACTACATTTATACCAGAGCGAAATCTAGTAGATTTGAATTGAAATCTATTTTAAAATCTATACCGTTTACACCAAGCTTTTTTTGGAACTTTTGTAAAATTCACTGTCAAACTACATAGAAAAATTAAGTTTCAAAACCAAAATAGCTAGAGGATAAACCTAATAGCAAATACACAAACTGTATGCGGTTTATTTTTTAGTACAATATGAAAAAAAACAGAGTTGTAATTCTCATACATAACAAGATTTTGACAAAATCCAGTAGGGAACTAGATTTTATTTTGTATGGGAAATCTAATCAAATAAACTAGATTTTGCCCAAAATCTCGTTTGAACAAGATTTCATGCCGATGTAAATGCCGTATTAGATCCGACAAAAAATACAAAAGTTATAAGATAGAATTGTTTCCATACAAAATTGCTTTTGATTGAAAATATTATATTAACTATGTATAAACTGAATTTAAGCAATTTTGTATAAAAGATAACTTCGGATTTTTTCACTTACTGGCTTACAATTTTCTTATTTTTGTTCGGTCTAAGCGACACTATGTTTCATGTGTTCGACGCAAAATTATCTTTAACCTGTAGGCTTAAAGCAATTTATAAAATTTTTGTTTCATATTTCAAAAATACATAAATTTATTGTTGTAAGTTACCTATCTATATACCTGCATTTCGTTGGGTACTAATGCCAACTAATCAGTAGATTTTTGTTTTATCGTAACGGAGAAATTAAACATGAAGATTTAAAGAAAACGTCTAAAAATGCACGTTTTTAAATCTTAGTGAGCTTTCTAAGAAAAACTAAATTAAATATGTATGTACTTCAAGTTCCTGAAGTTAAGTTTCTTTTTTCGTTTTTAATTTGGTTGATTTTTATGATAAAGGTTTGAAAATTTGGGTAGCGTGTCATAATGTCCAGTGACATAATGTCCATGGACATTATGTCACTCCAAAAAGTGTCATAACGTCCATGGACATTATGACACTTTCAAATGTCCATGGACATTATGTCACTGGACATTATGTCACTGGACATTAGACATACCACCAAAATTTGTACAGACATGCGCTTCGATGTAATACGCAATAATTAAATAACAATGCGATTTTGAATTATTTATTAGTTACGCGGTTTTGCATTTCAAGTAACGATATGGAACTGTATAGTTGCATATATTTAAAAAGTCATGTGTATAATCGTATTATCATAGACATGGAGTGTTTTTACATCATCCCGCTTTCCACAAGATATTTTATAAAATCCCGATTTTTTTCGTCATATTTTCTTCAGAATCCTGCTTTTCAATCATTCCTGTCCCGCTTTTTGGAAAAAACCTTCACGCCACGTTAGTAATGGAGGCATATAGACATGGTAAACACACAACAAATGAAACTTTTATAAATTAGATAAATTGATATTAAAATAGATCATTTATTTTCAAATTTTAATATGCTTTTTATGTTTAAAGTTTGCTGCGCATTCTACCGCTTTTTGACCGTAAATTTTACGCTCTTTGCCCTTTTTTAATGTGTCATTTGTGAAGCAAAACAATGTGTTGTTTTGCTTAAAGTTTTTTGTTATAGTTTACCCTTTTCTTCTTAATTTGTTTACCCTTTTTACCCGTTTTTACTACACACTTGGCGCTTTTCTTCATTTCTAAAATGGCAACACTGGCAAAAACAATCGAATATTTAATTACTTGTGATTTTACTTGTAGCTGAGAAAAAAAAACATACAGACATGTCGTATTACTCCTAAAGTACTGAACCGATTTAAATAAAATTAAAATTGTCCGGTTCTATGTAAAAACCCTTTAAAAACATATAAATCATTCCAAAATCGGTTCAGTATTATGGGCGTAAAAGGGATCTAAAAAACGTGTTCGTCTATTAATTATATAGATAACGTTTTCTGCGTTTTGTGTTATCAGTTACGTGTTGTCCACGTATGGCCAAGGCCACATCCAGCCTTCAGCTCAAGGTGGGTCACAGTGGAAATTCAATCGAATACTGGGTTCGATTGTACTTAAAGTGGTAATTAATGCAAGGAAGGGTGTAGTTGAAGATATAATTTATTTTTTAAATTGAATCTACCCGAATTAGTTTAAAAAAGTGGTCAAATGAAAATTTTGAGTTAATACAGTATTGATAAACAAGTGCGATATATAATGAGAAATTCTATAGAAGTTTTTTAGTTACGGAGCTAGCTCAACAGTATTTTGTTTGAAAGCTAAGAATGTATTCTGTATCTTAAACATTTTTCAAATTGAATCTTAAACTGTTAATCAATGATGATAGATATTCCAAATTTAAAATCTTGGGATACACCGATTTCGAACTAAAAAATTAGAAATTTTATGTCTTAGAAAATGTATGTTTTTTAGCAATATAATATCTAAATAGAGACCCAATTTTCAGAGTAGTAAATTTCTCACATTATAAAATTCTAAAAATATGTAGTGAGTAGTAACATATCAGCATTTATTCGGGAGAAAGTGAAATTCCCGAAAAGCTCGATGTAGTATAGAGAAGCCGAACTTATGAGGTTTTCAGGTCAAAATATTGGGACATCCACTAAGATATACATAAGTTATAATTAGGGTTTTTTTATTCCCGGACTTTTTTGTTTCCCGGGAGAGCGGGAAATAAAAAATAAATTCCCGGGATTACGGGAATTGAACAACGTAATAAAATATTTACCAAAAATTTTAATTTCCAAAATCCATTAATATTTATATGAGCAAAATGAGTCATTTCACAAAAAACTTAACAAACTTAAAGTAAATTCGGTAAAAAAGAACAATACTTTTATTGACATTTTAAGGAAACTTCGTATTTAAAAACTATTTTTAGACCGATAAAAAAGAGAGCATACAAATTATTAGAAAAATCGCTGATGAACTGAAATGAAAGTAGTTTTATTTCTGACTATTCATCAATGATTTTAACACGTGGTTGTCAGAGGGCGGAAGTGATCAAAAGAGCGATTAAAAAGTTATCTAGGATAAATGTTGCAGTCTTAGAATATTAAATTCAGTCCTTTACTTCTTGGTATGCAATGAAAATTCTCTGCCCTTAGAAAATTTGTACTTTTATATTTTTTGTTGCAAATGGCTTTTTAAAACAGTCAATAGCGGATTTCAGTGTTTGATGCATATGGTCTTGCGAAAGTGCAAATGCAAAATATTGCAGCTTTTTTTATGAAATTTTATGTCTTTTGCTGTTGGATTTCATAAAAAAGCTACAATATTTTGCATTTGCACTTTCGCAAGACCATTTGCATCAAATACTGAACTCCGCTAATGTATTAATTATTTCATCTCACAATCGGTTTCTTATTCAAGTAACACAATTTTCTGTTGTTAAGAAAAGACTTTCGTCCTCTACAGAAGTTGCCCGGATAGTTCAGAGGACGTTGTATAAATTATCAATATTTTTCGTCCTTTTTCCGCTGTCTCCAAATAATTTCAGCTGCTTTGTTAATAGCAGCGTTTAAAGTTTGCTCAAAGTCCTATCTTCTTGCATCACCGTCATCTGAAGTATCTATTTCCCCATTTTCTTCGTCATTAAATGCATCAAAAAACGTGCATAAAGATTTTTTGAATATATAATTACCATGCATTTCGGTGCATATTGAAAACAGTTACTTTTACTAAAAAATTTGGTTCCTTTAAATAATTAATTAAAGAGACAACATTTTTTCTATTCGTTCTTCAATCCAAAATAATTTAATATACAGCTGTTTTGACTTAGGCACAATCAACTTTTCACGATTTTTTATGCAGATAAGTCAAAAATGATGTTATGTTAAATGTATTTATCTGCCTTAATGTGCAAATGTACACAATTATTTAGTGTGTGCAGCTTACTTTGATTTTTTATATAAATATAATATAAAGCTTTCAAAGAATATGTTAAAGGTTTTGAAGTGCACTCAAAAATGGATTTTCAAGAATAACCACAGAAAACAAATATTTTGTGCAGTTAAGTCAAAATGCAGCTAAGATTGAATTTTTGTATGAAAACAGTGTTAAAAGTGCCAAAAATTAAAGGCATTTATCCTAAAAGTGCAGTTATAGAAGGTGCACACACGAAATTGTATGGAATTTTAAAGAATACTGACACAAATTAACATTTTGTTAAGTTAAATCAAAAGTGCGCTTAAAAAAGGCAGTTAAATCAAACTAATGTACACTTTGAGCCATCGTTAGTTTCTTTCCCCTTACATAGATATTATTTCATAATGAACGATAACAATTTAAGGAGAAATAAAAAGGATTTTTAGGTGCCAAAATAAGTACTTTTTAAGTATATAAATAGATTTTTAGTCCCGGGAATTCCCTGGTAAAATTCCCGGGATAGCGGGAAGCGATTTTTCCGGGACGGAAAATCCCGGGAAAAACCCTATTTATAATGAAAGGAAATTTTAGAGCCAGGTTAGATATGCAAGTTTCTTGAAAATCCAGGAAATATTTTTCATATCGTTACATTTTTGTGGTGAGGAATGTTGCCTATAATTGTGTTATTATCTACTAAAAATAATTCCAGATGAGCTTTTATGGACGTTTTTCCAGCCAAAACTAATGTATTTATAAAATGAATTAATTAATTAAATTAACCCTTCCATGCACTTGTTGTATGTATACAACAAGACCTTTTGAGAGTATTTTTCTTATTTCTAACGATAAAATTGTCCAGAATGAACTATTACAAAGCTATTTTGTAGGGGTTTACTTCAGTTTCCTTCCTACTTGAACAGAAACAAAATTTTGTTATGTTCAATATATTTTTTTTAATTTTTCTTATAATTTTTTTTTCATTTTGTCTTATTTTTTATATTTTGTATATTTGGAAAAAAATTAAAAAAAAAATATAGGTGCCCTAACGAAGTTTGGTGCATAAAAGGGTTAATAAAATTAATTAAATTAAATTAATTAATTAAACTAATTTTTCCATACCCCGAACCCCAAGTTTTTCTAAATATGAAACAATTTTTGTTTCTTTGAAATTTTTATTAATCTACTAAATTTTTCGATGAAGGACGAGGATTTTTTTTTTATATTATTTCCACTAAAAAGTTCAAGTGGAACAATTAATGTTGTAAAAACTGCAGAGTTACTTCCACCATACACAGAAACCTATAAGTTTCATATTTGATAACAAAATCCCGGTTCAAGTATTTTTTTTCAAATTTTCGCGTGATAAAGAAATTTGCTATAATAATATCAAAAATCGTAAAAGTATACATTTTTTTATTAATAATAGAAATATTTGAATATAATGGGATATTCAACAATAAATTTACTTGAAATGAATAAAAATAAAAATTTTGTTAGGAAATTTTAGGAAATTTTTTTTGTTTTGAATTAATTTATTATCTATCGATTATAAACTTTTAAATTTGTTTTATTTAATAGTTTTACAAACTGTTTGTTATTTTAACTTCAAACTAGTATCGAACTAAGCACCTTCTGTTTTGAAATCCAACGCACCAGCCACTCTACCAAAAACACTGTTGGAAAACGACAGCAAGAAGTTCACATAAACTTACTCTTAAATATACATGAATTTATATGGTATGGTTGTGTCTTGATCGTAAGTTTGCTGTTAAGTATGTACCTATCTATGTACATAGGTGCTTCTTGTTAAATATGCTGCTTGTTGTTAAGTATGTGCATATGTATGTAGTCGTGTTTGTTTAGCAAGAGAATAAAAGCAGAAAGTTCTCATTTTTCTCAGTACACGTGGTTCGTACTCTAAAAAACTTAAAGTTTTTCAAACATAAAACAAAATTTATATGCATTTAATATATAATAATATTAATTATTTGGGTTTCAAATGTGTTGGCAGTACTTTTTTCTAATTACAGAAAAATCGTCAAAACAAAACATTTATTTAGCAAAAAATTATTTAGAAAGTAATTTATTGCTGAGCAAACAGTTAATTGGAAAAAATTAGGCAATAGTTTTTTCTGTGTAACCACAAAAGGTCTATTTATAAGAACTGTGTCGGAGCTTTCACCAAAATCTTATGTTTTGATAGAGTATAAAATTCTAAGGTTGCGGACTTGTTTCCAAAATAAATTAGGCCATTTTTTTGTTAAAAATTGTCATTCGGTTTCCCCATTACACACTACTGCCAGTTCTGTAAATCGAGTCGATTTAAAACGACTTGATTTAAAAATATTAGATCCACAAAAAAAATGTTTTCTGCCTTTTTTATAGTTTTCTTTTTTTAGAGCTAAACATATCATATCTGAAATTAGTTTATTATATATGATCTAAAATTCATGAATGGAAATTTTGGAAAACGAGAAATTTACTCGAAAGTCTGTCAGCGCAGGTGATGAAAATTCACTCATGTACCTATATCCATGAAGAATGAATATACTTTAATAACAATAGTTAAAATAGCAAACATTAAGGCCCGAATTTACAGTCATTAGTTAATTATTAGTAAACTAAAATGATAACTATTGTTTAACTAAAACTTCATATTTACAGTGTATTGTTTAACTAAAATTTTTAATATAGGTAAAGAATGGTAACCCTATCAAATATAAATAAACAAGCAAAAATAAAGAAATAAAGAATATTACACATCTTAAGGCGGCAATTTAAAAATATTTAAGCACACGAAGCTAATGGAGCAAATATTTTTTGTCGGTCCTAAAAGTATGCTATATGCATGTAATAATTTCCAAAACATGGTGTAATAAGTAAGCAGGTTCAACAAATACAACAAAAAACTAGATAATGCTTGTCAAAAAAATACATGTGCTAGACGTTGCTTATGTACAAAGTTACCAGAACAAAAAATAATCAGCTTACGTTATGCTGCCACCTGCATACTTATTGCACCATGTTCTAAAGCATCTAACTAATTGTTAACCAATGGCATTTGACGGTTTAACTAATGGTAAACAAAGAATTGTGAATAAAATATCATTGGCTACACTATTGCCATTGACTGTGAATTTTGGCCTAAGAGAACTGCAAAACAAAATACACTCTAATTTTGTTAAGTGAATGATTTGTAGAGATTTTATACTTTATGAGAAACTCAATTTCTAAGCTACTGCTCAGGAAAGTCACAACTTCTGGTCCATAAAATCTAAAATATAGAAAAATTTTAGAGCATTTTTAGAACAATCTTAAAAAAAATTAGCATACACATTTTTAATCAGAATCTCACTTTTATACGCTTATATAGCCGAAATTAAAGACTCCGTCCTAAAGTACAGAGTTTTATACCTTAAATTGAATTAAATAAGTTTTTTTCTGTTATATTAAAATTTCATGGGTCACTGCAGGCTGTGTAAGCAATGAAGATGGCTGAAATTACATAGCGCTATAAAATTTTATCTAGTTTTACCCAATACAATTATTATAAAAACTTAATTTTAAAATTTCAGTGTGAATCGTTTTAAAAAAATTTTTGAGTTTAGGAAAACTCTAATGACCCGAATGACCCCCCTGGATCCGCGCTTGCGTATGGCCATCGTATTGCTTACCCAACTTTCGGATTTTTATTCTGGCTTATATTTTATTTAAATTTGCTTTATGGATAGTAAAGCAAAAGTGAAGCATATTTCTTAACTTTGAAAAAAATCTGCTTACACCAAATAGTGACGCATAAGTAGGGTTTGGGAATCGGGAATTCCAGGGAAAAGTCTACTTTTAATTTCCCGTTTTCCCGAAAATCTCTAAAATTTCCCGGGAAAACGGGAAATTAAAGGTACACATTATTTCATAAATATATTGGCTTTTTGACATACATATTTATAAGATGGCATAAGTGACCGCCGAATTTATTTTGATTCATATAAGAAATTTTTGTTAAATCCTGTTTTTCTTTAATATCAAAATTTTAAATTTTTTTTAAATATTACAAAAGTTCGTTTGACTGACTAAATTTACACGATGAAATTGTTTAAGTTAGCTTTTAAAGTTGCTATGTTTTTCATCATCTGTTTAAATTTAGGGTATTCGTTTAATCGGACTTTTGCTTAAATCGGTTAATCGCTCGATTAATTAATCGAGGTTTTAGGTTAACCGGTTAATAATCGGTTAATTTCGTTGTTAATCGGTTAGCCGATTAATAAAGTTTTTTCTTAATATAAGTAATTTCAACAAATAAAAATATATAATTATTTATTATTTTGAGTTTATTAGTAAAAAAAACAATAAAATATGTTTGTACATAACAATTCTTGAACTAAATCAAGCAAAAAAAAATAATAAATAAATATATATATATATATATATATATATATATATATATATATATATATATATATATATATATATATATATATATATATATATATATATATATATATATATATATATATATATATATATATATCGTGCTATAACCGCCAAAAAAGCTTAAGCACCATAAAGTAAACTTTACAGGAGAAGTATTTTTTAGTTCTCATTGGTTTAAATCAAAGTAGAGCCTCTATATTGGCTACATAGGCTTGTAGTGGACTGTTATATGTAATGTTAATAGTGTTAAAAAAATTCCTATAAGACAACGCATGTTTGTAGGTGTTCAGATATTTTAAGATATTATTGATGCCATGAAAAATTAATTAATTTAATCAAATTATTTTAAAACTATTAATTATTATCTTTATCAAGCTGTTCTTTAACCGTTTCATTGATATTCTTGCAGTTTTTGACACTAGTTTTTCTCTAGTTGCAAAATAGAATTTTAGCTTAAGCGACACATTGCAGTTACAAAAATATGTAAACAATCTAAAAATTTAAGGGAAAATGCACTTAAGCTAAAATTTATTTTGCTGTATTTCCCTAACAATACATGGCAGGCCTTTGAAACTTTGACAGATAGTCCGATTTATCGTAAATAATCGATTTTCGTCAAAAAAAGATTTTCGAAAAGCATGTCGCTTGAGCTTTTTTGGCGGTTATGGCTCGATATATATATATATATATATATATATATATATATATATATATATATATATATATATATATATATATATATATATATACATATATATATATATATATATATATATATATATATATATATATATATATATATATATATATATATATATATATATATATATATATATATATATATATATATATATATATATATATATATATATATATATATATATATATATATATATATATATATATATATATATATATATATATATATATAATGGGTGATTTTATAAGAACTATCGGAAAGTAAAAAAAAAACACATAAAATTCAGAAAAATGCATGAAATATTTATTTGGATCGATAGTTGGGTCGATATAATTTAATGTTTGAAGATTATTTCATGCAAATGTTGGCCGCGGCTGCGCCCCAAATGGTCCATCCGCTTAGTCCAATTTTGGCATACTCTTTCCAACATTTCGGCCGGTATCTCACGAATAATGTTGGCAATGTTGGCTTCCAGTGCGTCAATCGAAGCGGGCTTGTCGCTATAGACATTAGCCTTAACATAGCCCCACAAAAAATAGTCTAGAGGCGTTAAATCGCACGATCTGGGCGGCCAATTGACTGGTCCCAAGCGTGAAATAAACTGTTCACCGAACTCGCCTCTCAATTGGTCCATTGTTTCGCGTGCTGTGTGGCATGTGGCACCGTCTTGTTGAAACCACATGTCATGCAAGTCAAGCTCTTCCATTTTGGGCAGAAAAAAGTTTGTTATCATCGCACGGTAGCGCTCACCATTCACAGTAACGTTGTGATTCGCATCATCTTTGAAGAAATAAGGCCCAATGATGCCG
>OY101448.1:96392736-96410236 GCA_956483635.1 Panzeria rudis
AGTATATATATATATATATATATATATATATATTATATATATATATATATATATATATATATATATATATATATATATATATATATATATATATATATATATATATATATATATATATATATATATATATATATATATATATATATATATATATATATATTATATATATATATATATATATATATATATATATATATATATATATATATATATATATATATATATATATATATATATATATATATATATATATATATATATAATATATATATATATATATATATATATATATATATATATATATATATATATATATATATATATATATATATATATATATATATATATATATATATATATATATATATATATATATATATATATATATATATATATATATATATATATATATATATATATATATATATATATATATATATATATATATATATATATATATATATATATATATATATATATATATATATATATATATATATATATATATATATATATATATATATATATATATATATATATATATATATATATATATATATATATATATATATATATATATATATATATATATATATATATATATATATATATATATATATATATATATATATATATATATATATATATATATATATATATATATATATATATATATATATATATATATATATATATATATATATATATATATATATATATATATATATATATATATATATATATATATATATATATATATATATATATATATATATATATATATATTAAATAAAAAATAAACAAGTTTGTGAAATAATTTTTCAATAGTTTAAGGAGATCTAAAACAATCTTCTAAGAAAATAATTTGGTTTAAATGTTTAGAAATTAAGCGATTCTCTTCTTTAGTTTTGATCAAATTTGACTTGTAAAATTCCTTTCACTTGTCGTAGATGTTGGCGAAATAGAAAGCAGTCCATAATACAGTAGAAAAGTCTTTCCTAAGTTCAAACGTTTTAAAGTTCAAAGTCCAAACGTTTTAAAGTTTGCTTTTAAGGAATCTTAACTTAAAAGTTGAGATTATGAACACACTTCGTTGTTTGTATGAAAAAATGATCTCTAAACAACACATACCTTTTGTCTATGAGACGAAACAAATAATGAAAAACTCAAAATATATGTTACAATACTACAAAAATATAAAAATTTTTGTACATCGGTTAATCGGTTAATCGACTAAAATTAACCGGTATAACCGTTAATCGAAAATAGTATATTTTAAATTAATCGATCAGTTAACCGGGTAGTAATTAACCGGTTAACCGATTAACGGTTAAACGAATGAATACCCTATTAAATACTAATACCCTGTCTATCGATGTTGAAGGACATTTTTAATTCTTACAATTTCATTTGAAACAAAAACAAATTCTAAAACTTTGTCATTGTTTCAAATGTAACTGTAAGAAAGAAAGACATCAATAAACAGGCAGTAAAATGTCCATACAATTTTTTTAATAGAAAATAAAAATTTGAACGGTTCAAAGTTATACAGAAATTTCATAAAAATTGCATGAAATTGAAGTCATACCATTTCTCTTAAGCCGAGAAAAATTATTGCTTGATTTGAAAAGTACATGCAAGATGAATTTAGTAATGGAAGATGTCATTTCATCACTATAACAGAACAAAGTGGAATACTTTGTGTGAGTATCAATGATTACAGTACTCTCTAATCGTTTCCTAAAGTAAATTACTCGATATTAAACGAACTTTGAGTGATTTTCCGCAGAATTAGTGGAAAGTGTAGTGGAAATTTTAAGCTCATGGAAGCTGTAAAAACTTTGAGTTGACACTACTTAAATTTATTATAAGTCGACGCAATTAGTGAAACCCTGAAGGAGATGTTTTAAGATAAATAAAATGAATGAATGAAGAAATAAGATATTTAGACAGACTGTGGCTCAGGATATGTAAAATTCAGCTCAGCTGAGTATAGCTTGTACTTAGCGTCCTGGAAATTTGTCCAGAAAAATGATTTGGAGGCCTTAACATAAAATGTTTAACTATTTGCTATATAGTCATCAATTATTCTTTATACAATCTCCTACTGTGTAATAACTATAAACTCTACTTGCTTGAATTCACTTAAAAATTTGGTTTAAAATTGCTATTAACTTTTATTTAAAAAGAATGCTTACATTAACAAAACAATTGAAATTTCGCCAATTTTTATTTAATAAATCTACTTAATTTAGAAAATTTACTTTCCCGTGAATCCCGGGAATTCCCGGGAACGTGACTTTTTCCTTCCCGTTTCCCGGGAAGTGCAAAAGTCCGGGAAATCCCAAACCCTAATCCTAACACATCCAAATTTTTTTTCATTAACGTCACTAAATTATGGAATAGCTAACCATCAAACTTAAAAAGTATACAGGGAAAAAACAGTTTTGCTAAAGCTCTCCTTGACTAGTCTTCAAGAAACAATTAACGTTACCTTTCTCTTTAATTATTATTAAAAATTATTTTATATTTATATTTTTAATGTTATTTTTAAAAATTATTTGTTCAATTCACAAGCTCGTATTAAAGTCGCATGTGCTGTGTAATCATCTAATTATACTGTATTGTGTTTTTGTGGTTGGCAATTTTTATGCAAAAGTGCGTTATAACGATTGAATTTTATATGTTTTTCAAATAGTTGTATTGTCTGGGACTGTTCTATTTGTTAGATTAATTTAAAAAAAAAAAACAATGTATAGAATTGGGAACCAGCTATAATGCTTGTACAAGAGTATTAGGAACTGGTCCCAAAATTGATTAAAACTCGCTAAAACTGTAAGAAAAGTCAAATACTCGGAAAAAACGCGAATATTACGAACATTTTCTAAAAAAATGCTAGAAATTAAAGATTACAAAGCGCAGTATTGATTCAAAGTCCCTAAAAATGTTAGAGCGCCAAAAAATTTGGAAAATTACGCCTGTCGCGAGAAAAAAGTGAAAAATCGCAAAATTTTAAACAAGCCATAATTTTGATTAAAAATCGCTAAAACTATGAGGAATGAAGAAGAAGAGAGGTGTCTTAGGACACCCGGTTAGAGCTATGCTGCTTACGGCCATTTCAGACTATAATAGAAGTATTAATAATTTTGAAGAAAATGCCTTGCTGATCGTGAATCCTAATTGATTATTAGGCTAAGGTTCGTAACGTTATATTCAGCAAGAATTGGGCGTGATTAATATTCCAAGGAACCAGGGAAAAATTAACATCAACTTAATTTTTCAACGTTGCTGATCTCTTTGTTGTTTGAAAAATTTCATAAAACAATGACTTATTATGGCCGTAAAGGACGCTTCAGACTATAATACAAGTATTAATACTTTTGAGGAAAATGAAACTGACATGATAATTTGTTAGTTTTTTGAAAAATTTTCAACAACAATTATATCGCCGAGGCATTTTCTTCAAAAGTATTAATACTTGTATTATAGTCTGAAACGACCTTAAGCAGCATAGCTCTAACCAGGTGTCCTAAGACACCTTCCTTCTTTTTTGCTTATTTTCGCCTATTGTATTTTTTATCTAGTTCGGATGTCCATACGCTTTGCTGACATACCAATGTGGGTATTTTCTAAATCGAATTTAGGAGAGTTAATTTGCCTTCCACACTACCTAAACCCCGTCACGACTAGCAATAAATATCTCAGCAATGGGCAATAAGGTCTGCAGAAAAAACAACGCAATATTGCTTATTGCTTTATTACTTTGGGATCCCGTACATCAAATTTGTGTAAATGAGAGCGTTTCTAAGAGTGATATTCTTCTTCTTCTTGCACGAAACACCCCAAACTTTTTCTTCGTGCAAATTGTGTTTATTGTCAAACAGCTGACTATTTCAAAGATAAACAAAAGAAAAAGGTTGAATTCGTTAACAAACTTTTTTAAAAAGTTGAAATTTCTTTTAAAAAAACTGTATAAAAATATTAACAAAAACAAAAATTTATTGTACATTAAACACTTAATTTTTTTGTTTTAAAAGTAGCAATTACTTGCAATGTTTAATTTGAAATGTCATGACACATTGGCGTTTTATTTCGTGGTAGAAATGTGGTTTTCGCCGTTCCCGTACTTTGTGTATTTTTTAAATTATCTGAGAGCAATTTCTCTTTACTCTCATTAGCACGCACTTTACCCGAAAAGTAAAGAAACAGAACTATTATGTTAACCATATGAGAACACGTAGCTATGTTAGCTCACAGTGCAATGTAATGCATTTTTAACAATATAATAGATTTTTGTTTTCAATGAACATTTAAAATGTTTTTTGCATTATTATTTAATATTTCAATATATTTATTAATTTCATTCATTCTATCAAAACGTCAAACGCAGTACAATAATGTGGAGCACCAATTACTATGTAATTTGACGTTTTATGTCTGCAATAATTGTTAGCGAAAATTCGTTGACAATCATTGCAATATATATTGCAAACACATGCAATGAGCTGTCTCCAATAGCAACAACATAATTTTGACAATTGCTACAATATATTTATTGATAGTCGAGACGGGGGTAAGAATCGCTACAAATATTTTCAAGTGTGAACATTTAGCATACCTGTTTTTTTAATATATTGTGCAACAAGTTCTTATTAGTAGCAAATCTGGCATCTCCTTTTTTCCCAGTAGTTAACAGAGCACGAAGCCGATATTATTCGATTATCGGCGGCGTCTTACGTCTAGCGAAAAAAAATTTTATATTTTATATATTTCTGACAAGCATTATCTAGTTTTTCGTTGTATTTGTACCAAACTTATAATATTTGATAGTCCCTTGTCGGCTGAGTCGTGCGCCGATCACAGCCGCATGCATCGGCGGCGGCGCAATTTAAAAAAAAATCGGCGGCGGCTATTAAGCCGGCTATGTGCCGAACGGCTTCGTGTTCTGTTGAAAAGTAGTGCAGAGTGGGCCAATTGACTACCGCCTAGGACATCGCAATATTAAAATAGTTAGTTGTTTCCATTGGAAAGTAATCCCAGTGTCAGTCAGAACTAGATGCGAAATAGTTACCTTAAAGTTAACTAACTACGTTTCCGACAGGGTTGCTACAGTTCACTGTTGTGCTAAGTGGAGTGACTTGTTGCTGTTTATTCTTACATGTGTCGGCTACTTAGACGACAAAAAACGTATTACCAGCGAAAATTTACTGCTGCTTCTTTAAAATTACCATTGTTTCATATTAATTTTAAATGAAAAATAATTAATCTAACCTTAAATCTATTTCGTTTTAAATTTTTCACTGTTAAAACAACTTTGCTATAAACGTTAAATTAAATTTTCAATCAACATGACTATAGCTTTAGTTTCAAATTAGTTGTATGTCATTTAAATCATATTGAATTAAAATGAAATTCATTTTACATACGATGGGTATTTATTTGGCATATAGCTGAAGTAAAGTTTGAAGCTGTTGTGGCTGCAGTGGTTAGCGAGTGGACTATCATGCAAGTGGCACGAGTTCAAATCTTGGCTGGGGCAACCAACTAGAACACATTGTTTTCTAGTGCCTATGCAAATAACCATCACGTAAGTAAAATAATTAATAAAATAGCTACATTAAAGTTATGTTGTTTCAGCTTGATATAACCATAATTCAACATGATTCTTAGTGTTGTTTCAATATTAAATTCACGTTGTTTCAACTTGAAATAACTTTGATTCAACATGATTCATCGTTTCAACTCGAAATAACTTTGATTCAACATAATTTTTCGTATTATGTCAGTATCAACTTCATTTTGATTTAACTGTACTGCAGTATTAAATCAACATGGAATATATTTAATTCAAAAGGATAAATATTCCTTTAAGATTATTGTAAATCATGTTGAATTAGCATGAAACACCTTTTAAGCAAAATCACTGCCGAAAAATGTTAAATTAACCTGGTTTTCAACGATTTTACATTGAAATTTTTCTGTGTGTAAGATTCAATACAATTTTATCACTTGGTAATTACATGACAAGTTTTTGTTATGGTCCTTATTTTCATAAAATCATTTATGTTATCCAATCAAAATAATCATATTATTTAAAAAAATTGTTCGTACATACTTATCTTAGGTGTTGTTTTTTAATTTTTATTTTAAAGGCAATACATACCTGAAAAAAAGATAAATTTATTAATAAGTTTTTTAATTTAAATGTACCTCTACTTTACTTTGTACAATTTAAAGCATCATAGTTCCTAAAGCCCTAATGCATTAAGCATTTAGGAATATCAATATTATAAAAACTTTTTGGAGTATATAAGAGTGGTTTTTGAGTACGAGATTAGAGATTAGATTAAATGTAATATCTGTATATACGTATCGGTTAATCGCTCGATTAATTAATCGCGGTTTTGGCTTAATCGGTTAATAATAGGTTAATTTCGGTATTAACTGGTTAAGCGATGAATAAAGGTGTTTCATAAATCAAATAATTTCAACAAATAAAAATGCATAAATTATTTATTATTTTGAGTTTATTAGTAAAAATAAACAAACATAACAATTCTTGAACTAAATCAAGCAAAAAAATAAAAATATATTTTTTTGGAACAAACACAACCCGCGAAACGATCAGCTTGTCTGCGGAAAAACACCCAGGGTCTATGGCGAGAATCGAACCCACGACCTCTGGACTGATAGGCTAGCGTCGCTACCACTCAGCCACAGGGGCACCAAAATAATAATATATATATTAATAAAAATTAACAAGTTTGTGAGATCAGTTTTCAGTTATTTCAATAGTTTGAGGAGATCTTCTAAAACAATCTTTCAGAAAAATAATTTGGTTTAAATGTTTAGGATTTCGTTTTAGTTTTGACAAAACTTGACTTGGAAAATCCTTTCACTTATCGTAGATGTTGAAGAAATCGAAAGCAATCCATAATACAGAATATCTAGTTTATCAGTCCTTTTCCTGCATTTCATTAGAGTCCTGTTTTAATTTTTTCAAATTCTTAGCACTACTAATTGTTTCGGTTAATTCTGTTAAAAGATTTCTTGTATTAGTATCGATAGCTTCTTCTGTTGTCAGGTCATCATCTGACTCATCAGAGCTCAGCAACGAACATTCTGCAGAAAAGTGTATTTCCGAATTCCTTAGTTTCCGTTTTTGTGATGTATTTTAAAACTCTGTTGGTGGAAGGAAATATTCCTGAGTGGAGGTATAAAATAATTGAGTTCGTCTCTTATTAAATCTAATCCTTAGATTTTTAATTAAATCGTTGGCAACAGTATTATGTATTGGCTTTTATTAAATTATTAAACAAAAACTTATTAATTCCGTCGAGTTCAATTAGAGAAGCAGAGTCTTTACTAAACTCTTTTATAGCCACGTCCAGCGTTGCCATAATGTTTATTTTAAAAACTGTAAATTTAGTAGAAAAAAACTGATTTTCATGTGAAAAAACTTCACATAAAAAATTTTAGTATTTTTTATTTTTATTTATTTTTTTTGGGGTTAACGTAAAGTTAACATACTGCTTAATTTTGATTAAAACAATTTGGGAGAATCTAACCAATTGACTCAGGTTACGTTATTGTGTTGGATCATTATAACGAGATACATCATATAGTCCCAAACGCTAAGGACCGGATGTAAAATAATGTCAACTTGGTACGTTTTACCATATGGGAAGCGTCATCGGCAACAGTTAAGAAAATATGGATCTCCAAATTTATAAATTTTTTAATTAATTGAAAGTACTTCCTTTTGAGTTGCATTATGGGATATTTCGCATAAACTTATTAATATTATACAGGGAAATTGGTTTTTTCCGAATCAACGTAAGGGGAGTAAAATTCAATAAATAAAGTAATTAACATTTTTGCTTCTGTTTTTAAGATTTTGTTTTATTTGAAGTGTAATGCATTTTCTTCGCCAAAAGAAAGTGTTTTTTTTCTGTGAATTACTAAAATTTCGCTGAGTTCTGAAAAAATTGTATGGCTTCAAATTCTATTGGGTCTACCGTTTGATTTGGTATATGTTTTGTCGAGTTGTATCTCATATTCATTCTCTAAGAGAAAGAACTATTTCAATGAAGAAAGTATACAACTTGTTTTTTTTTACTAAGACAAGGCGAATTAATATTAATACAGGACGTGTTAAGAGTACTTTTTTACATATGAACTCAACTTGCAAACAATAATAGCAATCTCCATATAGAAAAACAAAACTTTCGTAGACCTAAATCTATGTGAATTCCTTCTTGCTGTTTGAAAAAGTACTAGTAAACCTTGGCACTGTTATTTTAAACAAAATGGGTAGAACTATGGCTTCAGAAATTGGAATTAAAATAGCAAAATTAAAACTGTTGATTAAAAAAGGTAGTAATAAGTAGTTATAGTTTAGTATTAATGTTTTAGTAGCAAAAAAAAAACCAAAACTGAAATAAAACTAAAAACTAAAATTGTTAATGTATAGAAAACTTAAAAAACTGACATAATTGTAAAAAACTTATTTTTTTTAACAAAAAACTGGAAAACTTTTCATCACTTAAAAAAAATTCTAAAATCAGTGAAAACTGCACATTTGGCAACGCTGGCCACGTCTAAAGATTTTAAAGTTTTACTTAAGTTAAGATCACTGGACACAATTGAAAGTAGTCAATTTTAAATTAACAGATCAGTTAATCGTGTAATAATTAACCGGTTAACCAATTGACGGTTAACCGAATGAGTACTATTTACTCTGAGAGTAGTATTTACTCTTTGAATTGACTTTTGTTTTAATTTTTTTGCTAGTTTAGGATCAAACCACCAACATTGGCGCTTAAATTTGATGTCGTTCTCTTATTGAAAACAAAACAAATTTAAATTTTTTATTATTGTTTTCAATATAAATATGAGAACGACATCGACTTGTTGACATCGTGGGACAAGCTCTTAATCTACAATCTCAAAAACCAAATATAAGGGCTTAATAACCTACTTCACACTTTGAGTATTTAGCATAGATGGGGGTAGTGCACGAAATTTTGATTGCAATAAGCATTGCACTAGCACTAAATAACATTGCAAAATAATATTTTGTATATTTGGAATGAGCTAATAAGGCCTAAAGATTCATAATGCAAATAAAACAAATTATTTTATTTCATTTTTCCCGACGTTTCGTCAATTATTTGTTGACTTTATCAAGGGATGGGAAATCTATTTATTTGTTAAAAACATTTTATTAATATTCTTATCATTGCACGTTTTTTCAATATAAAACTTACAATATTATTTTAATTTTCATTAATTATTATTAAAACCCCAATTTAGGTGGATTTTGTTCAATAAATTTTTTTAAACTAAACATTTTTTTACAAAAAAGTAAATAAACAAAGAACACAACTTAAAAAAACTATATCACAGGTTTACTTTATTGCCACTTTGTAACTTGTGCTGATGTTGTCCGTATCTTCTTTTAAATTCATCGTCTTTTCCCTCTTTTGTTGAATTCGTAAACTTTCTATAGTGTACCTTTTCTTTTCAATGTTTTCTTTATCTAAGATCTTGACTTCTTCAAAATCAGCTGTATGGCCAGTGTCCAGTATGTGTTGCGATAGTGCTGTTGAATGTTTGTTTTTCTCAATATCACTCTTGTGCTCTTTTATTCTCGTTTCTAAACTGCGTTTTGTTGTACCAATATATAGCATATCACAGTTGTTGTTTTGATTACCTTTACATTTTATTTCGTAAACTACATTACTTTGTTGTTGTTTATTTATTGGCGCTTTTACTTTAGAAAATATTCTATTTAGTGTTGTATTAGGCTTGTATGCGAAATTAATGTTTCTGTTTTTTATTGTGTTTCTGATGTTTGTGTTATCAGTCAAGCCAGGGATGTAACGTACACTATAATATTTCTTTTCTTCATTATTAATAGTGGTTTCATTTGTGGTATTGATATTTAGTTTTTTACTTGTTTCTTCAATCATTTTGAGGATTAATTTTGAAGGGAAACTATTTTCCATTAAAGTTTTTTTGATGTATCTAATATTGTTTATGTGAAATTGTGTATCACTGAGATGGAGAGTTCTATAGATGAAATTTTTCGCGGTATTAATTATTTGATTTTTGGGCTGATTTGAATTAAAATTCATGATTCTGCCCGATGCTGTATCTTTTTTATGCCAGTTCAGTACTAATTTGTTACTTCTCCTGTATATTCTGGTATCTAGGTACGCAATTGAAGAATCTGTTTCTATTTCCATAGTGAATTGTATTTTCGTGTGGAAGCTATTAAAGATTTTCAAAATTTTATCTTTTTCGTCGGTTTTTACTATGGCTAATATGTCATCTACATACTTCGTTATGTATTTCAGTTTAATGTTTTCATTTTGTAACTTCTTTAGAGTTTCGTCTAATACATTGTCCAGCACTATATCCGCAATAGTAGGTGATAGAGGGTTTCCCATCGGCATCCCGAAAATTTGGTTGAAAATATCATTTTCATATACAAAATAACTGTTGTCATAAAAATTTGCTCTACCTGTTGACAAAAGTAGTTTTTCTGCGCTGCATACAATTGCAGACGTAGAACAATGCATTTTGGCAATGGAAGACAATGAAGGCCAGGAAAAAAGTCTAGCCAGAACAATATTAGCAAACAATATTACGCGTTTTAAGAGAAAATTAAAAAACACTCCAAAAGATAAATTCATTCTTACAGTATATAACAACACAAAAGACTTTTTGCGAAAAAATCAAAATATCATTATTATTCAAGCCGACAAAGGAAACAAAACGGTAGCACTTTATAAGGAATACTACAAGCTCAAAATGGATGAATTACTGGCGGAAAAAACTACATATCGAAAACTAAGAATCGATCCAACTACAAAACTCCAGAAAGAAAATAATAATATTATATCAGAGCTCTATAAGAACAATATCATCGATAATTGGCAAAAAAGGCAGTTACTTTGCTCAGCGGCGACGGCTCCCCGAATATATGGACTCCCTAAGATTCACAAACCGGATGTTCCTCTAAGGCCCATTGTTTCTTCGGTGCAAGTTCCGTGTTATAAACTATCAAAATACGTGGGACAAATTCTTAAAAACGTCATCTCTACAGAATACAATATATTGAATTCCACAAGACTTAAAGAACAACTAAACAACATCACCCTGGAAAATGAAGAAATATTAATTTCACTGGATGTCATTTCCCTTTTTACTAATATTCCAGTAAGTAAAGCCATAAACATAATAATGGAAAAATGGACCACCATTCAGAACTACACAAAAATGTCCAAGCCGATGTTCTTAAAAATACTTCGATTTTGTCTTTATGACAACAGTTATTTTGTATATGAAAATGATATTTTCAACCAAATTTTCGGGATGCCGATGGGAAACCCTCTATCACCTACTATTGCGGATATAGTGCTGGACAATGTATTAGACGAAACTCTAAAGAAGTTACAAAATGAAAACATTAAACTGAAATACATAACGAAGTATGTAGATGACATATTAGCCATAGTAAAAACCGACGAAAAAGATAAAATTTTGAAAATCTTTAATAGCTTCCACACGAAAATACAATTCACTATGGAAATAGAAACAGATTCTTCAATTGCGTACCTAGATACCAGAATATACAGGAGAAGTAACAAATTAGTACTGAACTGGCATAAAAAAAAAAAAAAAAGATACAGCATCGGGCAGAATCATGAATTTTAATTCAAATCAGCCCAAAAATCAAATAATTAATACCGCGAAAAATTTCATCTATAGAACTCTCCATCTCAGTGATACACAATTTCACATAAACAATATTAGATACATCAAAAAAACTTTAATGGAAAATAGTTTCCCTTCAAAATTAATCCTCAAAATGATTGAAGAAACAAGTAAAAAACTAAATATCAATACCACAAATGAAACCACTATTAATAATGAAGAAAAGAAATATTATAGTGTACGTTACATCCCTGGCTTGACTGATAACACAAACATCAGAAACACAATAAAAAACAGAAACATTAATTTCGCATACAAGCCTAATACAACACTAAATAGAATATTTTCTAAAGTAAAAGCGCCAATAAATAAACAACAACAAAGTAATGTAGTTTACGAAATAAAATGTAAAGGTAATCAAAACAACAACTGTGATATGCTATATATTGGTACAACAAAACGCAGTTTAGAAACGAGAATAAAAGAGCACAAGAGTGATATTGAGAAAAACAAACATTCAACAGCACTATCGCAACACATACTGGACACTGGCCATACAGCTGATTTTGAAGAAGTCAAGATCTTAGATAAAGAAAACATTGAAAAGAAAAGGTACACTATAGAAAGTTTACGAATTCAACAAAAGAGGGAAAAGACGATGAATTTAAAAGAAGATACGGACAACATCAGCACAAGTTACAAAGTGGCAATAAAGTAAACCTGTGATATAGTTTTTTTAAGTTGTGTTCTTTGTTTATTTACTTTTTTGTAAAAAAATGTTTAGTTTAAAAAAATTTATTGAACAAAATCCACCTAAATTGGGGTTTTAATAATAATTAATGAAAATTAAAATAATATTGTAAGTTTTATATTGAAAAAACGTGCAATGATAAGAATATTAATAAAATGTTTTTAACAAATAAATAGATTTCCCATCCCTTGATAAAGTCAACAAATAATTGACGAAACGTCGGGAAAAATGAAATAAAATAATTTGTTTTATTTGCATTATGAATCTTTAGGCCTTATTAGCTCATTCCAAATATACAAAATACAAATTTACATTGGCCATACAACAAAAATAATTGAATATTATCGGAGAGCTTGCCGAAACATAAATCTATTAAAATTAATAAAACATTTTCTACAATAACAACAACATGAAAGGCTATTTTCAACACATAGCTTATAAATATGACAGCGAGACTTGCAGAGCTGTAAAAGATTACTGTAATGATGTGAGAAAACTAGCACAGCAAGACAGTAGACTAAAATTCTTACTATCATGCAGGAATTATGGTATTGTTCCAAACCATACAAAGAACACAACAACTCAGGTAGCAAAACTGTTTACATGTACTAGGCTAAAAGAACAATTAGAGAAAATTGAATATAATTTTCATAAAAAAATTTTGAATCTGGAAATATCACAGACATACACAAACATTACAATTATTAAGAAGCGAATTTATCATTTAAAGGCCAATATTGGAAATATGCTAACAGAGGAGGACTGCATAGCCTTTATAAACAAACAAAAAATCAGGCATAAAAACATGACTATTCACTTAGGAGATAGACAAAACGCCAAATTAGAAACACTGAAAGAAAAACAGTTTAAAATATATGGCTTCAAATACAATAAAAATTGGTTTGAAAATAAAACAAATATTGCAATTCCTATGGAGTCGCAGTGGATATTATCACTGGGGAAAAAATTTGCTCTACCTGTTGACAAAAGTAGTTTTTCTGCGCTGCATACAATTGCAGACGTAGAACAATGCATTTTGGCAATGGAAGACAATGAAGGCCAGGAAAAAAGTCTAGCCAGAACAATATTAGCAAACAATATTACGCGTTTTAAGAGAAAATTAAAAAACACTCCAAAAGATAAATTCATTCTTACAGTATATAACAACACAAAAGACTTTTTGCGAAAAAATCAAAATATCATTATTATTCAAGCCGACAAAGGAAACAAAACGGTAGCACTTTATAAGGAATACTACAAGCTCAAAATGGATGAATTACTGGCGGAAAAAACTACATATCGAAAACTAAGAATCGATCCAACTACAAAACTCCAGAAAGAAAATAATAATATTATATCAGAGCTCTATAAGAACAATATCATCGATAATTGGCAAAAAAGGCAGTTACTTTGCTCAGCGGCGACGGCTCCCCGAATATATGGACTCCCTAAGATTCACAAACCGGATGTTCCTCTAAGGCCCATTGTTTCTTCGGTGCAAGTTCCGTGTTATAAACTATCAAAATACGTGGGACAAATTCTTAAAAACGTCATCTCTACAGAATACAATATATTGAATTCCACAAGACTTAAAGAACAACTAAACAACATCACCCTGGAAAATGAAGAAATATTAATTTCACTGGATGTCATTTCCCTTTTTACTAATATTCCAGTAAGTAAAGCCATAAACATAATAATGGAAAAATGGACCACCATTCAGAACTACACAAAAATGTCCAAGCCGATGTTCTTAAAAATACTTCGATTTTGTCTTTATGACAACAGTTATTTTGTATATGAAAATGATATTTTCAACCAAATTTTCGGGATGCCGATGGGAAACCCTCTATCACCTACTATTGCGGATATAGTGCTGGACAATGTATTAGACGAAACTCTAAAGAAGTTACAAAATGAAAACATTAAACTGAAATACATAACGAAGTATGTAGATGACATATTAGCCATAGTAAAAACCGACGAAAAAGATAAAATTTTGAAAATCTTTAATAGCTTCCACACGAAAATACAATTCACTATGGAAATAGAAACAGATTCTTCAATTGCGTACCTAGATACCAGAATATACAGGAGAAGTAACAAATTAGTACTGAACTGGCATAAAAAAGATACAGCATCGGGCAGAATCATGAATTTTAATTCAAATCAGCCCAAAAATCAAATAATTAATACCGCGAAAAATTTCATCTATAGAACTCTCCATCTCAGTGATACACAATTTCACATAAACAATATTAGATACATCAAAAAAACTTTAATGGAAAATAGTTTCCCTTCAAAATTAATCCTCAAAATGATTGAAGAAACAAGTAAAAAACTAAATATCAATACCACAAATGAAACCACTATTAATAATGAAGAAAAGAAATATTATAGTGTACGTTACATCCCTGGCTTGACTGATAACACAAACATCAGAAACACAATAAAAAACAGAAACATTAATTTCGCATACAAGCCTAATACAACACTAAATAGAATATTTTCTAAAGTAAAAGCGCCAATAAATAAACAACAACAAAGTAATGTAGTTTACGAAATAAAATGTAAAGGTAATCAAAACAACAACTGTGATATGCTATATATTGGTACAACAAAACGCAGTTTAGAAACGAGAATAAAAGAGCACAAGAGTGATATTGAGAAAAACAAACATTCAACAGCACTATCGCAACACATACTGGACACTGGCCATACAGCTGATTTTGAAGAAGTCAAGATCTTAGATAAAGAAAACATTGAAAAGAAAAGGTACACTATAGAAAGTTTACGAATTCAACAAAAGAGGGAAAAGACGATGAATTTAAAAGAAGATACGGACAACATCAGCACAAGTTACAAAGTGGCAATAAAGTAAACCTGTGATATAGTTTTTTTAAGTTGTGTTCTTTGTTTATTTACTTTTTTGTAAAAAAATGTTTAGTTTAAAAAAATTTATTGAACAAAATCCACCTAAATTGGGGTTTTAATAATAATTAATGAAAATTAAAATAATATTGTAAGTTTTATATTGAAAAAACGTGCAATGATAAGAATATTAATAAAATGTTTTTAACAAATAAATAGATTTCCCATCCCTTGATAAAGTCAACAAATAATTGACGAAACGTCGGGAAAAATGAAATAAAATAATTTGTTTTATTTGCATTATGAATCTTTAGGCCTTATTAGCTCATTCCAAATATACAAAATACAAATTTACATTGGCCATACAACAAAAATAATTAAAATAATATTTTGCATTATTTTTTACCAGCTTTAGTGCTGATTGCTAGTTTCTTCATTAGCATTAAAAAAATTTGTGGTAGTGCTAATTTTTGCACATCACATCAGTAAATGCTGATTGATTGCAAAAAGTTTGCACTCACTCAATGATTGCAAAAATTTATGCTGCAATCAACAAAAAGCTGCTCTTCAACATGCTCTAAAACAAACTTTCAAAAAATAGTGGTCGTGAAATTATTGAAGTCAAATTCGAATAATAACTATTTCCTACTAATATTATAAAGTAAGTTTGGATGTTTTAACTACTATCACGCGAAAACCACTTAATGGATTTTGATAAAATATGGTAGACTGATAGATCTGAGTGTGGAAGCCCACAGGCTATAAATTCCCTCGTAGTTATATGAAATGCAACACTGTTCCTTATTCAAGTACCACCTGTTAATAGACAGACTACTGTCAAATTTTGAGCAAGTGTCGTCACTTACTTTGCGTTTAACAGCTATTCAAAACATACAACCTCGTGTATTTTTCTAAAAATGGAAAAAAGTGAATTTCGAGTGCTCATTAAACATTATTTTTTGCGAAAAAACCGTCAATCAAACCAAGGAAAAGCTCGATAAATACTATGAGGACTCTGCATCATCGATTTCAATGGTATAAAAGTAGTTTACTGACTTTCGTTGTGGTCGCACAAGTACAAATGACGCTGAACGTTCTGGACGGCCAATTGAGGTCAGTACACCCGAAAATATCGAAAAAATCCAAGATATACTGCCTGGCTCACGATGTCGACAAGTCCAGTTCGTTCTCATATTTATATTGAAAACAAAAACAAATTTAATTTTTTTATTATTGTTCTCAATATAAATATGAGAACGAACTCGACTTGTCGACATCGTGAGCCAGGCAGATAAAAGTGCGTGAGATTGTTAATGCCACAGGCATTTCATATGGCAGTGTGGTTTCGATTTGAAGTGATCAGCTGGGTTTAAGAAAGTTGTTTGCAAGATGGGTGCCGCGTTTGCTCCCAACCATTGTAGCCAGATGAGGGGATTTGTTCCCAAATCGGGAATTTCAAGTTCTATTTGGAGACAAATTTTCGTGTGGAAGGATTTGGGGATTTTTCATTATAAACACTTTTAATAAACATATTTTTTTCTACTTGTAGATATTTCGATTATTTTAAAATTGTGTTTCGTTGATGAATTTGATTTGTTGGAACGCATCATGATACAAATTATACGCGTGTGCAAACACTAGGCTGAGACCGATATTGGCATAGGATGTTCAGAGGAACTGTTATCACTTTTGGACCAAAAGGATTTTGAACAAATTTGCTTACAATATGTATTTAGCTACACTGGAGCTTCAATACATACAGTTTTTTCAGATTATCATACAGGTCTGTGTTGATTCCTGCACCGAACTCATTTTTTTAGTGTTGACCTCAGCCCCTCAATTTTAATATAATTTCTTCTTCAACTGAAAAGTTGTAAAAATCAGTTACGTGTTGTCAACGTATGGCTTACGATATCTTAATGAGCTTCACGCTCATAATAAACTGACATTATGCTGCGTGCCTAGCCATGAAGGTCATGTTTGAAAGAGCGGGCTGACTGACTGTCTAACCAACAGAGGAGCCCAAAGTAAATTAATGGGACCGCCGCCATTCTTTGGTATTTTACGTGGATACTTCAAAGAGAAGAATAGTTCCTGGGCTCAGGTGGTGTTTGCTCGTCATTTACTGTTAATGAACAATGATGAACTCAGACT
>OY101448.1:96415064-96538314 GCA_956483635.1 Panzeria rudis
CCCTCAAAACTCACAAGACTTACCTGCACAACCTTACTCAATACTACTGCTAAGGTTGTAATCCAACAGAAAGCAACTGACGCCTTCCAGATAAACAGTGGAGTAAAATAAGGAGACACGCTTTCAACAGTAGTATTTAATCTAACGCTACACTACGCAGTTAATGATCATGTAAGAACTGGTAGTTTGCTTAGCAGATCTGGTCTGACTATTGCCTACGTAGATGACATTGCAATTGTCACAAGGAACATACGATATATGGAGGAATTGTTTATAAATATTGAGAGGTCAGCAAAAGCAGTAGGGTTTATAATAAATAAACAAAAGACTAAAACCTAAAAATGTCTGCGAATGAAAATCGACGAACTGTACATGATATACACATAGGTGAACACCACTTCGAAGGTGTAACTAACTTCGTCTACCTGGGTGCCCTTATAAAAAACGACAATATTATGCAAGACTGTATAAGTGATCGACTATCGGCAGCCAGTAGGGCGTACTTCGGGCAAAAGAAAATGTTTTCATCTAAGCTGATATCGAAGACATGCAAACTTAACATATACAAAACTATTATCAGACCTACCTGCACATATCGATGTGAAACGTGGTCCATGACAGCAAATGAACAACAGCGTCTAAGAATCTTCGAGCGCAAAACTCTCCGCAAGATATTTGGCCCAAAGCGAGATGATAACGGCGAATATATTCAAAAAAAATAATGATGAACTTCTCGAGCTATGCGAAGGAGAGGACATAGTCAAATTCATAAAGGCTCAACGCCTGGGCTTGGCAGGTCATGTTGCGCGCATGGACGATAGCAGACCGCAAAAGTCGTTGTTAAACTATAATATCAGAAACACTAGACGAAGAAGACGCCCGCGGACTAGATGGAAGGACTGTGTTGAAGATGATTTAAGGACAATGGGTATTCGAAACTGGCAACGCAAAGCTATACATAGAGAATTATGGAAAGTAGTTATCGAACAAGCTAAAGCTCACCCCGAGCTATAACGCTATATGGTGATGATGATGATGAGTATTATTACAAAATATTTTATTTTAAACAATTTATTATTGTTTATGTTAAATATTTTTAAATTTTAGTGTTCTTAGAATAGAAAACGAGCTCTAAGGAAGTACTAACAGACGCTGACATCGAAAGATTTTTACAAAATTGTTCTTACAGCCATTAAGAAAGATAACCACTTAACAACAGACGAACTTTTGGATCCCACCTATTGCGGCTCTCGCTACTTGTCTACCATGGGTAAAATGCGGTTTAAATTTTTGATGTCGTGCCTTCGCTTTGACGACAAAAATGTAAGAATGACAATGATTAATGATAAATTTGCTCCTATAAGAAAAGTTTGGGATCTTTTTATCGAAAAATGCCGAAAAACTACGTGCCCGGTTTGTATTTAACAATTGATGAGCAGCTACTGGCTTTTAGAGGACATTGCTCATTTCAAATGTATATCCCAAACATCGTTGCCAATTTAGCATATTTAATGCTAGATCAAGCATTTTTTGAACCCATCTAGCATGAAAAAAATGCTTTTAGCATATAGCATATTTTTCAGCATTTTTCCAAAAATTATCTAGCATTTTTTAGCATATTTGTGCGTTTGAGTTTTTATGTTTCACTTTAATTTTTAGCTTATTATCGGATGTACAAATATCTAAATGTAATGTTCCATAAGAAAACGGACCTTATCTTACCAAACTCTAAATTCATTTTTCATATTTTCTAAAATTACACATTATTGCTAACAAAAATGCATGTAAATAATCAGAAAATTCCAAAATATTACTTAGTTATAACATTTTGAAGTTCTAGTATGGAAATCTAAAGCTTTGGAATATTGAGGTTCAAAGTTTACATATTCTTCAAACTTTTCCTAAAATATGATTCACAGTTTTCGGTATTTTTTGTAATTCCCATCTATCAATCTAGTTTAAATCGATTGTAAAATGTTCAGTATATGTCTTAGCAGTGTTATTAACTTTAACCTTAAATTTACCTAAACGTCTGCTTTTGGCCCTTTTCTGTAGAACACCACATTTAATAATGTTTCATTTTCGATACAAAAACGCGAAAGAACAACATTGTATACATTTTCAAAAAATGCAACAGTGTTATCTTGTATTAACTTTAGTAGAAATGGTACCACTTATTAAAATAATAATGAAAATGAATTTGAAGATGAGTGGATATTTCGATACATCAAGAATTTCGTTATATCTTGTATTTTACATGAAAATTGTAAAACTTTGTACAAATTTCCACAGAATCTTAAAAAATTTTTGAAAGAAAACGCGTTATTTTGTATTAACCACGGGTCGGGCCACACTGGCGTTTTTAAAATGTTTCTGCTTTTTTAAACTAATTAGGGCCTGACCCTAAGCAACCAGTTTTTTAATTGAATTTAAAAGCTTTTGATTTCAAAAATCAACATTTGCACTATTTTTGATCTACTTTTTTATGTTAAAAATGAAATACATTTTCTTTTATTTTAAATGCAATTATAAAGTATAATAAAATACTAACTATGTATGTACGGTGTAATCTTATACCATACTAATTCCACTGTCCCGACAAATTAGCGGGGGTTTTCTTTCCAATTTTAATCAAATATTTGTTAGCATTTTTTCTCAGCATATTTTTAGCATATTTTATCATTTTTTAATCAAATTCTAGCATTTTTTCCTCATCAGGTTTTGGCAACACTGAGTATGACATTCATTTATTTTTCTTAAGAACCGTTTTCGAGATATTCGCGAAAAGCTTGTTTTTTGCAGTTTATAAAGCTATTTCCAAAAATCTTGAGTACTGTTTACTTGAAATTTGGCATTGTTGCATACATATGTTTTTCCTCTTTCAGCCCATATTCAAAATGTGCTGATTGGATCAAAATTCAATGAGTTACAGGTCTTTAGATATGAAGAAACTTTATTTTTTCCACGTTTTTTTTTAAATTTACGATTTTAAGTCGCTCCAGTAAGGCAAAATAAATTTATTTCAATTTAATTTAGACCCACATCTTAAAGAAAATTTCCAAATATTGCAGCGTAAAATTAGTTACACCGGACAAAATATGAGAAAGTTTCAACATATTTAGTGAACACATTAAAATTTTAATTTTCATTCGTTGTTCCTCAGGTTAGTACGAGTTTTTGCTTCCATTCCATTACTTTTACTCGTTTGAAAAAGAAAGGTCGACATATCGTATATCAAAGTTACCAAAATTGTGTGTAGTTTTCAACACTGTATTCAGATTTTTATAATTTAACAGCCAAATTCATAAAAAATTCTTATTTTAGGTTTAAGACTCGCAATCGTTATTGAACAGTTTCACGCTAAAAACTATTTAGTATAAAATTGCATTCATAAACACTACAATAGACATTGTGTGTTTTAAGGAAATTTAGATTTCGATACTGGCAACACCACCATGTTTTGTAGTTAGTGTTGCAATAAAAAGAATATGATTTCATCCAGATATTGAAATAAACGAATAGCTTTTTATTGTTTTGGTGTAAGTTAAGATATTTTGAACTCTCTTTATAATATATTTCTCAACTTATTTAACACAAGTTTTCTATGAAGTAAAAGGAAAGAAGAGAAATGAAAAGAGTTCACACGATTCTTTTAATCATGTATGAAAAAGGTACTCGAATAATGAGCCTATTTTCATTTGTGTTTATTGTTTCTACATCACTAATATTTCTTTTTGCTTTTATGTGTTTTGATGGTGTTTTTTGCTAATTTCGTTGCGAATTTTGTTTAACTTAAATAATTAAGTGACATATTCTATCAAATTTATAAAAACATACGTAAACGCTTATAGCAAAGACTTCAAGCTTTAATTTAAAGCATATCATGTATTTCTGTGTGCTAAATTTGGAAATATATTTGAAGTTAAATTGATATATCGATGATATGAATTTATTGAAGGTTTATAGTAGGTGCATACCATCTTTAAACCTATTTTAAAATTTTCATGTGATATACATTTTTTGAATGCAATTTTATGAAATTTTGCTTAAAAGTAGTTTATTGTCCTGTTTTAAATATTTATGAATATGGCTGTAAATTTTTATGAAAGACTTACGGCAAAACAAGTGGAAAAGTGGTGCTATATGGTGTTTTGTGCATATTAAATTTTTTCTTAATGCTATAAAATCGTTCATTATTGATATTTTCCAATGAAATTTTGCAGCTATATAGGAATTTATGTGAAAACTATGATTTGTTTCTGACAATCATTAGAATTCCTACGAAAGTTCCAATAAATCTAAAAAATAGGTCGATTTTAAAAGGGTGCATGCCCACCAAAAATTATAAATTCGATTAAGTTGTTTTTCTAAAATCATGTTTTTGAAAATACATTTTTAGCATGTATATAATAATTATTTGATCCTTGAGAACAAAATTTTATAGAGAAAACAATTATGGTGCTTTTTGGTCAAAAATTGTCATTAATTCAAAAAATTTCAGTTTTCAAATTAAACATTGTATATTTTCCAACTCTGAAAGAATACTTCCATCAACTATTTTTTTAACTACATATTCGAAATTTTGTCATGTGACTAACAAAGAAACAATTGTGACAATCGGTTGTTATTTGGATCCGATATCTTCAAAGCACTGGACCAAGGATTTGAAAAATTGAGAAATTTTAATGTTAAAATGAGTATACATACCTCACTAACTATACAAGATATTTGTTTAACCAAAGACTTTTTTAGACCTTTACAAGGTATATGTATAAGGACACAAAAAATTTTTGGAATTGAGTGAGAAACAGAGAAAAAAATTTTACATGACCGAAGTGCACTTTGCACTTCATACCTCTGAACCTCAGAAATATGGGAAGCTCATCTTCCTAAATTAAATAAGAACACTCCTCTGATATATCCATATAAATTTTATATTGATCAGACTAAAGAGTTAGAAATGGTTGATATATTTCCAAAATATTATATATTATATTATACATAATTCTGCCCCACTATCATTTTTCTTATACTCATATTTTTTTACAAATTTTTTTTTATTAAAATTCAAATTCGGATGTTTTCACTAAATCTATTGTAACTTTCTCCCGATGTTAACAATTTTACTTTTTGCACGTTGGGAACTCCATTTTATTTAAGATATGGGTCAAAACAAAAATTTTTAATTTTTTGTTTGCTTTAATGAAAAAACGCAAAAAATATTTTTTTTAATATAAAGGCTTGTAATTCAATGAATTTTTATCTGATCAACACAGTATAAATATGAACCGAAAGAGGAAAAACATATCTATGCAACAATGCCAAATTTGCTCAGTTCAAGTAAACGGTACTCAAGATTTTTGGAAATATCTTTACAAACTGCAAAAAAAACTAGTTTTTCACGAATATCTCAAAAACGGTTCTGAAGAAAAATTAATTAATGCCATATTCGTGTTCAGCAGCCCCAATTTAGCTTAAAAAACATCTAATTTTTGAGGTGCATTTTTTGTTAACTAGTGTAATCAGTCAAAAAATACAAACGAAAAATTATTTTTAGTTATTAGCCTTATTTTACGCATGAGACACAAAGTTCAACTTTGTGTTCACCACAGATGCTTTTCTTGCACATATCACATGTAGTTTTCGCCATTCTGCATTTGCTATACGGACAGAGATGACAAATTTTACGCTTTATTAGTCCTCTATCAACATTTTCGATAGTTTCTTGCGGATTATGTATTATATTTTGAATTTTTTCTTTAATTGTGGTCTGCAACGTAAGTGTCTCGAGTCTGCCTCTCAAAAAGGGAGTCACAAGAGATTCATAAAAATCTTTCAGGTAATGACGTCGGGTTTTGACCCTTAAGGAACATGTTATGAGTATATGTGACGTAGCTGTTTACAAAAGTAATATTTAGAATTCCAAAAAATAGATACATTGGCCACCTGTTGGTTTTATGAGAACACGAGACAACGCTGCACATTTGATCCAAAGTGTCCACACCGCCTTTTGTCTGATTGTAAAATTCTACCATGCGGGGTTTTCCCGTTTTCGGATTTTTGGTTCCTTCTTCATCGCAGCTTGATTATTGATACAGCTACTCACACACAAAGTGGGACACTACAAAAAATTACTCAGTTTGTGTCCTTTATGTTAAATATTTTCTGTAGTATATACAAAATTGTCATAATTTGCGTCTATATTATTTGACTACAATAAAACTTTATTAAAATGGTCATCAATTGTTTTTGTACAGTGTAGATAGAAAAATATTTGCAATTTTCTCTATGTATATAGCAACCAAATGCTCACATTCAAAGTGGGACAGATTCATTTTTTTGAATTACCGTTATCTTTGGCATACACATTCAGTAATTGCGATTTAGAATCAGTGTTTTATGATACTTCATTGTGGTAAGATAAATTAATTTCTTTAAAATGTCACAAAAAGGTCAAACTACAGTTGAAGAAAGAATAATTGTAATAAGCAATTACAAAAACAACAAATCAATCAGAGAAATCGCGAAAATAGTAAATAAGAAAAAAAGTACAGTGTTTAATATTATAAAACGCTTCAAAGCCACCAATAGTGTTGAAAATAAAAGGAGAAATTGTGCGAACAGGTGTAAATTATCCGATCGTGATAAGCGGTATTGTCTGAAACAAATCGAGAACGATCCACTTTTATCAGCAGTGGACATAAAAAAAAGATTAAAAGAGATCAAAAATGTTGATGTTAGTGCTGAAACAGTCCGGCGAGTCTTCAGAAGTAATAATTTTCATGGAAGATCGTGCCGCAAAAAGCCTTTGATATCACAGAAAAATCAAGAGCTGAGATACGCTTTCGCTCAAAAACATGCAAATAAAAATGCGACATTTTGGTCCAAGGTGAGTACTATTGCTAACCATTTGACCAACTTTTTTCGATTCTAGCATTATTTTTTTAGGTTCTTTTTACAGATGAAACAAAAATAAACCTCTTTGGACCAGATGGAAAAAGATTCGCTTGGCGCAAACCTCGAACTGAATTTCAAGACAATGCTATTAAGAAAACAGTCAAGTACGGTGGTGGTTCTCTAATGATTTGGGGGTGTATGTCGGCGGCTGGGGTTGGTAAAATACATTTTGTGAATGGAATTATGGATGCGAAGTATTACATTGACATTCTTAAAGAAAATGTGAGCGAAAGTGCTGAAAGTCTTGGCATAAAAGACGACTTCGTATTCTACCAAGACAACGACCCGAAGCATAAGTCTTGGAATGTACGGAACTGGCTACTTTATAATTGTCCAAAAGTAATGGAAACTCCTCCACAGTCTCCAGACTTAAATGTTATTGAACATATTTGGGCAGAATTAAAAAAAGAGTAGCTAAACGAAGAGCCAAAAGTGTTGCCGCATTGAAGGAGGTCGTAATAGAAGAGTGGTACAATATTGAACCCGAATTTTGCAAAAATTTGGTTGAAAGTATACCACGACGTCTTCAAACTGTGATTGCAAGCAATGTCAAGTCAACCAAGTATTAAACATCTATTTAATACAATATATAAATATCAAAATTGTGGTGTCCCACATTAAGTGTGAGCTTCGGTTGGAACACTTGGAATACAAAATGAGTTATTTTAGAATAGTTTTATGGAAGTGATTGAACTTGTTATTTTTTTTGTCTTTATATTTCCTAAATAAAATGAGTTATATTAAATGGAAATGCCAAAATTTAACCAAGTCTTTTATTTTGCATTGCAAAGGTGGAAACGTAAGAATTTTCCTTGTGTCCCACTTTGAGTGTGAGTAGCTGTATATGTACAAGTTTATTTGGTTTTGGCTTATACGATAGTAAAGTCAGTTCATTGTCGTATCAAAACATGGATGTTCCAGCTCTCCGGCCTTTTACATTGCCCATTTCCTACGGAATTTCTCTCTTATTTGACCGAAAAGTACCAACAGTAGTCAATTTATAGGGTTTCAGTAGGAGTGATTTGTCAAGGGGGACTGATGTGAACCAGTTATCCATAGTAATATTGCGATTCGTTCCACGAACGGCTTTCGTCAGCTCTTTTACGTAATGCTCTCCCAGAGAAGTTGCTCTTGAATTAGAGCCCTTTCCCAGATATTTGCTAGCGTCTAACATATATTTTGTGCCACTATCGGCAACCATTACCAACTTTAACCCATACTTAGCTAGCTTACTTGGGATCAGTGTTGCCAAAACCTGATGAGAAAAAAATGCTAGAATTTGATTTAAAAAATGTTAAAATATGCTAAAATATATGCTGAAAAAAGTGGTAACAAATATTTGATCAAAATTGGAAAGAAACCCCCCGCTAATTTGTCGGAACAATGGAATTAGTATGGTATAAGATTACACCATACATACATAGTTAGTATTTTATTATACTTTATAATTGCATTTAAAATAAAAGAAAATGTATTTAATTTTTAACATAAAAAAGTAGATCAAAAATACTGCAAATGTTGATTTTTGAAATCAAAAGCTTTTAAATTCAATTAAAAAACTGGTTGCTTAGGGTCAGGCCGTAATTAGTTTAAAAAAGCAGAAACGTTTTAAAAACGCCAGTGTGGCCCGACCTGTGGTTAATACAAAATAACGCGTTTTTCTTTCAAAAATTTCTTAAGGTTCTGTGGAAGTTTGTACAAAGTTTTACAATTTTCATGTAAAATACAAGATAGATCGAAATTCCTGATGTATCGAAATATCCACTCATCTTCAAATTCATTTTCATTATTATTTTAATAAGTGGTACCATTTCTACCAAAGTTAATACAAGACAACACTGTTGCATTTTTGAAAATATATACAATGTTGTTCTTTCGCGTCACATCAATTAAAAGTTGATTACATGGTGCTTTTTTTTAACTGGCAACACCTTTTAAAATAAGTGACATAGATTTTTTTCTAACTTTTTTTTGGAGCAGTCACTACACACAAAAAAATATACGAGGTAATATTGACTAAGCTTGCATAGGTAATTTGTTTTATATGAAAATAAAAAACATTGGTATATTAACTATTCCTTTAGGTAATTTTTACAATGCACTTTACCTAAAATCCATGTTAATATAACTATTACATTTAGGTATCTTCTTCGAAACTATTTTTGTTGAATTGTTTTTATTTCATTGTCAAATGGAAATAATAATTGAATAAAAAGGTATGTAGATGAACTTTTCAAAATTAATAAATTGGTGTAAAAAAAATTTTTTTATTATAGATAAAATTGTCTAAATAGACCTATTTACTGCAAACAAATCACCAACCAGACAGACGATAGAACGGCTGCAAAGGAAGAGGGGATCAGAAAGAAGAGATAAAGGTATAAAGTATTGAACTGGGGCAGCCTTATGGAGCCCTTGATATGAAAGGTTTTCAATTTTTGACCAGTCTAATAATATGTATTATTAGATTGTACATGATACAGCAAACAATCCATCCACAAGGCTGCCTCAGTTCAATACTTTATACCTTTATCTCTTCTTTCTGATCCCCTCTTCCTTTGCAGCCGTTCTATCGTCTGTCTGGTTGGTGATTTGTTTGCAGTAAATACGTCTATTTAGATAATTTTATCTATAATAAAAAATTTTTTATTTACACCAATTTATTAATTTTGAAAAGTTCATGTACATACCTTTTTATTCAATTATTATTTCCATTTGACAATGAAATAAAAACAATTCAACAAAAATAGTTTCGAAGAAGATACCTAAATGTAATAGTTATATTAACATGGATTTTAGGTAAAGTGCATTGTAAAAATTACCTAAAGGAATAGTTAATAATACCAATGTTTTTTTATTTTCATATAAAACAAATTACCGATGCAAGCTTAGTCAATATTACCTCGTATATTTTTTTGTGTGTGTGACTGCTCCAAAAAAAGTTAGAAAAGAATCTATGTCACTTATTTTAAAAGGTGTTGCCAGTAAAAAAAAGCACCATGTAATCATCTTTTAATTGATGTGACTACAAATCTTCACATTTCTTATTTTTTTCTCCTATATCATGTCAGATATCCTTCTGTAAATGGCATTTAAAAATTCATACTGCAGTGGCCTGATTTTCAAAGAAAATCTTACATTTTGTCAAACGACGTACCTAAATTTACTACTACTCCCAACTATAACCGGCCGTGTTAAAAAAAATGTACTAGGTAGTTTTGGCAAGTGACATCAAAAGTTGGCGCGTTTAGCACGAATTCCAAAATGGTATATTACTTGGTCGATTTGTTTTTCAAACTGCGAAAAAAACGTTTTTTCCAACAAAAATGTCTATTTTTTAGTCGTTATTCGAACGTTTTCTTATTTAAATTAAAACCCCAACGGCTAAAAAAATTTTTTTACTTAAAAAAATAGGTATTTTTGTTGAAAAAAACATTTTTTTTTGCAGTTTGAAAAACAAATCGACCAAGTAATATACCATTTTGGAATTCGTGCTAAACGCGCCAACTTTTAATGTCACTTGCCAAAAGTACCTAGAACATATTTTTCAAACACGGCCGGTTAAAGTTGGGAGTTGTAATAAATTTAGGTACGTCGTTTGGCAAAATGTAAGATTTTCTTTGAAAATCAGGCCACTGTAGTATGAATTTTTAACTGCCATTTATAGAAGGATATCTGACAATGATATAGGAGAAAAAAAAAAAGAAAAGTGAAGATTTGTAGTCACAGCAATAGAAAGATCGTTACAGGGTGATATTTTTTTAAACTGGCAACACCTTTTAAAATAAGTGACATAGATTTTTTGTCTAACCTTTTAGATTAATGGGGCATCCTGTATGTATATATTTTTTAATAATAATAATTTATTTATTTTCTTATTGAAATGATAAGAATAAAAATTTGTACATCAAAATAATTATATATGTTTACTTAGCAGATGTGGAACGTATTTAACATGAGTGTGGGACGTATTTGACAACTTTATCTTCACACCCTTCGCATTTCTTATGATAAATTGCGCATTTTTTTATGTTTCTGCCACATTCGACCCCCTACAGCTCCCCACCAGAGTTGCATTTGCATATACTGATATCAGGAGATAATTATGCTCCTCAACAGCTTTCTAGCAGTGTATAGCAGTACTATGCTTATAGAAGCGTTCCTTTTAACGCATATCTTATGATAAATTGCGCATTTTTTATGTTTCTGCCACATTCCACCCCCTACAGCTCCCCACCAGAGTTACAATTGCATATACTGATATCAGGAGATTATTGTGCTCCTCAACAGCTTTCTAGGAGTATATAGCAGTACCATGCAACTATTCTAGAATTGTTCCTTTTAACGCATTTAATTTAATTTATTGAAAATAAAATAAACTAGACTTTAACAAAGTAACAAAAAACATTATTTTAGATAATTGGAACATACTCGGAAACAAACTACTTTATATAATAAACAGTTCCCTTCAAACAGGAACATTTCCAGAATCGTGGAAAGTGTCAATGGTAACCCCGATTGAAAAAATTAAAAAGACCCAAAAAAGTGAAGAATATCGTCCTATAAATACTTTAAAAACATGTGAAAAAATAATTGAACAAATTGTTAAAAAGTTATATGGAAAAAAAATAATTTATTTTCAAAATATCAATCGGGATTCCGAAAAAAGTATTCATGTGAAACCGCTGTTAATTATGTAATAAATAGGTGGAAGAAAATTGATAAAAATAACAAAGTAATGGCGATATTCTTAGATTTTAAAAGAGCCTCCGAAACAATAGACAGAAATATTTTACTACAAAAATTATATATGTATGGAGTGCAAGACAAAGAACTGCTCTGGTTTAAAAGTTACTTAACAGAAAGAAATAATAAATGATATACCAAAAATATTGACAAAATGTGAAACAGTACTATATGCGGATGATAAAGAATTAATGATAAAGTAATAGAAAAAGTAAAGAATATAAAATATCTAGGTTTAAAATTTAAAGAACATATTGATTACCTATGCAAAAAGATTGGTAAAAAAATTGAATTTTTTAAACGTTTAAGAAATAAAGTTTCAATAATGACTGTAATTAATATATATAATATGATAATAGGACCGCATTTCGAGTTTTTTTCGACAATTCTATATGCATACGTGCTGCACAAATACACAAATACAAAGACTAAAAAAATTACAAAATAAAGCAATGAGATCAATCTTAAAATGCAATAGATACACGCCAACTCAGTTTATGCTTGAGCGTTGAGATGGCTGAATATACAACAACGGATACAATTGAACACACTGAAATTTATTAGAAAAATGAAAACAGGAGATTCACCCCAATACTTGTGTGACCAAATAGAATATGTTGGAGAAGTACAACCATATTGCCTTAGAAATTCACAAAATTTTAGGCTCCACAAAGTTTCAACAACAGCTATGCAGCGATCATTATTCTACAAAGGACTGAACCTGTATAATATGCTACCCAATGATGTAAAAAATGAAAGGAATTTTAACATTTTCAATAGAAAAATTATAACTTTTGTGAAAAATAATTCAACATAAAGCTTCCATAAAGGTTAACTTTAATACTATGTAATTGATACAATTTGTAATGAGAATCGAAAGTATTTTTAATACTACTACTACTAAATAAATAATTAAAAAAACTTCAGCAATCTAGCCAACAAGGCCATAATCGATCACAAATTTCTACTAACAACAATTGCATACTTAAAATAAAATTAACAAAATAGTTGTAATAACATTAACAAAATAGATGTAAAATTAACAAATAAAATTTTTGAAAATTGATTGCTTTCTAGGAGTGTATAGCAGTACACTGCAACTCTTCTAGAAGCGTGCCTTTTTGACCGATTTCTTCGGCTATATGGGGCGTGATAAAATTCTCTATATAAGAAACAATTTTGTCGTGTTTTAAATAAACAATCGATGAGTTTTCTTTAAAAATGTATTAAAAAATAATTATTGTTTGCCTTCACTTAAAAAAAAAATTTTTAATTAACTTTTTTAAGAGTGTGAGGAATGTGTTTAACATTATGTGGAATATAGTTAACATAAGTGTGGAACGTATTTGACTTACGAATTTATCTTCACACCCTTGGTTTTCGAGCTATGCGGCTTTGAAGTTTTCATATATACATGCGATTTTGTACTACAATTCTGAACGTATGTGGTCAATATTGGTACAATATGAAATCTTTTGAATAATCTTTCTGGATATGCAAATTTATTTATGCAGAGAAGCCGGTGTTTGTTATACCATAGAGGTGAAAGTTCAAGCGCCCGGCCGAAAGCCGGCTATGTAGGGTAACTTTAGTTAGCGAAGCCGGTGTTTGTTATACTACAGAGGAGAAAATCCTTGCGCCCGGCAGAAGGGCGGCTACGCAGGAAAGCTTTAGTTACCGAAGCCGGTGTTTGCTATACAACAGAGGAGAAAATGCTTGCGCCTGGTCGCAGGTAATCTTTAGTTAGTGAAGCCTGTGTTTATTTTATTAAATTTTTATTACACTTTCACATATGTATTTACATAGTGTACTTCCGTAACATTTTGATGTGAAATTTTGTAATGTAACTGTATTGGGACATAAAGAGTTCAAACCTTTTAAATACATTTTGCATATGCAGAAAGATATATTCAAAAGCTTTCAAATGATACCAATTTTGGCCATATACATACGTTCAGATATGTGGTGCAAAATCGCATTTATATATGAAAATTTCAGAGATCTATAACTCGAAAACTATACGCTTCCCACACTTTCCATTTTATATTTTCTTCTTATTTTTCAATTTTCTATCACCATATGCAATTTTTATTTTGTTTGGAGGTGCGTTGGTAAACTATATTTGTTCCCATTTTTAATAATTTGTTTTTTTTTAAGAAAATATTAAAGTGTTTACTTACTTTTCACGATGCAACAAACATATGCGGTCCTTTGACACTTTCAATTTTTTTCCAATTATTTTCTTGAGATTTTCCACCGTAATATGAGGATGTACTGACACACTAAAGTTGCCACCAGTTGTTGTGCTAATATTAAGATTAATTGGCGCTATTTGTGACGACGGAGAGGTGATGATGTTGGAAGCTGACACTGTTGAGCCAGACGATGATGCAGCATTTGATAAAGTAGTAGCAGTATTTCGGATAGTGCTGGTAGTGTTGTTCGAAGATTGACGGCCCAAGGTGGTATTGTTAAGGGACGATATTATATTGGAGTTTAAATTGCAGCTGCCACCAACAACCATATTACTATTGCTACCTCCTCTATCCAATGACGACGATGAGGATGGACCACACCCTAGTGAATTATTAGGATGATTTTTAGTTGGAGTTGATGTTGCTGTTGAATTGTTTGAATGATAGTGAAGATGATGATGCTTTTGGAAAATCTGCTCTTGTTGATTAGCTTCACTAGAGGCTGTTGGAGTTGAGGCTTTCCTATTATCTTCTGCTGCTGTCGAGCCTCCAGAACCTATACTAGAAGTAGAGGCAGACGATGTTGCTGAAGAGTCTGTTGATTTATCCATGATGTGTTTTTTTGCTTAAATAAAAAATTTTCACGATTTCCCTATTTTCGGATTTAATATATGTTTTCTATATTTTTAATTATTTTTCATATGAATTAAGTTACTAAGAGACAGAAACACTTTAATTACAGTAAAATTTTTACTTTTAATTTTTTATTATGGTTTTGTTTTAAAAATGTAGTTTTAATTAATTGTTTATTTTCGGTTTCTTTTTGTACGTAATCAATCGATTTCCCCACACCTTCCAATGTGTTTTTCAATATTTTGATGGTGTACTTTAAAACGAGAGAATAATAAAACAATTTAAATCTTAGTTTAGTAGTGGGAAGTATGTATGGATGTATGTATGTAGTATATTTGTGGTTATGAGAAGCAGCAGAGGATGTATGTAGTCAAAAATTTAGTTAGTTTTTCTTCGTGTTTTCGTATGTATTGTAATTTAATTCTTTTGTGTTAGAGAAGTGATCTATTATTTACTATATCTTTAAATATTTTGCAAAAATTAACGGAGCATATAGCCCAATAATAGAAAAAAACCGCACAAAAATCAAAGCTTGTTTTTTGTATTTAACAAATTGGTGTATTTAATAATTAAATACACCAGGCACACACACTTTTAAAGAGGGCAACACTGCAACAACTAGTAGACAGACGGCGAGCGAGCGAGAAATTTATTTTGTTACGTCCGTAATACAATATTATTATTTATTGTACCATGGTTACGTCGTTTCTTCGTAATATAAAATAACGAAAAATAATTAACGTTTTTGTTATTGCAAATATTCCGGTAAGCAATCGAACTTTTTTTAAGTTGAACAAATCCTTTTTTTTATTCGTTAAAAATTGTTGAAAATTATCATATTATAGTTAATTTTTACTGCTCAAAATACTGTTGTGAATTTTCCAATAGATAAAAATAGGAGAATACCAATTTATCTTTCTTGAGAACAGACGACAAGAAGTCTTAACAACCGTACGCACTGACGACCAGCGAGTGACTGATGAAACCACAGAATACACAGTAATGTCAAAAGTGACATCTAAAAATTCTCGGATCAGGTATTCCGTTTTACAAGGTGGCAGCATGGCTACAAAAAGGAAATAATCATGATACAATCCAATGTGAATTCATTTTATCAGGTGGTGTTGATTCTTAAACAACTACAACATTACAATAACATTTGATATCTCAGCCCCTATGTCAACGTATACAAATTTTAAATTACAGCATCCAATTTGCGGAAAAAAGTAGAACAGCTGTGCTTATAATATCACCTGTATAATTCCACCTTGATACAATCATGGTAGAATAATATACAAGGTAGCTCTAGAACGCCAGCTGATTAGTTTCTTATATGCTTTTTTCATGGTACGAACTGTCAAATCTTGTGTTTATGTGAAATAACTACAGGCAAAATTAGTTTGTACGTGCGGTTCTGTTCTGAATCAGCTGTTTCGTTTCTGTTCAATTGAAAATCTGTATGAGTGGTTTGTTGTTCCTTTTTCGTTCTGTTCTGTTGCGGACAAAACTGTAGAAAATAGAATTCAACGTTAAGTGACAGCCAACAGTGCGTATGTATTAGTTTTTGTGGTGTTTTTTTGGGTTTGTGGTTTTGTGGCTTTGTGTTTATTTCACATTTTTTCACAAAACTTTATTTTCACAATTTCAATTTATTTGTTTTGATTACCTTTTGCTTTTAAAAACAGCTGATTCCATTCACAGAACAAGTAATTACAAAATATTTTCTACAGAACGTCACAGCACAGAACAGCAACAGAAAGTCAAGACTAATGAAGCCTTACGTTGCACACACACTACCACACGTATGTTTGCTGCTTATGTTCTACAAACACACACATACCCTCCTCTCTATTAATGTTTGACATTTCGTACCCCAAATGTACATTTGTATTAGTTATGCGGCTACCTGTAAAGGGCATAATACACAATCAATCAGCTTGATGTCAGATTCGTGTACGTGTGCTTGACGAAAAATCAAAACCAAGTAGATTTTCCCAAAGCGAATTTATATCAAGTGGCCTTATCATCAAAATAACACACATACAAAGTAGGTGTAAGACTATTTTTATTTGTAGGTTGACAGTTCGGGTTGACAGTTCGGGTTATCGAAACTGTCACTTAATCGTAACAGCAAGAAGTGCAAAACTATCATTATGATAATCCTTTCGTTTCATAGAAGTGTCCCCGCTCGGGAAGAAACGAGCAACTACGGTTATACCTACAACACGAAACTATTTAGTGGAAGTGTTCTTTACATTTTGTTTTTGTTGCTTAACAAATTAGTGTGTCGTTTATGTTACATTTTGCATAATCTAATAAGTAACTCTTTAGTGATTTCTTCGAGGTTGATGCTGATATTAAAATTTGTAGAAGGAAGTTTAAAATTCGATACTAATATATTTGTTTTTGTAAAATTTGCCAAATAACATTTAGATGCGTTAAAGAAGCCACTTTTTAGAAAATGTGTCAGAAATTGCACTTCCAAATATTGGCAGGGATTATTCTACCATGGTTACAATAATACAGGTACCATCACGACGACAACAAATACAACATCAAAAAACGCACGTATTTTGTTGGTAGAAACATACCAGAAATATGTCAAATCTATTGTCTGTGTGTCGCACACATTCATAAGCTCCCTCAAAGTTACTAATGCCGGCCATACACTACACAAGTTCACTGCACAAGTCTGGCACTGTACAGTGCGTTTGTGTAGTGTATGGCGGTGGTTGTGCTATTTACGCAGTGAACTGATTAAAAATCAAAACTATTTTGATATTTGCTCAAGTTTCAAAAACTGTACAGTGAACTTGTGTAGTGTATGTTGCAAACGCTCAGTTGTGTCGCGATTTTTGAAGAGTTAAAAACAAAAAATAGCGCCGAAAATATGTCCTGGCCCAAGTTTGTAGAATTATACGGAGAATCGTTTGCATTATGGCATGTTGAAAGCACCGATTACAGCAAGAAAATCATAAAAGTCGAAGTCTACGAAAAATTAATTTAAAAAAGTGAATTTTTTGTCTTTGTTTTCTTTTTATTTGTATAGCAAGTAATAACATAGCGCAGTATTAGTACATTTTGTCTTCTTCGCTGTAGCTTTAAAATATAAAAACTTCACAGTTTACTTGTATAGTGTGTATCACAAGTTTCGTTTACGCAGTGCCAGACTTGAGCACTGAACTTGTGTAGTGTATGGCTGGCATAACACATACCCGTTGCTGATAGAAAAATACCAGAAATGTGTCAAAATCTATTGCTGTGTGATGCACACATTATCAAATTTAAAGGGCCATGGCGACTTATCAAACTGTTTGATCAAACTCATGTATGAATTGGCTGAGGTGAGTTTAACGGAAAATCAAACCCATTTAGATTTTTTCGTCAAACCATACGTGTGAGTTTTTTTTACTAAAGCGGCATGGCAACTTATCAAACTGTTTGATCAAACAGAAATTTTTGTGACAGTATTAGTGCAAAAAACCTCATACGTATAGTTTGATGTGAGTTTGATGAAAAACAAAACATTTTTGATTTTCACTACCGCCGATGACGAAATTTGAAGCTTGCTTGATGTGTGGCTGTGTAATTACTTCAAATGTCATATATGTTTAGTTTTCGCAGCGACCACATCATTTCTATGGAGACGCACTATTTAAAAAAACAGATGAACAAAATTGAATTTATTGAAGTTTATCGTAGTTTGCCTGCTTTATGGCGAGTTAAATCGAAGCAATATAGCAATAGAAATAACGGCTAATGGCGATTAGCGGTTTTTGCAAATTTTCAAAAAGTTTGCTGGGTATAACTTCTGAATGCAAGTATTTCAGAATGTGACAACCCCCGTTGACAAATTGTATTTTTGTCCTCTATCGATTGCCATTAGTCATTATTGTGCTCACCGAAGATTTTTCTTTTTGAATTAAATTAAAAGTTTTGGTGCCCTATTGTTCGCCGTTAGCCATTATTACGCTCGCTGAAAATTTTTGTTGATTTTTACAACTTTTAAAATGTTTGCTGGGCTTAAATGTAGAATAATTGTACGAATACAAATGTAGACAACACATGTAGTCTTTTTTTAAAATGGAAAAAAGGTTGCCTTTTTCACGTATGTGAACAAATCAAACTCCAACAAACCGTAACAGCTGTTTGTTATTACATTTTTCCATTGATTTCTTATATTTGCTGTGGTGAGTTTTAAAAACAAAACAAAATCATGCAAAGACTTAAGAAACGTACAGTACAATTGTACAGTAAAGCTCGGCTATAACAAACACGCCGATATATTAATATTCACTTATTGATTGATTTCGTTATAATCAAAGTAAATAAAATAATAACTCTGCACAAAACAAAGAAATACCAGTATACAGCTAAACTCCTTACAAAACGAACTGCGTTACACCCAAAAATATTTTTGCTGTAAAATCGAAAATAATTCTTGTGCAAGATTGAAACAAAAACCACAATAAAGCTTAGACCAATAGAAAGCAAACTGCGTACAGCTTTTTTGCAAAAAAATAAAATTATGGGGTGATAATCATCAACAAACTTTTACATTCCGCAAAAAATGCTCAGAAACACCCAAAAAGTATTTTTGCTGTAAAATCTAAAATAATTCCTGTGCCAGATTGAAACAAAAGCCAAAAAAAAGCTTAAACTAATGGAAAACAAACTGCGTACAGCTTTTTGCGTAAAAAATAAAACTAGGGGGTGATAATCACCAACAAACTTTTACGTTCCGCAAAAAATGCTCAAAAACACCAAAAAAGTATTTTTGCTGTAAAATCTAAAATAATTCTTGTGCAAGATTAAAACTAAAGCCAAATTGAAGCTTGGATCAAAAGAAAAAAACCGGAATACAGTTTTTTCGGTAAAAAATAAAACTATGGGATGATAATCACCAATAAACTTTTACGTTCCGCAAAAAATGCTCAAAAACACCCAAAAAGTATTTTTGCTGTAAAATCTAAAATAATTCTTGTGCAAGATTAAAACAAAAGCAAAATTGAAGCTTAGATCAATAGAAAACAAATTGCGTACATTTTTTTGGGTAAAAAAATAAAACTATGGGGTTATAATCACCAACAAACTTTTCCATTCCGCAAAAAATGCTCAAAAACACCCAAAAAGTATTTTTTCTGTAAAATTTAAAATATTTCTTGTGCAAGATTGAAACAATAGCCAAAATTTAGTTTAGACCAATAGAAAACAAACTGCATACAGTTTTTGGGTAAAAAATAAAACTATGGGGTGATAATCACCAACAAACTTTTATATTCCGAAAAAATGCTTAAAAACACCCAAAAAGTATTTTTGCTTTAAAATCTTAAATAATTCCTGTGCAAGATTGAAACAAAAGCCAAAATTAAGCTTAGATCAATAGAAAACAAAATGCGTACAGCTTTATGGGTAAAAAATAAAACTATGGGGTGATAATCACCAACAAACTTTTACATTCCGCAAAAAATGCTCAAAAACACCCAAAAAGTATTTTTGCTGTAAAATCTAAAATAATTCTTGTGCAAGATTAAAACAAAAGCCAAATTGAAGCTTAGACCAATAGAAAATAAACTGCGTACAGCTTTTTGGGTAAAAATAAAACTATGGGGTGATAATCACCAACAAACTTTTACATTCCGGAAAAAATGCTCAAAAACACCCAAAAAGTATTTTTGCTGAATGGTAAAGTTCGTTGGTGATTATCACCCCATAGTTTTATTTTTTACCCAAAAAACTGTACGCAGTTTGTTTTCTATTGGTCTAAGCTTTATTTTGGCTTTTATTTTAGATTTTACAGCAATAATACTCTTTGGGTCTTTGTGAGCCTTTTTGTTCAAATGAAATTTAAAAGACTTTTACATTCCCCAAAAAAGTATTTTTGTTGTTAAATTTAAACTAATTCATGGGTGCGAAATAAAGAAATGTTTTAATATATCTAAGAGCCTTTTAAATTATTTATTTAATTATATTCATTGCTTACTGTATCTTTCCTCAGTTATAATAATTCACCACTTATCAAATAATACAATAGCAACAACAGAAAGAACAACGAACAGCTGTTACGGTTTGTTGTGGTGAGTTTGATTTGTTCACGCCGATGTGGAATGGAAAAGTTTGTTGGTGATTATCACCCCATAGTTTTATTTTTTTACCCAAAACACTGTACGCAGTTTGTTTTCTATTGGTCTAAGCTTGATTTTGGCTTTTAATTTAATGTTGCACAAGAATTATTTTAGATTTTATAGCAAAAATACTTTTTGGGTGTTTTTGAGCATTTTTTGCGGAACGTAAAAGTTTGTTGGTGATTATCACCCCATAGTTTTATTTTTTAACCAAAAAGCTGTACGCAGTTTGTTTTCTATTGGTCTAAGCTTTAATTTGGCTGTTGTGTTAATCTTGCACAAGAATTATTTTAGATTTTACAGCAAAAATACTTTTTGGGTGTTTTTGAGCATTTTTTGCGGAATGAAAAAGTTTGTTGGTGATTATCACCCCATAGTTTTATTTTTTACCCAAAAAGCTGTACGCAGTTTGTTTTCTATTGTTCTAGGCTTAATTTTTACTTTTGTTTCAATCTTGCACAAGAATTATTTTAGATTTTACAGCAAAAATACTTCTTGGGTGTTTTTGAGCATTTTTTCTGGAATGTAAAAGTTTGTTGGTGATTATCACCCCATCGTTTTATTTTTTACCCAAAAAACTGTACGCAGTTTGTTTTCTATTGGTCTAAGCTTTATTTTGGCTTTTGTTTCAATCTTGCGCAGGAATTATTTTAGTTCTTACAGCAAAAATAGTTTTTGGGTCTTTGTGAGCCTTTTTGTTCAAATGAAATTTAAAAGACTTTTACATTCCCCAAAAAAGTATTTTTGTTGTTAAATTTAAACTAATTCATGGGTACGAAATAAAGAAATGTTTTAATATATCTAAGAGCCTTTTAAATTATTTATTTAATAATATTCATTGCTTACTGTATCTTTCCTCAATTAAAATAATTCACCACTTATCAAATAATACAATAGCAACAACAGAAAGAACAACGAACACCTGTTACGGTTTGTTGTGGTGAGTTTGATTTGTTCACGCCGATGTGGAATGGAAAAGTTTGTTGGTGATTATCACCCCATAGTTATATTTTTTACCCAAAAAACTGTACGCAGTTTGTTTTCTATTGGTCTAAGCTTGATTTTGGCTTTTGATTTAATCTTGCACAAGAATTATTTTAGATTTTACAGCAAAAATACTTTTTGGGTGTTTTGAGCATTTTTTGCGGAATGGAAAAGTTTGTTGGTGATTATCACCCCATAGTTATATTTTTTACCCAAAAAACTGTACGCAGTTTATTTTCTATTGGTCCTATTGGTCTAAGCTTGATTTTGGCTTTTGATTTAATCTTGCACAAGAATTATTTTAGATTTTACAACAAAAATACTTTTTGGGTGTTTTTGAGCATTTTTTGTGGAATGGAAAAGTTTGTTGGTGATTATCACCCCATAGTTTAATTTTTTACCCAAAAAACTGTACGCAGTTTGTTTTTATTGGTCTAAGCTTGATTTTGGCTTTTGATTTAATCTTGCACAAGAATTATTTTAGATTTTACAGCAAAAATACTTTTTCGGTGTTTTTGAGCATTTTTTGCAGAATGGAAAAGTTTGTTGGTGATTATCACCCCATAGTTTTATTTTTTACCCAAAAAACTGTACGCAGTTTTTTTTCTATTAGTCTAAGCTTGATTTTGGCTTTTGATTTAATCTTGCACAAGAATTATTTTAGATTTTACAGCAAAAATACTTTTTGGGTGTTTTTGAGCATTTTTTGTGGAATGGAAAAGTTTGTTGGTGATTATCACCCCATAGTTTTATTTTTTACCCAAAAAACTGTACGCAGTTTGTTTTTTATTGGTCTAAGCTTGACTTTGGCTTTTGATTTAATCTTGCTTAAGAACTATTTTAGATTTTACAGCAAAAATACTTTTTCGGTGTTTTTGAGCATTTTTTGCGGAATGGAAAAGTTTGTTGGTGATTATCACCCCATAGTTTTATTTTTTACCCAAAAAACTATACGCAGTTTGTTTTCTATTGGTCTATGCTTGATTTTGGTATTTGATTTAATCTTGCACAAGAATTATTTTAGATTTTACAGCTAAAATCCTTTTTGGGTGTTTTTGAGCATTTTTTGTGGAATGGAAAAGTTTGGTGGTGATTATCACCCCATAGTTTTATTTTTTACCCCAAAAACTGTACGCAGTTTGTTTTCTATTGGTCTAAGCTTGATTTTGGTTTTTGATTTAATCTTGCACAAGAAGTATTTTAGATTTTACAGCAAAAATACTTTTTGGGTGTTTTTGAGCATTTTTTGCGGAATGGAAAAGTTTGTTGGTGATTATCACCCCAGAGTTTTATTTTTTACCCAAGAAAATGTACGCAGTTTGTTTTCTATTGCCCTAAGCTTGATTTTGGCTTTTGATTTAATCTTGCACAAGAATTATTTTAGATTTTACAGCAAAAATACTTTTTTGGTGTTTTTGAGCATTTTTTACGGAATGGAAAAGTTTGTTGGTGATTATCACCCCATAGTTTTATTTTTTTACCTAAGAAACTGTACGCAGTTTGTTTTCTATTGCCCTAAGCTTGATTTTGGCTTTTGATTTAATCTTGCGCAAGAATTATTTTAGATTTTACAGCAAAAATACTTATTGGGTGTTTTTGAGCATTTTTTGCGGAATGGAAAAGTTTGTTGGTGATTATCACCCCAGAGTTTTATTTTTTACCCAAAAAACTGTACGCAGTTTGTTTTCTATTGGTCTAAGCTTGATTTTAGCTTTTGATTTAATCTTGCACAAGAATTATTTTAGATTTTACAGCAAAAATACTTTTTGGGTGTAACGCAGTTCGTTTTGTAAGGAGTTTAGCTGTATAGTGGTATTTCTTTGTTTTGTGCACAGTCATTATTTTATTTACTTTGATTATAACGAAATCAATCAATAACAAGTAAATATTAATATATCGGCGTGTTTTTATAGCCGAGCTTTACTGTACAAATGTACTGTACGTTTCTTAAGTCTTTGCATGATTTTGTTTTGTTTTTAAAACTCACCACAGCAAATAAAAGAAAACAATGGAAAAATGTAAACACAAACAGCTGTTACGGTTTGCTAGAGTTTGATTTGTTCACATACGTCTTTTTTTCGTATACATACAAAAAAAGGTTGCCGGTGATGCCAGGTTGTTTTCTTCACTTACGTTCCAGAATATATACCTCATAAGGTGTGCGCAGTAAGGTGAATTCACCCATTGTTTCCGAACAAAATTTTTGTCCGGACAATTTTATTTTTACTGAGAGTGTTTTGCAACAATTTGTCTGGAAAATCAAAGCTACCATATGTTATATGTAAATAACAAAAAAATATCTCGGACAAAATTTTTTAGCAATTGGATAAAATATAAGTGTTTATGTTATTAACTATTAAACTAAATACTATGATATTAGTTGAATGGCACATTTATAGAAATAAAACAAGAAATTAAAGAATTGCTATAAAAGCATTATTTCATGTGGCAACTCAGTTCCACTTTGTCCGGACAAAAATAAAATTAAACCAATTCAAGCTGAGAATGTTCCGAACAAAATTATTTCCCTTCTTTTCTCTCTCTCTCTCACAAAGAGAGACGTCAAAATACATATAAAAAAATTTTGTCCGGACAAAAATTTTGTTCCGAAACAGTGGGTGAATCCAGCTGTAGTTGTTATGCATTTGACAGATCTTTTTTAACCGACTTCAAAAAAGAAGGAGGTTATCAATTCGTGTGTATGTTCTTTGTTTACTTTTTTATGTTTGTACACGCATAACTCTGTCATTTGTGAACCGATTTTTAAAATTCTTTTTTTTTTGTTGGAAAGCGTTTGCCTGCAGCTTGGTCCCATAATTTTTTTTTCGAAAATCGGAGAGTGAAACTTGCTCCCCCCATGCATAGCTCTGTCATTTGTGAACCGGGTTTCAAAATTCTTGTTTTATTTGAAAGGGTTTGTAAAAAATCGGTCCTGAAAATTTTGGGGGGGAATTCGCTCCCAAATCCATAGCTAGGTCATTTGTGTACCAATTTTCAAAATTCTTTTTTGTTTGAAAGGGATTGCTAGCAGTTTGGCCCAATAATTCTTCTTGAAAATGGGATGGGAAATTTTGCTCCTCCTCCACCCCAATCCATAACTATTTCATTTGTGAACCGATTTTCAAAATTCTTGTTTTGTTTTTTGAAAGGGTTTGACAAAAATTGGTCCCAAAATTTTTTTGTCGTAAAACAGAGGGTGATATTCGCTCCGCCCAATGCATAACTCTGTTATTTTTTATCGATTTTTAAATTTCTTTTTTGTTTGGAATGGTTTGCTTAGAGTTTGGTCGCATGATTTTTCTACGAAAATCGGTGGGGCAAGTTTTCCACGTTTCCACCAAAATATTTATTAGAGCACAATTCCTCCATTTGCATACCGGTTTTCAAAATTGTTTATATGAAAGGCCATCAAGCATATAGCTCTTTGTACTGAAGTCGGTTTTTTTGCCAGAATTATTTCTATGCAGCTTAACATATCAAAATAAAAATGGTCAAGCAACTATCTCTGGTAGGGAAACGAAATCTTGATAAATGTCAAAAAAGCCTTGTGTAAACGGTATACATTTCGACATAGATTTCAATTGAAATCTACCAGATCAAGGCATATTGAACAGGTACAGGCATTACTAAAACAATTGTACCGTGCTTGCTAGTGTTTTCTTATCTGGAACCATTATTGGCACCAGCCTAATGAAACATTACCAAGAAACCCCTTGCTTGCCAAACCATAAATAGCTTTAGTTTTGCCCAGACCGGCTCAGGGATGTCAGAGGGGGTACGACCAGCCATTTATGGGACAGGGCTGTACAATAAAATTTATACTAACTCAAAAAAAAACTCAAATCGACAACAAACGGTCATTAACTCAAAAAAAATCAAAACGACAACAACCGGTCGGACGAAACAAATATCTGTACACCTACATACCATTATAAAAGCATGACAGCGGAGACGGAACTAGTTGCCCTCCCTACCATGGTAACACCAAAGACTATTATGGGTTACCCCACTACTCAGAAATGGGTCACTTCATACTTACTCAATAACACATCACTTTAAACAAATTTAACCGGACATTTTTTTTATCCGTTCAACCAAATGAAAACATTTAAATATTTAAAACGTTATAAAAAATTTTATTAAAGAAAAACACTTCCCTAATTACTAACACTTATTGAAAATTGATTCAAATCAAATTTAGTACAAAGATTAAAAAGAATTTATGTTGGTAAATAATAACCTACAAATAATGAAATCTTACACATACACTTAACTACAAAAATTACAAATGAACACTATTTTCCCAAAAATACTTTGACAAAACCTGCTTTTGAATTAATCAGGATTTACGCAAAAGAAATTAATAAAATAAACTAAATATTCTAAATTGATTATTAGGCTAAGGTTCGTAACGTTATATTCAGAAAAGAATTGGGTATGATTAATATTCCAAGGAACAATGGAAAAATTAACATCAACTTAATTTTTCAACGTACACAGCAGAACAGAGTAGCGCCACTTTCGGAAGCCGCTACACTTCCATCGTCAGTGCTCACGTGTATTTGCTATCACCACTTGTCAGGTGGCTCTGTTGAATGTGATTTTAATTTAATTTTAATTTTAATTTTTCCATTGTTCCTTGGAATATTAATCATACCCAATTCTTTTCTGAATATAACGTTACGAACCTTAGCCTAATAATCAATTTAGATTCACAAAGCAAATACGTTCGAAATAATCATATTAATAAAACAATTAGCTACTGGCTTGAGCTTTTCACATGTTTACATGTTCATATATACTTAAGTATAAAATCAAACCAAAAAAGTTTGTCTTGAGTAGAACAAAAATCAGAAAAATGGGAATGAAGAAAAATAAACCGATGGCAACGCTGGGAAAGTGCACTTTAATATCAGCTTGAGAGTGATTTAATTCTCGTATTCAATTTTCGCGAAAAAGTTGTATATATAAGAATTAAAATCACATTCAACAGAGCCACCTGACAAGTGGTGATAGCAAATACACGTGAGCACTGACGATGGAAGTGTAGCGGCTTCCGAAAGTGGCGCTACTCTGTTCTGCTGTGTACGTTGAAAAATTAAGTTGATGTTAATTTTTCCATTGTTCCTTGGAATATTAATCATACCCAATTCTTTTCTGAATATAACGTTACGAACCTTAGCCTAATAATCAATTTAGATTCACAAAGCAAATACGTTCGAAATAATCAAATTAATAAAACAATTAGCTACTGGCTTGAGCTTTTCACATGTTTACATGTTCATATATACTTAAGTATAAAATCAAACCAAAAAAGTTTGTCTTGAGTAGAACAAAAATCAGAAAAATGGGAATGAAGAAAAATAAACCGATGGCAACGCTGGGAAAGTGCACTTTAATATCAGCTTGAGAGTGATTTAATTCTCGTATTCAATTTTCGCGAAAAAGTTGTATATAAGAATTAAAATCACATTCAACAGAGCCACCTGACAAGTGGTGATAGCAAATACACGTGAGCACTGACGATGGAAGTGTAGCGGCTTCCGAAAGTGGCGCTACTCTGTTCTGCTGTGTACGTTGAAAAATTAAGTTGATGTTAATTTTTCCATTGTTCCTTGGAATATTAATCATACCCAATTCTTTTCTGAATATAACGTTACGAACCTTAGCCTAATAATCAATTTAGATTCACAAAGCAAATACGTTCGAAATAATCATATTAATAAAACAATTAGCTACTGGCTTGAGCTTTTCACATGTTTACATGTTCATATATACTTAAGTATAAAATCAAACCAAAAAAGTTTGTCTTGAGTAGAACAAAAATCAGAAAAATGGGAATGAAGAAAAATAAACCGATGGCAACGCTGGGAAAGTGCACTTTAATATCAGCTTGAGAGTGATTTAATTCTCGTATTCAATTTTCGCGAAAAAGTTGTATATATAAGAATTAAAATCACATTCAACAGAGCCACCTGACAAGTGGTGATAGCAAATACACGTGAGCACTGACGATGGAAGTGTAGCGGCTTCCGAAAGTGGCGCTACTCTGTTCTGCTGTGTACGTTGAAAAATTAAGTTGATGTTAATTTTTCCATTGTTCCTTGGAATATTAATCATACCCAATTCTTTTCTGAATATAACGTTACGAACCTTAGCCTAATAATCAATTTAGATTCACAAAGCAAGTACGTTCGAAATAATCATATTAATAAAACAATTAGCTACTGGCTTGAGCTTTTCACATGTTTACATGTTCATATATACTTAAGTATAAAATCAAACCAAAAAAGTTTGTCTTGAGTAGAACAAAAATCAGAAATATGGGAATGAAGAAAAATAAACCGATGGCAACGCTGGGAAAGTGCACTTTAATATCAGCTTGAGAGTGATTTAATTCTCGTATTCAATTTTCGCGAAAAAGTTGTATATATAAGAATTAAAATCACATTCAACAGAGCCACCTGACAAGTGGTGATAGCAAATACACGTGAGCACTGACGATGGAAGTGTAGCGGCTTCCGAAAGTGGCGCTACTCTGTTCTGCTGTGTACGTTGAAAAATTAAGTTGATGTTAATTTTTCCATTGTTCCTTGGAATATTAATCATACCCAATTCTTTTCTGAATATAACGTTACGAACCTTAGCCTAATAATCAATTTAGATTCACAAAGCAAATACGTTCGAAATAATCATATTAATAAAACAATTAGCTACTGGCTTGAGCTTTTCACATGTTTACATGTTCATATATACTTAAGTATAAAATCAAACCAAAAAAGTTTGTCTTGAGTAGAACAAAAATCAGAAAAATGGGAATGAAGAAAAATAAACCGATGGCAACGCTGGGAAAGTGCACTTTAATATCAGCTTGAGAGTGATTTAATTCTCGTATTCAATTTTCGCGAAAAAGTTGTATATATAAGAATTAAAATCACATTCAACAGAGCCACCTGACAAGTGGTGATAGCAAATACACGTGAGCACTGACGATGGAAGTGTAGCGGCTTCCGAAAGTGGCGCTTCTCTGTTCTGCTGTGTACGTTGAAAAATTAAGTTGATGTTAATTTTTCCATTGTTCCTTGGAATATTAATCATACCCAATTCTTTTCTGAATATAACGTTACGAACCTTAGCCTAATAATCAATTTAGATTCACAAAGCAAATACGTTCGAAATAATCATATTAATAAACTAAATATTTTTCCTCACTTGAGAGAGCTCTCTAAAGTCGATATTGTTGGCGACTATTAAAAATTCTTTGCACCCCTAAGTTAAATTGAAAACGATTAAACGCGACCAGTATTTTCAGGCTAACAAAAGTTTAACTAACCTTACCTAACCTAACTCAAACACTATAACACTTAACAAACTATTACAATAAATGTTTTTCACAAGATTACTTTAATCAATTTTATTTCCGCTTCTTGAATTTTAACTTTAGCAAACTGCCTCTAAACCAAATTATAGAATATTTGTAGATAACATTTAATTTTCTCTTTCTTAAAAAAAACACTTTAATTCAGCCACTTTGCAATTATAATTTTAGATGCTTTCAAATTTTGGTCTCAAAGTAATATTTTTCTTTGATACAAACTATCAAAGAAACTGCAACAAAAAAACATATGGAACGGACTCACCAACGAATAAACTGGCACCGTAGTTAACCAGGTTGATACTTCGTGCAATTCGGTAATCGTTCTCGGTGATCCAGACCCACTATAACCATATCAGGCTTTATTGGGGAATCTTTCCACTGGTCACAATCTAGGCTTTTCCTTTCACAGGCTTCACCACTAACCACCAGTAACTTTCGGTTGGTTGCAAATTTTTATAAATTTTTGGCAAATTGGAGCTTTATACTCCCACAAAGAAAACCTTCCTTTTTATATATTTTTATTTTTAATTAAAACTTTTTTCTATATTTTCTTTTATACCGCAGTAGTATTGGAGGCAGTTCTTTTCTTCTTGAAACTTCAAAACGTAATCCCCTTTAATTTCTTCAAAATGTTCTCCTAGTGCGATACAATTTTTTTTATTTTTTGGAACTCCGAAAATTCTATCTCTATCTTTATCTTACTACTCTTAGTACAGGCTCATGACCCCAATATCTCTTTAACACCCTAGGTAAGTGCAACGGCTAGCAACAATGTCGCTCGAATTTAAGCGGTTTATATTTACCTACAAGTCACTGACCGGATTTTATTTATTTTACGTAAATAAATAATTTACAAAATTAAAATATACAGAAATATCTGGAATATTAGTGTCACTGACCCTTACCATGATGGCCTTGACCATAATGATATTTTGGCCATCTTTATTGCCTGTAAAATAGAGGTTTATAATGAAGAGGTATCAGGTCGTCAGAAAAGTAGCAAGCATCATTCATATAAAAAATTTACGATAATTTGTTTTGTTTCTTTGTATATTCATTATTTATTTTTCTTCCCGCTTTCCTTTTTTGTATTTGTACCTATGTGTATTTAATTTAAAGGTTGTGTTACTCGCACAGCTGATATAATTGTATGGTTTTAAATATAAAACAAACAACAGAGTAAAAATTCCTCGCCAATATGCCTTTATTAGTTTTTGCTGCTATATTAAGTTTTACAAATACATGTTTCTTTGTTTAGTGCTGACATACGTGCTTAAAACTGACAATTTCTTAAAAAAAACAAATATGAAAAAAATCTTCCTCTATTGAGCCACCACTGCGAAGCCATCAGCTGTGCATTCGATACAACCTCATTAATCAGCTTTATAAATACTGACAGCTGACTGATTTTACCTGTGAGGTTGCCAGTTCATATTTTACTTTCAACAAATCTGCCGCTACAAATCTTTCGATTTTCTACGCTTGTCGGCCGAAAAGTGAAATAGCGGTATATACTTTCTATTTACGCCCAACGTAGGCAAACGCCCACACCCTGAGATCAGTCTTGCATGTTTTCAATTTGGTTGTATATATGTTCAGACATAAAAATATTTTCTATCACGTGTAGATGTTGGGTCAAAACTCATGCTCTACCAACACGGGCAAACGCATGAAAATCGCTAAAATAAAATATTATGTTTGGCATCTCTTACTTACTATTACTTTATTTTACCTATGTTGCATCTCCTCTTCATTTGTCACAATCTATACACGCGGTAATATTTTTTGTAAATACCTGCCAACTACGGGCAGTTGCTAGCATTAGTGTCGCTTAATGGATTTGTAAGTAATTTCAATTTCTGTGGAATTACCAAACAATAATATACGTGTTTAGATTTATAACTAGCTGTGGTAGACATTTGGGCCCGCCTGTTTAACGCCGGCGATTGGCCGTCATTCATCCCAATGTAGTTGAGATCGCATGAAGTAAATAATCCCACACAAAGTCTAATTATACAACGCTATCACCCCTGAGAAACAGTAAGTACATTTTTAGTTATACTTATCTTAAATGCATATCACATGTTATTGTCTATTAAAAATATATATAAATAAATGTGTACCTAAATACATTTATCGTTGGATTATAAATAAATTTTCTTTTCCGTTGATAACCAACTTTCATATATGGCTTGCGCCCCATTGACTTTAACGCAGTCTTCAGCCTGTTCTATGTTTATAAATGAAAGTTCTTTAATTTCCGTATTTTCAACCAATCAAATGCAGAACTTGTGCTTCATCTCTAGCGTGCCAAGGACTTAAGAAATCAACCACTTACTAGTATTTATTATAGCCAATCCCGGCAGGATAGTTGATCCTTTTTCTAATTTAATTCGAACGCACTCGTGTGCAACGCAACTCACACCTTTCACTACTCCTTTTCCTATCAATCATTGCATCACAGCCTACAGACTCTTTACAGCATAATATATTTTCCAATATTTGCCGATGAGTCTGTATTCCATGATTATTATGACCCTCAAATCTTTAAAGCTAGTAAAGAGATGTGGCTGCTATTTATTTAACATTCTTTACCAAATTCAATGGTTTATAAATACATATAATTTGCAACAGTCAAACAAATAAATAAAATTTCTTTCTCCCGTTCATTCTTCGGGAAACATGTGATATGCCAGAAAAACCTATTTACCTACACTATAATACTAAAGTACCGTGAATAAAAATATATATATGGATCTATTTTCATCTAATAGGATTGTTCGTGAATTCCGACCCTTTTAAAAAAATATTTTCGTTGTTTACAGGGTTTATTAAATCGATTTCAAACATTTTTACACACTTTACTTAGTATATGCCCGAAGGCCTCAATTATTTATGTATTTATATTTCTATTTTGGTTTAATAATTATCTTATTTTCCTTTACTACAGCTAGTACAATTACACTAGTGACTCCTGAGGTTTATCGCTGCCTGAACATTGCGATTGGAGCATACAAACTTTCTGGAAAGGTTACTCATAACAAAACCATCACGCCACTCAATTCTCAGCCTTGATTTACGGGAAGTAAAATTATTTATTTTCTCCTAGAATATGGTACTTTGTTTAAAAATTACTCCTCTATTTTCAGGTACAAACGGCTTACAGACTATGGAGGATATATCACAGATGTATTCAAAGTTATGGGAATCTATCTTCAAGGAATCGTCAATAAAGAAAACTGGACTGCACTAACAGGTAAAATGTATAATCAAATAATCCGTCAATAATTAAAGTTAAAACGGGACATCACTAACACGTAAATTTTTTTAAAATAAATAATTACTAAAATATATTGCAGTCCCCTTAAAACTAACATATCACAGATCATTGCTTAATATCCTTGGCGTGAAAGATGCCTAGGTTTTTCCCCTGTAGTGTTTCCATTTCATACATACTATTTCCGATAACTTTAAGTATTCTGCATTTTCTGAATTTTGGTGCAAATTTTGCATTGAAGTTTTTCTTGAAATCGCTTTGCACAAAATTTCTCAGATATTCCTCCTGACCCACAGCAAATCGAATGTCTCTGCTTCTTTTGTCGTATTGTTTTTTGTTTCTTTCATATGCTCTATGTATGTTTCCTTTTATAGTTTCCCTAGCAATTTGTAAATGGTCTTTTCTTTCTAAAATTTCAAATTCACTTTCTCCTAAAGATTTTAATTTTCTAGCCAAGGCATAATCAGGGCCATATAAAAACATTTGCTGTCCAAATAGTGCCCTATAAGGACTTGTACCAATGGACTCGTGTACAGCAGATCGTATGGCATATTCTATTTCGGATATGTGGATATCCCAGTCCCTGTGGTCGTCCTTTAAATATGCCCTAATGCCGGCTAAAAGAGACTGATTCACTCTTTCTGAAGAGTTTGATTGGGGAGCATATGAAGCTGTCCCAATGTGTTTGATTTTATAAGTTTCTGCTAAATTTTTAAAATCCTGTGACACAAACTGCTTACCATTATCAGAATGGATTATCTCGGGCGTACCAAATGTGTGAAAAATTTTATTAATTAAATAATCTATAACAAGTTTCGAGGTTGCTTTTCTCATAGGTTCCAAAAAAACAAATTTGGAGAAGTGGTCGATTACAACAAAAACGTAGGCATTGCCTCGTTTTGAACGGGGGTATTTCCCCATGAAATCAATGTAAATTTTTTGAAATGGGCGGTACGTTTGTACTTCCTCACCCATTTTTGGCCTCATCTCGTAGTTAGGTGGTTTTATTTGTTGACATGTTGTACAATTTTTTACGTAATTTTTTACTTGTAAAGCCATTTTTGGCCAATAATAAAACTGCCGTAACCGATGCAAAGTTTTTGCTACGCCTCCATGTGAAGCTGTTTCGTCATCATGGGCTCTGGATATTAGGGTAGTAACCAAATTTTCTGGAACCCAAAGCTTCCATTCCGTACCACTATCATCTTTTGAAAAGTTTGTTTTTTTAAAAATCATTCCCTCGTCAATTTTCAGATCAGGCAATCTGTCGTTGTTCTCAGATACTGTTTTTAGTAATTCCTGATATTCTGGCGACTCGAATTCGGTTGTTTCAAAGCCTAATAAATCTATTTCCTCTACCTCACAATCGTCTACCGACCTGGAAAGCATATCGGCCACCACATTTTCCGATCCCTTTCGATGCTCGATTTTAAAATTAAATGCTTGGAGCTGCAGCGACCAACGAGCTAAACGATTACTCAAATCCTTAAGGGACATTAACCATTTTAGGCTCGAGTGGTCAGTGATAATGGTAAACTCCATTAACTCCACATAGGGCCTAAAACGTTTAACAGCCAGCACCGCAGCCAGACACTCTTTTTCAGTGACGGTGTAATTTATTTGTGCCCCATTCAATTTTTGCGAAAAGAGTGCGATGGGGCGGTCGTTGTTCTCGTCATCCTTCTGGAACAGCACGGCACCGATTCCAACGTGTGACGCATCGCATTGAATGTAGAACGGTCTTTTAAAATCTGGATGGACTAAGACGGGCGCTGTGGTTAAGGAACTTTTTAGGTCCAGAAAGGCTTTGGTGGCTAAATCTGATATAGTGAACCTTTTTCCCTTTTTCAAAGCATCACTCAGGGGCGCGGCTATAACTGCAAAATCTTTGATAAAGCGCCTATACCAGCCCGCTGTGCCTAAAAAGCTCCTAACCTGCCTCGGCGTTTTCGGTAACGGAATTTGTTCAATGGTCTTTATCTTTTCCGGGTCAGTTCTTAGTTTTCCATCGCCTATTACAAAACCCAAATATTTTAATTCCTTGAAACAAAAGACGCTTTTCTTCATGCCAATGGTAGGGTTATCCTCCGCAAGACATTTTGCTCATTCCCTCAAAAGTCTCAAATGAGTCTCAAAATCTTTCGAGATGACCAGCAAATCATCTAGATATATAAATATGTTGTTTTTGAGGTATAACCTTATCCATAAGGCGACAAAGGCGTTGGGCCGCATTTCACAGGCCGAATGGCATTACCCTATATTGGTAATGTGGCCGGCCAGGAATGGTAAAGGCAGTGTACTCGCGACATTTTGGCTCTAGTTCAATTTGCCAGAATGCAAATTTAAGGTCAACACTGCTAATGAAAACCGTATCGTCTATTCTGCTCAGTATGCCTTCAATATTCTGGATGGGATATGCATCCTTTATTGTAAGCTCGTTTAATTTTCTAGCATCTAAGCACAGACGATTTTTCCCCGGTTTTCTTACCAGTGTTACCCGATTGTTGAACGGACTTTCGCTCTCTTTAATAACGCCTAATTCTAACATTTGATCCACCTCTTTGTATAATAGTTCCTGCACATTTGGTGACACCGGATAATGTCGTTCTTTAAACGGGACGTAATTAGGTACTAATTGTATACTATGTTTTTCTATTTCTGTTTTCCCTAATCCATCTTTCTCAAAAGTTTTAAATAATCCTTTTACTTCTTCTAGACGTTCTTCCTGCTCCTCAGTTAATTTATGGTGCTCAGGATTCTGTTTAGGTATTGGCTCTAAGTCTATTTCTTCCATATCAATGACATCGGGAGCTAAATGGAATTGCCGCCAAAAATCAATTCCCAAGTATAAATTTTGTTCCAGGGATGGACAAAGATAAAAGTTTATATTCTTGATCTCATCCTTATACCTTACGGGAAGAGTGATTTGGCCACAAATTTTGTGGGCCTGGCCCGAAGCTGTTCTAACATTAGAAAAGTACCTATGGGGTATGACGCCTAATTCCTCCAAAAACTCCCTACATCCTTTGCCTAGTACACTTACCGAAGCACCGGAATCTAATAAGCCTTTGATTACTCTATTTTTCAAGTAAACGTCTACAAAAACTCTTGGATCACCACTCGCAATTGCTTCCACAGAGGCCATGACTTTTTGCCTCATAATTTTTCTATTTTGGTAGCGTTTTCTGGCTGACATGACTTTCATCCTAAGTGCTGTATTTGGTTTATTATCTTGGTCAAAAATACGATTCCTAACCTTGATATAATTTAGTAATCTCTCCTCGTATGATTGCTTACATTTGGAATTAGTACTAGGAGAATTTTGTGAAGCACAGTCATCTACGATATTAGAAACTGGGTTTTCTATTATGGCACTTGGAATACCTATTTTTGGGGAGATGCGGAATTTCCGTTGGAGCGTGACACTCCCGCCTTCATCATGCTCCTTCTTCGGTTTCCCGGCTTACTACAGTTTGGGCATTTGGGCGTGATAGTATTTTCCAACCCGCACTTAAAACAAAAAACGTTTTGAACATCAGAATCACAATCCATGTAAGTATGTCCGGCACATTTACAGTTCCAACAAATAATTTCTCTTCTTTTTCCTTCAGAAACTTCTTCTACTGCTAACGAGTTTTGATCAGCATAAAATTTGGCTTGTTCATGCTCTTCATAAATTTCGTTGACTCTGGGGCGTGGCGAGTAGCGCGTAGGGTTCGTATTTTGCATGTTAAATTTGATCTCTCGTCGGGGAAATCTCATTTCAATTTCTTTACACTCCTCTCTCAATTGTTCAATATTATATATCGCCATGGGATAGACTAATCTGGCTAAGTGGTCTTTTACATTACGTTTTAGCACCTTTATCATCTCATATTCAGGAATCGGAGACCGAAGTTGAGCCCTACGTGACGACATTGCATGAAAGTAATCATCCAATGATTCGTTCGGCTGTTGACGCCTCTCGACTAATTCCTGCATGATCTCAAAATCACTGCGGTTTGACTGAAATTGATTTAGGAGGCTATAACGTAATGTAGGCCAATCTATTATACCATTTTGCGTTTTTAAATGCAGCCAGAACCACTCTTTTGCCTGTCCTTTCAGAAGTCTATGAAAATCTCTTAGAACTTCATCCCATGGTATTGCATAACTAGCCTGCAGTAACTCTATTCGGAATACAAAATCATTAATAGACATTCCTCGGCCACCGCCCTCAAATACTATGTCCCACTTATCTATACGAATCTGTCCTTCTACAGAACGCACATTCAAGTTTCTTTCGTAAGAATTATGATTCGGAGCACTGGACAAAATATTCGAGAATCTAGAACCTGCCCAGTGTACCCTGTTACCCTCATCGTGAGTAAATTGCCTCCCCATACGAGCACGATTTGTTTCATTATACTCACAACCTAATTCTTCTGCTCTATCAAGCTCTTTATTATTTCTTGTTCTTCTAGGAACTTCTCGTGCCAACGGTGGCTCTGTTGTTTCATTAGATCTTGAATTGCTGTTATTTGACTTATTATCTTTTGAACTCATGACTGGCTTTAGTGCCTTATTTACCTCACTTATTATACCTTTTAATCCCTCACTCAGTGATGCTTGTATCATTTCTATCATTTCAGATCTCATAGACCGCTTATACTCGGACTCATCGACTACTGCCATAGATGCAGCACCTTGGTCAACCAAATCAAGCAAATGGTGCTCCCTACCATCGGCTGTTTCATTTTCAGTTGGGTTGTTTAAATTTTCATTACTCCTATCCTTACGTTTACTTATATCTTTTTGCCTATTTTTACTTATAGTGTCAGACAAATCTTGAAAATTAGGATCTTGAAAAATTGAAGATCGCCGAGGAGAATGCTCTACAGGTCTTGTGAGACCTTGACGATTTAGATCAAACTCCAAAGAACGCCTACTTTTGCTCTTAGGATCATCCATACTTATTTAAATATATTTAAAAATTTTTTATAACAAAACTAAAAAAAATATGTTTATTTTTATCTCTTTGAAAATTTATATATCATTAACATTTCGATGTGTTATCAAGCATACGAAGTGACCTCAAAAAAAATTACTAGTTTCCTATTTTGTATTTATCATAACATTAATAATTGTAAACAGTATACAGACATTTGATAACCGAAAATTATCTCAGCCAAAATGAGGCAAAATATGGTCTAATCTTATGGCCATATGCCCTCATTTGGCTTGCACTGATTTTTGTTATTAAATATTTAACAACAAAATGGGCAAATATGCTCTAAATATATTGTCATATGACTCGCATTTTGTTGCTAATAAATATATTTTTATTTGTGCAATTATGATTTTATTATTATTACTAGCACTGCTATTCTTTCGGGCAGCGGATGCTGATTTATAAATGCATTCGGTCTCCGAAAGAATAAAACTCAGAATGAGCAAATATGATCACTTTGTATTGTCATATGACTCCATTCTGTTCAATAATAACATGGATTTGTAAAACAAATACAACTCGGGCTAATTAGAATCATTGATTTTCAATAAAATTTTAATAAATTCTTGACAAAAATCAAAAGCTGTTACTATGTCTGTTAGTAATACCCCCAGTCAGAGTAGCAAGCCGTAACGGCGCGACTGGCGACTAGCCGATCAGCCGACTTTTTTTGACAAGCCGCGCCGCCGCCGAAACACTCGGCTCAGCCGATTTTTTTACTTTTTATTAAATGTGCTTAATAAAAACAATCACACATGTTCTGTAACTGTTATACATATATATATTTATTAATATTCTGAAAAATACTAGAATTCGCTTTTATTATGCTGCCACTTTTACTAACCAAATAACTTTTACTGCCACTTTGTAAATTAAATAGTCGAAACCATATGAAACAAAGTAGTTTCACTTAGCCAACCACAACACAGCCATTTCTAAATGTCAAATGTACTCCTAATATAAATTTATTTTTATGTTGCTTTTATATAGAAGTTGCCAGTTATGGAAGCGTAAAATAATTAAAAGCTACCCTTGTGGGTTCATTTGGCTTAAGCTTACCATAGTACAGCACATTTAGTCAGTAATAGTAATTAAGTTATTATCGTGTTAAGTCTAGTGGCTTTGAAACCTCTTCTGCGGGCTAAACAACCTCTTTATTCAGTAATTTGGTAAAATTTAAGCTAAAATGCTAAACAAATACAAAATTTAACATTTTTACCGATGACATAAAATAATAATGGTGTTTTCTTTTCCGAGTAATTTACTGTATTTATTCAGCCTTTGACATTTCTTTGTTCTTTTCTGAAAAATAAGTATTATTTCTTTTGCCGCAATAAAAATTGCTAAGGGGAGACCTAGGGTAAAGGTTTGGCCTTAAAGTCGCTAGGTTTGACGGGATATAGCTAAATTTCCATTACTGATTACTATTTATTTGTCTTTCTCGTGTACTGATTACTGAAAAAGTTCGGTTACACATTTATAGCTGCCAGATTTGAAGATTTTAACGACGTTGGCTCTAAAACTAGCATTTTGACGATTTGACGATTTTTGCCTTAAATTTGACGATTTTTAGAAATTAAAAGCTTATATCTTTTAAAACTTTTAAGCGGAATTACATTTGCATCTGACTAAGATGTTAGGTATGCTTAAATAATTTAAACTAAAAATAGTATATTTTGTAGTTATTTATTTATTAATTAATTAATTTATATATGTATTAATCTATAGCGCAGTTCAGTATTTGGTGCTAATGGTCTTGCAAAAGTGCAAATGCAAAATATCGTGGATAAAAATGAAATCTTTTGCATTTGCACTTCCGCAAGACCATTTGCATCAAACACTGAACTCTGCTTATACATATATCGACGTTCATACGTTGAAAACTGATTTTTACAAAGTTTTTTTTGAAGTACTTACATTCATTGAAAATACTCTGAAAGCAACGAAATAAAATTTCGTTATTTAGTAGCTACTCTTAACTAATTTCGATTTTTTATTTTGAGGATAGGAATATTTTTTAGCGATCTATATAACACTTTGTGGGTTTTGTGACAAAATAACTAGAAATCGGTAAAAATTAAAAATTTTTGGAAAATACTATAAAAAATGAAATAATCTAGTCCTTTATTTGCTACCTTGGCCAAAATTATTTTGAAAAATCATAGATTTGCCACATTCTTCATCAAATGGAGAAAGACATTGGACATAGTGGTTGAAAGTCTACTGATGAGTTGGAATTAGCACTGACGAAGTGCAACCATATATACTAGCTTAGCCTAGTACACCTAACCGTTTTTCAAGTAATATATTTCTGAGGATATCTGAATAATTCTAATAAATATATTGTTCAAAAAATTATATTTTTTATGACGATTTTTTGCCGATTTCAATAAATAATTTTGAGTAATTTTAAAATTTTTTCTTCGAAATTGCACGATTTTACACCTAATTTATCTGGCAACTATGCACATATTACAGATTTTTAAAGTGTTTCAACGGTTTGTGGTAAAAAGTTCTGTTCAGTTGCTGGTTTAATATATTAATATCAAGCGTATCAAGTGTTAAGTTTTGAAATTATTTAACAATGAACCGTAAAATTGAAACTTATTTTAAAGTTGTCAGTCGATATATGGGTACCCAAAAACAACACGGGAGTTTGGAATATGTTCTTCATAAGCTCGGCATTTCTGCAATTGTTCTATGAGCACATTTTCATACATATAATTCCAACCATTGAATATATATATGTACACTCTTGCGATTTTCGAAATTGAATCCCGATTTTGGTACGTCTCTTGTTAGTTTCAAATGGGATCTTTATTTTTAACACAGCGACGGAAGTCGAAAAAGATATTTTTGTTTTAAATTGATTTAAAAAAAATTGTAATTTGGCATTTCACATATGGCAATCTACTTCGTTTTACACACACACAAAATTTGGCGTCAAGCCGGCTTGCATCACTACCCCCAGTAATTGTGTAATTGGCCTGCCTACGTATCAGCAACCAAGCCACAGGGCTGGGTGTATAACTAAAAGACATTATTGTTTATTTAAAATTTAAATTAATTTTGCTTTTCGTTTCGGTACTATATTTTACCGAAACCTATTAGTCCTAACCTTTTGTATTTTAATTTGTTTTACTTTCGGCGTCACATTGTACCGTGGCGCAAAACCTACTAACTGATAAATTTTGATTTGTTTTTGCTTTTATATTGTGCACCATTTTGTACCGTGGCGCTAAACTTATTAACAGATCAGTCTTGTTTTGTTTTTGCTTTTACTTTAGGCGCCATATTGTACCGTAGCGCTAAACTTATTAACAGATCAGTCTTGATTTGTTTTTGCTTTTACATTGGGCGCCATATTGTACTGTGCTTGCTAGTGTTTTCTTATCTGGAACCATTATTGGCACCAGCCTAATGAAACATTACCAAGAAACCCCTTGCTTGCCAAACCATAAATAGCTTTAGTTTTGCCCAGACCGGCTCAGGGATGTCAGAGGGGGTACGACCAGCCATTTATGGGACAGGGCTGTACAATAAAATTTATACTAACTCAAAAAAAACTCAAATCGACAACAAACGGTCATTAACTCAAAAAAAATCAAAACGACAACAACCGGTCGGACGAAACAAATATCTGTACACCTACATACCATTATAAAAGCATGACAGCGGAGACGGAAGTTGGTATTTATCTCCGCACTAGTTGCCCTCCCTACCATGGTAACACCAAAGACTATTATGGGTTACCCCACTACTCAGAAATAGGTCACTTCATACTTACTCAATAACACATCACTTTAAACAAATTTAACCGGACATTTTTTTAATCCGTTCAACCAAATGAAAACATTTAAATATTTAAAACGTTATAAAAAATTTTATTAAAGAAAAAGCACTTCCCTAATTACTAACACTTATTGAAAATTGATTCAAATAAAATTCAGTACAAAGATTAAGAAGAATTTATGTTGGTAAATAATAACCTACAAATAATGAAATCCTACACATACACTTAACTACAAAAATTACAAATGAACACTATTTTCCCAAAAATACTTTGACAAAACCTGCTTTTGAATCAATCAGGATTTACGCAAAAGAAATTAATAAAATAAACTAAATATTTTTCCTCACTTGAGAGAGCTCTCTAAAGTCGATATTGTTGGCGACTATTAAAAATTCTTTGCACCCCTAAGTTAAATTGAAAACGATTAAACGCGACCAGTATTTTCAGGCTAACAAAAGTTCAACTAACCTTACCTAACCTAACTCAAACACTATAACACTTAACAAACTATTACAATAAATGTTTTTCACAAGATTACTTTAATCAATTTTATTTCCGCTTCTTGAATTTTAACTTTAGCAAACTGCCTCTAAACCAAATTATAGAATATTTGTAGATAACATTTAATTTTCTCTTTCTTAAAAAAAACACTTTAATTCAGCCACTTTGCAATTATAATTTTAGATGCTTTCAAATTTTGGTCTCAAAGTAATATTTTTCTTTGATACAAACTATCAAAGAAACTGCAACAAAAAAACATATGGAACGGACTCACCAACGAATAAACTGGCACCGTAGTTAACCAGGTTGATACTTCGTGCAATTCGGTAATCGTTCTCGGTGATCCAGACCCACTATAACCATATCAGGCTTTATTGGGGAATCTTTCCACTGGTCACAATCTAGGCTTTTCCTTTCACAGGCTTCACCACTAACCACCAGTAACTTTCGGTTGGTTGCAAATTTTTATAAATTTTTGGCAAATTGGAGCTTTATACTCCCACAAAGAAAACCTTCCTTTTTATATATTTTTATTTTTAATTAAAACTTTTTTCTATATTTTCTTTTATACCGCAGTAGTATTGGAGGCAGTTCTTTTCTTCTTGAAACTTCAAAACGTAATCCCCTTTAATTTCTTCAAAATGTTCTCCTAGTGCGATACAATTTTTTTATTTTTTGGAACTCCGAAAATTCTATCTCTATCTTTATCTTACTACTCTTAGTACAGGCTCATGACCCCAATATCTCTTTTACACCCTAGGTAAGTGCAACGGCTAGCAACAATGTCGCTCGAATTTAAGCGGTTTATATTCACCTACAAGTCACTGACCGGATTTTATTTATTTTACGTAAATAAATAATTTACAAAATTAAAATATACAGAAATATCTGGAATATTAGTGTCACTGACCCTTACCATGATGGCCTTGACCATAATGATATTTTGGCCATCTTTATTGCCTGTAAAATAGAGGTTTGTAATGAAGTGGTATCAGGTCGTCAGCAAAGTAGCAAGCATCATTCATATAAAAAATTTACGATAATTTGTTTTTGTTTCTTTGTATATTCATTATTTATTTTTCTTCCCGCTTTCCTTTTTTGTATTTGTACCTATGTGTATTTAATTTAAAGGTTGTGTTACTCGCACAGCTGATATAATTGTATGGTTTTATATATAAAACAAACAACAGAGTAAAAATTCCTCGCCAATATGCCTTTATTAGTTTTTGCTGCTATATTAAGTTTTACAAATACATGTTTCTTTGTTTAGTGCTGACATACGTGCTTAAAACTGACAATTTCTTAAAAAAAACAAATATAAAAAAAATCTTCCTCTGCGAAGCCATCAGCTGTGCATTCGATACAACCTCATTAATCAGCTTTATAAATACTGACAGCTGACTGATTTTACCTGTGAGGTTGCCAGTTCATATTTTACTTTCAATAACTCTGCCGATACACAATATAAAATTTGTTGTAAAACTACCTTAACAGATGTCAAAAAAGGGTGGAATTACCAGCAATATCTCGTACTAAGCATTTTTTTTAATTTCTATTGCTTCGATTTAACTCGCCATAAAGCAGGCAAACCACGATAAATTTTAATAAATTCAATTTTGTTCATCCTTCTTTTTAAATAGTGCGTGTGGTAGAAATGATGTGGTCGCTGCGAAAACTAAACAAAAATGACATTTGAAGTTATTACACAGCCACACATCAAACAAGCTTCAAATTTCGTCATCGGCGGTAGTGAAAATCAAAAGTGTTTTGTTTTTCATCAAACTATACGTTTGAGGTTTTTGCACTAAACAGTAAAAAAATCTCTGAATGAACAAACAGTTTGTTAAGTTGCCATGCCGCTTAACAAAGTTTACTTTGCCAAGTCTTGAATTTAGTCTGTGTGATGGGAAAAGCGAAGGGGGTGAGTACAGACTTTGTTGTTCTCGTAAAGTTGCTTTGTTCTTCGTTCGTCGTCTATACATAGTCGTATAAACAACAACAAAACCCAAACTTTTGCAAAGTAAACTTTGCGTGTGCAGAAGTGAAACAAAGTTTAAAGAAAAATTGGAAAAACTTTGTCAAAGTAATCTTTGATAGTCTGAAAGGAACTTAGCCGCACTAATCGGCGGCGGCCAAGTGATTGTGAAAATCATCGGCGGCGGCTATAAGCCAACCGTCTTCGTTCTCTGAGCATATGATTTTACGTCCGCTCAACCAAGGCAAATTCAGTTCGCTTTGTTCTCAACAATACAAGGCGAATTGATCTAACTTGTCAACAATCATGGTAGAATAATATACAAGGTAGCTCTAGAACGACAGCAGATTAATTTTTTTTAGCTTTTTTCATGGTACGAACTGCCAAATCTTGTGTATATGGGAAATAACTACGTTGCACACACAATACCACACGTATGTTTGCTGCTTATGTTCTACCAAAGATAACTAACTAGACCCATCACTATATAACAACATTGCGAAGATTATATGAAAGAGAAAGCAAATCTTATTGTCTAACGTGGTTTCTAATTGACTATCTCATTCATACAATCTTAGTAAACACAACAACAACATGTAAAACTGCATAACACATGAGAACAACTTTTTTAAGCTGTCAAAAGTGAGGAGTCTGTGCATCTGTGTCACAAAATACACAGAAGTGACACAAACCCAAATATATTTCTGATCGCTTACACAGTGCCTTTGAATTTCATTTTCTTTTGCAGCGCCTTTCTACCTAAATTAATTTTGTAATGAATAAAACTAATTAAATATGCATATATTTCCACAATTCACATTGAAAATAGTATTTATTAATTAATTACAGTTCATTTTCATTCATCTTTTACATTTTATCTATATAATTATAAATCATGTACATGTGTGTGTAAGAAAACGCTGTATAAAAAAACCTACCACCACAAAGTAATTGCAACAAAAGCACATTAATAACACAAATCTACGACACTTTTATATACACACAATTCTTTTTTCACAATATATTTTTAATAATAAGGCATAATTCTTTAATTTTATTAGAATTTAAACATTTTTAGCGTGTTATTCAGTGATTCAAATTTTTACATTTTTTCTTTTTCGTTTTGTTTATTTTCTTCTGTTCGTTGCCATATTTGTCTCTTTTTAACAGAGCCGTAAAAACAATTGAAAAACCTGATTGTAGCGTTTTTTACCTGTCACTATTGTGATTTCTGTATATTTTGTGTCTGTGTGTTCTACAAGCCCACACAATCCTCTCTATATATGTTTGACATTTCGTACCCCAAATGAACATTTGTTTAGTTATGCGGCTACCTGTTATATTATTCTACCATGGTCAACAATACTGTGTTTATCAATGCCTTCGTGTGTGTGTTTTTTTTCGGTCAGTAAACTTGGAACAAATGGTCGTAAGCGAAAATTCCGAAAATTCCTCTAACGCCTACAGAAAAATGGCAAATTTAATGAATAATTCTAGCAAAAATGAAAACGCTAATAGCACGTCATCAACTGCTGTGGCGGGAAGTAAACCTATTTTCCCGCGGCTGTACAATAAAATCGTGCTGACGTTGGAAAATAGCTTAATACCTGAGGCAAAACTTGATCAAACACCATCACACTTAGATGGTTTGGATGCTGAAACTGAAAAAGATTTACGTATACTGGGATGCGAACTTATACAGACTGCAGGCATTTTGCTAAAACTGCCACAAGTTGCTATGGCTACAGGTCAAGTAATATTTCAGCGTTTCTTTTATTCAAAGAGTTTTGTGCGACACAACATGGAAACGGTGGCCATGAGTTGTGTGTGCTTGGCCTCAAAGATAGAGGAAGCTCCACGTAGAATACGTGACGTAATAAACGTTTTCCATCACATAAAACAAGTAAGAGGACAAAGGTAAATATTATTTTAATTTTTTTCGATTTCTGCATAATTTGATTAGTTGAAACTATTATTCATAGAATCCAATACGTATTGGTCTTGCATAATTTTCACGGTTAATAGCGTTCATGAAATCCGCTTTTACTTGAATTTTGGGAAATTTCCGTTCAGGAACGGAATTGTTTATTTATTTATTCATTACCATAACCAACCGAGCCCTTTGGGCCATATATAGTACAATTATAAATTCATTAATATATGTGGGCAACAAACTAGAAAACTAATAACAATATTTATAAAAAACTAAATAAAATAAAAGATAATAACAAATTAGAGAATATAATCACATGTAGGTGACAAATCGTATTGCGCATTGCGAAATCTGAAAATAGTAATAGTTCTTCTCAACTGTAAAGAAGAGCATAACGTTGTGTGTTACATTTATGAATGGAGGCATATTCTACAAGCTTACTCCTAAATGAATTAGGGGTAAATTTGAATTCACTTAGAGAACGTGGTAAAGAGTTCCAGCTTTTGGATACTCGCACATGAAGATCTGTCATATATAAGACGACTTCTAACAAGGGTGTAGAAGCTGTGGGTTTCTAGCAGTCTGAAAAATATCAAATGTTGACGGATATATTCTGGACAATTTGTGATTATTACTTCATAAAAGAATGTAAGTAATCGGATTTGAAAGAAATTTTTTAAAGCTACACCCAAAAAATCGTTAACATACCTCGAAACATGATCATGTAGTTTCAATTTGTAGACAAAAACGTATTATTCTGTTGAAAAGCAAAATGCACCTGTTGAAATCCTCAACACTGCAACCAGAATAGACTTCTATACAATGTAAAAGGTTCGACATCAACAGAGAATGAGCCAGCCTTTTCCTAATAGAAAGAGGCAGATATAAATTTAGGGAGTATAGTCTTCTTATAGTGTAATTAATTTTAGAGATTAACCCACTAATATGGTTGCTAAATCCAATATGATTGTCCAGAAGAACGCCAAGACATCTCTTACGATCAACAAATTCAATATCCTGACCGTCAATTGATTTCGATAAACTAATCACAGTGCTGAAAGGTTTGAAAAGCATCGCCTTAGTCTTTGCAGAATTAATGCGAAAATTGCTACTTCTCATCCAACGTGATACATTGGATAACAAGGTATTGACATCATATTCAGAAACATCAAAGGGATGAAGGTGACCGTGAATAAAAGTTGCGTCATCTGCAAAAAGAAAGGCTTCGCATTCAAACCCGCTCAGCAAAGTAAAGAATTCATTCATATAAAGCATAAACAGTAAGGGGCCTATAACAGAGCCCTGAGGCATACCAATGGTAACTGGTAGGCACGCAGAATCAAGGTTTCCACAGTAAACATACTGAGAGCGACCAGACAAATAAGAAAAAATTAATCTGCAGGCAGATAGTGAGAAGTCAAAGTAAGTGCAGAGTTTACGAATTAAGGGTTGGTTTTTAATGTGAACATTAGAGATTTAGTCATCTTTAATTTTTGTTTTCTGTTTTTAAGACAATAATTAACTGCTTTTATTGCCCAGCTTAAGCGGCCAACGTTGGTGGTTTAATCTGTAAAAAATAAGTATGTCAACACACACATTCGATTGTACTTTTTTCAATATATGCTTACATATATTAATAATATGATAAAAGTTCTGTTTTTATGTTGTAAACGCGTCTATACTTTTATTTCATAGCACATAACAATTATTTCTTAATTTGATTTCATTAGGGGTCTCCCTCGTGCTATTTATGGTCAAACCAATTGTAAATAAAAACAATTAAATTTTCATTTATTCTCACCCAACGTTTCGTTTGATTTCTTTTTCAAACTTCTTCAGGGGCATATTTTATTGTTAAAAATCTAGCAAAATAAACAATTAAGTATCTCTAAAATATAGTTTACAACGTTAATTTGACTTACGAATTTTATTTTTACATGTTGTCACTGAATTTAATTTGTTTAATACTTAAAACTACAAAAAAACGGGACTTCACGACACATAATTTGTATAAATAAAATAATAAATAAATAAACAATACAACACAAAATCTTTGTCAAACTAAACACTAGTATCACAGAACTCTAATTAAACTATTGCAGCAGAATATTGTAACTTGGTATTGTCTTTGTTTTCTTTTGTATTCAGTCCTTCTTCACTTTTGTTTGCAATTTGGCACTTTTTCGCGTATTTTCACAGTAAAAGTGATGTTTTGCGATTTTTTGCTGCTCGTCAATCTTGTGAGTATGAATAAATTTAAGGGACTGTTTCTTATTCTCACAATCTGTAGAAATTTTTTGTAATTTTGGCTATATAAGTCTTCCAAAAATTTAAAAATATAATTGAGTATATTGTAATTAAATTAAAATTTCCTTGTAATTGTAATTGCAATCATGCCAATAAAAATTAGTTGTAATTCCAATTGGCATGATTGCATTATCAATTACAAGTAATATGTAATAGGCTTCCTACATTACAATTATTTATAGTTGTAATTGGTGATACATCAATTACAATCAGAAGTAATTGTATATGTTAGTAGTCCAATTACAATTACAAGTAATTTCAATTGCACCAAGGTCATTACAAATTACTTGTATGTAATTGAAGTGAAAATGTAATCATTACTCCCCAAGCCTGCAACACACACATTCAATTGTACTTTAGTGTTGCGATTTTCTTAGCTTAGGCGATTTTTTTCAGTTTTGGCGTTTCTTTTTTTTTGTTTTGGCGATTTTTTTTTTGCTTTGACGATTTTTTTTAGCTTTGGAGTTCTTTTTTTTTTGTTTTGGCGATTTTTTTCTGTTTTGGCGATTTTTTTTAGGTTGCGTTTTTTGGCATTTTTTTGCGATTATATTCGTTTTTTGACGATATTTTTAGTTTAAGCGATTGTTTTAAGTTTTTGGCGGTTTTTTCGTTTTGACGACTTTTTCGGTTTTTTTTGCGATTTTTTTAGTTTTGGTGATTTTTTGTTTGTTGTTCTAAAATTTCAGGTCCGTAGCTCTTACGGTTCTCGAGAAAACAGCCAGTGACAGACAGACAGACGGACAGCGTAACGAAAACAATAGGGTACGGTGCTATCGGGCACAGGGTAGGAACGGAGCTCCTATCGCCTTCAGCCTACCATCCGTCGCCTGCACAAGGCCTACTTATGTATGTCGGCTTCGGTCTGTCACCTTCGGTTGGTCACCTGCCGATCGTATACGGCGAGTCACATTCGGTCGGCCACCTTCGGGTCATGTTCTGCTGGTCATATGTTATGTTATTATATTAGACGGTTAAGCCGGCTAAGCCGGCTAAATGATATAAGCTGGCCGGTTAACCGTCTAAGGGCCATTATTACAACTCGGCTTTAGTTATAATTAGCATTTTATCGGACGGATAAACAGTTTTTCATTATTACAACTTTAATTTAACCTAAAAGTGTGGGATAACTTACAGGGAAGTTCATTCTTCTGCTAACTTTTATCGGCACACATTTTCATAGGCTGCCATACTTGCTTGTTTATCAAGTAAACACCAAGACGTATCTAACAGGTGAACTCACTAGAACACATGACCTTACTCGGCAAACTTAGTGGAGTGATGAAATTATCACAATTTCGTCACTATATGGAGCTTCCCTTCTTTAAGGTATTGGACATTTCATTATAGAGCTACCTGCGCTGACAATTCCATCCATCTTTCCACATTTTTTGACAACTGTAGTGCAGTTTCTACAACAAATTTATACTTGTTGTAGACTTGTGTGTACCTGTTATCTGTGCCATTGTAAATACATATGTATGACGTTGCCACTTGTTCTCTGGTATAGCCATACTTTGAAAAAGATAATTTTTATTTTACAGGCAAGTTGTAATAATGAAAAATTGTTGCAGGTCAGTTTACCGGTCACTTCTGCTTATCATGCCAGTAACTATCTTCCACTTTACTGCTGAGTTGTAATAATGGCCCTAATTTTCTTAGCTAACCTTTTAGCCGGCTTGGGCGGCTAAGGCCCAAATTCACAGTCATTAATTAACTAATGACAATAGTTTAGCCAATGATATTTTATACACACTTCTTTGTTTATCATTAGTTAAACCGCCAAATGCCATTGGCTAACAATTAGTTAGAAGCTTTGGAACATGGTATAATAAGTATACAGGTGGTAGCGTAACGTCAGCAAATTGTTTTTTGCTCTGGTAGTTTTGTACATAAGCCACATCCAGCACGTGCATATTTTTGACAAGCATTATCTGATTTTTGTTGTATTTGTTGAACCTGTATACTTATTGCACCATGCTTTGGAAATTATTATATGCATATAGGCATAATTTTAGGAGGAAAAAAATATATTTGCTCCATTAATATAAGTACATAATTTATGTACTTATTTTAATTGAAAAAAAATAGAAAACAAATATATACATATAATTTCCTGACGATGCTAACCGATGGTTAAGCGAAATATCGAAGATTAAAATAAAATAACTAAAAACCTTAATCTTAAATAAATATATATAAATTATATTTATATATGTAAAATTTCGTGAAAATGGAAAGTTTTTGAAATCTGAAGTGTCAAGCAAACGAAATACGTAAAAAAAAATTAGTTTTAACGGGGTTCGATAATTAGTTTTAATGGGGCTCGACAAAACGAACAAAAATGAAGCACCACTGATTGCTCGAATCAATTTTTTCATTCTTCTGCAAGACTGCAAAAAACTTGTTCAGGAAACAGTTGCATTAGCAAAGAATTTTACATTTGAAAAACATTTTTTAAATAAATAAATTGATTTTCGAATTTTGGGTTTAGTGCCACCGTCGAAAAATAAAAGCACCAAAAATTATACTAAAAAAGCACCGAGCACTAACTCCAAAAATTTTCACGTCGAAAAGTTGAAAAAGCACTAAAAACGGTGCGAAAAGCACTGAGTTGACAACGCTGGTCATTTGTCAACCGATTTTCAAAACTTTTTTTTGTTTGAAAGGGTTTGCCTGCAATTTGGTCGCATAATTTTTTTTCGAAATACCATAGGTATAGAAAATCATAGGTACAGAAAATCTTTGTGTGCTTGGTGACTATAATGTTAATGATATTACCAACTTATTCGATAAATGTATTTTGACGCCCTCTAATGTAAATAAATCATACGAAATAAATCTCATAGATTCGTTCTTAAGCATTAATTTAGTACAAATTAATTCGTATAGAAATAAACTAAATCGAATTCTTTTAATTAGTTATTTATATCTGATACTTTAAATTATTCTTTGTCCATTTCCCATGTGTATGACTGATATGCATCATATTCCGTTAACTTTAAGATTGGCTCAGTTTAAATATATTTCTGTTAGGGATAATAATTATGGCTGTTATAATTTTAAAGATTGCGATTATGTTAGCTTAAGTGCTGAAATTGGTGCTGTTAATTGGAAAATACTTTTTAATGATAAGGATACAACTGATTGTTACGATATATTTACTAGTACTCTAAGTGATATTGTTAAACGTTCTGTTCCTCTTTTATCGAACATAATTCATAGGCTTCCATGGTACACTAAAGGTTTAAAAAAATTAAAAAAATCTTAGAAACAAGTATCATATTAAATTTAGAGAAACGTGATTTAAACCATAAAGCGGCTTATGAGCACTATATGCGGGAATTTAATTTTCTCGATAAATTTTTGTATAAACAGTATATATTAAATTTTGAATCTTCTATTAAAAATAACCCCAAAAACTTTTGGAGTTTTATAAGATCTAAAAAACTTGTTCAGATTGTCCTTCTACCATGCATTTCAATGATAGACTTCTAAGTTCGGGAAATGAAATTGTTAACTCGTTTGCTCTATTTTTCAAATCGAATTTTGAAAATAGTAACTGCTCAATAGATCCGCCTGGCTTAGAAATTATCGAGCCTCTTGTTGATTTTGGCGTTATTCAATTAACTGGTGATGATATTTCAAATGGGATAAAAAGTATAAAAAACTCTTATGGTGTCGACATTGATGGGCTGAGTTCCTTTTTTATTAAGAATTTGGCAGAATGTTTAACTTTACTTCTTCAGCTTATTTTTAATATTTCTCTAGCGGATGGTTGTTTTATTGACAGATGGAAAGTTGCTTCTATTACCCCAATTTTTAAAAGTGGGGTGTTTCGGCGTATATCCGATTTGAGGCTCAGATAAAAAAATAAAACAAGAATTTAGATTTATGTATATAAAAAAGGAATGATTTCTTTTATTTATTTTCTTCAATAAATTACCTTGTAAAGGGTGAATTTGGTATGTATTACAAATGGCGAACCGATGAGTAATAATTTTAATTGCACTCGCTAAACTTGACTTAGGCCGAAAAGGTTCATGATCCGTTAACGGTTTACTCGTTGAAAACCTATAAAAGGTTTCCAACAAGGTTGTAAAGAAAATTACTTTGAGGGAAAAATACTCTTACTAAGAAAACACAGTAGAGCCGCTAATAAACGACTTTGTATTTAAACATTGCCGGCCTCCTTGCAACAACAATATAAGTTGCAACTGAAGTAAGCATAGCAAGAACAATATGAGCCAGTAAGGACTCCTGATGGTTATAAAACAAATAAATTGTCATTAGGGACTCCTGTGGAATGTATAATATAAGGTAATTGAGTAAGCCATTAAGGACTCCTGTGGACTGTATAAAATAAATTTTTTTTACATATTTTCATAAATAAATGTGGATCATTAAGGATCCCTGATGATTTTATTGATTCGAAGATGGGTCATGAAGGACCCCTGTTGCGATTTAAAAACCGATATACACACTTTGTATTTTAGAACGGCGAGATACCCGAAATAACCCATCCAAACAAAGTGTATTGAGCAAGTGGAAGCCCCGGGCTGGATTGAACTCTCCCTTGCATGATCAAAGGCATGACCTCAGGTCCTAAAACCAATGCTATATTTCCCGCGTGATTGAACCTTGGATCAGCTAGTTGTAGACCTTGAAAAGATTCCAAAATGGAATCCGAAACAGAGATTGGAGGCGTTTTCATACCTTTCATTTGATGAAGCCGCGCGGAAACAGAAATTTTTTGCGAAGTATCGTGAATAGAACATAAATCAATACGACAATATTGGTCGTTGTTTACCTTATAACAAGGTAATTTTAATTTATGGGCAACATCTTTACATATATAGCTGTTTTGACAGCAAGCGTCCAAAACAGCACGGAGCGGAATCCTTGAGCGACCTTGGATAAGGTATAGCCGAATAGTGGGCGCAAACGAGATGATTTGCCGAACGGCGATCGACGGCGGCTTTGCTTCCGGTTTCGCATGAGCTTTCTGTTCCTTTTTTGTTTTGTTTTTGTGCTCATGCAAAAGAGAGTTATGGGGCTGCTTGCAATGTTTACACGTTGCAGAACTTTTGCACTCTTTCCCCACGTGACTGCTTGACAGACACCGACAACAAAGACGGTGTACAGCCACCATCCGGAGTTTGCGTTCCATACTCATGTCGCCAAATTTATAACAAAATCGCAAAGGATGATTTTTTCCACAAATGGGGCATTTTGACCCTTTTCGATTCAGACTTGACGACGAAGACGGCAAATTCACAGTCGCGTCATGAGCCCGAACAACATCCCCCAGGGATGGTACCTCGACTTGCACTGTGGTTGGGTTATTTTGGGTTTTTAAAGTTTGCACAGATGGTGCCGTTGTCAAAGAGGGGCACAAAACCAAATCCGGTGTGTCGAATGGGATCCTTTCAGATGACTCCAAAGAGACCGTACCAGATGGAACTACAGAATCGTTGATTTCCATCGCATCTTCATAATCTAAGAGACCCTCCTCAAACAATTCGGACATGGGTGTAGTAGTAGACTCCATTGTGCTAGGAAAATATAGGTTAATAAATGTAAATTGATAGAAAAAAAGTGATTTGAAATCCTATGATTCCTGAATAACAACAAGTTTTGCGATAGGTCGATTAAGTATACCATTTTGAGTACGAATGTCAGCAACACGAACGTGCCCATCAGTACCCGTATAAATTTTTGTTACAATTCCTAATCTCCATGAAGTGGCAGGTAATTGTTAATTTTTTATAACAACTAAGTCATTTAGAGCAACATCGCGTTGAGGATGTTGCCATTTGTAGCGTTTCTGTAAAATCACCAGATATTCCTCTTTCCACCTCCTACAAAATTGATGAATTAAAGCCTTAACTTTGCGATAACGATTAACAACACTAATTGGACTATCAAATATTGTCGGTTCTGGCGGTGCCAAAATAGCCGAACCAATCAAGAAATGTCCTGGTGTTAATGCGACAGGTTCGTTAGGATTATCAGGCATAGGGCATAACGGCCGAGAATTTAAACACGCCTCTATTCTTGCTAAAATTGTAGACAATTCTGCCGGTATAAAACGCTACGTTAAACCTTTGTGTCCAAAAGTGGAACACATTCTAGCTTGACATTCTTTTAGAAAAGTTTGAAAGTCCCTTGCGAGTTCATTTGACGCTCCAACGAAATTGGTACCATTGTCCGAAAACATGGTTTGAGGACAACCTCTTCTAGATATAAATCTATTGAATGCTGCCAGAAAAGTATCAGCTGATAAATCTGATACGGCTTCTAAATGTATAGCTTTCGTAGAAAAGCAAACAAAAATGCACACGTAACCTTTTGTAATTTTACAAGATTTACCGTTGTAATTTTTTACGTCGAAAGGTCCTGCGAAATCAACGCCTGTATTTGTAAATGGTCTATCAATTGTAGTACGCTCAAAGGGCAGCGCTGCCATTATTTGGCTACAAGTACGTTGTCGATCAATTATACAACGTTTACATTTGTGAATTACCATACGAATTAAAATTCGTAATCTTGGTACCCAATATTCACACCGATATATTCGCAACATTAATTGATTACCACCGTGAATGGTAAGCAAATGTATAAATTCTGCCATAAGCCTCGCGAAACGACAGTTATATGGTAAAATTATAGGGTATTGTTCGCTATACGATAATGAAGATGATTTTACCAATCGACCATTCAATCTCATTATTTCTTGATCATCCAAAAATGGATTTAAAGGTAACAACGAACTTTTAACAGGCAATTGTTTCTTATCTAAAAGACTTTTGTACTCTTCTGCATAAAAGGCTTTTTGAGCAACGATAGCCAAGCGTACTTTTACCCTTTTGTGTTCGTCACTACAAACGAGACTAGACTCATAACGAAAACGATTTTTAAAGGATGAATGTGTCGAATAAAAGAATCTAAATATATACGCAATCACACGCATTGCCCTGTCCAAAGATGAAAATCTTTCTAAAATATCCTCAAATTTCGAAAAAAAACGAGGCATGTACCTTAAATTTTCTACTTTCTATGTCCGTGTCTAGATTTTCAAAGGCATGGTGGTACCACTGATTTTTATTTTTACACAGCCATGAAGGGCCATGCCACCAGAGTTCACTTTTCGATAAAGTGAGCGGATCTACCCCCCGGCTGCCTAAGTCGGCAGGATTATCCTCAGAACGAACATGAAACCAATTGTGATTTCCCGTATTTTCTTGGATGCGACAAACCCTGTTTGCGACAAAAGTAGTCCATGCACTTGGCGTTTTTCGCAACCAAGCCAACACAATAGTCGAATCTGTCCAACAATATACGCGCCTAATAGGGATTTCAATTTCCCTGAGAATATTATTTAATAACTCTGATGCCAACACTGCTCCGCATAACTCAAGACGTGGTAATGAAATAGACTTAAGAGGAGCTACCTTTGTTTTTGACGACAATAAATGCGTATGAATTCTCCTGTTGGAGTTTCCGTACGAATATATATTACCCCCGCATATGCCTTCTCCGATGCATCTGAGAAAATATGAACTTCATAATTAACCCATCTTGGCACTTGAATGAAGTTTATTTGGTTAAAAGATTCGACAAATTGTACCCACTCCTTTTCTGTTGAAGCAGAAAGAAAATCGTCCCAATCAATATTATTCAGCCAAATGCGTTGCATTATCATTTTCGCTTTAATAATTACCGGGCTCAGTTAACCAACCGGGTCAAAAAATTTAGCTATATTAGACAATACTTCTCTTTTCGTATATCCAGATTTCACCTCGAGAGGAAAAATTTTAAAAAGAATGAATCTAATTGCGCATTCCAAAAAATCCCTAAAGTTTTTGAGCAACTCGATTCTTCAAACGACAAAACCTGTGAATCTACTAAATGACCTATAGGTAGTCCCTGCAAAATCGAACGTTTGTTTGCTGTCCATTTCCGAAGTTCGAATCCAGCGGATAACAAGGCAGCAGTCAATTGATCCCTAGCCAATAAAGCGCTTGAAACATCATGAGCTCCGGATAACACGTCGTCAACATACATTCCTTTCCTCAAGATTTCTGCAGCTATGGGGAATTGCTCTTCACAGTCATCAGCCAATTGCAATAAAGTACGGATTGCTAAATAGGGCGCGCAATTCAAACCGAAGGTTACCGTCTGCAATTCATAATCTGTCATCTGATCATCCGATGATGATCTATAAAGGATTCGCTGAAATGCGGTATGGGATGAATGAACACGAATTTGCCTATACATTTTTGAAATATCACAATTGAAGACAAACTCAAACAATCGCCAACGTAAAATCAAATTGACCAAGTCAGCCTGAAGTGTAGGACCTACAAAAAGACAATCATTTAAGCTGTTGCCATTAGATGTCTTATTCGAAGCATTAAAAACGACTCTAAGCTTCGTAGTTTTTCTCTCAGGTTTAATCACCGAGTGGTGTGGCAGATAGCATGAATTTGTGACGGCTTGATTATTGGATTGTATAGATCGCATGTGACCTAATTTTAAATAATCCTTTATTACTTCGTCATACATATTTTTGATTTCCGGTTTCTTTGATAGGGAAGATTCTATTCTCATAAATTGTTTCATTGCACTGGATCTGGATATGCCCAAATTAATTTCACGAGGAAATTCTGGCTTAAAAGGTAACGATACAATGTATCTACCCGTTGAATCCCGACTAGTGGCTTTCTTATAAACTTCTTCACAAATTTTATCAGAAGGCGACAAAATTTTTCTTTTCGGAGTTTCTTCCAACTCCCAAAATCTCAAAAGATTTTGATTTAAATTATCTTCTTCAGAAAAGGTCACAGATGTTGAAAAACATTAATCGAACTATTCCTTGAAGTGTCGAGTGGACCTGTTAGAATCCATCCAAAAACTGTTTTTTGGGCCATTAACGATCCACCAATATTTCGACGAACTTCACCAAGAATAATTTGAGGATATAAATCTGCACCAAGTAACAGATCTGCAGACCTAGTTTTATGGAAATTGCAATCTGCTAATTTTAAGTTCGGCAATTCACTTCTAATATCCGAAGGACAATTAAATGACGGTAAATTACCTGATATTGAAGGCAAAACAAGTGCACAAGCCTCCAAGTTAATTCGCCGATCCAATGGAGATCCCACTCTAATTTTACAAATTTTCTTCGAAGTTGTGAAGGCTTCTCTGTTAACACCGGAAATCTGTACATTCGTAGAATGTGACGGAAGTCGCAATTGATTTCGCAAATGTTCAGATATAAATGAAGCTTCAGAAGCTGGATCTATTAAGGCCCTTGCTGGATACGTAGTATCATGGCAAATAATGGAGACCATAGCAGTTCCCAACAAAACAGACGAATTCTTAGTGAGGTGAAAAACTTGACGATTAAAGTTAGAGTGAGCATTGGCTGAGTTCGACGGCAGTTGTGGTTCTAATTCCGAAGAATTAATATTAGAATTATTTAAGCTCGAATTATTCGCAGGAGTTTCCCGATGAAGCATTGTATGATGTTTTTGTTTGCATTTAAAACATAAATGTTCACTTGTACAATCCTTGACTTCATGCGATTTCGAAAGACAATTCACGCAACAGTGAAACCTTTTGATAGTCGAAAAACGCTCTGAGACAGACATATTTTTAAAGCGACGACAAAATCGTAATAAATGATTTTGATTTGGGCATAAAACACACGTAGAAGGTGAGCTCTTAGTAGAAACATGAGCTTTTATTTTTCGATCGCCGTTTTTATTTCCAGTATCGCCACTCGTGAGATCACGTATACAATCTAAAGTTTGAACTCGTTCTGTTAAAAATAAGTCCAAATCTTTCCATAATGATAAGGCACTTTTGTCCTTTATAGTTTGCTCCCAGAGCGCTACTGTTTGCGAAGGCAACCGTTGTATGCACATAAAAACGATTAGAGGGTCCCAGTTCGTGGTTTCGATTTTATAAACTGACATAGCAGTCAAAAATCCGTTTATACCACGTTGTAAATTTTTTAGAGCGGAACTCGTTTCCTTTGATACGATTTCTAAATTAAAAAGAATTTTTAATTGATTGTTGACCAACATTCGCGGGTTTTCGTAAGCAGCTTTAATATTTTTCCAGGCAATATCAAACCCAGCGTTAGTCAACGGACACTTTGACACAATTTCTCTAGCCTCTTTCCCAGTTCGTTTAACTAAATAGCATAATTTTTCAATATTACTGAGACGGCTATTATTAATGTACAAAGCCGTGAAAAGATCCCTAAATGTTGGCCATGAAAGATAATCCCCATGGAATATATCAGTATCGCATGGTGGAAGTGGTAAATTGTGAGAAAAATTATCATTTACCTCAGCTTCAGCACCACGAATAGGAATCTTGACTTTTAATTCTTCCCCTTTAATTTTTATATTTTTCATACATCGCACGTATGTCGTAAACGTATTGTCATATTTATTCTCGGCAGCTTCTAAATCTTCGGTTTTAATTTTCGAGGTACTTTCAAATTCGTCGATAGTGAGTTCATAAGCCGTCTTGGCCTTTTCCCACATCGATTTCAGTTCATCACTCAATACCTCGAGAGAAAATAAGTGATGATCATCATTACGAATTTTATTAAATTTCACTTCGAATTTGAATACTGCATCCGAAGCACGTGTAAAATTATGAAAATATTTTGCCATTTATAAAAATTAAAAGAATAAATACACAAAGGGAAGAAATTCGTTTTTTTAAAACCCAAGGTTTTATTATTTAATTTGAACCAATAATATATGTCAGATCGACCGACTGTAGGGTGACTACCAATATGTAAGAAACACAAGTGGAAAAGGAAAACAAGAATAAATAAATCTTGTATGAATTAACACAAACACCGCACCAAAGATATTATCATAAATTATTTGTAATAAATTTAACTGGAACTCAATTAATTTTTATTAACAATATTAAATTTATATAATAATTATTTCAATGTTTTGTTAATAAATTATGTGTATGTGTATGTACTTATGTATATAAATTTCTAAGTACATATGTATTGTATGTTGTGTTAACGAAATTTTGCTTTTGTTACACTCATTTTAATTTTGTTTTCTCTTTTGACCGCAAACAAATCGCACTTTTAATATAAATTAATTTAACGAATTAAATTAATTTTCATACAATATATAACACAATTTTATTAAATTACCTAAATAATTTCGCGAGATAATCTATAAAAATTAAAAAATTTTTCTTTGGCCGTCCGTCCACGAAAACAATCGCAGCCTTAAAAATTGTGGTATTAAACAAAAGGAATATGCCAAAAAATTTAACAAAAGGCATTTAACCGTGTTGCTTTATTAAAGATACTGTTTTATCAGATTTTTTTCCAAACACGGTATTATCTTTATGTGTGTATATATGTATGCGATATATTTATTTATTTTTACATACATAACTTACTTGTTGTTATTTATTTAAAAAAATCACACACATTTACTAATAAATGTATGATTAAATTTTATTTTTCTTCACACAATCACTTTAAATTCAATTTACTAACCTTATTTCCTTGGCAGAGATAAATTGATGATGACGAAAATGTAGGTTGTGTAGAAAATACTTCCTCGTAAAGAAAATTCTTGTTAATTATTATCCGGCTCGAAGGACCAATGTTTCGGCGTATATCCGATTTGAGGCTCAGATAAAAAAAATAAAACAAGAATTTAGATTTATGTATATAAAAAAGGAATGATTTCTTTTATTTATTTATTTATTTTCTTCAATAAATTACTTTGTAAAGGGTGAATTTGGTATGTATTACAAATGGCGAACCGATGAGTAATAATTTTAATTGCACTCGCTAAACTTGACTTAGGCCGACAAGGTTCATGATCCGTTAACGGTTTACTCGTTGAAAACCTATAAAAGGTTTCCAACAAGGTTGTAAAGAAAATTACTTTGAGGGAAAAATACTCTTACTAAGAAAACACAGTAGAGCCGCTAATAAACGATAAACTGATATATCTAATTATCGGCCAATTTCTAAGTTGTCCAATATATGCATGTTTTTTTCCTGGACGCTCTACTGCTACAAATTGTGCAGTTTTTAACCATTTTTGCATCTCGGCCTTTAATAGACATAATCAGGTAGATGCAGTTTTCATGGACCTATGTAAAGCGTTTGATAAGGTAGCGCATAATATTGTCACCCTGTGTGAAGATGTGGGTGCCTATTGTTGAAAGTAAATAAAAACGAACAGATTTTATGAATTAAAATAAATACTTTTAATTAATTTAATAATTCCGAAGTGATTATAGTTTGTGGAAAATATTGATGTCCACGTAAGTGACATTATTTCAGAAGTGGGATATACGTGTAGTGATTTATATATATCCATGTGCATCGTCGTAAGTGCCTAGAACAAAATTGAACAAACGGTTTTATAGTTCTGTGAAACGTAAAAAAATGGAAAATTTTTATAGTATGACGGTTAAGGAACTACAGTCAAAGTATAGAGAAATCGGTGTGTCGTGTACGGGAAAAAAGAAACAATTAATTGAACGCCTAGAGGAAATGAACGAAACGCAAAGTTCCAAAACGATGGCAAAACGAATTGAACAATTAGAAAAGACATTAGCCGAAATGCGGTCAGTGTCGATGAGGTTTCAACCGTCGGAATCATCATCACCGGTACAGACATTTGTTTCTCTCGAGGAATCGCCAGTGAGTGATACGAACGTTGCTGTTTCATACGGAAACAGTCATCCGGTTACGTTATGCAACACGTCCACTGGTGGTCACAATATAGCCCCAATCATCAACAAAGAAAGATTGCATCAGTCAGGTATGTTACAAACTTTATCACATAACATAGTTTCTAGTGCAACAGTACAACCGATAGCATCACATTATAACGACAATGTGTTCCAACCACCAGTACGCGTTTCGCGCACAATACCTGGTAAAGCAAATCAATGATATTGTTATGCGCAAATCAGTGTACAAATGCCACAGCAAGCTACGTGCATTCTAGCAGGTGCTCAGCCATCGAGTCTCACGTCAAATGGTACGCCATCGCATTATGGTGGCCAGGGACAATACACATCGTCTACATTCAACGTTTACGAACAACAACAGCAACACCAAACAACATTTATTTCGCAATAACGCTAATACTTGTCTTTACGGTGACGTAAGAGAGATGATAGGAATTCTACCTGAATTCAATCCGTCTTTAGAAGAGTCTCTGAATTCTCAGTTTGTGAAGCGTGTAAACGTCTTAGCGTGTGTGCCAAATGGTAGCAAAGTACTATCGTAAGTAAATTTTTGACACTTCTGAGGTGAATAAAATTTCACTAGCACAGGGGCAAGGTATATTGAACAGGTATCACTACAAGAACAGCTGTTTTAGTAAATTTGAGAATGTGTGCGTCACACAGACAATAGATTTTGACACATGTTTGGGAGTTTTCTATTAACAACGGGCATGGGTTAGTAAATATGAGAGAGCTTATGAATGTGTGCGACTCACAGTTAATAGATTTGACATATTTCTGGGGTATTTCTACCAACAAAATACATGTGTTTTTTGGTGTTGTATTTGTTTTAGTTATGGTGGTACCTGTAATGAATATGCCTTGCCCAGGGGGCTGTAGAAATTTTAACACAAGAGATAAATTTTTGACAGGCAGAAATTAGAAGCATGGTATCGTGACAAGGTAAAACCACCGCCGTCGTTTTTTGGAAATTCGAGCCGTCGCCCAATACATCGATTTTTGCGTCTCTTACATGTAGTTAGACTGTGAAAAATGCATTGTCTACTTTAAGTTGCGAAAAATTGTACATCATATTTCGGCTTGCCACCCGTACTTTATAATAAAGTATTGTACGTTATTTCGGGTAATTGTAGTCTATACTTTATGAGAACAATAAAGTACGCGAAAATACTTCATTTCGCATGATTTGATTATTTAGAATTCAAAATAGATTCAGGTTAAACAAAGCATACATTACTCCCGTATACTGGCACAGACAAGTGACGTTGAATCGTGCTCGAAACACATACCATAGAATCATACTGGTGCAATATTCATTTCTTTAAAAATTCTGTACGGATGAGTTGTTGTAACTAGTGCGCACCGCATTTATTTTGATATTATTTTGAAAATAAAAATTAAGGAAAACGCGTTTTATTTCAGAAACACTTTACAATATGTATTTTGTTCCTTTTTTTAAATTTATGAGTAATTTATTCAATTAAATGTGTTTTATCCCTTACTCTTTGACAACTTTTCTCAACTGAGCTAATTTCACAATACACAATACCACAAACTGGTACCAACCGCAAAAACTCAAACTCCGTTTGACATCGCTACAGCAAAGCGTACAATCGCACCAAATTGCCATACATGTCCAAACCACTGGCGCCAACACTTGATTGCGCGTGTGTACTGGTGTAGTGTAAGGGGCCCTTTATATTAGTCAGTCAGGGTATATAGATCACTATAATCGAACCAGGTCTTGACTCTGGGAAGTATATGTAATCTGGAAAATTTTTTTTTACTTTTCTCGTGTTAGCATATCCGAATCTAAAAAATGCATCAGAAACTTTACACATTTTGTTGTTGGCTTACCTGAAACTAGTCTTAAACTTAAGACTTCGGAGCTTGTAGTCAAACGCCATTGTCTTCACCGGAACTGACTGGCGAAATTAACACAAATTTTTTATTATTTATTGGTAAAGCCTTAAAGTACCTGAATAAATGGTTTGATTTTAAAAATACAAACTTGTTATTTACAATTAGCAATATAAATTTAAAAAGCAATGTTGATTATGGAGAAATTGCGTTATTAAACAAACTTTATGATCAGACATCCACTTCTGAAGGTTTTGTGGAATTATCTACTGCAAGTAAATATTAGCTAGTATTTAATAAAATTGATGATAAATTATCAAATTTTTACTTTCTATTCCTGCCACGTCAGCATTCACAGAGAGTTTTTTCTATAATGAAGAGCAAATGGCGAGACGAAAGAGCCAAAGCGTCTCTGAATCTGATAAAAAATGAATTAATTATGTACTCTAATTTAAATATAGACTCTAAAGAGCTGTGCAGTTATTTAAAAATGAAAATTATTTGATAAAACTTGCGAAAAGCAATAAAATATACGTTTTTAAATATAACAATAAAAAGAAATAAATTGTACATAATTTTTATAATGTGTACTTTTTTTCTTAACCTCTAATAACCAATGTACTTTAATTAAAAAGGTGGGCACCCTAATCATATTATAAAATTTATCGCTACAGCAGAGAATTTTGTCTTATATGTATAAATATGTTCTTTTAAAAATTTGTTGGTAGCCGGCGGCTTGTAGAAAATTTCTTTGCTTCGCCGCCGCAAAATTTTATATTGTCAACAAAAATATCATTTCATACAGCTGAAACATGAATGTTCTTACAGACGTCAAAATTATATATTGTCAAAAAAGATATCATTTGGCACAGCAGAAACATGAAATTTTTTCCCCACAGGCAAATATTTTTTTACCATAGTACTTTCCTACCATTTGACACACGCCCTTAGTCAGCTTATCGTTGGAATGACTAATCTAATATTTGCCGTACAAGAAAAGATGCAGGGTCCTGCGAAATATTGGGTGGACTCGTTACAAATCGTTTTTAACACATGGCAACAGTTCGTCGAAAAATTTTCAAGAGATTTTCCTCACGTTGAAAATTCTGCCGACATCCATATAAAGATGTGCCATTCAAAACGAGCCCCAACGGAATCACCATCACCGCAGGAATATTATTTCAAGATGTTCGCTCTAGGTACTAGAGGTGGACTGCCCGAACCAGCCATCGCTAGACACATCATAAATGGTATTAATGAACCGAATTTAAAAAAGATAATTTCAAATGAATATGATTCGTGTAATAAATTACTAAAAGACATCAGCTCTGTTCAATAACTGAAAATTGTTAACAATTGTTAATAGTTATTACTAAAAGTGTTCTGTACGAAAACACTTTTCATTGAAAACTATTAACAATTATTAAAAATTTTCAGTTATTGAACAGAGCTATCATAAATTATTGTAACTACAATGATATTGTGAATTTTACCACAGCAGTACAGCGCCATGAAAAAACAACGCCGTCATATAAAGATGATTCCGCCAATACAAAAAACTTCAAAAGGAATAATGAGAATTCGTTGAGCAAAATAAAGTGCTACAATTGTTTAAATCTAGGACATTTTTCAGTAAATTGCCCAGGACCGTCACGAAAACCAAGATGCAAAATTTGTCAGCGTACTACACACCCCACTGAAAAGTGCCCCGAGAAATCTACATCGAAAATAGGTGTTAATCGAATTAATTTAAAGACGGAGGAAAACTACATTGTTAAGGTTGTCAACGTAAATGGACACAAAACCAATACATTTGTGGATCCAGGTAGCAATAGGTCGTTAATCCGAAAATCATATTCTTCTGTAGTCGGTGATATAGATGAAACTAAGGTTATTTTAGAGGGTTTTGATGGTGGTAAATACGAATGCACTAGCAAGGTACCTACAGTTCTGATCATTGATAACAATGCGTTCGAAGATGACCTTCTTGTTGTAAACCATGCGTTTTTAAGTGAGAATATACTACTAGGTAGAGATGTTTTATGTAGAAAAGGAAAACGTTTGATAATCGAAGATGAAGACTGTCGCTTAGAAAAAATTAATTGCCTTGAAGCTTCAGATGAGTTTATACCGTCGGAACGAAAAAAATTGAAAGAATTACTTTTTAAACATCGCATTTGTTTTGCAGAGGACACTTCCCATCTTGGAAAGTGCAACGTGGCCAAAATGGAAATCCGTTTAACTTCCGATAAGCCAGTTCAAATGAAACCATATCGTGTACCATTCGCCAAAAGATAAATTTTAACAAACATAACAAATGGCTTGCTCAAAAACGAGATTATTCGTCCGTCTGATTCAACGTACGCATCGCCTGTCGTCCTAGTTAACAAAAGTAATGGTGAACACCGAATGTGTGTCGACTACCGGCAATTAAATGCTATAACGTCAAAAAACCCTACCCGATGCCGGTTATGGATGAACAGTTGCTCAGCTCGCTGGAAATCGTTTTTTTACAACCATCAGATAGAAGTTGATGAATTATCGAAGAAATACACCGCTTTCGTTACTCATGAAGGACATTTTGAATATAACCGTATGCCCTCCGGTCTCGTGAACGCCCCCGCAGTTTTTCAACGCGTCATGAATAAGCTTGTATCCAAAATGAAGCCCGGGGAAATGTTAGTCTATCTGGACGATATCGTGATTCCTAGCCAATCATTTGAAGAAGGATTAGAACGCCTTGCTAGATTTTTCACCATATTAGCAGAAAGTGGACTTACTCTCCGATTTGATAAATGTACTTTTCTCGCAAAACAAGTTTCCCATCTGGGACACATAATTAATGAAAATGGTATTCGACCTGGTGAGGAGAAAAGTAGTGCGATCAGGAATTTTAGTCCACCGACAAACATAACCGAGGTAAGAAGATTCCTAGGCTTAACAAGTTTTTTTTTTTAGAAAATTCGTGCAAGACTATTCGACGATTTCAAGGCCAATTACCATGTTGTTACGTGCACAAAATGTTTTTGTATGGGGTGTAGACCAACAGAAATCTTTCGAAAAGCTCCTAGACGTTCTAACCAAACAGCCAGTCTTAGCACTTTACAACAGCACAGCTCACCACGAGGTTCATACAGATGCGAGTAGCAAAGGTCTCGCCGGTATTTTATTGCAGTCCGATGACGGTAAGCAGTGGAAACCCGTTTTTTACTATAGTCGCCACTGTACTGACGCAGAAAGTCGTTATCATAGCTATGAACTTGAAGCCCTTGCCGTAGTTGAGGCGCTCGAACGTTTTAGAATTTACCTATTGGGAAACCCCCTTTCCTTAGTAACCGATTGTGCAGCCGTGGCCAAGGTTAGGGCTAACAAAGAGCTCAATCATATAATTTCTAGGTGGTGGATGCGTCTGCAAGAGTTTGATTTTACACTTATTCATCGTGAAGGTAGCCGTATGTGACACGTTGATGCGCTGAGCCGTGCCCCAGATAGACCGCCAACCGAAACTGAACCAGCTGGGTTTATAATGAAAGTCACTGCTGAGGTTGAAGATTGGGTCGTTACAATGCAGCTGAAAGATGAGAAACTCATTACTATTATGGCCGTACTTAGTGATATTGGATCTGATCAAGAAAAACAAATAAAATCCGAGTTTTGTTTACGGAATCACAGACTTTATCGGAAAGATGAGAATGGTTTGAAACTAGTCATCCCGAAACACATCCGATGGAGAATCGTTAAATATTCTCATGATGATATGGGTCATTTCGGACTTGAAAAGACCATTGAGCGAATTCAACAGAAATTTTGGTTCCCGAAGATTCGAAAATATACGAAGGACTATATTGCTATCTGTATTCGATGTTGTTACAACAAAAACCGATCCGGTAAGTCCGAAGCTCGTTTACATTACAGTGAGGTACACCCAATTCCGTTCCAAACTGTGCACGTTGACCATCTTGGTCCTTTTACGAAAAGCAAAAGAGGATATTGTTACATTCTAGCCGTGTCGGACTCATTCAGCAAATATCTAATTGTAAAAGCTGTGCGCAACACAAAAACAGCACCAGTGATCAACACTTTGAACGAAATGTCAACATATTTTGGTCTGCCAAAATGTATCGTTAGCGACAGAGGTACCGCTTTTACCTTAAAACAGTTTGAAGATTTTAGTAGTGAAAATTCGATAAAGCATATTAAAACCGCTGTCCGTACTCCCAGAGCTAATGGTCAGGTCGAGCGTGCAAACCAGACTATTCTTTCATACATCAGAACAACAATCGCAGATCCGAAAGTTTGGGATCTTACATTACGCGAACTCCAATAGGCCGTAAACTCGCAAAGGAACTCAACATCAGGCTTCACACCCAACGAACTTGTATTTGATTTTCAACTACGGGATATATCAAATAACCATCTAGTCGCAGCCATTCATGATAATATGGTAGAAAATGCATTACCAATTGTCGACAAACGTAATCTTGCCGTAGAGAATATCCAAAGAGAAAGAAAGAAATGGAAGAAACGTTTTAATTCCAAACATGCAACACCATATCAATATGCCGAAAAGTATGTAGTTGTAATCGAAAATGAGGCTCCAGCTACAGGTGATTCCAGAAAACTTGAATCGAAATTCCGTGGTCCTTACATTATTTCCAAGGTACTGGGAAATGACCGTTATTTGATAGAAGATGTTCCAGGGATTCAGATACCCAACCGAAAATTTTCATCAGTTTACTCAGCCGAGAAGATAAAGCCATGGTGCAGCAGTTGTCCAACCTTAGATGAGTCATCCGACGAAATCGAGGACGAGTTGGTGTCAGAATAGGCCGAGCTGTCACCCTGTTGAAGATGCAACACTGCAGATTTTATCTTTTGTTTTATTGTTTGATCATCTTATTTTAAAATTAACGAATGCGAATGAGCATATAGAAAGAAGGTAGTCAAAAGCAGAACTCATAAAGCGTCGGTCGTGTTTTTTTTGATAAAAGAATATAATAAATACGTTGGTGCCTGTTGTTGAAAGTAAATAAAAACGAACTTATTATATGAATTAAAATAAATGCTTTTAATTAATTTAATAATTCCTAAGAGATTATTGTTTGTAGAAAACATTGATGTTCACATAAGTGACAATAGTGCTTAAATTATTTTTGTAATATCTAATTTTAATTCTTATAATAACTATCACTATGTCAATGTAACAATAATTGGAATCATTTAATACATAAATTTATGACCCGTATATATCTATTTGACTTTGATATCATTTTATTTCAACAACTCTGAGTAGCTATTATAACAAATGCACATTTTATATACGTTTATACGTGTGAATGAATAAATGCAGATTTAGCCGACCGTAACGCCGATGCAGCCGCATCCGCTGATCGCTTCTGTCTCATAGCTTTCCAATGTGACAGAAACGATCAACACACGCAACCACATCAACGATACGGTCGGCTTAAGTATTACCCGTAGTGGCCATATAATTTCCTCTTATAGGTAGAGGAGGAATATTTAAAATTCCTGAGTTCGAGGGGAAGGCGGTTGTAAAGCCTGCATACTCTTATCAAAAACGACCTTTCGAATATTGAGTTATTGATTCGGGGCAAAATTAGTTGAGGATTTCGAGTTTATCTGGTAAAACGAAATAATTGTACAAAATACGAGAATGAGTCAGATTTAATAAACAAATAAAAACTGTTTAAAAATCTTATGCTGACAAAATCTAGAAAAGAACATTTTAAAAATGTTGTTGAATAATCAGACACATGTTGTGAAATTTTTAAGTTAAAAATATATCTAACAATGTGGTTAAAGATTAGCTTGAATCGATTCATATTCGTAGACGTGCAACCACTATAGACCTCCAAACAATAAGTGATATGGGTCATTAACAAGGAGTGAGCCAACTTGATTTTCGTAGCTATAGGTAAGTAACAAGTAAGATTATATAAGGATCTCAACACCGTGTTCACTCTAGCTGAAATATTGGATATGTGGTTCTCAAAGTTTAATTTATCCAACGTAAGGCACAGACATTTCATGGAGTCCACAAATGGCACGCAGAGTCCATCGAACGATATTCCATCAGGTATATGGTATTGATTACCAAAGAACATAGCTTTGGTTTTTTGCGGGTTGAAATTAAGTTTATTTTTAATTGCCCATTCAGAGACACATGATAAAATAAAATTTAACGTCACTATATGACAATCAATGAATTCAACATCCCACTAAATTATAATATTTATATCATCAGCAAAAAGAAAAATCTTACAGTGGGAGGAACCAATAAAGCTTACAAGGTCGTTCATATAAATGAGAAAAAGTAGCGGACCCAAGATCGATCCCTGTGGAACACCGCTGGAGCATGATAATATTGAGGATTTATAACAACCCGTACCAACATATTGTTTGTGGTCCGTTAAGTACGAATACAAAAGTTTGCAACAAAACTTTGAAAAACCAAATTCAGTAGACAGTTTATTAATTAAAACGGTGTAGTTAACTGTGTCAAATGCCTTAGTAAGGTCAAGTGAAATTAACGTTGAATTTTTTTATCATTACAGCCCTGTCTAATTTCCTCAGTCAAACTTAGCAATAAGTGTGAAGTGCTCTTCCCAGATCTAAACCCAAAGTGACAATCACTGAGTAGGTGATTATTGTTTAAATAATCCAACATCTGATATTTTATGATTGTTTCAAAAAATTTTGACGGCCTGAAGTTTTGCAAATTGCTACACCTTCTTTGTTTCTCATAGGTACCACCCTGGATGTTTTCCATAATTGTGGATAGCCTGAAGTAGTAATAGGCGTGGCACTGCCCATTTTTCGTTCATAAGAATCGGCTAAGTAGAAGTAGTTAAAATGCTTATTTAATTTTCAAGGTCGTGGCACTGCACAGTGGCCAATTTGGCGTCGCTAGCGGCATTTAATTCAAATTTTAAAATTTAAAAAACCGTTAATTTTTTTTTACAATCGATAACAAATACATTCACTAGATTTGTATCGATTTTTAAAAGCTCAGCTTACAGCTGATGAACAGCTGTGAGCTGTCAAAGTCAGCATATGTTTCTGCAAGTGTTGTGCAAAATATTTCCGCCTTTTTGATCATCGTTTTGCTATTCGTGTTAAACTTGCAAATTTTATTATTTTCATTAAAAGTTTTGTTATATACTAACGCCAAGGTATGTATTATATAAAAAAACTGTGGTTGTGATCTGTGTATACTTATGTTATTTATAAAACGTAATCGTGTTTAAGTGTATTAGCAACTCGCCCATTGTCTTTCGTGGAGTAGAACTTACAAAATTCACCTGCATTCAGTGTAATTGTAAATTTTCCTATATGTGTAAACCATTGTGTGTCCAAAATGTCCAAAATTTACTGCGAGTACCTGCGAGCCTTCAATTTATTGTACTTTTTAGGCAAAATGTCAGTGACAAAACGCACCCTTTTTTTAATATGGCGTGAAGAAGCGATCCCCACCAAGAAGTTTCTCGCCGTGGAAAATTATGTTCTTGGTACCGTTTTGAGCAAAATTACCTATACTCAGAAGGAGCAGTGCGAAATTGGAAGGAAACTGCGAAATTTTGCTAGTAGGCTTATCCAAAAGTGGAAGGCCTGTGGCAGAAGTAAGGTGTTTTTCGAACAAATTAACCAAGAATGGCTAGATACACCATTGGCATTATTGGGAAAAAAAGCAAATGAAAATATTGGACGACCGGAAAAGAGCTTTCCGAGTGCTGCAGAAAAACGCAAGTCAATAAGATGTCAGGGCTTACAGAGGAAGTGTCATGTGAAGGATTGTTGGTAGCTGCAAGCTGCAGTTTATATAAAGCTGGAAAGCGCAGTGCTTCCAAAGTTGTAGAAATGGTAAAAGGCGATGAGGATTTTAGCGGAAAGGTAATAAAAAATATAAACAAACCAAAGCCCCTTCCATCAAAATTTTCGGACGATAAAGCGCTTGCGCTATTTGTAGATCTTGGACATACCAGATACACTTGGAACTTGAACAAGAAATCAGCAAGAAACCAAAACGCCGATATATATCCATGCTACGAAAAATTACGCTTCGCCAAAAAAAGTGCTATCCTAGTGACATTACAGTCACTGATTATTATGCTGAAGTGCCACTACAAAGTCTTGTGGACCATACAATAAATAGGATCATGGAAGCACACCCTGAAAGTTTTGAAATCCCATCTACAAGTAATAATAACACCCATTTAACTGCTGTCTACAAATGGGGTTGTGATGGCAGCAGCGGCCATTCCACATATAGGCAAAAATTTAACGACTGCGAAGGAAACATGAGAGACCAATATTTATTTTCAATTTGTATTGTACCACTGCAAGTGCAGAACGGACCGACAGTTTTATGGAAAAACAATCGACCTTCTTCTACACGATACTGTCGACCAATCAAAATAGTTTGCGAGAAGGAAACGGCGGACCTGAGTCGCAGGAAAATTGAAAATATTAAGAGCCAAATATTAAATATTGTACCAACATATGTAAACTCATTGATTATTGATCACCAATTTCACATGACCATGCTTGATGGTAAAACTTTCGGCGTCATTTCAGAATCTTCTTCGCAAATATGCGGAATCTGCAACGCAACACCGAAAAATATGAATGACTTAAATTTGGTGAAGAGCTTTCCAATTAAAGTGAACCTCTTTCAATATGGGCTATCCAGTCTCCACGCCTGGATAAGGTTTTTTGAATGTATTTTGCACATATCCTATAGAATACCAATAAAAAAGTGGCAAACTCGTGGTGCTGACAAGGATATTGTTGGACAAAATAAAACAAATATACAGCAGAAGCTATGAGAAGAAATGCATTTGTTGGTCGACATACCAATGGCTGTTACTGGAAATACCAACAACGGAAATACGGCAAGAAGGTTCTTTCAACAACCAGATTTAGCCGCTCGTATAACTGCAGTGAACGAAAATTTAATATATCGATTCAGCGTCGTCTTACGAGCACTTGCATGTGGATACGATATAAACACGGAGGCATTCAGACTTTACGCAATGGAAACTGCCGAAATTTTTGTTAGTTTATACCCTTGGTTTTACATGCCCTCGTCTGTTCACAGAATTTTAATTCATGGAGCAGACATAATCAATCATTTTTCGCTTCCAATTGGTATGATGTCCGAGGAAGCGCTTGAAGCCAGAAATAAAGATTATCGGAACATCCGTGAAAATAATACCAGAAAAAATTACAGGAAAAATACAATGGAAGATATAATTAACGCTCTTTTTGTTTCTTCTGATCCCTTAATATCTTCATTGTCCAACGGCTCATCAATTTCCTATTCCAGAAATATTAGTTTCGATAAGGAAGTTAAAAGCTTGCTTATAATGCATCATTTTGAAGATGATTTCTCTGAATCTGATACTGAAGAATCTGATTAATATTTCTTTTATAATATGGTTTCTCTTTGAGTTGACAATTTTTTTTTTATTTTATATATGAATATATGGTGGAAAATGTTTATTGAATTAAAAACAAAATAAAAAATTAAAAATAAAAAATTTAAAATTAAAAAAAAATAAAAAATAAAAAATTTAAAATTAAAAAAAAAATTAATTTTTTTTCCAAAAATTGTTTCATTTTTTTCTGAATTGAGAAAAAATTTTTTTTTGAAGATATCTTCTTTACTTTGAATAAAATGCCACTAGCGAAGCCAAATTGGCCACTGTGCACTGCCCACTTTTCTAAACATAACGTTGTATTGTAACGATAACTAAAGGTGTGTAAAGTTTCATAACATTCGGCTTAGTAGAAGTTGTTGAGAAATAATATTTACTTTGCATGGGCGTCACTTTTTTAATCGTGATGTAGTATTCAATCAGAAACTTAATGGGTGTGCAAAGTTTCACAAGAATCGGTTGAGTAGAAGTAGTTGAAAATGAATGAATTTACTTTGTATGGGCGTGACCCTGCCAATTTTTCAACGGGACCAATCTGGAAGTATATCCTTTTAAAGAAAGGAGTTTTGAAGGAACATACATAAAAAAATACATGACGAATTGATAACATGTCTCCTTTTTTTGAAGTCGGTTAAAAATAACCTTGGCTTGGTCTAATAAAATGTTTTCTAAATTTAATTAATGGCAGTGAGGTTCAAAATTTAGATGACGAATTCAGAGACCTCCACCGCATATTAATAAATATTTTCCAAATTAATAATTGAGTTATGAATTTTTAGTCGAACTGTATGGTTTTTATTAGGGATGTAACGAATACCGATACCGATACCGATATATCGGCGATATTTCAGATTTTCCGATACATCGGTATCGGCGATATTTTACTGCCGATACGACGATACTTTTAAACATTTTTTCAGAGTTTTTTTTTAACAAATAATTTATGTTTGTTCGATTTTACCATGAATTAAATACACTTCGCTATTTTTTAAATCTTATTAATACCAATTTTAAAAATTAATTATATTTTATGCTGTTATTTTGTAAAAAAAATTATTTATTTTTTGTTAATTTTACCATGAATTCAAATTCAAGCCGTTGTTTTTTAAATCTTATTCCAGCAAAAAAGAGATAATCCAAAGAAGTCATGAAAATGTAGAATTCGCGATCTGGAAGTATTGCAAATTTGGATAACTTCTAATTAGTTTTACATATCCTTGCCCTTGCAAGAAGTTCTGTTTTTCGATTACCAATCACCGAATTGGAAGCAATGCTAGGACAAATTTCTTTTTCGGTATTCTATAATGATTTTTCCGTAAGGAAAAAGGATAAAAAAGCACCCATTTTCACAATTTTTTATGCAAATTTAAGTGAATAAATATAAACTTAGAAGTCTTTTAATAATTAAGCTATTAAGTTATTTAGATGAATATTAGTTGATAAATGTCCTTTAAAAAAAAGCATGGCGAGTATTTTTTAAATTATAAAGGAATTAAACAATTTTTCTTGCTTTTCTACTAATTATCTGCATATTTTTAATATAGATTTGTTGGAAGCAAAGAAAATGTAGCTCCTTAAAAATTACTTCCAATGTTTTATCAATTTTAAATATTCTCTCTTATAATGTAATTTGGTATAATAAAAAATTGCACTTGAGTTTTGTTAATCTAAACTTGAACTCAATTTCAATATTCGTATCGGTATCGGAATCGGTATCGGCGATATTTATTTTTAAATATCGGTATCGGTATCGGATCGGCAAAACGGCGTATCGTTACATCCCTAGTTTTTATGCAAAGTTATTAAATTAGTTTGGCTTAAGTTCATTTTTAATTTAATCTTTCGATCAAATTATTTTTTATTTAAGAAAGAAATTCTAAAGGATGTAAATATTGAATTTGGAACGATTTTCCGTCATCCCACGTTAAATTTGGTTTGTAAACAGACCGGTTTCGGCTATGTGCCATCTTCAGTGTTCTATTGAATAGTTGTTATATTGAATAGTGTTATATTGAATAATATTTAGTATTCAATAGAACACTGAAGATGGCACATAGCCGAAACCGGTCTGTTTACAAACCAAATTTGACGTGGGATGACGGAAAATCGTTCCAAATTCAAAAAAACCCCGTCGGAAGAAAAACACAACACTCAGTAAATATTGAACATTCAAAGAAAAGTTTGGCTGTACGGAAGGTTGAACTGACAACTGTTTCGTGACCACCAAGTCTACTCATCAGAGTCCTTTATCCACACTACCACTGACAGTGGCAACAACACTAGCGTAAATCCTACTAATATTAGTAAGCTCAATTAACACACTGTCGCCATCTTGTGGCGAGTCGCACCTTATTGAACTTTGTCTAAATGTTCGGAACTTCACTAACTGTCTTTTCTTAGCATGTTCAACTATTTTAAGCTTTTTCCATTTCAGTCTTACCAGCGTGGAATATCGTCGATATTCTCAATGCTGTGATTTTATTGAATGTTTATTTTGCCCAAGTTTTTTTTGGAACAGAACACATTCATGTTTAGCTAAGTGCCTTTAGAGTTTTAATAATTGAGTTATGAATTTTTAGTCGAACTGTATGGTTTTTATGCAAAGTTATTAAATTAGTTTGGCTTAAGTTCATTTTTAATTTAATCTTTCGATCAAATTATTTTTTATTTAAGAAAGAAATTCTAAAGTATGTAAATATTGAACATTCAAAGAAAAATTTGGCTGTACGGAAGGTTGAACTGACAACTGTTTCGTGACCACCAAGTCTACTCACCAGAGTCCTTTACCCACACTACCACTGATTTTCCAAATTTAGAAAACGTTGCTTTGGAAAACTTAAGACACACAATTTCAAAAGTTACTAGAGCAGATAGCGCGTTAGTGTTTCCAACGTCGTCGAAACTTACATTAAATTTAATACGTTTCCCTAGTTCATATGCAAATGTTAAACGAATATTTTCAAAAATAAATTCAAATAAAACGAAATACAGAAACAGATTAGACAACACCACATTGGAGAGTATATCTATTTATATATATAAAAAGAAGTGTACATTTTGTTGTCACCACTAACTGCGGAAACGGGTCGAGCGATTTCAGGGTACGTTGGGGATGGTCTGAAGATGGTTTATGTGAAGTTTGAAATCGGCGCAGTGGTTTCGGAGATATGGCATTTAGATTTTCCTATATATTCTCATACAAATATCAACAAAATGACCTCCGTAAAATCGGTAATTTTATATCTTCGAATCTAAGCAAGGTAGACATAAAATTCCAAAAGCATTATATAGGTAATAAGATAAAATAATGAGTGGACAGGTGTTTGGTACTCCTATGAAATTTGTACATTTAGCGGCCGCAAAAGGGTAAAAATATAAATTTGGTACTTTTTTGTTAACCGTTTATCTCCTAAAGTAATGAAGAGACATTAAATTTTAAATGCATTCTTCTCTGCTTACGAAGCCCTCAAACACATTTTGGTACTTTTTTGAAATTCGAATATATAAAGGGTAAAATTTGTAGCTCTTTTTGGTACATTTTTCCATACAACTATTTTTTATGCACATTGATATACATACTGAATGCATATAATTGTATATATTCACTAAGAAGGGATTTTTTAAAATATAAATTCTAAGGAGATTAAAAGGGATAAAAACGTGTAAAATCGGTAACTTTATATCTCCAAATCTAAGTAAGGTAGACATAAAATTCCAAAAGCATTATGATAAGATAGAAAAATGAGCGGACAGATGTTTGGTTGTTTTTAAAATTTGTAGATTTATGGGCGAAAAAGGGTAAAAATATAATTTTGGTAATTTTTTGTTAACCTTTTATCTTCTAAAGTAATGAAGATATACATTAAATTTTAAATGCATTCTTCTCTCCCTAAGCCGTTTATCTCCTAATATAACAAAGATAAAAATGAAATTTAAAATGTTTCCTTCTCTCCTTTAGAAGCCCTCAAATGCACTTGGAATTTTTTTTTTTGTAAAATATTTTTTTTTTGTAAAAACAAGAGATAATTCATATCTTAAATGAAATTTATTTGTTGATGGTTATTAAGCAATTGTCTATATGCATTTCATTGGCGCTTTTACCAAATCGTCAGTAGACTTCAACCACAACTTTGAACAGTTACAAACCTCTTATTTTGCACAGACTTTCAAAAACCATTTGAGAATTTACAAACGATAATATTTTTGAAAATCACAAAAGAATAAAATAACAGTAGTAGGCTTAGAAACTTATACAAAACCCAACAAATATTTTATATTCGATATGAATCTATTTTATTTTTCTACACCTGTATACAATTAGAAATCCATTGGATAACAATAAAAGTATTATAAGGCAATATGAAATATAAAAACCAAATTAACCCTTTAAGAAATTTATTATTTGACATATTGTCATAATTATATTTTAAATGAAATTTATTTGTTGATGGTTATTAAGCAATTGTCTATATGCATTTCATTGGCGCTTTTAACAAATCGTCAGTAGACTTCAACCACAACTTTGAACAGTTACAAACCAACAAATCAATCATCAACAAATAAATTTCATTTAAAATATAATTATGACAATATGTCAAATAATAAATTTCTTAAAGATAATTCATATCCCTAAGAACAATACAGATGAAGGAAAAAATAATAAACTGTTAGAGTTGTATGAGTTGTTTCAGTGTAGAGGATGTTTTTCCCTATAGCACTTTAGTTTATTTACAGCGCAAGTGTGTTCTGAGCTACTTGGAAGGCTTCTACTAGTGATTTACTAGGAGCCTGAATCTGAGAGTCAAAAAGCAGTTTTAGTTGCCAGATTGATTCTGATTTTATTTGCAATTAACTTTACTATTTATACAATTTTATTAACCTACTTTAACTTAACTATTACACAAATTTTGCTAACATACTTAGGGTGAGTTTTTAATGTGAACATTAGAGACTTAGTCATTTTTAATCTTTGTTTTCTGCTTTTATTGTCCAGCTTAAGCGGCCAACGTTGGTGGTTTAAGCTGTAAAAAATAAGTATGTCAACACACACAAACCTACCTACCAAAAACCTTTTGCGTTCATATGGTGATTTTTAGTTGCATGTAATTTTTATATATTACTCTCAAATTTCGCTCTATTTACTCATTCACAACAACAAAACGTTAACACAATTTTATAAGAGAGAAAGAATGAGAGATAATACCAATCGAATTAAAAAAAGTTAAAAAGGAATTGAGAAAAAAAACATCAAAACAGAAATCGAGGTTTTTTTTCTACCCCTGAAAGAAAAAGTGACGTTTGGTGGCTATTCTAAAAAACGCGTCGAAGAAGTGAAAATTTGCATTGAAGCAAAAACAAAGTTTCACCAATTGTTTTTGTTTTCATTACATTTTTAATATGAAATAAACGTGAGAATTTAAACGCGTTGCTCTCTCTTTTAAAAACGGCAAGTTTTGTATGAGAAACAAAAAATTTTTTTTTAGACTTATGCTATTTTGTTTTACATGTAACTTTCACTAAGTCGACGCATATTCCCGAATAGACACCATTATCTCTGATTTTTTCTCTCTTATAAAATTGTGTTAACGTTTTGTTGTGAATGCGACATGCTTTGAAAAATTATTTCTCAATAAAAAATGATTTAATTGTAAAAATTAAATTGAACGAAGTAAAGCCTGAATAATAAATTTCATTAGAGATTTAGTCATCTTTAATCTTTGTTTTCTGCTTTTATTGTCCAGCTTAAGCGTCCAACGTTGGTGGTTTAAGTTGTAAAAAATAAGTATGTCAACACACACATTCTATTGAAGTTTTTTCAATACAGTTATTTCCGCTTAATTGAGTTTCTAAAAATGCACGACTTTTGACGCAATTAAACGGGAACTCAATTAAGCAATACTCGGTTAATTGAATCGCCGACGCAATTAAACGAAAATCGCTTAATTGAGCAATATGTGCAATAAAGCGAAACACACATGCGTAGATGGAAAATAAAACTAATTTCTTTAGTTACATATTAAGTTGAAAAATTGTTTAGGTTTATTAAAACAAAATAAAAATCAAGTACGTTCATCATACAAGGTTTATAAAGGAACAAATATCACAAAATTCTATATAAAAGGAGATCAAAACTTAAAAATATGTATACATATGTATGGAAGTGTATATTATATTTTATACAAAACTCTTTACATAAGTATGTACTTATGATCAACTAATGTGATTAAAAAAATCAGTCATCAACATTTGAATTATAGATTTGTTAAGGCCTTTGCAAGCTTTGAAAATTTTCTACTATAAATGTACACAATTCACAAAAACATATGAATTGAAGTTTCCTTTTACACGATGGACAGAAAAAGCCCTTTTACATGATGAATAGAACCATGACATTTTTGCCGCAAAATAATTTTTTTACGTTTGTGGAGCAAAAAAAAATTAAGTAGACGGAATGAATTAAGCGAAACATTTGCTCTAGTTTTTCGCAATGCGGTCTTAATTTGCGAAACAATTAAGCGGGTGACGCAATTAAAGGGAACTCAATTAAACGGGTATTTTAACATAGACAGGTATACACTGAATGATTTCGTTCCATGATTTTTAGTGCAATAAAGCGGGAAACTTAATTAAGCGGGGCTCAATTAAGCGGAAATAATTGTATATTTATTAATAATATGATATAAATTCTGTTTTTATGTTGTAAACGCGTCTATACTATTATTTCACAGCATATAGCACCCAATTCACACCGTGAAATTTATGACATCTATTTTTCTCAATTCCCTTTTGAAGTTGGTACCAAAAACCTTTTGCGTTCATACGGTGATTTTTAGTTGCATATCATTTTTATATATTACTTTCAAATTTCGCTTTATTTACTCATTCACAAGAACAAAACCTTAACACAATTAGATAAGAGAGAGAAAATGAGAAATGAGAAAAATCGAATTAAAAAAACTAAAAAAGGAATTGAGAAAAAAGCATGAAAACAGAAATCGAGGTTTTTTCTACCCCGCTTTCTTCTCTACACCGTTCGCCTAAAAGAAAAAGTGGCGCCCAAAAAACTACGTCCAAAATTTCTTCGTGTGAATTGGCTGTAACAATTATTTCTTTAGTTTTTCTATTGTTTCTTTTTTACTTTATCTTCTTTTTCTTTTATTTTCTGCAATTTGCGAAGCCAGCTGATCAGAGATACCATATTTTATTATTTAGTATGGCAATTAAGGTTACCGATTTTACCTGTTTTTATCCTTTTTAATCCCCTTAGAATTTAAATTTTTAAAATTCCCTTCATAGTGAATATATACAATCATATGCATTCAGTATGTATATCAATATGCATAAAAAATAGTTGTATGGAAAAATGTACCAAAAAGAGCTACCAAATTTATCCTTTATGTATTCGAATTACAAAAAAGTACCAAAATGTGCTTGAGGGCTTCGTAAGCAGAGAAGAATTCATTTCAAATTTAATGTCTATCTTCATTACTTTAGGACATAAACGGTTAACAAAAAAGTAACAAAATTATATTTTACCATTTTTCGGCCCGTAAATGTACAAATTTCATAAAAATATCAAGCACCTGTCCGGTCATTATTCTATCTTATTACAATGCTTTTGGAATTTTATATCTACCCTCCTTAGATTCGAAGATATAGTTACCGATTTCACGGAGGTCATTTTGTTGATATTTGTATGGGAATATATAGGAAAATCTAAATGCCATATCTCCGGAACCACTATGCCGATTTCGTACAAACCATCTACAGACCATGCCCAACGTAGCCTGAAATTTTGGTTGAAATCGCTTGACCCGTTTCCACAGTTAGTGGTGACATGAAGTGTACACTTCTTTTTATATATATATAGATAGGTATATAGATATAGATAACATAACATAATATATGACCGTCCGAAGTTGGCCAACCGAATGTGATTCGCCGTATATGATCGGCAGGTGACAGACCGAAGCCGCCAGGCCTTGTGAAGGCGACGAGTGGTAGGCTGAAGGCGTTAGGTGGCCTATACCGCCGTACGTAGAACAAAAAAAATCGCTAAAACCCAAAAAATCACCAAAACTAAAAAAAATCACCGAAAAACTTAAAAAAACGAACAAAACCGCCAAAACTTAAAAAAATCGCTCAAACTAAAAATATCGTCAAAAAACGAAAATAATCGAAAAAAAAAACGCCAAAAAACGCTAAAACTAAAAATAATCTCCAAAACAAAAAAAGCTCCAAAACTGGAAAAAATCGCCAAAAAGCATAAAGATCGCGAAAACAAACAAAAAACGCCAAAACTGAAAAAAATCGCATAAACTAAGAAAATCGCAACACTAAAAAAATTGCCGAAACCAAAAAAAAAAAAAAAATCGCCAAAACTGAAAAAAAATCGATAAAACTGACAAAAAGCGCCTAAAATGAAAAAAACCGCCAAAAGAGAAAAAATACCCAAAACCGAAAAAATTGCAGAAACTCGTCAAAAAGAAAAAGATCGGCTAAAATAAAAATAAAACGCCAAAACTTAAAAAATCGACATAAACCGGAAAAAATCGCCGAAACCGAAAAAAATCGCCAATAACCGTAAAAAAATGAAAAAATTAAAAAAATTGCCAGAACTGAAAAAAATGCTAAAACTGAAAAAATCTTCAAAAACCGAAAAAATCGCCAAAACCGACAAAATCGCCAAAACTGAAAAAGATATATTTTTTCACTTTTGGCGCTTTTTTGCATTTTAGGCGATTTTTTTAGTTTTGGTGATTTTTTGGGTTCTCGTATTCAATTTTCACGAAAAAGTTGTATATATAAGAATTAAAATCACTTTCAACAGAGCCACCTGACAAATGGCGATAAGCAAAATACACGTGAGCACTGATGATGGAAGTGTAGCGGCTTCCGAAAGTGGCGCTACTCTGTTCTGCTGTGTACGTTGAAAAATTAAGTTGATGTTAGTTTTCCCTTGTTCCTTGGAATTTTAGAGTTTGTTTTTGTTTCAAATGAAATTGTAAGAATGAAAAAATGTCCTTCGACATCGATAAACAGGGTATTAATCAGGGCTGTTGCAGAATCCAAGTCAGAATTGTCATTTATCAGAATTGAAAATCGATTCTGACTTGAATTGGTGTCATGAACTCGTCTTGATTTTGCTTTGATTCGAAAATAAACAAAACCCATATCCGAATCAGCTGTTCTATTTTGTTTACATTTAAAAATTTTTTTGGAGGTAGTATAGTAAATAATAATCTTTGTATCTAAATTAAAATGGTTGAGGCGGTAGTTTTATTTTTGTTAATGGAGGAAACAAATAGTGAAAAAGTGAAGCGAAAAATATTAAGGGATTACACCAATCCATTGGAATTGCCCGAGACAGCGTAAGTAAACATTGTAATGAGAGTCGCAAAGATGTATTAACATAAAAAATAACAGTTCCGTTTGAATAAACAGGCTTTTCCAATGTTGTTGAACATTGTTGAAGTTCACCTTCGACCTTCAAATATTTCTTGCGCCATTCAGCTCGTTGCGACATTGCGTTTTTTGGCCGAAGGATCTTATCAAAACTCAGTTGGAAATGATAGCTCCCTTTATCTGGGCCGAAGTACGGTGTCAATTGTAATGAACAATGTACTAAGGGTTTTGGAAAGGCATGTATTTCCGCAGTGGGTAAAGTTGAAAATGGACGACAATGAAAAACTAAGATGTAGGAACTACTTTTTCAATAAATTATAAAGTTCCTTCCATAGTTGGCTGCATCGATAAAAATTATAAAACCTGCTGTTGACGAACATTTATTTTTCAACAGGAAAGGGCATTTTAGTATGAACGCAATGATTGTAAGCATGATACAATAATATGTTCTACCTTTATATTATTGTATCATGCTTACAATCATGACGTTCACACTAAAATTACCTTTCCTGTTGTAAAATAAATGTTCATCAACAGCAGGTTTTATAATTTTTATATGAGTTCCATCGCTGCAGCCAACTATGGAAGGAACTTATAATTTATTGAAAAAGTAGTTTCTACATCTTAGTTTTTCATTGTCGTCCATTTTCAACTTTACCCACTGCGGACATACATGCCTTTCCAAAACCCTTAGTACATTTGACGTAGAAAATAAATTTTGACTTTAGTCCCGATTATTTGATTACTGATATTTTATAAACAGAGAGGGAAACGTTGCCACACATATATAAAGGCAACTTTTTATTTAGAAATGTTTTCTGAAATGTGTATTTTGTGCCTTTGTTTGCTGAAAATTATTGTATTAGATCATTATATATGTATTATTATACTCATGAAAGAGCGATTAAAATACAGCAGTTCGGCAATAAAAACTCAAAGCGAAAATGACAAAAGTTTGGGAAAATTTTGAACAAGCGCTTAAAATTAAAAATCGCTAAAAACACTTTTGTCGCGGAAATAGCGAAAATTCGCGAAAAATTGCAAAATTGCAGCAATCCCTAATATGTATTCATTAAAAAGACTAAAATTGTATGGAATGGAAAAAATCGATAATGCGCAAAAACTTGCTAGCATTAAAAAGATAGAAAAGTGTGATAGTGATCTGGATATGCGGGGGCGAAAGATGTCCTTTTCTCAAATATTTCTTTTTGCTATTGAATGATTGACATCGATTTTTAATTTGTAATTCAGGTTTTATTTTTACTTTTTGGTGACCTATCTGTTTGACTTCTACTTAAGTACTACTCCCAAGAATAAATTAACGTTAAGCATAAGCTACAAAACGAAAATTAAAAACATGAGAGAGAGTACTAAATATATTAAAATTCCAGTAGAGTTGGGTCTATAGTATTATGTTTATAAAGTAATAGAAATAAATGAACTTCATTGAATAATCAAATAGTGACGATATAATTATAATGACATAAAAAGAATAATGTAACTGGCAATTCGACATCTCGGCCCCCTTGCGTTTACGCAACACTCGTAAAGGCGGGACTAGGTCCCTTAATAAAGAGAAATGTTACAATTTATATGTGTTAATTAGCTATTTAATTTTGTATTAGTCCATCGATTAGATTTTAAACCAAGGTGGATTTATACAGGTGCTATCATAAGCACCGCTGTTCTACTTTTTTTTCGCAAATTAGATGCTCGGATGTCAAAATTTGTATACGTTGACATAGGGGCTGATATGTCAAATGTTATTGTAATGTTGTAGTTGTTTTAGAATCAACACCACCTGATAAAATTAATTCACATTGATTTTAAACTAAGTTTTAATTTTAATTAAAATGCAAGAAATATTTTGAGATTTTTGATGCAGTACTAAGATTTCACAAAGAATATGAAATGCGATACAATAAAAATAATGGGTGGTACATTAAATTCCAAATTTTCCAATTAAGATCCATCCTAGGAGAGTATCTTGTGACATGGGTATTGTAAGTGTTCCTGGATGAATAGTTGACTTGACAATTTTAGGATATATATCAGCGGCTATTATAAGGTTTATGTCGCCCGATGTATAGAATTTAGGGTCAGCTAAACGTAAGTTTGTGTATTGATCCGCAATTTTTTCATTAAGGTCCTCTGAACGAAGCTTACGGGGCAGATCATTTGAGATTTGAGCGGTCACTGTAAAACTAGGTCCATCCCCAAAGTGAGGCTTAAAGGTAATTTTGCACAAACGATCTGAACCTGTTCTTTCAATTGGTATACCATATTGTTTTGGTATGAAACCCGGGTCTTTTGTAGTTTTAGCACAGGAGTCTTAAGAGTCCACGAATGTTACCCCATTCTGTTCCCAATTTAACCTTTACAATGACGCTAAGAATTAAGGTAACAGAAGACATTATAGATGTTGTTTGGCTGACCATTTGGATTGGATTGCAGCTCCTTCGAAGTCTTTGGTGCTGCTGCAGTAATGTATGGCGCCACACTGATGACATCGATCACTGCTGCGGCAGTTTCGTAGTAAGTGGCTATGTGCCAAGCAATTTTCGCAATAGCGGTACTGTTTCACAATTTGTCTTTTCTTACTGACATTTGCATTAAGAAATTGACGACAAGTTTTCAAGGGATGATCGCACCGACACAAACGACAGTCAGGGTATTTACGATTTCGGGGTATTTGGTGGCGCGTATGCCGCGTTTCCTCAATGGGTGACAGACTTCTTGTTCGGCGTGCATGTGGCGACATGATGCTGGAAAAATTAAAAAGATTGTTGAGATTTGGAATTGAAGGTATTAGTTACTATGAGGGCAAGGCAATAAGACCAGTTTTACAATTGGCCTTGAAATAATTCCAGCTGATGTACGGATAGATACCACTCTGACGTTATTGTCTTCACCGGGGTACAACTTTTCTATGAGACCTAAGCGCCATTGATTTGGAGGCAGGTTATCTCGTTTTACTGGAACAAGGTCGCCAATGGTGAAATTTCTCTGGGGGTACTTCCATTTCATTCGCTTGTGCATTTCCTGAAGATATTCTTCTTTCCATCTACCAGCAAAATGATGGCGAAGAACCTTTAATTGTTGCCAGCGATTGAGGTAGCTTACGGAATGGCTGCTGAAGTCAGGCTCAGGAGGTGTCTGGAAAGCATTGTGGTAAAATCTTCAAAAGTAAAGTGTTGAGCGTGTGAAATTTTCTTAAGATGAGCCTTGAAACTCTTACTCGGTAGAATTACCAAAACTCAGAGAACTGGCAAAAAAGCACTTTTTTGGCCAAAATGTGCGGAAATGTGCGAAAATTTTCAAAACTGCAAACAAGCCTTAAAATTACTTAAAAATAGCTAAAATTGTAAGGAATGAAAAAATTTCGAAAAAGTCGCGAAAATTACGCAAATTCGCGATAAAAATATTTTTTTGCAGTTTTTGGTTTTTAACATTTTTACCAATTTTTTAATCAATAAGTGTGTTCGTTTACCCCAAATTTTGCAAAAATTTGTACAAATTTGTACTGGATTTTACTGAAATGCGTTCGTTTACACATAAATTTGCAAAAGACAGCATCAATTGAAAGAGTAAAGTGACAGTTGTTTGATTGAGAGTCTGCAAATTTTTACTGAACAAATTTGTGCCAGTAAAATCCAGTAGAAGAAAAAAACATATGATTCAATAAAATAAACAAAGAAAAAAAAGTAAGCAATCAAAATGTATACAATTTAAAAAAATCGTTTAAAAGAAGAAAAGTTGAATTAAAAGTCCAACAAAAACTGAAAATAATTATTGTACATACATCCTAAGCAAATTTCTTCTCAACTCGTACGTTCCAGAAGAGCATACAACGCCAAGTTTTCTTTTCTTGGCACCCATGGCAAAAAATTTTCCTCTAATTGGTTTATTTATATTAATGCTTTAGAGATGTAAAGCTAATACATATTTGAATACTTATTACTGCATGTTACTTGGGGTGCCGAATATCAAAAATCAAGTAATGATGTATTTTCGTATGTCATTTAAGCAGAAACAAACTTAAAAGTCATGTATAAAATAAACAAGTGTAAAAGCTTCCTCCGAAGTTCTATATAATAAATACATTTCGCTACGAATTTATAATTATAGAAATGTATTGTACCAAGTACCAAAAATATATATGTGCTGGATAGTCGAAACAACACATACGGGGATGTTCTGAAAATCACACGGTTTTAAATCACATGTGATTTTAAAATCAATAATGGTCATGCAGATATTTTTTTCACTTCTTTTTTCTGTTTTTCTATTGCACAGAGCATCAAATATCATTTCTGAAAGAAAATTGTCGTATATGATTTTAAAAACGTTTGTAGGACCATTATTGATTTTAAAATCACATGTGATTTAAAGCCATGTGATTTTCAGAACATGCCTGATATTTTAGAACCCTATCCATTTTAATGATCAGCTGTTTTACTAAACCTGCAAATTTTTGCAATTTTCCGTTCGCGTACTTCTTTGTGCAAGGCCATTCTTGTGAGCAAAATTCTCAAATTACCCAGAATTTACTCAACTACTGGATTTTACTGGAAAAGTAAACAAGCGGACCTAATATCAGACATTGATATCTTTTTAATCTTACCAAGTTTTTGCGAATTTTCTTAATTTCCGCAATTTTTTCCGACTTGTTTGCTTTCCTTAAAATTTTAGATATTTTTAAGAAATTTTAAGGCTTCTTTGCAATTTTGCACATTTTCGCGAATTTTCGCAATAAAAGTGATTTTTTAGCCAGTTCTTGGCTAATATGTATATGTGCACGTCCTTTCTTTGAGAAAACAAAACGCAAATAACAAGTTTAACAATTAAATAATAGAAAAAAAATTTAATTTAACAAAACAAAATAAAGTTGAAAAGCAAACATATGAATGGGATTTTGTAAATGGGTACGGTAGCAATATTTTTGAGAGTAAAAAATAATCGGCAAAAACGTAAGAAGGTACCTTTATATTATTGTATCATGATTGTAAGTAAAAACTATAAATTTTTTTTGAGAAACTTATTTTTATGTTTTTCATTGGAAGAATGTGACGGCGACATGCTGATTCGAGCAATAGACGCACGGTAATCTGGCTCGAGTCACGACGCTTTCATATCGACCATAAGCAAGGCCCGTCGGCATTTTAAGGGAATATGAATGTGGCGATCGAACATCAAGATTATTGCGGGATTGTGGGTATGCAATAGAGCCCTTTTTACTAACACCTTATAGAAATGCAGCATATAACACAAGGAGTTACAAAATTTCATACCAAATGGATCAAATTGATTTTGAACCCGAAGATCCCTTAGAGGACAATGCTTTATTGTCCACAGCGTCACTTCAAAATGAAGGACAAAGAATAAGAGATGAAATTGCAAACACGTTATAAAACTATTCCAGTATACACATAGCCCACAAAGTCTGCGTTCACATCACACATTTTTATTAATGATACAAAAAAGCAAAATAACTATGGAATTGAAATCAATTTTTTTTTCATGGATTTGCTCTTTACATTCTTTACGACAAAAACCAAAAACAATAATCCAGATTCGTCTCTTCATTTTTGTTATAAGGGGATGTAAGTGCAACAACAAGTGAATACAGCACCCAAAAAGTCTGCGTTCACTTTGTTTGTTATTATAGTACCGTTATTTTTATGAAGTTTTTTCTTATTTTTGTTCACTTTCATTCTTTTTTAATATGATTAATCGTTTAACAAGTTCATTTGTGAATTTTATATAAAAGTTGTAACAGCTTTAAAACTATGGAAAACAGATGTAAAGAGATTAGTGTTTCAGAACGAAAAATAATTATTAAATTGTGGAAAGATGGAAAAAGCTTCCGAAAAATTGGTGAAACTATTGGTAGAACGTACTCGTCTGTCCAGCGCGTAATAAACAATTTCAAAGAAACCGGAATTTTAACATCTAAGCCGCGGTCTGGGCGTCCAAAAATATTGTCAGCCCGCGAAGAGCGCAAAGTAGTCAATATGGCAAAGGTCAATCCTCGGATTACATCTTCTAAAATTGTTGAAAACGTAAATCAGGCTTTCAAAAAGTCTATTTGTGCCGAAACCGCTAGAAAAATATTGCGTAAGGCTGGATATCATGGTAGAGTTGCCCGACGAAAACCGTACATATCAATTGTGAACAGACGAAAGCGTATTGAATTTGCTCACAATTACATATGTAAATAAGCCACCAGAATTTTGGAAACAGGTAATATTTTCAGACGAAAGCAAGTTCTGTATATTTGGTATAAAAGGCCGTCAAATGGTGTGGCGTAAATCAGGAACTGCGCTTGAGAAACAAAATCTTGTTGGTACAGTAAAACACGGTGGTGGTGGAGTTATGGTGTGGGGTTGCATGGCGGCTTCTGGTGTAGGTCAGCTGCAATTTATTGAGTCGACAATGGATAAATGGGGATATTTGAACATTTTAAAACATAATTTGAAACAAAGTGCAGAAAAACTCAACTTATCAACGACGTTTTGGTTCCAACAGGATAACGATCCAAAGCACACAGCGGAAGTTGTTAGACTTTGGCTCTTGTATAATGCGCCAAGACAGCTCAAAACACCCCCCCCCCCAATCTCCCGATCTCAACCCTATTGAGCATCTTTGGGACCTATTAGAGAAAAGAATTCGGCAGCATACAATAACAAGTAAAGAAACTTTGCGAAGTGTCATGCAGGTAGAATGGGAGAAGATTACAGTTGATGAAACTGAGAAATTGGTAAACTCAATGCCAAATAGACTGAGTGAAGTCTTAAAACATCGTGGCTATCCAACAAAATATTGATTATAACTTTTCTTAATAAATTTTGAAGCTTTCATAATTTTTTTAAGACTGAACGCAGACTTTTTGGTTTATATATTTACTTGGTGTGGCACTTTTTTACCGTTATCCCAACAATGAAAAAGAATTTGAAAAAAAAAATTTTTGTACGTTGAATTAAAACATATAAATAAAATATTTATGAAAAAAAATTTGATTTGAATTAAATATTTATGTTGTGTTTTTATATCACTTATAAAAATTGTAAGGGTGAACGCAGACTTTATGGGCTATGTGTACATATTTTATAAAATTCAATTCATTTTTTATTTTGCGATTGTAATTCATTTAATTAAATTTAACGTTATAAAATTATTTCACTATATTTTACGAAATTCCATCCATTATTATTTTATGAGTAAACTAACACACATACTAAAGCGTACTGGATGCATTCCAGACCACCAATTCGGTTTTAGGAGAAAACATAGCACTATTGAACAAACACATAGACTCGTGAACGTGGTTAGAAAGACCTTCGAAGAAAAGAAATATTGTTCTGCGCTCTTCATCGATGTTTCTCAGGCATTCGATAAAGTATGACACGAAGGTTTAATACATAAACTAATGCAAAATCTACCCAAAAACATCCTTTAACTTTTAGAAAGCTACTTAACTTAGCAAAAATTTGTTGTTAAAGAAGGTAATTTTCTAAGCCTTCCGCAACCCATTGCAGCCGGAGTTCCTCAAGGTTGCATCCTCGGTCCTGTATTATATCTGATATATGCCTCTGACTTGCCGGTAAGCAGTAACATACACATATCAACATTCGCTGATGATACAGCTTTTCTAAGTGTCCACAAAAGCCTTCAAGAAGCTTCTCGCAAACTGCAAATGTATATACCACAGTTGGAACAATGGCGGATAAAAATTAACGAACAAAAATGTCTACACATTACTTTTACATTGTGGAAAGAAACCTGCCCACCTATACAAATAAATAACCAAACTGTACCTCAACACACTGAAGTAAAATATCGTCGTCTAACATGGAAGTCACACATAAATGCAAAGGTGACCCAAATGAAATTAAAAGCAGCTAAAATGAATTGGCTCATTGGAAGGAACTCTACTCTAAGCCTACATTGTAAACTTCTTCTATACAACTCTATTCTAAAACCAATAGGGTCCTACGGTATCCAATTATGGGGCACTGCCTCGGCATCAAATGCAGAAAAAATTCAAAGACAACAAAATAAAATACTCCGTACGATTACAGTATCCCCATGGTATGTCAGAAACAAGCGAATTCATAAAGATCTACATGTGCCGCTGGTTGAGACAGTGTTTTCTAAACACGTGACAAGATTCATAAAAAAACGAGTTGCACCCAAATCCCCTAGCCCGAAACATCATTAACTTTAGAGGCCACACTCGGCTGAGAAGGAGGGACACTCTTGCTCTCAGCCGAATACGAGAGACGTAAACAACCAAAGAACCAACCGCTGAAAAAATTATTTTTGTCTGGCATTGGCTGGACTTAAAAATTAAAATTTTAGAGTTAAGATTTGATTACTTATTGTTAGTTAAATTTTATTGAAGATACAATAAATAAATATGTATAACCGAAAAAAATATATATTTTATATTAATTTAACACAGTTGTTTTTATACTTATTGCAGTCTTATAAAGATAGGTAAATAATTGATTTTTTGAAATCACTGTTCTTTGCTTTTGTTTTGCGAATTAAATTTTAATAAATCCAGTTCCCATTGTTGTTTTTTTATTTCATTTTTCTTCACCAATATTTTTAACTTTGGAACGATTTTCCGTCATCCCACGTCAAATTTGGTTTGTAAACGGACCGGTTTCGGCTATGTCCCATCTTGTTCTATTGAATACTAATACTAGTATTCAATAGAACACTGAAGATGGCACATAGCAGAAACCGGTCTGTTTACAAACCAAATTTGACGTGGGATGACGGAAAATCATTCCAAATTAAGAAAACCCCGTCGGAAGAAAAACACAACAATCAATATTTTTAACATTCGGGAACTGAAACTTACGAACTCATCTTTTAAGTCTTACGAGTTTGCCACAGTTTCAATTGTTTTTTTTCCATAGCACGATATATGCGTCTAAGAGAGCTTGCATTTTCTTTTTCTACTGATATGAGCTGATCGATTTTGCCGTTCAATTCATTTTTTCTTTCACCATCTTCATTTAAAATTAAAAAAAAATCTTGTTGTACTCTGCGGTTTTGTTCTTTTTGGTGTACTGCAAGTGGTTGGCGTTTCTAGTCTCCTATTAGAAGCAGATGTTGTAGGAATATCATCGTGTAAGGTAAATTCTGAATCACTAACTGTCCCAAGCTCTATTCCCCAGACCCCATCAACGTTCGTTTTCACTCCACGCATTCGCACAATAGCTTCTTCTGTTTGAGTCAGTTGGAATTTGTTAAATGGTCCTCCTCCAGTTACACGAGATTCGGATTTATTATGTGCTAACTTCTTTTTTATTTCGGTCTTCCATTCCGTCCATATCTTTGTGCCCATGTACGTAGATATAAATAAAAGTGTAAGGTATGAAAGTATATTTAAGATATTTAAACATTACCTTCTTCCATCCGTTTACATCCTTACTTGGCGGTCCAGCGCTGTTAAGAGATTGGGCCAACTGTTGCCAAAGCGACTCAACTAGCACCTTTTCACGTTTAGTGTAACCGCTAGCTATGTCCTTGTTTTCTTCCATAAATTGTAAAAATATGCCACTTTGCTTATGGTTTCTATGTTTTCCCCTTTTTGTGTAATAAAATAATAAGGAAATGTTTGTTTTTTTAGTTTAATAAAATTAAATTTAATTTTACTTACATTGTACATGTAACCGCCAAAACAAAAAAACCAGGGACCGAAAATAACAGTTATTATTAAAATTTCAGTTCAAAAAGTCAGACAGAAATAATTTGTCTATATTATATTTGAGTATAGCATTGTGATGGTCGTGAGCTAAGGAATAAAAATAAAAGTACTTTTATTTTGTTACTTTTTTCAAAAAAGTCAAAATATAACTTATTTTTTGACTCATACTTTTTCGGTCAAAAATAGAAGTTAAAATTTTACCGATATTTTTTTGGTCAAAAATAAAAGTTAAAATGTGACTGATATTTTTTATTGAAAAATAAATGAAACAAAAACTCGTATGTTTTCATATTATTTATTTACTTTCCAATATTTCGACCAACTTTGTTGGTTATCTTCAGGGAAATCTTTAATAACTAAAAATTACGAGTGCCTTTATTTTTAGTTATTGTACATATAATAAAATTTTCTATAAAACAATAACAAACAAATTATATTTACATTAATATATGTTTCAGCGTCGTCCGTTGTTTACCTTAAGCCAAACAACAATTCAACTATATAATATTAACAAAAAGGTCTACAATACATAATACAATTGAAAAATAAAATTTAAAATTTGACCGATATTTTTTTGGTCAAAAATAAAAGTTAAAATTTGACCGATATTTTTTCGGTCAAAAATAAAAGTTAAAATTTGACCGATATTTTTTGGTCAAAAATAAAAGTTATATTTTGACCGATATTTTTTTGGTCAAAAATAAAAGCTAAAATTTAAACGGATTTAGAAGTCGCTACTCCAGCATTCTTTGTTTATTTTAACCACTTGTCATGTTTGATATTAGTGAGCAGGAGCATCAACTATTGAACCAATTTATTTATCGAAATTGTATATAAGAGCTATTGATGTTCCTTATCAGTGTGGCCATATTAGCTCTTTTGGAGCTTAATTTAGCTTTATTTTTTAATGTTTAGCTCGAAATATTTCATTTAGCTCTTAGCTTTTTTCGGCTTTTTTCAACAATGCATTTAGCGTTTTCTTTAATTTCAATTTCGTGTGATTAATTTCAATTGCAAATTAAATAAAACAGTTTATCAGAATAAATTTATGTGCCGTAACCATATAAAGTAGTTAAAAAATAATAATAATAATCTGGCAGTGCAGAAACATTCACTGCGGCAGATTTGATCGACATCATGGTAATAAGTATACAATGGTTGGAATTAAAAACTCACTTTCAACTTGCATCTATTTCGCAATCCTATCATCAAGCTAAAGTCTTGAAAAATTTGTATAGTGAAAAATATTTACTCTATTTGAAATTTTTAAAGCCATTACTTTCAAATTTTTAAAGCCATATGTTCAAAAAGTTAATAAAATGTTCGAAAGTAACGACGTGGACCCCATGCTATTGTTTTCAGAACTTCACTTGCTTTTGAAAAATTTTTAATCAAATCGCTTCGAAGTCCGAAATTTTTGGCCGTTTACAATAAAATTTAGACGGTTTTCTAATTCCAACTCCGTATTTCAACTATAAGTTTGAACAATATCTGATTTCAAAAAAAGACATAATAGATTCTGAAACAGAAAAAGAAATTAGATACACTTGCCGAAATTTTATTAAACAATTAATATTCCAACTACGACAACGTTTGCCAAATAACATTCCAATTTTACAAATCACAAACATCTTTTCATTACAAAACAGTCTAAGCAATACAAAAGTAAATTGTATGAACATTTTAAAGAAGAATTGTAAAATTTTAGCGTAGGTGATATTACTCTTTTGGAAATACAATGGCAAAAATCACTTGTGAGTTTGAAATCGCAAATCTCACTTTTGCATGTGCTAAGGGTCGCGCGTTCTGTTTATTTTTCGAAATAATCTTCGAAAAATATTCTTATCAATGCTCTATGTTTTTTGAAACCATAGTATCCAACACAGAATTTTTCAACTATTTTTAGATTTTTCCCTTACTATTTTTGCTTCATATTATATGTTTTATGCATCTGTTTTTAAAGTAACACAATAGTCGAAATAAAGCAACATCGTTCAACGTTTGGGTTGCAGCAACCTACTTTTTAATTTAGTATTTTGTATTAAAATGTATAAAAATTTTATTTTTTTTAAATAATATTAAATAGAAAGAGTTTAAATTTTACTGGAATGCTTATATTTTTGCAATTTGATACCAAATTTTTTTAAAGAGGAAAGTTCACTTAGATTTCACTTTCCTCTTTCCTAGCGAATTGAAATAGCTAAGTTTTTTGTGATTGCGATATCCAACACACCAGTTTAGTGACTTCGAGTCGAAATCGGATTTATTTTGCGAAATGCTATTTTCAGCACTTGGTTGGTTGTTATTGATTGAATGTTTTTAATTTAAATGAGCCAAAAATATATTTTCATATTATTTATACCTACATAAACACCATTTAAACTATAAAAAATTTAAAAATAATGAAAAGTTACTATTGCAAAGCTGTAAAACAATTTAGCTTTATTTTTTAGCTTTAAAATTCCTTCTTTAGCTCTATTTAAAACCTGATTTAGTTTTATATTATTTTAAAATCTGGTCACACTGCTCCTTATATTCATTTACAAGTTAAATCGATCTTCAGTTCGCAACTTACTCTCGAATTAGAAACAAGCATTAATTTACCGTCGGTGAACAAAATAAACAATATAAAAATATATAATATTAAAAAAAAGAGTCAAATATTCGCAACAACAAAGTATTAACAAACACCGTTTTGTTTAATATTTTACGTACCTGTCGTAACTGAGACGCTTTGCTTTTGCTAGTTCAAATACGACTGTTTTAAACATATGATGCATTTACCTACACAAACATATAACATGTATATATTGTATGTGTTTATAATTATAATACCTAAGTATATGACAATTCTCTCCCTCCTAGATTGTGGAATACTAAGTACATGATTAATTATTAAATTATAAATGTACAATATGGTAACGTTTGTAAAATGATAATGTTTATAATTCATAAAGTCGAAATATGCTTTAATATATTTTCCAAAACCCACAAATACTTCATCTCAAATTTACAATAAAGCTAATATTCACTATTTAATATATTTTTCCTTCAATAGTATTTTCAAAATGCTTTACGCTGATGATTTAGAGTATATAATGAGAAAAAAAGTATAATATTCAATCTAATAATTTCAAAGTTTTTTTCCGTGGTCTGTTCGAACGACGTAAATTTGGTTCCACTATCGCATCTTGAGCATTCTCCGCTATGGGAATATTGTCATCCGCTTCAGGGGGAATACTGTCATCCGCTCCCGGGGCCTCCACAGGTACCTCAGGCTCATCTTCGGTTGGCACTGATGTTTCCATTCTACTAACTGCTATGGATTGTCGTCTTGCTAGAGATGAGTCAACGTTTCGATGAGGACGTATATCGTTGAGTAAGGGACACTGTTGAACCTTTACCGGACTTTCAGGGTTATTGTTACTTTGTTCTATCGGTTCTGAAATCCTTTCCCCAACTTTACGCATCTGGTCTACGTGCCTTTTCCATGTTCGGCCATCATCCAGTTTTATATCATAGTGTAATTCTCCCACTCTCTATTCTATTACACCAAAACGCCATTTAGTTTTGTTCAAGTAGTCACGTACTGCCACCTTTTCACCCACTAAAAATGTTTTTGTTGTTGTTGTGTAATTGTAGCTGTCGTTTTGTGGTAAGATGAGGTCTAATCGAGAGTTTATTTGCCGGCCGAACATTGCCATAGACGGAGATTTGCCAGTTACTGGGTGATTTGCGCGTCTGTATGCTAGTAAAATTTTAGACAGTTCCATATTCAATGAATTTGCTGTACATCTTGCGGCTAGTAATTTGTTCTTGATTATCTGCACGTAGCGTTCGGCCTGACCATTAGTGGCAGGATGGTATGGTGCGCCCTGCTTATGCAATATACCATTTAATTTCAAAAAATTTTTGAATTCAGCTGAATCAAATTGCCGACCGTGATCACTCACAAACTCATGAGGAATACCGAACGTTGAAAAGATTTCTCTGCACTTCTGGATCGTTGTATCCGTTGTCATGTTAGAGACGATATGAACCTCGGGCCATTTAGTGTAGGCGTCGACCAAAATGAATAAATATTTGCCCATAATTGGCCCGGCGTAGTCAGCATGAACCCGTTCAAATGGCTTTCTAGGCGTTCCCCATCCACGTACTGGCATGACTTTATTTGGATCGGGTCGCGTTGATTGGCATGCGAAACAATTTGCTACTAAGTCCTCAATATCTTTATCCAGATTATTCCACCACACGTACGCTCTTGCAAGGCTTTTCATCCTTGAAACACCAAAATGTGCAGTATGCAGTTCGTCCAACACCCTTTCGCGCAATGTCCTGGGAATATAAACACGCATTCCTCTTAACAAACAGCCATCGTGTAAAATAAATTCGCTTTGTGAAATTCCAAAACGATTTTAGCTGTCACATTGCCGGCCATACTTTAGACATTCCATTTAGATCTTAATTTCTCCATCGGATTTAGTTTAAATTTTTAGTTCAACTGCTGTTACTGGTAAGTTGTCGATAGTTTCCTCTTCTATAGCGTAAACCTCCTCAACAAATTTGTACGTTTCATCATTCGGTAACCCTGACATGGCATCTGCGTTGGCGTTTTCCTTTGACCTCTTGCAATTTATTGAATAATCAAATTGTTCTAAAAATAGGGCGTAGTGTTGCATACGCGTAGACGACAGGCTTGATAATGCCTTGTTAGGAGAAAATATTTGCGATATGGCCTGATTATCTGTAATGAGAATAAACTTTCTCCCATATAAATATTGATGGAACTTATGTATACCGAAAATAACAGCATATGCCTCCTTATCAATTTGGGAATAGCGTTGCTGTGTTTTGTTGAGAGTTTGCGATGCGAATTGTATTGGCCTTTCCGAACCATCATCAAAACTGTGGCTCAATACCGCTCCTACTCCTATAGGGCTTGCATCAACTGCTAAAATTATTGGCCGTTTTGGGTCATAATGAACGAGGACTGTGTCCGACTGTATTTGTTGTTTTATTTCTTTAAACGCATTTTTACACTGTTGATCAAATACAAATGGCACTTCATCTTGCAGCAAACGGTTTAGGGGATACACTATATCGCTTAAATTTTTTACGAATCGCCCATAATAATTTACAAGTCCCATAAAAGCTCGAATTTCTTCCTTACTGGCAGGTATTTTCATTTTTTGGATAGCTTCAATTTTGCTCTGCATGCGCTGAATACCATGTTTGTTTATTACATACCCACAGTAGGTTATACACTCCTTCATAAATTCTGACTTCTCTAGATTGACCCTCATGTTATATTTGTTTAATTGTTTCAATACTTCATCTAGTCTACGCATGTGGCTTTCATCATCCGGTGCGGTAATTTTGATGTCATCTAAAAAGACTGATACGCCTGGGATATCACCTAATATTTGTTCCATTAGTCGTTGCCACTTAGCAGGTGCGCTGGCGAACCCGATCATCAAGCGTGTAGGTTGATATAACCCTTTATGGGTGCTTAGAGTTAACAACTGTCTATCATTTTGGTGTACCTCTAGTTGTAAATAGGCTTTTGATAGGTCGATCTTAAAAAATTTTTCGCCACCAGCCATCTTGCTGAACAACTCATCAATGGTTGGCAATGGGTGTTCGTCGACTAACAGCACGGGGTTTAGCGTTACTTTATAGTCGCCGCATATGCGAACATCACCATCCTTTTTCGGTACTACTACTATAGACGTTGCTCATTCGCTGGTTTCTACCTTTACCAATAGCCCCTCTTCAACTTGTTTTTCGAGATGTTTCTCCACTGCTTCCATCAGCGGGAATGGAACTCTTCGGGCTTTTACAAACTTCGGTGCTGAACCCTGTTTAACATATATACGAGTTTGCAAATCTTTTATTTTTCCCACTGAGGGGGAAAATACAATAGGGTATTTTTTTTCAAAGCATCAATGCTAAACGATTCTATATTATGTATGCACGTTTGATGATTATTTCTGTTAAACAGTGAACACCAATCAATTTTTATTTGTTTCAACCACTCTCTGCCGCAGAGTGGCTTGCGGTCAGACTTCACTATGTATAATTTCATCTGATTTCTTGTGTTTTCGATTCTGACAGTGACATTAACGTAACCTACACACTTAATAGGCGTTCCACAATAACTCGTTAGATCAATTTCAGATGTATGTACTTTGGCTTTAGGTACTAACCTTTTTGCATCATCTACATTTATGATGGATACCGGCGAGCCCGTGTCAATTTCAAATTCAACCCAATTATCATTTATTAAAAATTTATTTAACATTTTTGCACTAATGGTGTGAATTTCATCACGTTCTTCTATTTTTAGGATTTCTTCTACTGTATTACTTACTCTTTCTTCTATTTGATGTATTTGTTTCTTCTCTTTAAAGCAAATTTTTCGAAGGTGACCTTTCTTTTTGCAAAAGTGACATGTTACATCTTTATATTTGCAATGATCTGCTAAATGTGTGGTATTACCACATCGAAAACATTTTTGGTTGCCTTTGTTTAAATCCGGAACATTCGATTTTTTTTTTATTTAAATCATTCCTGTTTTTCTCGAACATTTTGTTTACCGTTACTCTATCTGCTGTTTTCTGTTGTAGCTCCTCCCTTCCTTTTTCAGCTAATTCATACGCCTTCGCCATATTTATTGCCTCCTCTACTTCTAAAGATTTTCGTTCCAATAACCGATGCTGTATTTTTTTTATCTAAAAGGCCAAAAACGAATTGGTTTCTCAAAGCTACCTCCAAATGAGCACCAAAATTACACCCCACTGCTAATCTCCGTAAAGCCACCGCAAATTCAGCGCATGTTTCATCAGGTTTTTGCTTCCGCAAATTGAACCTGAAATTTTCTAACAATTCGTTAGGCTTCGCGTCATAATGCTCTTCCAATATTTCACAAATTTCGTTGTACTGCATTTCTTCAGGTATTTTTGGAAGCACTTTGTCGCACAGCACATTATAGGTAGGTGTACCAATAAAATGAAGCAGCAGCCTTTGATGCTTTTCCGCTTTACATTCATACAGCTCTAGCACTGTCTTAAAACGTTTTACCCAGCGAGACCACGTTGTTTTTGATGGTTCAAACGGCTCAAAACTAAAAAAGGATACCATTTCCTTCACCTGGGCTGGAGTTTCTTGGTTGGGCATTTTTTTAATCTTTTTTTTTATTATTGGTGTCTTGTACTGTAGAAAGAATACACCGCGTAACAAAATAATTAAAAAAAAACACGTGAATTTAGTTAATTCTCGTCGCCAAAAACTGTCGTAACTGAGACGCTTTGCTTTTGCTAGTTCAAATACGACTGTTTTATTTTATTTCATTCTTTCATTTTACATGGTAAACATATGATGCATTTACCTACACAAACATATAATATGTATATATTGTATGTGTTTATAATTATGATACCTAAGTATATACATGTTTCATTTCTTTTTGTAAAGTAAATTATAAGCCCATAAGCAAGTAGGCACACCAACAACAAATATATTTGGTACTCGTACCAAATGAGTACCAAAACAACAACAAACAACAGAAATGCCTACATTACTGTTGTTGCTGCAGAATGTAATAACCCAGTAAACAAAAATTTACACTTGCGTACACGGGCACGCTCAAATTCAATGTCTATGACAGACCGTAATATAAAAGTATTTTTTTGAAACCAGCTTCACAGCAAAGCACAAGTGCCAACAATATGAGCCAACATCAAACCGAAAAAGAAAAAACGGCAGAAAGTGTCCCCATAGAAACTGATTCAGAAAATCCGAATGGGTTTTTATCATTATTTTAAAGTGGTAAATAATAAAAAAAGACAAAGAAGTCCAAGATAAAAAAACCTCGCTCCATTGGCGAAAATGGCCAAAGATGGTAAATCTGATGCTGCGCTTTCTGAAAATCGCTTTTCACTTCTACAAAACGACGAAGACGAAATCACCATTGTCAGGTCAAGCAAGCCGCCCCCAATATACTTAAGAGAGAAAAACTTAAATGAGCTAATTAAAAGGCTAGTACAATTAATCGGTGAAGAGGAAAATCATTACCGCTCAGTAGTTTCAGAGTTTGAAACACAAAATAAAAATTTTTACACCTACCAGGTAGTGATACAAGGCATCGATTCATACGTGGACCCAGAAGAGGTAAAAGCGGGTCTACTAAATAATAATTTTAATGTAAAAAATGTTACTAACATTAAAAATAGAGAGCGAATTCCCCAACCACTATTTCGTGTGGAAATGGAACCAGGTTATATGAAATTTAAAAAGAATGAAGTACACCCCATTTACAGCTTAAGATATTTGATGCACCGGCGAGTTACCGTAGAGGAACCATACAAGCGAGCAGGGCCAATTCAATGCCTGAATTGCCAAGAATATGGCCACACCAAAACATATTGCAAGTTGCGCATCGTTTGTGTCGTCTGTGGTGAACTACACAGCACTGCCAATTGTGATAAGCCAAATGATCATTCCAAAATTAAGAAGTGTAGCAATTGCGATCAAATTCACACTGCAAACTACAGGGGCTGCCCTGTCTATGTACAAGTTAATAATTAACATATTTATTTTTAATAAAAGTTCAATTGCTGACACATTTCCGTTAGTTGCAGTTAATAATTATTTTACTTACTTTAATAAAGTTCAATCTCCTCTGTCGCAATTCAATTGCTGACACATTTCCATTTAAATTTTAATTTACGAATTTTTTTGTTACAACATTTATTTAAAGTGCTGACGACCTATTTGCACTGAATGCAATTGCTGTTCGACAATTCTTAAGTTTTTATAAAGTTTAATATTAAGTTAAAAAAGATAATAATAGCAGTAGTCAATAATAAGAAGTCCGAATAAGAAGACATAGTCTTCCGGCAAATTAAATAATTAGAAATAATAAAAGGATAAAGAAGACATAGTCTTAGCCTCTAAATAAATATAAATTTTTTTTAAAAAATTTAAATAATAAATAATTTTATTTACTAAGGATAAAGAAGACATACTCGTAGTCTTCTCCTCTAAATAAATATAAAATTTTTTTAAAAAATTTAAATAATAAAGAATTTTATTTACTGGCGCCCGAGCAACCGGTACAAAAATAGTGTACTAAAAGAACACTAAAATAAAAAATAATATTAATTAAGCCTGTAAGTGTCCGTCCGCAGGCGACCGTCCGTATAAAGTGTCATAAGTGAATCCTTAGTAGAAGTACGAAAAGGACAAAATTCGCGTGATCGGGACGGTATAGTTTAATAAGTTTACAATTTAAAATAAGAAAATAGACACAACAAATAAAAAGAACAGTGAACAAATAAAAAGAACAGTGAACAAATTAAAAATTATAATAACTAAAAAAATATTATAAAAGGAAAAACTATATTAATTAAAAGGTAATAAAGACATAATAGAGAACACTAACCAAAAGAATTTTTAACAACAAATGAAACATAAAGACTTTAGAAAAGACCTAAAAACATAATATTCAACAACAGCTTTGTCCTTGCCATTGAAAGCTGCACCGTAGAAGACAACCATTCAAATACCTGGCCGACATCGATAGCTGCAACAAGATCAACAGAATAACATCAGTCAGTCAACACAATGTGTCCAATTCATCTTATACTGTAAGTCATTATATTTCAGAATATTTTTAATTATTTCATAAGTGACAAAAACCACCCTTATATAAAAAAAGAAGAAGAGAAAATAAAACAAAATAAGAAAAGAAGAAATCTTTTATTTACTGTGAATATCAAATCATAAAATAGAATTTTTTTTATCTCACAAAAATTGTTCCCAAAATTTGCGAAAAATCATGGCTAACCCCAATAACCTAGTAAGACCTCCCGTTCTTAACGCTCCAAATCCTATTCCCATTCCCATCCCAAATCCAGCAGCGCAACTCAACGAAGAAGTAGAAAACAGAATAGCCGCTATTTGCGCGCAACAATGCAGAAACATAGTTCAATCTCTGATGAATCCAAATAATAACCTTAACCACGGGATAGACCGAAACATTGAAGACATATATAGAAATGAGTTGAGTGAATTAGATAAAATACCCGACATAGTAAGAAGTCTTAGAGATTTCTCGGGTAACCCCATGGAATTTAACTCATGGAAAAAAAGCGTGGACAGAGTGTTGCAAATTTACGATTCTAGCAAAGGCACACCTAAATATTATGGTATTTTAAGCGTCATCCGAAACAAAATAACAGGCAACGCTGACATTGCCTTAGAATCCTACAATACTCCATTAAATTGGAGTTGCATTGTAAAATGCCTATCTATGCATTACGCAGACAAACGAGATTTAGGGACGCTTGAGTATCAAATGACTTCTTTAATTCAAGGAAGAAATACCATCCAAACATTTTATCAAGAAGTTTACACGCATTTGTCCCTTATACTAAATAAAATTGGTTGCATGGAAATGGGCCAAGAGTCCTTGCGACTTTTAACGCAAACCTATAGGGACAAAGCCCTAGATACTTTTGTTAGAGGCCTCAATGGAGATCTACCAAGACTCCTTTGCATCCGTGAACCTGCGGATCTCCCGCAAGCATTACATCTCTGCTTAAAGCTAGAGAATCAAAACTACAGAACAGAATACGCGAATAAACATCAAAATTATAGACAACGTCAACCACCACCCCTTCCAATACGGAATGCAAATACAATTCATAGACAACCCTTTTATTCAGAATTGACATTTCAAAATTTTATCCAATACAATAGACCAATGAATAATATGCAACAAAATGCATTCCAAAATCGTCAAACCATCCCCAACATTAACTTTCGACAAAATCCCCAACCGCGTTTTCAATCGCACCAACCTTTTCAACAAAATTTACAACCACAAAGACCAGTTGCACCGAAACCTCAAAGGCCTCAACCTATGGAAGTTGACGAATCAATTCAAACAAGAAACGTAAATTATCAAAACAGATCACGTCCTTTTAATCAACCCCAATTTAATAAGCTAGGTTCCACCACCACATAAACAACAACGCAATTTTCATATAGAAAGTAGACAAGATCTTTCCACGGTACCGAATTACCAGGACGAACAAGCTGGAAATTATAATGAAACTGAATACGAGCAATTAATCCAAAACCAAGGAATTGACGAGTACGCCGAATCCTATGATCAAGATCAACAAGATGAAATACCCACTCAAAATTTTACAGATATCCATTTTTTAGGTTAACATATTCTTCGCTCCCGTATTTTGAGTGCAAAGCGAAGAATGGTAAAATTCTAAAAATTCTTATAGACACTGGATCTAACAAAAACTACATTCAACCATGCCTCGTTAGCAATCCTATCAAAAACGAAAACACCTTTTTTGCAAACTCAGTGTCTGGAGACATTAAAATTACGCACCACACATTCGCAACTTTATTCAATTTACCCGACCACCATATAAAATTCTTCATCCTACCTTCTTTGAAATCGTTTCATGGCATCCTTGGTCATGATAGTTTAAAAGAACTAAATGCAACTATCCATATTAAGAAAGAATATTTGTTAATAAACAATACAACTAGAATAAAAATTCATCAACACACTTCCCAATCAGTTAACAAAATGGAATTTAGAACAAATCATATGAACGAAACTCAAAAATTTCAGTTAGATCAAACTATAAACGAGCATCCCAACCTATTCACGGATCCCAACAAGAAACTTACATTCACTTCTCGAGTTCAAGGAGAAATCCGAACACATTCAGATTCACCAATTTATTCTAAATCATACCCCTATCCCATGGCATTGAAAAGTGAAGTAGAAAAACAGATTAATGAACTCTTAAATGACGGAATTATCAGACCCTCCAGATCTCCGTATAATGCACCCGTTTGGATCGTTCCGAAAAAAATGGATGCATCCGGAGAAAAAAATATAGAATGGTCATCGATTACAGAAAACTGAACGCAGTAACTGTGGCCGATAGGTATCCCATTCCAGGAATTAATGAAGTTCTAGCAAATCTAGGTAAAAACAAGTACTTTACAGTTATTGACTTAAAGAGTGGTTTCCACCAGATTCCTTTAAAGGAATGTGACGTAGTGAAAACCGCCTTTTCAGTTAACAACGGGAAATTTGAGTTTGTACGACTCCCATTCGGATTAAAAAATGCTCCCGCAATATTCCAACGTACTTTGGACGATGTCTTGAGAGACCACATAGGGAAAATCTGCTACGTCTACATAGACGATATTGTCATCTTTTCAAAAACTGAGAAAGAACACTTCGAAAACCTCGGAAAAATATTCAAAACACTAGAATCGGCAAATTTCAAAATTCAACTAGACAAGTGTGAATTTCTCAAAACAGAAGTTGAATTTCTGGGATTTATCGTAGGAGCCGCAGGAATTAAAGCCAACCAAAATAAAATAGAAGCAATAGCCAAAATACCACCACCGAAAACCCTAAAAGACCTGAGAAGTTTTCTAGGCATGTCAGGTTATTACCGTCGCTTCATCAAGGATTATGCGAAGCTTGCCAAGCCCCTGACATCCCTTTTAAGAGGGGAGGAAGGACTCATTTCGAAAAACGCGTCCAAAAATTAAAAAATTACTTTAGATCAAAATGCTTTGGACGCATTCCAGAAATTAAAAAATTCACTCATCTCCGGCGATGTCATGTTATCTCACCCTGATTTTGAAAAAGGCTTCGATCTGACAACAGATGCCTCTGATTATGCGATAGGCGCAGTACTTTCGCAAAACGGGAAACCCATTACCTTTCTTTCAAGAACGCTCAGCAAAACTGAAGAAAATTACGCTACCAATGAAAAAGAAATGCTAGCGATAATATGGGCCCTCAATTCGTTGAGAAATTACCTGTACGGTTCTGGGAAAGTAAACATTTATACGGACCACCAACCTTTGACGTATGCCCTCAGTAGCAAGAACACAAACAGCAAGATGAAAAGATGGAAGTCCATCTTAGAGGAGTATAATTACGAACTCAAGTATCAGCCAGGCAGAACAAACGTAGTTGCAGATTCACTATCTAGACCACCACAGATAAATTCGATGACAGCAACGCAACATAGCGATGACAGTTCCTCAGATAATATGATCCCCGCAATAGAATGTCCAATTAACGTCTTTAAGAACGAACTCCATATCTTAGTTAGTAACGACGACAACTACAAATTCGAAATTCCATTCCCAACTTACCATAGGCACATTATTAAAAAACCTTTTTACACTAAAGACACCTTAATATCAATTTTTAAAAAATATCTTAACCCCAGCGTAATCAACGGTTTATTTACTACCGAAGCAATTATGGGGGTAATTCAAGAATTCTATCCCGAACACTTTAAAAACTTCAAAGTAAGATTTACTCAGTCACAAGTCAAAGATATCGTAAGTGAAACAGAGCAAGAAGAAATATTGATTAATGAACACCGAAAAGCTAAAGAAATGCCAACGAAAACAAAAATCAGGTAATACAAAAGTACTACTTCCCCAAAATGATGGAAAAATCCAAAAGGATAGTAAAAAATTGTCAAAACCTGTAAAGAACAAAAATATGATCGTCGACCCAACAAACCGCAATTTCAGCCTACACCAATTCCAAAAAATCCTGGAGAGATTATTCACATTGACATCTATTCAACTGAAGGAAACCTAGTACTCACAGCAATAGATAAATTTTCCAAATACGCCTTAGGAAAAATTCTGAAATCAAAGGCAGTCGAAGACATTAAAGAACCATTGAAAGAAATAATTTTAGCATTTGGCATCCCCAAGTTTATAGTCTTAGATAATGAAAAATCACTTAATTCCGTAACGATAAACTTCCTTCTTAAAGACCAATTCGGCATACAAACCTACACTACACCCCCTTACGCTAGTACCGCCAACGGCCAAGTAGAGAGACTTCACTCTACTCTTTCCGAGATGATGAGATGTCTTAAGTCAGACAAACTTCACAATTCATTCCATGACTTACTCACCAAAACATTATACGAATACAATAAATCAATCCATTCTACCACTGGTAAAAGACCGATTGACATATTTTTTAATAAAAACTTTAATAGTGACCCAAGACTGAAAAACAAAAACAAAAACAGGACCTGGACTACCATAACAAAAATAGACAAGCACCCAAAACTTATTTACCAGGAGAGAACATTTTCGTTAGGATCAACAAGAGATTGGGTTCAAAATTAACCCCAAAATATAAAAAAGAAATAGTCAAAGAAGACCGAAAAACAACTGTATTAACAATGTCAGGCAGAACTGTTTATAAAAGTAACATTAAAAGACAATAACCTATTTTTTCCAGATTATTCTTATCCTACGCACTGACGGAAATCCAAATCATGGATTACACGTCCTACGTTGTCACCATAAATAAGGGTACAGCAAAAATTCAGCAGGGAACCTTCACTATCATTCATCCAATAGATCTGGAACAATACGCAACATCCATAGCCAACACCCACACCCCTTTATCCAACAAAACATCCCAAATAACCATAACCTATACGCTATCCTCAATCATGAACTCACCCAAATTAACAACATCCTAGAGAATCTAACACCCCTAACAAGAAATAAAAGAGCCATAAACACTTTGGGAACAATTTGGAAATATGTCGCAGGGTCTCCGGATCATGACGACTTTGAAATATTAACTAATAACGTTTACGAATTAAATAAAAATAACAATAAACAATTTTATGTTAATGAAGCTTTCAATAAAAGAATAAACAACTTAACCGAAATTATTAATAGAATGTCAAATTTTGTAAGAAAGAATGTTTACTTAGAAAATGATATAGTTATTAATTTACAAAATAGAATAAGATTAGTCAAGGAAGAGTTAGTAAATATTGAAAATGGAATAGAATGGGCAAAAATTGGAATTGTAAACCCATTAATACAAAATAAAAAAGAAATCGAAGTAGCTATGAAAAATATCGAAGAAGAAAACATTCCTTTTGTAAACCCAGAGGAGGCACTTCAATTTGCCAAAGTGTCAGTTTTGTATAACAAAAATAATTATAATGAAATATTTTACATGGTTAAAGTACCATTGACAAAAAAGGAAATGTATGAAAATGTAATTTTAAGACCAGTAAAAAAGAAAACATATGTAATCAAACTTGAATTCCTAGAAATTTAAAAAAATGAAAAAACAATTTATGCTATTAAAGAAAAATGTGAAGAATATAACGATATTATGATTTGTAAAGAAAATCAAATAATTGACATAACAAATAATACTTGTATCCCTAATATTATTAATAATAGAAACTCTTCATGTGTAACGAGCAATAATCATCACATTTCACCAATTGAAGAAATTGAGTCTGGCATGATCTTACTAAATGGTTACAATGGATCCATTTACATAGACGAAACATATCGATCTTTATCTGGAACCTTTTTCATTAAATTTCACAACAGTACCATAAAAGCTAACAATAGAACTTTCAGTAATATGGAGGCTTCTCCTCTAAAAATGATACCCGTATTACTACAGCCAACTCCTTTCGAAATTGACCATATCAATCTCATCGCTCGAAGCTCTAAACGAACTTCAAATCAACAACACTGAGACAATCTCAACTATCCAAAAAAACCTAGAAATCGGAGGTTGGTCAATATCAACGATACTTTGCCTAATAATCATATTAATTGCGTGTCTGGGTTTTTTCTTTCAGCGCACCCGAAAAGTAGTACTTTGGGAACACCAAAACCCACTCACTAGTAGCAAGTTAACCCCGAATGTACTCAGTTTACAAACTATTCGCGACCCTCAAAACCCAATAGAGCTAGAAGCTCCAGTCAAACCTCCTAGATTGAACAATATCCCATTTTTCTGAATGATTGGGTACAATCAAATTAAGAAGGGAGGAGTTAATAATTAACATATTTATTTTTAATAAAAGTTCAATTGCTGACACATTTCCGTTAGTTGCAATTAATAATTATTTTACTTACTTTAATAAAGTTCAATCTCCTCTGTCGCAATTCAATTGCTGACACATTTCCATTTAAATTTAATTCACGAATTTTTTTGTTACAACATTTATTTAAAGTGCTGACGACCTATTTGCACTGAATGCAATTGGAACAGCTCACGTTGCATTTCAAGGTGATGAATGCTGTTCGACAATTCTTAAGTTTTTATAAAGTTTAATATTAAGTTAAAAAAGATAATAATAGCAGTAGTCAATAATAAGAAGTCCGAATATGAAGACATAGTCTTCCGGCAAATTAAATAATTAGAAATAATAAAAGGATAAAGAAGACATAGTCTTCTCCTCTAAATAAATATAAAATTTTTTAAAAAAATTTAAATAATAAAGAATTTTATTTACTAAGGATAAAGAAGACATAGTCTTCTCCTCTAAATAAATATAAAATTTTTAAAAAAAATTTAGATAATAAAGAATTTTATTTACTAACATGTTAAGCAGTCTTTGTCTAACAGACGTAATCACACCTATGCTCAACCTATTACTTTCGACAATACAAACTATCCCCAGTTGCGCCAACCAGCTACCAGCCGGCCTTCATACGCCAACATTTTGAAGGCTAACCAGCCCATAACGCAAAACATACAAAGCAGCCATTTCTCATACGCTAATGCTTTGAAGTCTAACCAGCCCACAGCTCAAAAACGGCCTCTTGCCAACGAAAACAGTTGTTTAAATTTTGATTTTTTTTACAACCAACATGACCTGTATGATGCAGGAAGTGTTGTAAATGCAGTCGACATTATTGCAGGCTGCTTTAAACAAACCATGAACTTAAAAATCAGTTTCTGGGACGCAAACGGCATCCGCCAACATAAAAACGAACTAGAATACTTCATGATGGATAAAAAATTTATGTTATGCTTATCTCTGAGAGGCATTTGACGGCTAGAATTTTTTTTAAATCAACGGATGTACTCTACGACACAAAGGACCTCTAAGGTAGAGCTTGTGGTGGCTCGGGTATACTAATAAAATCGCGATTAAAACGACTTATCATTGTGAAGTAACTAACATCTGCATTGAAGCTTTTCATCAAAACCTGGTGATTTCATCAATTTACTCTCCTCCCAGGTACTCTATTACCGAAAATCAATATAGTAGATTTTTTAATATAGTAGATTTTTTAGGAGACCACATAGCACGATTGAACAAACACATAGACTCGTGAACGTGGCTAGAAAAATCTTCGAAGAAAAGAAATATTGTTCTGCTATCTTCATCGATGTTTCTCAGGCATTTGATAAAGTAGTAAGGTTTAATACATAAACTAAAGCAAAACCTATCCGAAAACATTCTTAAACTTTTAGAAAGCTACTTAACTGAGCGAAAATTTGTTGTTAAAGAAGGTAATTTTTAAAGCCCTCCGCAACCAATTGAAGCCGGAGTTCCTCAGGGAAGCATCCTCGGTCCTGTGTTATATCTGATATATACCTCTGACTTGCCGGTAAGCAGTAACATCACATATCAACATTCGCTGGTGATGCAGCTTTTCTAAGTGTTCACAAAAGCCATCAAGAAGCCACCCGAAAACTGCGAGATTATATACCCCAGTTGGAACAATGGCTAAAACAATGGCGGATAAAAATTAACGAACAAAAATGTCTACATATTACTTTTACATTGTGCAAAGAAACCTGCCCACCTATACAAATAAATAACCAAATTATACCTCAACCAGCGTTGCCAAATGTGCAGATTTATCTGTATTTTGCAGTTTTTCTAAGCATTGAGCAGATTTGCAGTTTTTTGCTTAAAAACCAGTTTTTCTACAAATTGTGCAGATTTTGCAGTTTTTACATTTTTATTTTTTGTTCTCAAATTTTTTATATTAATTCCAATTTTTAAAGCCATAATTTTACTTTTTTAATGCGACAATGCAATGCAAGAGGGAATTCGAACTCATTTAGGTGTAAGAAAGTTGTGTCTTTCTATATGGAGTTTGCTATTATAGTTCACATATAATTTTTTTCAAAATTCGCTTCCCGATATTTTTAGTGATTCATTCATACAAACAAAAAACTACACTTTCTTACCCCAAAAAAAGCTGTATACTTCAAATACAACAAACTTAAATACGGCAGCCAAAATTTGATTTTGCTCCTTATGTGTTTAAGCCGGTTCGGAAAAAATTAATCGATTTCCCTGTGTAATTTGTGGAAATTTTGTAATAAATGTCCCATAGATAGACTTCCTTTTCATATAATTCAAAAAGTTATAAATTTGGAGTGCCACATTTTCCTAACTTCCGAGATGATAAAGTACTTTTTTCTTGTTTTTCGTTTTCATCTATAAAATTTGAAAATTCTTAAAGGTTGGCTTACGTCTGTAAACAAATATTTGCATCGCATTTTAGGTAGGTAGTGTGGACGTGTACGACGCACAGCAACAACGCAAGAATTTTTGTCACATTCAACGCACACTATCCGTACATTATTGGTTTTTTGATGAACAATGCAAAAATTTGCGCCGCAGGCTGTTCTGATGTGGACACATTTGAAGAAAGAAAATTTTTACAATAAATAATGTATATACTATATTTTGGATTTTTTGTGTGCAGTTTTTTTACGTGAAAATCAGTTTTTTTATTCTAAATTTGCAGTTTTTTTTAAGTTATGTCAACGCTGATCTCAACACTCTGAAGTAAAATATCTCGGTGTTCATCTTGATCGTCGTCTAACATAAATGCAAAGGTGACCCAAATGAAACTAAAAGCAGCTCAAATAAATTGGCTCATTGGAAGGAACTCTACTCTAAGCCTAGATTGTAAACTTCTTCTATACAACTCCATTCTAAAACCAATATGGTCCTACGGAATCTAGTTATGGGGCACTGCCTCGGCATCAAATGTAGAAAAACTTCAAAGGCAACAAAATAAAATACTCCGTACGATTACAGCAGCCCCATGGTATGTCGGAAACAAGCGAATTCATAAAGACTTAGATGTGCCGCTAGTTAAGACAGTGTTTTCTAAACACGTGACAAGATACAGAAAAAAACTTGAGTTGCACCCAAATCCCCTAGCCCGAAACATCATTAACTTTAGAGACCACGCTCGGCTGAGAAGGAAGGACACTGGCTCTCAGCTGAACACGAGAGACGTAAACAACCAAACAACCAACCGCTGAAACAAATATTTTTGTCTGGTACTGGCTGGACTTAAAAATTAAAATTTTAGAGTTAAGATTTGATTACTTATTGTTAGTTCAATTTTATTGAAGATACAATAAATAAATATAACCGGAAAACAATCAATGTTGAGTAGTAGGATATTCAGCATGTGAGATTATTAGCTCCAAATATTAATTGCTCTTTTTTGAAATTTTAACTTCTATTTTTGAGCAAAAAAATATCAGTCAAATTTAAACTTTTATTTTTGACAGAAAAAATATCGGTCAAATTTTAACTTTTATTTTTGACCAAAAAAAGATCGGTCAAATTTTAGCTTTTATTTTTGACTAAAAAAATATCAGTCAAATTTTAACTTTTATTTTTGACCCAAAAAAATTATAGTCAAAAATAACCATTATTTTTTGACCTAAAACATATTGATCAAAAAATAACTATTATTATTTGACTTTTTTAAAAAAAGTCAACAGTTACGGTCCCTGCAAGAAACAATATGCAAATTTGCCCTGCCAGCTGATTAGGTTGTTTCTGACAAAAAAAAATGATAAAAACAGATTCTGTGACACGAAATTCTGACAACAATTCTGATTCGAACATAAAACCAATAACATCTGTTTCTGTGACACCAAAATAAACTTTTTGTCGATTTCAATTCTGATTCTGATAACAATCATATTCTACAACAACCCTGATGAAAAACATAGCAACTTTAAAAGAGAACTTAAACAATTTAATCGTGTAAATTTATTCGTACAGTCAGGCAAACGAACTTTTTTTATAATTAAAAAAAACATTGACAATTTTGATATTAAAGAAAAACAGGATTATAGTACAAATTTCTTATATGAATCAAAATAAATTTGGCGGTCACTTACTCCATTTTATAATTGTTATGTCAAAAAAGTCCATACCTTTATGAAATAAAATATACTTTTAATTTCCATTTTCCCGGCAAATTTTTGAGATTTTCCCAGGAAAAATGGAAATTAAAAGTAGACTTTTCCCGGGAATTCCCGATTTCCAAACCTTACCTGTAACACAAGCTCTTCATACTTAAAAATTATTTTCTAATATTTAGTTCCGTTTGCTATTAAAGCGTGTTTTTTAGATTTTTTTAAACTATAATTTATTACATTCACTGAGAGCTGATAGCGGGAAAAATGTTCACGGGAACTTCACGGATGCAATTTTCCGTCGAAGGGAAATGAAAATTTCATGCGAACATCAATTTCACTTGTTATTCGCGATAGGGGTGAATATGAAAAGCTTATGGCCAAATATTTATTTGGCCATAACCGTTTTTTGGCAACCCTGTATTGAAAGTGTCAAGAAGTATACTTTTTTTTGATTGCGGTAAAATTATTAAATTTTGATAAAATTATTAGAATATAATTAATTAAATATTGTTAAATTTATTCGTACAGTCAGGCAAACGAACTTTTTTTATAATTAAAAAAAAAACATTAACAATTTTGATATTAAAGAAAAACAGGATTATAGTACAAATTTCTTATATGAATCAAAATAAATTTGGCGGTCACTTACTCCATTTTATAATTGTTATGTCAAAAAAGTCCATACCTTTATGAAATAACGTATACTTTTAATTTCCCATTTTCCCGGCAAATTTTTTAGATTTTCCCAGGAAAAATGGAAATTAAAAGTAGACTTTTCCCGGGAATTCCCGATTTCCAAACCTTACCTGTAACACAAGCTCTTCATACTTAAAAATTATTTTCTAATATTTAGTTCCGTTTGCTATTAAAGCGTGTTTTTTAGATTTTTTAAACTATAATTTATTACATTCACTGAGAGCTGATAGCGGGAAAAAATGTTCACGGGAACTTCACGGATGCAATTTTCCGTCGAAGGGAAATGAAAATTTCATGCGAACATAAATTTCACTTGTTATTCGCGATAGGGGTGAATATGAAAAGCTTATGGCCAAATATTTATTTGGCCATAACCGTTTTTTGCCAACCCTGTATTGAAAGTGTAAAGAAGTATACTTTTTTTTTGATTGCGGTAAAATTATTAAATTTTGATAAAATTATTAGAATATAATTAATTAAATATTGTTAAAACATTTTTAAAAGTTAATATTTATTAATAGCAATAATATTCTGTTGGAGTGTTGCTGTAAAAAGAAGGATCAATTGATTTTGTAAGCAAGTGGCCTTGTGAATTGTTTACTGAGCGTGTTTATAATTTATAAAGGTTCAATTGGTATTGGGCTGAAAGAAATTGGCGCTGTAGGCGGTTTGTTTGTTTTTTCCTTGTAGGAAGCCAAACTGTAAGACCGACCGCGTTGAAATTTCGGAACTGTTTCACTGAAGATTGGGAAATTCAAATAGGCTAATTTAGCTTTTAAACTGTTTTCCCTATATCTGCACAACTAAATTATATGTGGGTCACTCTTAGAATAAAGTGCAAAATCAAACGAAATTTTGGCGGTGTAGGAGGGGGAGGCGTGTACCACCCATACAAAGTAATTATTTATTTTCTTATATCTTCAGAGCTATAGTAGTGAATCTCCCGAAATTTGATGTGGGTAACGTCTAGAGCAATGTGAAAGTTTCAACAAAATCTTGGTGGTATAGTAGGGGGAATAAGGGTACCTTCGATACAAACTAATTATTAATTTTAGTATACATATCTGCTGAACCACAATAGTAGAGGATCTGTATATTAGAACAAAGAAAAAATTCAAACATAATCTTGGAGGTATAGGAGGGGCAAAGTAATGGTGAATTTTCCTATTCTATAGAACTACAATAGTAAGGCTCTTTAAATTTAATGTAGCTAGCTTTTGGAATAAAGTGCAATATCCTGCAAAGTATTGGAAGTATGTAGGGGGAGACGGGTATGCCCCATATAAAGCAATTATTAATTTTCCTTTATCTGAAAAACCACTCAGAACAATTTGCGCTTTTCAACAAAATCCTGATAGTATAGGAAGAGGGGAGACTCATACCCCCCATGCAAAGTAATTTGTAATTATCCTAGCCTCACCCGGTATGTTTCGCTACCCTATTGTTGTCAAGATATAGGAAAATTAATACGTAATTATTTTTTACCCCCGTGCCCGCACTGCAATGCCACCAGGATTTTGTTAAAATGCTCAATTTGTTCTCAGTGTAACCTGAATCAGATTAGCAGAGTCTTCCTATTTCAGTCTTTTCATTAGTTAGTATTTTGAGTAGAATATACACAAAAAAACTGGTTTTTCAATGCACATTTCTTTAATTTATTGCATTGCGATGGGTGTGGCGAAGCTCTCCGGACTGGCTAGTTTTTCATAAACTTTTATTGAAGCATACAAGAAAAGAACTTCAAATAGGTAACATACAGAGTGCGTATTATGAAGCCATACTTAATATCGTTGTTTGTTTTGTTTTAGTTTCCTTTAATATTGTTTTTATTTACTGTGATTTCTCTTCTGTTTCCAGAGATATAACGCCCATGATATTGGATCAATATTATACAAATCTTAAAACCCAAGTTATTAAAGCAGAACGTCGTGTTCTGAAAGAGCTAGGTTTCTGTGTGCACGTGAAGCATCCACATAAGTTGATTGTTATGTACTTACAGGTGCTGAAATACGAAAAGCACGAACAACTCATGCAAATGTCGTGGAATTTTATGAACGATTCACTGCGTACCGATGTTTTTATGCGATACAACCCAGAAACTATAGCTTGTGCTTGTATATATTTAAGTGCTCGTAAGCTATCAATACCCTTACCATCACAAACCCATCCCTGGTATGGTGTATTTCAAGTGACCGAAGGTGATATTATAGATATTTGTTATCGAGTTACGGAATTATATACCCGAAGCAAACCCAATGTTGATCAATTAGAAGAAGCCGTAGAAGAGTTAAAGAAACGTTATATGGAGTCAAGAAATAAGACGAAAGAGCAAAATACTCCACCAGCCGTAACGGCAGTTGATCGCAGTAATGGCTCTCATAATGCATGGGGAGGTTTTATACAGCGAACTATTCCATTGCCTTTGCCTAATGAAAAATCTCCTAGTAAGGACTCTAGGTCCAGATCAAGATCAAGAGATTCTAGAAGAACGGCACGTTCTAGATCACATACAAGATCGCGTTCACGGTCAAATTCAGCAAACCGTTATAAAAAGTCACGTCGCGATCGTGAGAGAGAACGCGAACGAGAACGGTCGAGATCTCATACACCGCCTCCATCTAAAAGCAAGAAAAAATCCAGGCACTATACCAGATCACCTTCAAGTTCGCCCCATTCCAAGCACCGTAAAAGGTAATTAGTACAAATATATACTTACATATGTACATATGTATACATATAAATTTAATGTATGTTACTAATTTATTTTTTAAAAGCAAATCTTCACGGGATCGCCACACTGAAAAATATATAGATAATAGACGTGAAAAATACCAGGACAAATATCAAGAAAAACGGCCCATACACCATCATCATACTTCTTCTTCCTCAAATAGCAATAAACATCATCGTGGTTACACTTCAATACATCGTGGCTCACATCGTGACAATTCTCATGATTCTAGACATCGTAAACGCTGATTTTATAGCTATTGAACGTGGCAAATTTTTTTTAATCTACTTGTAAATGAATAAATAATTAAAAATGTATATCCTAAGCCTCTACTGCGCGCATTAGGGTGGAGCTCCGATATATGATGGGGAAAGAAAGTCATCCAATCGATTATTGATATTTACTTTTTCCTTTATGTCTTGTATTATGCTTCTTGTTATTTCTCTATTCTAATATGAATTACAAGCACAACAAAATTTATTTTCTTTTGTGTTGCTTAAATAAAAATAGCTGATCCTTATGTATTTTTATCACCTGATTACGATGGCGTCATTAGTTTTTCTCTAGCAGCTCTAGTTTTAAAGATATATACCTGCCTGTTCTGTAAATCGACTCTATTTAAAAACGCTCGATTTAGAGAAATTAAATCCACTAATACCAATCATTTTCCAGATTTTTTGCAGTTTCATAAGAGTTCCGAATATCATATCTAAAATTAATTTACTATATACGATTTATAATACATCAACGGGGGCATTATTTTTTTGAAAAACGAGAAATTTACTCGGATTCGGTTTACAGAACAGGGTCGAAAGTGACATTTAGCATTAGCATAATTTATAACACTTTTTGTTATATTTATTAGCTTAATATTTTACGAATGGTCCTCCTAACTTTAAAATACTTTCTGGATTATTAATCTACACAAAAGTTTCTTTCATATGGGTAGATTCAGTGATGAGTATATCAGGATATCTTACTGTTATTGCGAGGATGTTAAAAATGTTGTGTTTTTGGTTTAGTCCTTAAAACTTTTTTATGTTAATTTTTAGATTAAAATAACTGATCCTTATGTATGATCCCCTGCTGATTGCGAAAATAGCTTTATTATTTTTCTAGGACCACTAGTTTCAGTTTCAGAGATATTGTGCATTATATAAAAACACTTTGAATTATTCTTTTCTCACGCCATCCAAAAAAAATTACTTTTTTATAATATGATGTCGCTGAATTTTAATCTAGCCTCTATTTTTTGATACGTTGTGATTATATTCTAATAATTTTGTATTAACAATTTGAAATGTTTCTTTAAAATTGTTTTTTTTTTCGTGTGCACCCTGTGGTCTTAGGTCAGGTGGCAACAATTTATGATACCAGCTGACGACTATTGTGAATGGCTCAGTAGAAAGAGTAGGATATATATGTAGAGGAAGACGAGAAAAAAAACAAAAATGAAAGAAATAAAAACAAAACAAAATGTACTGGAAATGTTTAGGTTTTCAAATTGCTGAAGTTTTTTTTTTGGAAAAAAGATAGTGGAATATCTTTCGCGGGGTTATGAGGTCTCGTCAGAGGAAACTAGGAAAAAATCATTCTTTTCTGATTGGATCCGCCGAAGCGTAAAGTGGGAAAGAAAGCTGAAAAAAAGTCAAAATACTTACCAAAGAAAAATACCAAGTGCTTCAAACAAGTTTGTTTAGTTTTAAAAACTTAAAAAAAAATTAAAATATAGAACTCAAATAAAAAAAAATATTCAAAGTACACATTTAAATTGTAAAAATTAAATGCGTATGAATTAAAAATAGCTATGTACATCTAATTCTCCTGCCAACTGTTACCACCTCTTACGCTTCCAATGAGGGACTACTTTCATCATTTTCATCAGGCATCGCCACAGACTCCGAACGAAACACTACGTACGACTCACGGACTTCCTAATATAAAAATATATACTTATATTTATACACATAATAAAAACCCTTTATTAGGAAAAACATTTTGTATTATTACCGTTTAGGCAAGCAGTCCTCCGAGAGATTGTTCCAGAGTGCGCGTCTAGCTAAGTAGGGGTTGAGCTCAGGTTTGTTTAGTCACGTCTAGCGTTAGGGGCTCGTTGTCCACAATTATTCGTGTGTTTTCCTTAATATAAGAAGCTTAAAAAAGTGCTATATATATATATATATATATATATATATATATATATATACGATATAGCTACAAATGTAGCTATATCGTTTAGCAACGCTGGCTCCACGCGGCTAGGTGCAATAAAAACAATAATGAAAAGTTCCTAGTTCCCCAGATAGAAAAATATTATTTCGGGCGTAGAAGGTGTTATTACTATACGCAATCTATCTATGTAGTCCTTATTAAGACTATTAAACTAACAAGCACGTATTATAGTATACTGTAAAATCAGAAAAATACTATCCCATACTTTTATAAACTAGACCCCCAACAATACCCTCACGCGAGAACTATCGTATATCGTTACTGTTTTAGGTCCTTTCCGTGGAAAACACCTAGTGATTTACCTTGCATATCCTCAATTTCATACAGACTATTTCCGATCGGTTTTACTATTCGACAATTTAAAAATTTTCGAGTAAGTTTAGCGTTAAATCCACTTTTGAAATCGCTTTGCGGAAAGTTTCTGCGATAAACTTCCTGTCCGGTACAAATTTCACTTCGCGACACCTCGTGTTATAAACCTTTTCATTTTTGAGGTAGGACTTCTGCAACATCTCACGCATCTTTTGTCGTATCATTGACATTTTTTCTGGTTTTGCCACACAGTCCCACTCCGGATCGTATAGACTTTCAAGCTTTCGTGCTAATTTATAGATACTACCGTGGCCTATCATATTCATGCCGAAAAGTGCGAAATAATGCGTCACACCAATTGATGTTTGTACCGATGACCTTAGAGAATATTAAATTTCCGACAGGTGTCTGTCCCATTCTGAGTGGTCCTCTTGCAAATACGAGCGTATGGCCGACAAAATCGATTGGTTAACTCGCTCAGACGCGTTGGCTTGTGGCGAATGAGTTGCGGTCCTGACATGCTTAACACCGAAGCCCTTCATCAAATCAGCGAACTCTTTACTGAGAAACTGTTTCCCATTCCGTAATTAAGAATTTTACTATACTTTTAGTATTGGCTTTGGGTAAGGCCTTAAGCAACACAAACTTTGTCAAATGGTCTAAAACAATGAATATAAAACAGTTTCCATTTCTGGACCGCGGGTATGGACCAAGGAAATCGACAAAAATACGCTGAAACGGGCGTTTACTTATCGATTCTGCCCCATAGGCGGCCGTAATATCACGTTTGTAGGCTTCGTCTCTTTACACACCCGACAGCTAGAAACGAAAAGCGTTCTGGTTTGGCCAGTAAAAGTACTCCTTTACCCTTCGGAGAGTTTTACCAACGCCTCCGTGCGATGCTTGCGGTGGGTTATGCGACTTGTCTATGATGACCTTAGTCGATTCCTGAGGCACCCATAGTTTCCATGCGAAATCCTCATTCACGGCCACGCCATCATAAGGTCGTACTCTTTTGTACACAAATCCCTCAACTATTTTTAAGTCAGGCAAAAATTCAGAATTTGCTCTAAATAGTCATCAGACTTAAACGCACTTGAGTCGAGATCGACCCGTCCTTCTAAATCTACACAGACTTCCTCCATTTCGTAGCGTGATAGGGTATCGGGTAGTACATTTTGTTTCCCCTGCCTATGCTCTATTGTAAAATCATACGCTTGCAAATGCAGGCTCCACCGAGCTAACCGGCCCACCAGGTCTTTCTGTGACATAAGTTATTTAAGACTACTGTGGTCGGTTATCACATAGAACGGCATAAGTTCTATGTAGGGCCTAAACTTTTTAATCGCCAACACAGCAGCCAAACACTCACGTTCAGTAACAGAATAATTCTTCTGCGCCGGTGTTAATTTATGCGAAAAATATGCTATTGGGTGTTCACCATCAGAATCATCTTTCTGAAAGAGCACAGCACCAATGCCTACATCCGACGCGTCACACTGAACGTAGAAATGTTTGTTGAAGTCTGGGTGATTAGGAAGTGGTCTTGTTGTGAGAGCGTTCTTCAGGCGTTCAAACGCGATTTTCGCTTCCTCCGTGAACTTGAATTGCTTACCCTTTTTCAGCGTTTGAAAGATTGCAACCGCAATGGTAGCAAAGTCTGGTATAAATTTCCTATACCAGCCTGTTGCTCCCATGAAGCTCCTTACTTGCCTCGCGGTCTTAGGGTAATCAAAACGAGTCACGGTTTCCACTTTACCGGGATCAGGTTTCACTTTGACACCACCACTACGTACCCTAGGTATCTTAATTCTTTGAAACAGAATTTAGATTTAGCCACATTGATGGTTAGCCCTGCCTCTACCAAACTAATAGATACTTGTCTCAGCAACTCCAGGTGTGTCTCGAATTCTGGAGATACTATCAAAAGGTCATCTAGATAGACGAAAACTCTATAACGTAATGCCGCTGGGATCACTTTATCCATTAACCGACATAACCTTTGGGCTGCATTACACAACCCGAAAGGCATGACAGTAAATTGATAAAGCGGTCGCCCAGGTAACGTGAATGCAGTTTTCTCCCTACTAGACGGCTCTAGTGGAATCTCCCAGAATGCGTCTTTAAGTCGACACTTGAGATAAAAATCGTATCTCCTAGCCGACTGAGCAAACCCTCAATGTACGGCAGAGGATAGGCATCCTTGACCGTCAATGCATTGTACGCTCGAAAGTACAGGCACAACCGGTTCTTCTCGCCCTTACGGACTAAAGTGACCGGAAGACTCCATGGACTCTCACTAAGCTCAATGACACCGAGATCAAGCATCCTATCAACCTCCGCGAACATAAGTTTTTGCACAGCCGGACAGACAGGATAATGCCTACATTTAACTGGGGTTGCATCGCCAGTATATATTGAATGGGTCTCCAAATGTGTCTTACTTAGTCCTTTTTTCGTATAACAGGGAAACCTCGATATGGCCACATCTAGTTTCTGACGCTGTTCCGCTGTCAAAACGTGCATCAAGACATCTAGGGAACTATCTGCTTCCTCACAGAGACTTACTCCATTCGTAGTTAAACTTTCTATATGGGCAAACAATTTAAAAACCTTCATAAAGTCGATCCCCAGGGACAACTCTCGACTCAAGGTAGGTACTAAATAGAAAGTTATGACCTGCGCTGTTTGGCCAAACGTAACTTCTGCACGTACACGCCCCACGATTTGATGCTCGGTACCATCAGCTGTTTTGATTTTTGTTGAAAGTCCAGCCTGCGTCATTATACTCTTTGATTCTGATATGGAAGGGTTTCAGTTCTCTACATTTAGGTTTATTGGAATCTAATTCTATCTTTCTACTATTCTTTTGCAAAATTTTTATATTTTCTGCTCTAGGCTGAATTTGCTTAGAACCTACTGGGTTTAAACGGGTGTCGATCTCGTCTCCCCAGTTCGAGGTGAGTTTCGTGGTCGGTTTCCCTGACAATTGGGGCATTTAGGAGCGACCACATTATCCCTACCACACCTAAAACAAAAAATTCTAGACACTGGCTCCGGACAATCAACAAATGTGTGACCTACGACTTTGCAATTCCAGCAGGTGTACTTAGTTGTTGGACGTAGTCCAACTACCTCCAAATCTATCGCAGACTCATCATCATCGGGGTACGAAATTTCATTTACCCTCTGTGGGTAACTCGAGCGCTGCTGGTACAGTTGTCGCTGGTTAATCAGAAAATTTTCTGCCCGTCTTACTTCCCGACAAAATTCAGATAAGGTCCTCAATTGCACAGAGAACATCATTTGGGCTAAAGAAGGTTTCAGATTACCCCTCATGATCTCTACCAATTGTCCTTCCTAATAGGGATTTTCTTGTTGGTTGCGCACTATTTTCCGATAATCCCAATACCAATCTAGCGCGGGACCATCGAGCAGTAGGTCAAAACTCCTAAGAATTTCATCATCAGTGCAATTATAATACTTCCGTAAGGCACCCACACGAAAAATAAACTCTTGCACATTGATTGATTGATTTGTGCCATCAAACTTGATCCCCCATTTAGCTAGTCTAAATCTGTCTAACGACTCATAGGGATTCGATGCGGGCCTAGGGAGAGAATAATTACCTTGCTGCGGCGGAAAAGTGTACGCGGGCCAGCTCTCCGGCGGATAACCACGCTGATTATTACCAGACGGTAGATAATAGTTATCCACTGGCGGTGCTTGTTGTTGAGACAACCTGCAAAAACGGAATTGGATGTGGCGGATTTTGTGTTGCCTGCCGATTATATTGCGATGGATTGTGTGCTTGTGGCAGGTGCTGTTGATATTGGAACTGTTGTGTTTGTCGACTATCAGGCATAATATTTTGCTGTTGTAGGACCTGTGAACGTTGTTGACCTGCTGTCTGTACTTGACACGAAACCGGTGGTAGTGCGCCGCTTGCTGGTGCTATATCTTGACCATCATCTCTATACCGAGGTGCTGGTATCAATGGCGGCAGTTGTCCATAATAATGTGCGTCACGCGCATATATATCTGGCAGTTGCTGATGACATTGTTGTGCGCCCGCAGTCACTGCAGAAGGCCGGAAACCAACTGGTGGCTGGGATTGATGCTGCTGTAATTGTTGTGATGGTTGTAGTTGTTGCTGCTGTAACTGTTCTGCGCCCGCAGTCACTACAGAAGGCCGGAAACCAACTGGTGGCTGGGATTGATGCTGCTGTATTTGACTAGGGCTAGGCGGTACTCTAGCTGCATCTTGCGCTGCGTTCGTTTTCTCCAGCTGCTGCTGCGGCCATAGCCTCCTTTACCTCCAGTATAGCCCTTTCAATTTTCTTATCGACTTCTTGTAACCATCTGGCCTGGCTTATGCCAACGGAAGCCGTGATAACTTGCTGCACTCAACTTATGTACAAGGCGGCTTCAGCTATTGGACTAAACATGCCTTCACCTCGCCTTTCTCGGTGACTACTTAGCACTAGTCTACCCATGAACGGTGGTGATTCTACACTCGCTGCCACATTTTCTGAGCTAACTGAGAAAACGTCCGCTGCCGATGTTGCAATTAATGGATCAGCCAATGTAACAAACGTCGTGACAGTCGTGGTACTACATGACGGATTTGCTAGCGTTGAGTTTGTTGTCGTGGTGGTAGTAGAGGTACTACAAATAGCACTTGATTGCGTCGCAGGCATATTGTTGGTGTCGGACAGCATCACCTGATCTGAACCCGATCGAGCACTGTTGGGATATTTTAAAACGTAAAGTGGCTACAAAGAACGCCAGGAACAAGGATGACCTGAAAACTGCTTTAGAAGAGGCCTGGAAGGAAATATCTCCAGCTAAAACAAAAAATTTAGTCCGATCGATGCCCAGAAGACTGCAGGCAGTGATTGATGCGAAAGGAGGACCAACGAAGTACTAATTTTAAGAAAAATAAAAAATACTTATAGGTTTATTCAAAGTGTACAAATACTTTTGTCCCAATGGATTTGGCTTATTTCGTTTTTAATAAATATTGTGTTAAATGTCTGTATCTTTTTTTTGACTTATTAAAATAAAAATATATAATAAGTGAAACTGCATTTATTTTGTTTTATTAATTTGGATAATTTTAGAGATATTCGAAAAATATATGGTGTACAGATAGTTATGTCCCTAACTGTATATATATATATATATATATATATATATATATATATATATATATATATATATATATATATATATATATATATATATATATATATATATATATATATATATATATATATATATATATATATATATATATATATATATATATATATATATATATATATATATATATATATATATATATATATATATATATATATATATATATATATATATATATATATATATATATATATATATATATATATATATATATATATATATATATATATATATATATATATATATATATATATATATATATATATATATATATATATATATATATATATATATATATATATATATATATATATATATATATATATATATATATATATATATATATATATATATATATATATATATATATATATATATATATATATATGTATATATATATATATATATATGTATATATATATATATATATATGTATATATATATATATATATATATATATATATATATATATATATATATATATATATATGTATATATATATATATATATATGTATATATATATATATATATGTATATATATATATATATATATATATATATATATATATGGTGTACAGATAGTTATGTCCCTAACTGTATATATAATATATATATATATATATATATATATATATATATATATATATATATATATATATATATATATATATATATATATATATATATATATATATATATATATATATATATATATATATATATATATATATATATATATATATATATATATATATATATATATATATATATATATATATATATATATATATATATATATATATATATATATATATATATATATATATATATATATATATATATATATATATATATATATATATATATATATATATATATATATATATATATATATATATATATATATATATATATATATATATATATATATATATATATATATATATATATATATATATATATATATATATATATATATATATATATATATAT
>OY101448.1:96538514-96793544 GCA_956483635.1 Panzeria rudis
TATATATATATATATATATATATATATATATATATATATATATATATATATATATATATATATATATATATATATATATATATATATATATATATATATATATATATATATATATATATATATATATATATATATATATATATATATTATATATATACAGTTAGGGACATAACTATCTGTACACCATACAATGGGTGTTTTTTATTGAGGTATAGAACTTTAAGTTGGCATCACTTTTTTAACTGGCGGCCATTTTTTGAGCTGTCAAGTGATTAATATTTAGTTTGGTTTGCCATTTCATCATGAACAGGTTGACAAAAGAACAACGCTTGCAAATCGTGCAAATTTATTTCGAAAATAATTGTTCAGTTCGCGAAGTTTACCGCAAGCTCCGTCCATTTTATGGTCGACATAATCGTCCATCAGAGCAATTAATTCGGTTAACCATGGATCGTTTTCGCACTACGTTTACTCTATGTGATAATACGCATCCGCAGAGACGTCGAACAGTGCGCACCAAAGAAACAATTGCCGCTGTAGAGCAAAGTGTTGAAGAGGACCCGAATGAATCGATTCGCCACCGTGCACAGCAATTGGAGCTTTGTCCATCAACTTTATGGAAGATTTTGCGCAAAGATCTTGGCTTGCGACCTTACAAGATCCAGCTTGTGCAAGAATTAAAGCCGCGAGACCATGCAATGCGTAGTGATTTTGGTGTATGGGCCGAAAATGAGATTGATCTCGATGCTGATTTTCATCGCAAAATTTTGTTCAGTGATGAGGCTCATTTTTGGTTGAATGGCTACGTCAACAAGCAAAATTGCCGCATTTGGAGTGAAGAGAATCCACATGAGACCCTTGAGACGCCATTACATCCACAAAAACTGACTGTTTGGTGTGCTCTATGGGCTGGTGCTAGTCATTGGGCCATACTTCTTCCGAAATAATGCTGGAGAGTCAGTTACCGTTAATGGAGACCGGTATAGAGCCATGATAACCGACTATTTTGTTCCCGAATTGGATGGCATGAATGTGGATGAGTTGTGGTTCCAACAAGACGACGCTACATGCCACACAGCGCACGTCACAATCGATTTATTGAAGGAAACATTCGATGAGCGCATAATTTCGCGGAATGGACCTGTCAATTGGCCACCAAGATCGTGTGATTTGACACCATTGGATTATTTTCTTTGGGGATATGTGAAGTCGCTCGTCTACGCCAACAAACCAGAAACGTTAGGGGACTTGGAAGCCAACATTCGTGGCGTTATTGCCAACATACGGCCCCATATGCTCGAAAAAGTGGTTGAAAATTGGACCTGTAGAATTGGCTTTATTCGAGCCAGCCGCGGCGGCCACATGCCCGAAATCATATTTAAACATTAATGGCATAAAATTATCCTTCCAATAAAGCCAAATTGATGGACATTAAAACGATTTTCTTGTGTTTTATTTCAATGCGAAGTTCTATACCTCTAAAAAAAACACAACATCAGCATCGAGATCAATCTCATTTTCGGCCCATACACCAAAATCACGACGCATTGCATGGTCTCGCGGCTTTAATTCTTGCACAAGCTGGATCTTGTAAGGTCGCAAGCCAAGATCTTTGCGCAAAATCTTCCATAAAGTTGATGGACAAAGCTCCAATTGCTGTGCACGGTGGCGAATCGATTCATTCGGGTCCTCTTCAACACTTTGCTCTACAGCGGCAATTGTTTCTTTGGTGCGCACTGTTCGACGTCTCTGCGGATGCGTATTATCACATAGAGTAAACGTAGTGCGAAAACGATCCATGGTTAACCGAATTTATTGCTCTGATGGACGATTATGTCGACCATAAAATGGACGGAGCTTGCGGTAAACTTCGCGAACTGAACCATTATTTTCGAAATAAATTTGCACGATTTGCAAGCGTTGTTCTTTTGTCAACCTGTTCATGATGAAATGGCAAACCAAACTAAATATTAATCACTTGACAGCTGATAAAATGGCCGCCAGTTAAAAAAGTGATGCCAACTTAAAGTTCTATACCTCAATAAAAAACACCCATTGTATGGTGTACAGATAGTTATGTCCCTAACTGTATATATATAATATATATATATATATATATATATATATATATATATATATATATATATATATATATATATATATATATATATATATATATATATATATATATATATATATATATATATATATATATATATATATATATATATATATATATATATATATGTATATATATATATATATATATATATATATATATATATATATATATATATATATATATATATATATATATATATATATATATGTATATATATATATATATATATATGTATATATATATATATATATATATATATATATATATATATATATATATATATATATATATATATATATATATATATATATATATATATATATATATATATATATATATATATATATATATATATATATATATATATATATATATATATATATATATATATATATATATATATATATATATATATATATATATATATATTGGGTGTTTTTTATTGAGGTATAGAACTTTGAGTTGGCATCACTTTTTTAACTGGCGGCCATTTTGTCAGCTGTCAAGTGATTAATATTTAGATTGGTTTGCCATTTCATCATGACCATGCATTGCGTCGTGATTTTGGTGTATGGGCCGAAAATGAGATTGATCTCGATGCTGATTTTCATCGCAAAATTTTGTTCAGTGATGAGGCTCATTTTTGGTTGAATGGCTACGTCAACAAGCAAAATTGCCGCATTTGGAGTGAAGAGAATCCACATGAGACCCTTGAGACGCCATTACATCCACAAAAACTGACTGTTTGGTGTGCTCTATGGGCTGGTGGAGTCATTGGGCCATACTTCTTCCGAAATAATGCTGGAGAGTCAGTTACCGTTAATGGAGACCGGTATAGAGCCATGATAACCGACTATTTTGTTCCCGAATTGGATGGCATGAATGTGGATGAGTTGTGGTTCCAACAAGACGGCGCTAAATGCCACACAGCGCACGTCACAATCGATTTATTGAAGGAAACATTCGATGAGCGCATAATTTCGTCGAATGGACCTGTCAATTGGCCACCAAGATCGTGTGATTTGACACCATTGGATTATTTTCTTTGGGGATATGTGAAGTCGCTCGTCTACGCCAACAAACCAGAAACGTTAAGGGACTTGGAAGCCAACATTCGTGGCGTTATTGCCAACATACGGCCCCATATGCTCGAAAAAGTGGTTGAAAATTGGACCTGTAGAATTGGCTTTATTCGAGCCAGCCGCGGCGGCCACATGCCCGAAATCATATTTAAACATTAATGGCATAAAATTATCCTTCCAATAAAGCCAAATTGATGGACATTAAAACGATTTTCTTGTGTTTTATTTCAATTCGAAGTTCTATACCTCTAAAAAAAACACCCTGTATATATATATATATATATATATATATATATATATATATATATATATATATATATATATATATATATATATATATATATATATATATATATATATATATATATATATATATATATATATATATATATATATATATATACATACAGAGGGTAAATGAAATTTCGTACCCTGATGATGATGAGTCTGCGATAGATTTGGAGGTAGTTGGACTACGTCTAACAACTAAGTACACCTGCTGGAATTGCAAAGTCGTAGGTCACACATTTGTTGATTGTCCGGAGCCAGTGTCTAGAATTTTTTGTTTTAGGTGTGGTAGGGATAATGTGGTCGCTCCTAAATGCCCCAATTGTCAGGGAAACCGACCACGAAACTCGCCTCGAACTGGAGAGACGAGATCGACACCCGTTTAAACCCAGTAGGTTCTAAGCAAATTCAGCCTAGAGCAGAAAATATAAAAATTTTGCAAAAGAATAGTAGAAAAATAGAATTAGATTCCAATAAACCTAAATGTAGAGAACTGAAACCCTTCCATATCAGAATCAAAGAGTATAATGACGCAAAAGTTAGAATTTTCGGAACAGTTTCTAGTCGGATTAAAAAGACTCGAGATTTTATTGGTAATATTTTTTGGCCAAGTCAATTATGTGTGAAGTTTGATTTTGCATAAGCTAATGAGGCCTAACGTACTTTATGTTAATAAAAATGCATAGTTTTTTATTACATATTTTCCCAACGTTTCGTGAATTTTTTGTTCACTTTCTCAAGGGATTCGTCTATTTTATTAAAAAGAAAAATTATTTCAACACCGTTAATTTAGTGATAATTAACAAAATTTTTAAAAAATTAACTTACATTGTAAGTAATTACTACGTCATCTGTGGAAAAATATACTTAAAATTATTTTAAAATTACTTAACAAAAATTTTTTAAAACACACAAAACTATAAAACTAGTATCACAGGTTGTATTTTAATTTTATGTTATTGCCACTCTATAATTCGCGCTCAAGTTGTCAGTGTCCTCCTTTATATTCATTGTTTTATCTATTTTTTGTTGTATCCTTAAACTTTCTGTTGTGTATCTCTTTCTTACATTATTCACTTTATCTAATATTTTTATGTTGTCAAAATCGGGCTTATGTTTAGTTTTTACTATGTGTTGTGACAGCGCGGTACTTTCCTTATTTATATTAATGTCAGCTTTGTGTTCGTTTACTCTTATCGCTAAATTTCTCTTTGTTGTGCCAATATAAACTAGATCGCAGCTGTTGCTTTCATTACCTTTGCATGGTATTTCGTAAACAACGTTGTTTTGTTGTAATTTGGCTATCGGTGTTTTTGTTTTTGTAAATATTGTACTTAGTGTTTTGTTGGATTTGTAAGCAAAGCAAACGTTATTTTTATTTATTGCAGTTTTTATGTTTTTATTGTCCGTAAGGCGATTTCATCGGCGTCTCTCTATTAGGGGAAAGACACCATATTATACTCCCGAATTAATATAAATGGCCATGAAATCGAAGGTTTAGTCGACAGCGGCGCGACGGTGACATGCTTAAGCCGCAACTGTTTGGAGTTTGTTGAGAAGGCTGGACTTTCAACAAAAATCAAAACAGCTGATGGTACCGAGCATCAAATCGTGGGGCGTGTACGTGCACAAGTTACGTTTGGCCAAACAGCGCAGGTCATAACTTTCTATTTAGTACCTACCTTGAGTCGAGAGTTGTCCTTGGGGATCGACTTTATGAAGGTTTTTAAATTGTTTGCCCATATAGAAAGTTTAACTACGAATGGAGTAAGTCTCTGTGAGGAAGCAGATAGTTCCCTAGATGTCTTGATGCACGTTTTGACAGCGGAACAGCGTCAGAAACTAGATGTGGCCATATCGAGGTTTCCCTGTTATACGAAAAAAGGACTAAGTAAGACACATTTGGAGACCCATTCAATATATACTGGCGATGCAACCCCAGTTAAATGTAGGCATTATCCTGCCTGTCCGGCTGTGCAAAAACTTATGTTCGCGGAGCTTGATAGGATGCTTGATCTCGGTGTCATTGAGCTTAGTGAGAGTCCATGGAGTCTTCCGGTCACTTTAGTCCGTAAGGGCGAGAAGAACCGGTTGTGCCTGTACTTTCGAGCGTACAATGCATTGACGGTCAAGGATGCCTATCCTCTGCCGTACATTGAGGGTTTGCTCAGTCGGCTAGGAGATACGATTTTTATCTCAAGTGTCGACTTAAAAGACGCATTCTGGGAGATTCCACTAGAGCCGTCTAGTAGGGAGAAAACTGCATTCACGTTACCTGGGCGACCGCTTTATCAATTTACTGTCATGCCTTTCGGGTTGTGTAATGCAGCCCAAAGGTTATGTCGGTTAATGGATAAAGTGATCCCAGCGGCATTACGTTATAGAGTTTTCGTCGATCTAGATGACCTTTTGATAGTATCTCCAGAATTCGAGACACACCTGGAGTTGCTGAGACAAGTATCTATTAGTTTGGTAGATGCAGGGCTAACCATCAATGTGGCTAAATCTAAATTCTGTTTCAAAGAATTAAGATACCTAGGGTACGTAGTAGGTGGTGTCAAAGTGAAACCTGATCCCGGTAAAGTGGAAACCGTGACTCGTTTTGATTACCCTAAGACCGCGAGGCAAGTAAGGCTGGTATAGGAAATTTATACCAGACTTTGCTACCATTGCGGTTGCAATCTTTCAAACGCTGAAAAAGGGTAAGCAATTCAAGTTCACGGAGGAAGCGAAAATCGCGTTTGAACGCCTGAAGAACGCTCCTAGTCACCCAGACTTCAACAAACATTTCTACGTTCAGTGTGACGCGTCGGATGTAGGCATTGGTGCTGTGCTCTTTCAGAAAGATGATTCTGATGGTGAACACCCAATAGCATATTTTTCGCATAAATTAACACCGGCGCAGAAGAATTATTCTGTTACTGAACGTTAGTGTTTGGCTGCTGTGTTGGCGATTAAAAAGTTTAGGCCCTACATAGAACTTATGCCGTTCTATGTGATAACCGACCACAGTAGTCTTAAATAACTTATGTCACAGAAAGACCTGGTGGGCCGGTTAGCTCGGTGGAGCCTGCATTTGCAAGCGTATGATTTTACAATAGAGCATAGGCAGGGGAAACAAAATGTACTACCCGATACCCTATCACGCTACGAAATGGAGGAAGTCTGTGTAGATTTAGAAGGACGGGTCGATCTCGACTCAAGTGCGTTTAAGTCTGATGACTATTTAGAGCAAATTCTGAATGTTTGCCTGACTTAAAAATAGTTGAGGGATTTGTGTACAAAAGAGTACGACCTTATGATGGCGTGGCCGTGAATGAGGATTTCGCATGGAAACTATGGGTGCCTCAGGAATCGACTAAGGTCATCATAGACAAGTCGCATAACCCACCGCAAGCATCGCACGGAGGCGTTGGTAAAACTCTCCGAAGGGTAAAGGAGTACTTTTACTGGCCAAACCAGAACGCTTTTCGTTTCTAGCTGTCGGGTGTGTAAAGAGACGAAGCCTACAAACGTGATATTACGGCCGCCTATGGGGCAGAATCGATAAGTAAACGCCCGTTTCAGCGTATTTTTGTCGATTTCCTTGGTCCATACCCGCGGTCCAGAAATGGAAACTGCTTTATATTCATTGTTTTAGACCATTTGACAAAGTTTGTGTTGCTTAAGGCCTTACCCAAAGCCAATACTAAAAGTATAGTAAAATTCTTAATTACGGAAGTTTTTCACAAATTTGGAACTCCTGAGACAGTGGTATCCGACAATGGGAAACAGTTTCTCAGTAAAGAGTTCGCTGATTTGATGAAGGGCTTCGGTGTTAAGCATGTCAGGACCGCAACTCATTCGCCACAAGCCAACGCGTCTGATCGCGTTAACCAAGCGATTTTGTCGGCCATACGCTCGTATTTGCAGGAGGACCACTCAGAATGGGACAGACACCTGTCGGAAATTTAATATTCTCTAAGGTCATCGGTACAAACATCAATATATATATATATATATATATATATATATATATATATATATATATATATATATATATATATATATATATATATATATATATATATATATATATATATATATATATATATATATATATATATATATATATATATATATATATATATATATATATATATATATATATATATATATATATATATATATATATATATATATATATATATATATATATATATATATATATATATATATATATATATATATATATATATATATATATATATATATATATATATATATATATATATATATATATATATATATATATATATATATATATATATATATATATATATATATATATATATATATATATATATATATATATATATATATATATATATATATATATATATATATATATGTATATGTGATTTTTGGGAACTTACCGCATAAAACGAATCGGACATAAGGACACGTTGACGGACTGACGGCAGTACCTACGTCGCCCGGAAGCCAGCATAGCCGAAGTAGAGAAAAATACATGATGAAGTAGAAGAAAGGTAGAAGAAACATTTTTTTTATTAAAATCTTTATTAATATAAAAAAACACAATTAAATTAAAATCCTGTTATTGAAAAAAAGTAAATTTATATGAAGCAAAAGTTATTATAACCATAAAATATCTGCCCGATTAAAAGAAGTTTTTTTGATTTGAAGTCATTTTAATATATAGAAATTCTAAATTTCATTTTGTTGTCAAGATACAAATAAAATAAATAAATAAATACATAAATATACTGGGGCATCATATTTGAGAAAAATTATAATTAATTATGGTTTTGCTAAAATTCAAATAGTTCTTCCTGTTTTCCCAGGACAACAAGAACTTCCATTTGTAAAAACATAGAATGAATTAAAAAATTTTTTTTGTAATAAATAAAACAGCCATGTATACTTTGAAATGAAATATCTTTCTTGTTTTATCATTTAATATGAAGGAATAGGAAGATTAGGATGCGGGAAGTAAAAGGGAAAGTGTGAGGTTACAAAAATAAAAAATCTTAGGGGCATCTACAAAATAAACAGACTATATATGATGCCACGGTGAGGTCGCATGATCTCAGTAGGGGAGGGCAGTTTTTCCTGGCAGCACACCAGCCGGAAGATTTTGATAGAATGTGTGCAGCAGGGAGATGACTAGTTGCATTTGCTTTCGGGTTCTCTGAACATATTTATTAAATTTTTATTCCAACTACCTTTTTACTAAATTCATTTAGTACAGCTGGCATGATTTTTGTAGCTGTCTAATTTACCTGATGGTCGACAAGAACCATCCCAATATGGCGAGCCCTAGCCGGAGCTTACGCCATCATGCCAGCGCCGTCGATCATCTGGCAACACCTTCAGTTCCCAAACACAATTTCAACAAAAGCAGCCGCCCGAAAGCAAATTTACATCTTAACGATTCCCCTTTGCAACAGAAATAAATAGTTTTGTTAGTCAGTTCTTTTCACTTGGCGCGTATGACCAGTTAGGTAAAAATAAAAGAGTTTCTAACTAGACGCGAAAACGTCAAGAGAGAAATGTAGTTTTTCATCGGTAGGTTTAATTGAATTAGGTAATTGAATCTTTTAAAGCATCATGTAGCACAACACTCACATATATGTAAGTCCCGATTATCAGGACAAAGTATCTTGGATCGCGTTGCGACGTATAATGGGAGTGAAGTGGTCATGGGGATTTAAAGATCCAGGTGTCTCATTCTTTCCGACAACTTGAGGCTTAAATATTTAAATAGTATAATTTCGTAAGAAACGAAGCAATTTTTAATTGCTCAAGTGATAGGAAAGGAGTAGACGCAATTAGACTTACTTATTATAAATAATAGTAATAAAAACAATAGCCCGGAATAGTAAATTCGGTCGAAAGTACAAGAGAATTACTTACACTTTATCTCTAGTGCTTGCGATTCCCTAACCACCGGTGGAGTTTGTTACGAGTCCTATAATGGCTGAGTGATGAATCCTCTCTTACAGATGCAGGACAAGCATGATCGGTGGGGGCGGATAACTATTTTTACTTTCACCCTAAAATAATTCCTTTTGATTTTTGTTATCGCCTGAGACAAATTAAGAATGATTTTAATAAAAGTTTACTGTCATACACACACATTATATCAAAATATACTTACTTTTTGCAACTTCTACTTTTACCCAAAATACTTCCGCGTATACAGATATACATAGCGTATTAAATTTTTAACTCCCGAGTTAGGGCCAACATTTTTTAAATATATCGTCTATTATTTTAGAGTAGCATTCAAGTCATCAAAATACATTTTGATAGTTTCGCTCTGGTTGCAGCATTTACTGTTGATTTTTTTTTATAGTTTCGTAAGAAACGAAGTAATTTTTAATTGCTCAAGTGATGGGAAAGGAGTAGACGCAATTAAACTTAGTTATTATAAATAATAGTAATATAAACAATAGCCCGGAATAGTAAATTCGGTCGAAAGTACAAGAGAATTACTTACACTTTATCTCTAGTGCTTGCGATTCCCTAACCACCGGTGGAGTTTGTTACGAGTCCTGCAATGGCTAAGTGATGAATCCTCTCTTACAGATACAGGACAAGCATTATCGGTGGGGGCGGATAACTATTTTTACTTTCACCCCAAAATAATTCCTTTTGATTTTTGTTATCGCCTGAGACAAATTAAGAATGATTTTAATAAAAGTTTACTGTCATACACACACATTATATCAAAATATACTTACTTTTTACAACTTCTACTTTTACCCAAAATACTTCCGCGTATACAGATATACATAGCGTATTACATTTTTAACTCCCGAGTTAGGGTAAAAAATTTTAAATATATCGTCTATTATTTTAGAATCATCAAAATACATTTTGATAGTTTCGCTCTGGTTGCAGCATTTACTGTTGATATTTTTTTTGCATAATTAGTTGCGTTAGATTTTATTTTCTTTAGCTCTTGCCCAATTCGTTTTAGAATTTGTTAAGGAAAGCTCCTTTTTGCAGAATTGGCGAAGATAAGTTTTTGATTCGCGGTTGAAAGAGGTTGATTCCTGGTGTTCGCTTTTTGAATCTTTTGTTTGAATATTCATGGTGTTAACTCGGCGTGCCAGCCAGATGCTGTCCGACACCAACAATATGCCTGCGACGCAATCAAGTGCTATTTGTAGTACCTCTACTACCACCACGACAACAAACTCAACGCTAGCAAATCCGTCATGTAGTACCACGACTATCACGACGTTTGTTACATTGGCTGATCCATTAATTGCAACATCGGCAGCGGACGTTTTCTCAGTCAGCTCAGAAAATGAGGCAGCGGGTGTGGAATCACCACCGTTCATGGGTGGACCAGTGCTAAGTAGTCACCGAGAAAGGGAGGTGAAGGCATGTTTAGTCCAATAGCTGAAGCCGCCTTGTACATAAGTGGAGTGCAGCAAGTTATCGCGGCTTCGGTTGGCATAAGCCAGGCCAGATGGTTACAAGAAGTCGATAAGAAAATTGAAAGGGCTATACTGGAGGTAAAGGAGGCTATGGCCGCAGCGGCAGCTGGAGAAAACGAACGCAGCGCAAGATGCAGCTAGAGTACCGCCTAGCCCTACTCAAATACAGCAGCATCAATCCCAGCCACCAGTTGGTTTCCGGCCTTCTGTAGTGACTGCGGGCGCAGAACAGTTACAGCAGCAACAACTACAACCATCACAACAATTACAGCAGCATCAATCCCAGCCACCAGTTGGTTTCCGGCCTTCTGCAGTGACTGCGGGCGCACAACAATTTCATCAGCAACTGCCAGATATATATGCGAGTGACGCACATTATTATGGACAACTGCCGCCATTGATACCAGCACGTCGGTATAGAGATGATGGTCAAGATATAGCACCAGCAAGCGGCGCACCACCACCGGTTTCGCGTCCAGTACAGACAGCAGGTCAACAACGTTCACAGGTCCTACAACAGCAAAATATTATGCCTGATAGTCGACAAACACAACAGTTCCAATATCAACAGCACCTGCCACAAGCACACAATCCATCGCAATATAATCGGCAGGCAACACAAAATCCGCCACATCCAATTCCGTTTTTGCAGGTTGTCTCAACAACAAGCACCGCCAGTGGATAACTATTATCTACCGTCTGGTAATAATCAGCGTGGTTATCCGCCGGAGAGCTGGCCCGCGTACACTTTTCCGCCGCAGCAAGGGGGATCAAGTTTGATGGCACAAATAAATCAATCAATGTGCAAGAGTTTATTTTTCGTGTGGGTGCCTTACGGAAGTATTATAATTGCACTGATGATGAAATTCTTAGGAGTTTTGACCTACTGCTCGATGGTCCCGCGCTAGATTGGTATTGGGATTATCGGAAAATAGTGCACGTTAATACTTGGGAAGAGCTAGAGAACGCACTGTTGGTTCAATATCGCCGATACGAAAAGGAGTACCAAGTTCAGATGCACATCCTGAAACGACGGCAGTTACCACAAGAGTCCTTTGAGAATTTCGGTAGTCAAGTTGCGAAACCAACAATAAAATCCCTATTAGGAAGGACAATTGGTAGAGATCATGAGGGGTAATCTGAAACCTTCTTTAGCCCAAATGATGTTCCCTGTGCAATTAAGGACCTTATCTGAATTTTGTCGGGAAGTAAGACGGGCAGAAAATTTTCTGATTAACCAGCGACAACTGTACCAGCAGCGCTCGAGTTACCCACAGAGGGTAAATGAAATTTCGTACCCCGATGATGATGAGTCTGCGATAGATTTGGAGGTAGTTGGACTACGTCCAACAACTAAGTACACCTGCTGGAATTGCAAAGTCGTAGGTCACACATTTGTTGATTGTCCGGAGCCAGTGTCTAGAATTTTTTGTTTTAGGTGTGGTAGGGATAATGTGGTCGCTCCTAAATGCCCCAATTGTCAGGGAAACCGACCACGAAACTCGCCTCGAACTGGGGAGACGAGATCGACACCCGTTTAAACCCAGTAGGTTCTAAGCAAATTCAGCCTAGAGCAGAAAATATAAAAATTTTGCAAAAGAATAGTAGAAAGATAGAATTAGATTCCAATAAACCTAAATGTAGAGAACTGAAACCCTTCCATATAAGAATCAAAGAGTATAATGACGCAAAAGTTAGAATTTGCGGAACAGTTTCTAGTCGGATTAAAAAGACTCGAGATTTCATCGGCGTCTCTCTATGAGGGGAAAGACACCATATTATACTCCCGAATTAATATAAATGGCCATGAAATCGAAGGTTTAGTCGACAGCGGCGCGACGGTGACATGCTTAAGCCGCAACTATTTGGAGTTTGTTGAGAAGGCTGGACTTTCAACAAAAATCAAAACAGCTGATGGTACCGAGCATCAAATCGTGGGGCGTGTACGCGCAGAAGTTACGTTTGGCCAAACAGCGCAGGTAATAACTTTCTATTTAGTACCTACCTTGAGTCGAGAGTTGTCCTTGGGGATCGACTTTATGAAGGTTTTTAAATTGTTTGCCCATATAGAAAGTTTAACTACGAATGGAGTAAGTCTCTGTGAGGAGGCAGATAGTTCCCTAGATGTCTTGATCCACGTTTTGACAGCAGAACAGCGTCAGAAACTAGATGTGGCCATATCGGGGTTTCCCTGTTATACGAAAAAAGGACTAAGTAAGACACATTTGGAGACCCATTCAATATATACTGGCGATGCAACCCCAGTTAAATGTAGGCATTATCCTGTCTGTCCGGCTGTGCAAAAACTTATGTTCGCGGAGGTTGATAGGATGCTTGATCTCGGTGTCATTGAGCTTAGTGAGAGTCCATGGAGTCTTCCGGTCACTTTAGTCCGTAAGGGCGAGAAGAACCGGTTGTGCCTGTACTTTCGAGCGTACAATGCATTGACGGTCAAGGATGCCTATCCTCTGCCGTACATTGAGGGTTTGCTCAGTCGGCTAGGAGATACGATTTTTATCTCAAGTGTCGACTTAAAGACGCATTCTGGGAGATTCCACTAGAGCCGTCTAGTAGGGAGAAAACTGCATTCACGTTACCTGGGCGACCGCTTTATCAATTTACTGTCATGCCTTTCGGTTATGTCGGTTAATGGATAAAGTGATCCCAGCGGCATTACGTTATAGAGTTTTCGTCTATCTAGATGACCTTTTGATAGTATCTCCAGAATTCGAGACACACCTGGAGTTGCTGAGACAAGTATCTATTAGTTTGGTAGAGGCAGGGCTAACCATCAATGTGGCTAAATCTAAATTCTGTTTCAAAGAATTAAGATACCTAGGGTACGTAGTGGTGGTGTCAAAGTGAAACCTGATCCCGGTAAAGTGGAAACCGTGACTCGTTTTGATTACCCTAAGACCGCGAGGCAAGTAAGGAGCTTCATGGGAGCAACAGGCTGGTATAGGAAATATATACCAGACTTTGCTACCATTGCGGTTGCAATCTTTCAAACGCTGAAAAAGGGTAAGCAATTCAAGTTCACGGAGGAAGCGAAAATCGCGTTTGAACGCCTGAAGAACGCTCTCACAACAAGACCACTTCCTAATCACCCAGACTTCAACAAACATTTCTACGTTCAGTGTGACGCGTCGGATGTAGGCATTGGTGCTGTGCTCTTTCAGAAAGATGATTCTGATGGTGAACACCCAATAGCATATTTTTCGCATAAATTAACACCGGCGCAGAAGAATTATTCTGTTACTGAACGTGAGTGTTTGGCTGCTGTGTTGGCGATTAAAAAGTTTAGGCCCTACATAGAACTTATGCCGTTCTATGTGATAACCGACCACAGTAGTCTTAAATAACTTATGTCACAGAAAGACCTGGTGGGCCGGTTAGCTCGGTGGAGCCTGCATTTGCAAGCGTATGATTTTACAATAGAGCATAGGCAGGGGAAACAAAATGTACTACCCGATACCCTATCACGCTACGAAATGGAGGAAGTCTGTGTAGATTTAGAAGGACGGGTCGATCTCGACTCAAGTGCGTTTAAGTCTGATGACGTGGCCGTGAATGAGGATTTCGCATGGAAACTATGGGTGCCTCAGGAATCGACTAAGGTCATCATAGACAAGTCGCATAACCCACCGCAAGCATCGCACGGAGGCGTTGGTAAAACTCTCCGAAGGGTAAAGGAGTACTTTTACTGGCCAAACCAGAACGCTTTTCGTTTCTAGCTGTCGGGTGTGTAAAGAGACGAAGCCTACAAACGTGATATTACGGCCGCCTATGGGGCAGAATCGATAAGTAAACGCCCGTTTCAGCGTATTTTTGTCGATTTCCTTGGTCCATACCCGCGGTCCAGAAATGGAAACTGCTTTATATTCATTGTTTTAGACCATTTGACAAAGTTTGTGTTGCTTAAGGCCTTACCCAAAGCCAATACTAAAAGTATAGTAAAATTCTTAATTACGGAAGTTTTTCACAAATTTGGAACTCCTGAGACAGTGGTATCCGACAATGGGAAACAGTTTCTCAGTAAAGAGTTCGCTGATTTGATGAAGGGCTTCGGTGTTAAGCATGTCAGGACCGCAACTCATTCGCCACAAGCCAACGCGTCTGAGCGAGTTAACCAATCGATTTTGTCGGTCATACGCTCGTATTTGCAAGAGGACCACTCAGAATGGGACAGACACCTGTCGGAAATTTAATATTCTCTAAGGTCATCGGTACAAACATCAATTGGTGTGACGCATTATTTCGCACTTTTCGGCATGAATATGATAGGCCACGGTAGTATCTATAAATTAGCACGAAAGCTTGAAAGTCTATACGATCCGGAGTGGGACTGTGTGGCAAAACCAGAAAAAATGTCAATGATACGACAAAAGATGCGTGAGATGTTGCAGAAGTCCTACCTCAAAAATGAAAAGGTTTATAACACGAGGTGTCGCGAAGTGAAATTTGTATCGGGACAGGAAGTTTATCGCAGAAACTTCCCGCAAAGCGACTTCAAAAGTGGATTTAACGCGAAACTTACTCGAAAATGTTTAAATTGTCGAATAGTAAAACCGATCGGAAATAGTCTGTATGAAATTGAGGATATGCAAGGTAAATCACTAGGTGTTTTCCACGGAAAGGACCTAAAACAGTAACGATACACGATAGTTCTCGCGTGAGGGTATTGTTGGGGTCTAGTTTATAAAAGTATGGGTTAGTATTTTTCTAATTTTACAGTATACTATAATACGTGCTTGTTAGTTTAATAAAGTCTTAATAATGACGACATAGATAGATTGCGTACAGTAATCATAACACCTTCTACGCCCGAAATAATATTTTTGATATCAGGGGAACTAGGAACTTTTCGTTATTGCTTTTATTACACATCGCCGCGTGGAGCCAGCGTTGCTAAACGATATAGCTACATTTGTAGCTTGCCATGAATTTATTGATGCAACCCCATGATCACTCTGGGGAACTATGCCATTAAGAGCTAGGGGTTGGATTACATCGAAACCATGGCATTGTTCAGGCCGTCTTACAGCGAGTCGAGGCAAGGTATCTTTTGTTTTCATATAATTAAAGTATAATTCCCTCTGTTAGTAGAGTATTTGTTTCTAGGCGTAAGGGAGCATAGATGTTAATGAAGAAATCTAACTGTAATAGAGATAAACTACTTTTTGTAAATAGCTGAATAGCTTATAATTATTTTTTTATTTATTTATTTTGCATTGTTGATAAACGTGTTGCAGTAAAGGTTTGTTGGTATTGTTGAATTTCTCCTCTTAGCAGATGGTGTAGCTCAGGTTGTTACACCATGAAGCGATGGAAAAATCAACAGTATCTGAAAAATAGGAGTAAGACTTTAGTATATACACTCATTAGATATTTAAGTATGTAGGTTAATTGTGGTCACTCACTCAGTTACCAGTGGCCAGGCATTGCATAAATCGTCCTAGGGCAATGTGAATTCCTACATCCTGCAGATAGACAAATGTAAAATTTTAGATATTTTTAAAATATTTAGAATAAATGAAAAGTAATAGAAACAATGTATAAACAAAAAATTGGTACAAGGAGTAACCGTTTATTTATATAGTTTTGTTGAGCAGCTAGTAGGATTGGAAAGTCTGTTAAAAATGTCCGTAAAGTAGTGATATGAATTGAAAAGGAAGTTTTTTTTTACTTTTAGGAGATTTTTAAATCGTAACCATCTTTTACTTTGATTTTTTTTATATTTTAGGGTTATATCAGTACTGTTTTCGTTTTTTTTTTAACTTAACCGTTTCCCTTGGAGTCAGAGGGGGTACTTCGCGCCAGAGATTAAGGCTTTAGCCCTAGATCCCTGTTGGTTTTAGTCCCTGTGTTCCAGTTCCTAAGGGCGGGTTAGAGGCCGGTAGTTCGGCTAGAATTGATGTTAATTTCTCAAAAAAAAAAAATTTATATTTAATTAGAGGGTGGGCGTTAGACTTTGAATACAATTGTTTTTAACACATATTTATTGCCGATTTTAAACCACATTTTTTCTGTAGGAAAAAGGGGTTTTAACACTTTTAATTTTATTGATATTGGATAAAGTTGAATATAAATTTGTCCTCTTATAAACGTTCCCCGCAAGCAGGGAATACAATTAGCACTCTAATGTTACGGATATACGCTTGAAAATAAGAAAGAAATACTTTTTACTTACCTTCGGTATCCAAAACAGGGTCAGCAGAAAGAGATCTAACTAAAGGATGTCTTGCTGGTCTTGCCAAAAAGTTCCACAATCACCACAAGCTGTGAGATTGTCTCTGTTAGCCAGGCGTTGGCATCACGTGTTACACGGCTAGTTTGGAAAATAAACCAAAAGCATTAGTAGGGGTTCGACCACGGTGAGGTTGCATGATCTCAGTAGGGGAGGGCAGTTTTTCCTGGCAACACACCAGCCGGAAGATTTTGATAGAATGTGTGCAGCAGGGAGATGACTAGCTGCATTTGCATTCGGGTTCTCTGAACATATTTATTAAATTTTTATTCCAACTACCTTTTTACTAAATTCATTTAGTACAGCTGGCATGATTTTTGTAGCTATCTAATTTACCTGATGGTCGACAAGAACCACCCCAATACGGCGAGCCCTAGCCGGAGCTTACGCCATGGTAGAATTATACTACAGGTAGTAGCGAAGCTACAACAACCCAACAACAGCAAAAACAACACGGCTTTTTATTGTTGTTTATGTTCGAGGTTATCAAAAAGCACAAAAGAAAATTTGAAAAAAAATTTATATGTTCACATGTGTATGTTTACTTCGCCATGTTTTTTTCAGTAGTGTGGGTGTGTGTTGGTATAACATAAACAACTTTTGACAGAGTCGAACCCAAAAAAAAAAGTTCGTTAACGCTTCACCACTACCTGTATTATTCTACCATGGCTTACGCCAGCATGCCAGCGCCGTCGATCATCTGGCAACACTTTCAGTTCCCAAACACAATTTCAACAAAAGCAGCCGCTACATTTTATTTCGTAAAAGCAGCAAATTTCAAATACATGTACGATATTGTTGTGTATTTTATAATTTTAAATGAAACACTTGGCCAATTCACAACCTGTTGTATGTGTTGTAGATCGTATAAATGTTGTTGGTAATTTTCAAATAAATTACCAACAACATTTTTATGATCTACAGCACTTACAACAGGTTGTGAATCGAGCAACTGTATGTAATATTCAATAACTCATTTAATTACAAAAAGTTAAAAGGTTAAAGTACTTGTTAAGGCTTGTATTTTAATAAAATGCAAGATCGCTAACTCTAATGGCGTTTTCTTTTCTAGAAAAAATTAAAAATTTTTACTTTTTATCAAAAAAATCGAAATTTACCATTCTTTTAAGGCAAAATTTTACCTTCGTAATGAATGATACAATAATTTCTAATAAATTGCAAATTTTCATTAAAAAGTGCAAACAATGCAACATATTCCATAGAGAATTCCTAAGCCATGGTGGGATGATCATATAACCAAACTACATCGTCTGAAAACGGCTGCACAAATGAAATTTAATGCGCACAAATTTATAGGAAATGATTTCAGCTAGGTAAATCTATAAAAGACTCAAATTTACATGAAAAAGGTGAAAAACGAACACTTTGATAATAAAATAAAAGAGTTAATTAAATGCAGCGTCAAACACTAAACAGCTTTTCCGTCTTGTGAACAACTGCAAAAGCTTGGACAAGAAAATCTACATTACAAATGGAACACTACGGACAACAAAAATTACCTCATTCTCTTAAGTCTATGTCCATACGAGTCAACTTTTGCTGCGCAACTTTTGAGTTTATGGGAGAGAGAGGTGAGAAAATAGGGAAGGGGTACACTGCTTCATGTACATACAACTCTCTTTTGTTTTCTTCTTCATAATATTAAGCAACAACAAATTCTATGTAAAAAAACAAAAGCTGCGCAGCAAGAATTTCGTTATATGGACACAAATGCAACTTCAAGAGAAAATTTAAGAAAGTTGCAGAAGCAAAAGTTGATTCATATGGACATGGACTAAGAGACCAATAGATCGTTTCTGTATTTCTCGCATCGTAAAATTTCTCACATGAAGTGTGAAACGACAAATTCTATCGTTTCTCGATTTGTGAGAAAAAAGTGTTTCTGTGTTTGAATGCGAGAACAGACAACACTGATTCTGTTTTTATTGGAATATTTCTAGTTATTAATTGTCAAATGCAAGTGAAATGTAAACAACAACTAAGAGATGCCAACAACTAAGAGATGCAACAGATCCATTCAGCATTCCGGAGCAGCGATTCAGGGATTTATATCGTTTGAGCAGAGACGCAGCTCTTGTACTATTCAATGACATAAGTCCGTACATGCCGAAGGGTGTGAAAAAAACGTTTATACCACAACCTATTCGAATGTGCACAGTATTACATTTTTTTCCGACTGGTTCCTACTACAGAGACATTGGCCAGGATTTTACGGCTTCTGTAAGCAAAAGTGTTGTCTGCCGCTGTGTTCATGAGATAGCAGATATTTTGGAAACTAAATTAATGTCTAAATGGATTAAGTTTCCTGCAGTTTCTGAATATGAATCTATAAAACAAAAGTAAGTATTTTCTACATACAGATGTTAATATTACGAAACATTTTGGTAAGCATTTCCAGATTCTATGAAGAAACTGGATTTCCTGGAGTGATAGCGGCCATAAACTGCACGCACATTCGCATCAAACGACCAAAAGAAGAAGTTGAGGACTGCTACTTAAATAGAAAAGGCTACCACTCGAAAAATGTACAGCTAGTAAGAATTTGTCTCATTATGATTACAATTGTAACATTAAACTAAAACAAGAAACACACATTTTCAGATATCCGACTATAATTTGAACAAATTAGGAGGTTTTGCAAGGTTTGGTGGAGCAGCGCACGACTCATATATTTGGGAAGCTACGCGCATTAGCGTTTTATTGCAACAGCGGCACGAAAGAGACAGGAGCAATAATTCTTGGTTGTTATGTATGTATGTTTATATACTTTAAATCAGTGTTCGAAAATTTATCTTATATAATGTACTTTAATGTTCTGTACGGTAGAATATTGTAATACACAAACGCAAATCGCAAATAGTGGTTGTGTAGGAAATACATTGAAAAAGAAGTACGGTAATTCTGTTAGTGGTCTTGTACCCAACGAAAATACTGTTTTTAACAAACTCAATATAAAGATAAGAACATTTAATAGTGTTCTGTTTTTCGTTGAAAAACAGTACACTTCGTTGTGTTCGGCACAGAACATTATTCTTAATGTATATTTTGTGTATTTAGCATTAGTATTCGTTTGACTCTCGTGCATGTATACTTGAGTGCGTAGTTGTATATGATGAAAAAAGAACACTATAATACACTAAAATATAATGTATGTAGTACGCAACCACTACAATTGTACTGTTTTTTGACAAAAAACAAAACGCTACATAATGTTTGTTACTTGCATTAAAAAATCGTTATGTGTTGTGTTCGGGTTGTGTAAATATACACAAACACTAAAAAAATAGATATCGTTTCTGCTTGTGTATACAGTACACAAAATAATGTTCGGTTTATTTACGAACACTGCTTTATATTGCAATTACAATTTAACTTTCATTTATTTTACATTTTTTGTCTAAAATATTTCTAATTTTGCGTCGATTTATTCAGGTGACTCTGGCTACCCCTTGCGGCTATGGCTAATAACACCATACCGTTCATCAGCTGAGGATGAAAAGCAGTTTAACACAGTACATGTCAAAGTCAGAAATTGTGTCGAAAGCTTAAATGGAGCATTAAAAGGCGTTTTTAGGTGCTTGCAAGTTGGATTGCACCCCACAAATGGCAGGAAAAATTGTAAATGCCTGCACGGTTGTACATAATTTTAGAAGGGAACATGGTTTGATGCGCGAAGACAATGAGCTAGCTATGCAAGACGAAGAAACTGCTTTAAATAACGATGAGGAAATAGAAGAACCACTAAGATGATATATACATACATATATTTTTTAAAAACTTTTTATTTCTGAAAAAAAAACTTTTATTTATAAAAAATCAATTTTTTTCTATAAAAGTGCAACAATTTTAAAGAATTACACAAAAATGCATTTGGAATTCATTTTATTAAAAAAAATAAAGAAAATTAAATAAAAAAGCACATTGTTTTTTCTTTTTAACCAAATAATAAAAAAACATAAAATAAAATTCATATTCGATCTTAACATCTTTTCATTCCAAGAAGGCATTTTAAGGAAATTTCTCTTGCGATCACTTGGTAAGAAATTCATTTAACATACTACATACAATAAAACAAACAAAAAATTTAATTCAGAATATAAAGCTGTTAATTTGTGATTACGATTAGTAACACCATGCGACAAATGAAGAGTTTTGAAAACCCATACGGACTGGACAGTACAGGTTCTATTGTACTACCACAGGGCACAGTGGGGACTTTTGCAAAATAAATGGAAATAAATCTGGAACTTCTAAACTGCTAATTGCATTTATATAAAACTTCGCACATCTTAAGAGGAGAAGTCGGGCTTTACAACGCGTATCTTGGTGGCCTTCTGGCTAAAGCACGAGAGGAGAAAAAAGTCAACATATACATATGCTATAAACACATTCGCCATCATTCGACTACAAATGCTGTTGGCAGCAATCGTCGTCATGTAGTCAGCTACTTAATTATTTTGAACACGGCAGCTACATCGTAACCAGCTGACATGTTGTTGTTGCAGTACATATTTCAGTGGTGCCACTTTAAAAGTTTTACTTGTATAAAAAAAACCGCTTATTCAAAATGTTCTTACATCTCGCAAAATGTAAAAACAAATCAATTTATTTCTTTAAAACACTTTTCATACTTAAATTTTTTGATGTTTTTTTTTCTGTTTAATAAAATAGAATATTGACTTAAGTCAATAATACCAGGATCGTTGAAAATCAAAAAAAAAACTCATGAGCTTTTTTTAACCTTATAATTTTAGTGTGATTTTGTTTGGTCTCTTTTGGATCCAGAGTTATGGGTTTCAAAACTTTTATTTTTTATTACCCATAACTCCTAGAATATAGAACGGATATGGATATCACTTTATGGATATCACTTTAAACTTCTCTAAAATGCCTTTCTACTGGTACACAAATTTTTTAAAACAATAAATTTTTTTTACCTGACTTTTCAAGCAGAAACTCCGTTATTGCAAAAACTGGTCGATACAACTGTACATATGCATGTGTATAGTTTTATAGAGAACTTTTCATGCTTTTATTGGTGTATAGTTGAAAGCTGTCACGAATGAAATACGTAGGTTATGGTACTTTAAAGATGAGTTTAAGAGTTAAATGAGTTAATTTATTTTCAAAGTGCCATAACTGATGAATTTCATCGATGGTAGCTTTCAAGTATACATCAAATGAGAGCTTGAAACGCTTTCTATTAAACTAAATATATATTTAAGTACGATTGTATCGGCCAGTTTTTAAGATAACGGTGCTTTTACGTGAGAAGTCATATAAAAAATGTTTTAAATTCCATTTTGCTCGCAATGTGTTAATGTATTTAAAAATTGTATATACCAGTAGAAAGGTGTTTTAAAGCATTTTGAAATTTTATACGCGGACTATTCGCAAATAAAAATATTTGCAAATAAGTTAATTCACTGTTTATATGGCATATCAATATACAAAAACTTGGTAGCACTTTTATAGAAGACGTTTGTATTTTACAAAAAAAAGAAAAAATAAAAAATAAATAGTTGAAACAAACAAATGTTTGTTTTAATTGTCATTATTTTCTTCTATCAATATTTTTCGCGAAATATTTTTCTATTTATTGCTTTTTATTAACAAAGCGGTGCAGCCAGCACCAATCATTTTATTTGCAAATAGTGCGTTAATCGTGAATAGTTTTCGTAAGTTAATAAGTCGCAATAAAACAATTATATGGCAACAATTTACAGTTTTATTTGCATATATCCCGTGCGTATAAACGCAGTATATATCGTTTAAATCCGTTCTATATTGTAGGACTTATGATCAATAATATATTAAAGTTTTGAACCCCGTAACTCCGGAATCAGGAGAGAGCACTGAAATAAATTATAGTAAAATTTTTAGGTTAAAAAGGGCTATAACCCTGTGATTTTTTTATTTTCAATGAAGTTGGTATATTTGACTTAAGTCAATATTCTATATAACAAAACAAATAGTTTATTTATTTAAAAATTCTTGATGCATGTTTATTATAACATTTAAATTTTGTAATTTTTTTTTATATTTTTCAATAAAAAATATTTCTAATCACTAATTTGCTTTACATATTTTGTTATACTGTCAACACTGTTTTTGTTTTGTAGCCAACAAAAATAGAAATTAGTTTAATTTGACTACACGACAGAAGTAGCATGGACAACAACCTGCAGTCGTGTAGCCGTGCAGTCGTGAAAATAATAATTTTCATATACACACATGTATTCTATTTTTGACAGGTTGTAGTCGGTAGCCTGCTGTGGCGAATGTGTTTAATGCATTAGGAAAAATAAAGTTTTGTACCATAAAAATTTTATAGTAAAATAATTTTATTTTATCAAATTAACATTTTTGACTTCTATATAAATCTCTTTACTACGCCTGAAAAAATTATTCAAATATCTTTTACTGATCTCGAGATATGCCGATTGTACGGTATGCAGTTTAAGGAATATAAAGAATTCTCTTAACTTCTTTCTTTTATTCACACAACTCTTATAATTTCTAAAACTCTGCATAAACCACATAAAAACAATAAAAGTATATTTCTAATGTTATAAAAAACGTTTATGTACACTTTCCACAATAAAAAATATTCATCGTAATTATACAATACGTTTTTCATTAAAGAGTACTTGCACTAATAACGCTGTGCAGTTACGCTAATATATTTCATCATAACTCGCAAACGGTTCGTCCGATTTGATCAAGTAAACTTTCAGAATATATCCTTAAGTCGTTAATATATATTTTTTTTATATTTCCAACTGTTTCGGAGCTATTCAGAAATTAGTGGCGAAAAATTAGCTTTTTCATGCAAATTTAAACCTTTTTTCGTTTTAAAGAGCTCATAAAAAAATTAAGCACGTCAAAATTTAAAATTGTTTATCATATATTAGAAATCCATAAGTATATATTTGGAATAAAATACGCCAAAAATCATTACAATCGTTTAACAAACGCAGATTTTATTTGCAATTATGTATGTGAGGCAATTGAACTAATAAGAACTGCGATTTTCATGCAACCCACGTACACACGCACAAATTGAAATGTTTTGGTTGTATGGAAATTGTGATTTTTATCCACTGAGTTCCTTCACTTAATGGCAAATAAAATCGGCATTTATTCATCGATTTTAATGATTTTAGGCTTATTTTATTCCAAACATATATGGCTTTCTAACATATGATAAACATTCTAAATTTTTGCTTGCCTAATTTTTTTATGAGCTCTTTAAAACGAAAAAAGGTTTAAATTTGCATGAAAAACAAATTTTTCGCCGGTAATTTCTGAATAGTTCCGAAACAGTTGGAAATATAAAAAAATATATATTAACGACTTAAGGACAATTTTATTCCGCATATTCTGAAAGTTTATTTGCTCAAATCGGACGATAGTACTAAGTACTCTTTCATGAAAAACGAATTGTATAATTACGACGATTTATTGTTATTAGAAATGTACTTTGGTTGTTTTTATGTGCTTTATGCAGAGTTTTAGAAATTATAACAGTGGTGTGAATAAAACCAAATAAGTTAAGAGAATTCTTTATATTCTTTGAACTGCATACCCTACAATCGGCATATCTCGAGATCAGTAAAAGATATTCGCATAATTTTTTCAGGCGTAGTAACGAAAATAAAATTATTTTACTATATATTTTTTATGATACACAACTTTTTTTTCCTAAATTTTAATTTTTTTTTTACAAAATTCCGCGTATATCCACATTTGTGAAAAGGCTCTCCTCAATTTTTGCCAACATTCTTAGAAGTATCAACGTTATAAAACGTTGTTTTTGAAATTTCAAAAATCCATAATCACAATTTTTTATAGGCCATTAAACACAAAAATATTTTAAAATTAACGATTTTCGGCCTTTGCTGAATGTAGGGTACATGTCCAAAACACATAATATTTGGCAATAAACACTTTGGCAATGGATTGCCATTTGTAATATGTAATGAACAAGTGAATGTGTTAAACAAAAATGTTTACAAAATTAAAAATAATTAAGATACTTTTTTTGAAAAAAAAAAATCCTTTCTTCAGGTCAATTTAAAAATTTTGAATTTTCAGCCTTTTCCGACTTCTAGAATGCATATATTAGAAAATATTTTTCTTCAGGTTTACTTAGAATTTTATCTGAAATTGAATGCTGGCCTTTAATTCCAAATCCAACTGTAAACTTAAAAGTTATAGGAGAAATACAATAAAAGTCAAGACAAAAGAAATTTTTTTCTTTAAAGAGACACGTAAGAGATACGGAAACTCATGTTAATATAATTTTTCTTTGGATTTTTAAGCTTAACTCAACGCAGTTTATATATTGCAAATCGGATGATATATAAAAAAGTTACAAGACTCAGAAGTTTTTTCGAGTCCCAGGTAGTCAACTTTGGACCACTGTAACTCCTCTCGTGCTTTAGCCAGAAGGCCACCAAGACACGCGTTGTAAAACCCGACTCCTCCTCTAAAGACATTCGAAGTTTTGTATAAATCCAATCAGCAGCTCAGAAGTTCCAGATTTATTTTGCAAAAGTCCCCACTGTGCAGGGTAATAAGCCCCTATACTCATTTTGGCGAATTTGGTGACCCATTTTTATACCCTTCATAGGTTTGTCATTCCGTTTGTAATTTATACAGTAATCACTTGCGACCCCATAAAATATATATATTCGTGATCCTTATAAAAATCTAAGTCGATTTAGCGGTGACCGTCTGTCCGTTTTTCTGACCGATGTTGAAAGGTATAATTCAGAGGTCCTAGAAGACTTATGGACCTAAATGTTGAAGTCGCGTGACTGATTTTTCCTGAAGATTTTTGCTTGTGAAATTCAGGAAAATCGGTTCATATATAACAGAGATATATCCAAAAAGCTACTTTGTTCCGATTTTCATGTGTTTGTGAATTTCTATGACCCTATACGTCTGGCAGTACTCTACACTCAATTTATCTGTCAAATTCAGCGTTGAGAAGCTTATTGTAAAGAATCATCGAAATCGGTCCATAAAGGGCTGAGATATGGACAAAATAAAAATATCTATATACTATGCATATCATATATATATATTAAAAATGTTGTAAAAAGAACTAGTATCGAACAGAGCACCTTCCGCACGTCAGTCTGACCACTTACTCGTCCACCAACGAGCTCATTTGTAAAACAGTGTATGTTGTTGTGTTTTGTACTAATACATTATTCGTAATAGAAAGTGTTCTTAGACTTTCTGTACGTCATGTGTTTGTTGTAATTTTACCCTTTTTGTATTGTTGCAATTAGTTTTTCATACATTATTATTATTCTTATGTATTAGTTTTCGATGCGATGTCCATCAGTCACAAGCTTCTAACTCGTGAACCGTAATCACAAAGTAGGACAGTAGATAGGAACTGGGCTCACGGCGGCCATTAAAATTTGGGTACTTAAAATTTGAAATTTTGAAATTTTTATTGTTAAATAAACAAAAGTGTAATTTGATACCCGTGGGAAAAAAATGAAAGTACCCTGTAGGTAAAATGTGGTTAAAAAAATTGTGATGAATTATTATTGAGTTAATGATGAGTGTTAGTGTGAAATTATATTATAGATAATGTTTTGTGTTATATGAATTTCGGATATGGGTGTCTCTGTGGGTGAGTGGTAGCGATGTTAGCCTGTCAGTAGAGAGGTCGTGGGGCTCGATTCCTACCATAGACCCTGGATGTTTTCCGTTGCTTCGTGGGTTGTGGTTGTGTTGAGATAGTGACCTATGAATTATTGATTGAGTATAGACTAGATGGTTCTAATGGGGATTATATTGACATATTGGTGATCGTACTAGAGAGGCTGTCAAAAACTTCTCTGTCCATTATAGGTAGAATAAAGAGTGTAGACTATTTGGTGACAATGTCACCAAACTTGTCGACACAAGAGGTGACTTGAAGACAGTTGGCCCCATGGATCCTACAGGGATTTATTTATGGCTATTTTGTGGTGCTTGTGTTTACATTTACTTTGTGCATGGCTGTGGGTGCGTGGATGTGTGGGTGATGGGGGTGTGTGGATGTGTGGCTGTGTTTATTTTTTCTTATCTTTAGATTTGTTAAGAATGTGTGTATGTCGTTTCAAATTTCCGTCTTGTTTATTTCTTGGGATAATAATTTGATTTGTTTTGCAGAATCATGTTTATTGCTTTGTTTATTCAGCTGCACATGTTTTGAGAATGAGTCATCATTTGAAATGTCCGTCTGATTATTTGTTTTGCAGAATCATGTTTATGGCTTTGTTTATTCAGCTGGATATGTTTTGAGAATGAGTCATCATTTGATAACAAAATTTCATTAGTCATCATTTAGTTGTGTTGTATTTGAAATAAAACAACAGTTGTTTTAATTTTTTTTCTATGCATTTAATTTTTATTAAATATATTTAAGTGATTAAAAAGTTTTAAAATTGTTAATTTTAAGACAATAATAATAATAATTTGTATACATAAATTATTTTAAACAAGATATTTCTTTTGTTAGTAAAAAGCATTTCTTAATGCGCAAATGCCATATGTGTGATAATTACAATAGAAATACTCGGGATATTTAATTTCCATTTGTTTAAAGTTGATGCATCCAAAGTCCTCGATGTTAAAAACTCTTTTTTTAAGTATTTTTTCTAACCATTGTCTCTTTTCTTCTCCTTTAACATATATTTTAGAATAGCGTACATTAGCTTTTAAAAACTTGCAGACGCTTTGAAATGTGACTGATCCATCGTTCCACTTTAGGTGATGATAGTTCTTTGTTAACCAGTTTACTTCTTTTTGCTTCTTTGGCGATAGACATTTTAAATCAAAGGGGGGTTCTATAATGAAATTTATGGCTTCATTGTTGTTGTTGTTGAAAACGATCGCTACTTCTTTTGCGATGAGATCATTTGAATCGCTTTTGAATCCTTGCATATCTATACAAACTATATTATCATCCATATTGTTTAATTTATAAGACTTTTCGGACTTGTCCTTTTATGGGTACATATTCAATTATGCGATCATGAATAAGAATGCAGTAAGCTGATGTGTTTGAAGCAATATTTATAGCTGTTTCAAATTCAATTTTTATATCAATTGGTCCGTTATTGAGCGATTCGTTTTGATGGCTGACATCTACTACAATAATCGGTGCATTATTTTTAAATTCTCGAGCAGTTAGAAGCGGTTGAGATTCTCTCATGTAATAGCTCTGTTGAAATCTTAGATACATATCATATATAATTGCATAGCGTTCATTCTTAAATTTGATATTTAGGTCATCATATGGATATGATACTGAATTTAAATGTACTTTTAAATTTGTCAGGTCACAATGAACAAACTTATTTTCTTGTTGAAATGCAATCAATACAAAACGGGGTCGTTCTCTACTTGCAGCTAATTTAACATTCCAAATATGACTTGTTCCTGTATTAAGTTGTGGATTAACATGACAATCCCAACTACGGAATGCCATCGGTATAGAAGCACAATTGTTAATAATTTTTATCATATTCAACTTGCTAAAATCAGATAATTGTGCATGTGGAATTCTCCATGAGATGAGTGAAATTGAAAGTTTTGCTTTTTCCGTGGCAACGCTCGAGTGTACAAGATCTTCATCGTTCTTATTACGCAAGAGTATCAATTCATGTTTTACATTTAGTATGACTTTGTTGTAGTCTTCAGCGAAACCCAAAAGCATTTTTAAGGGTACATAAAAGTTAAAATATCTATTAACAAGTTTTAAATCATCAATTTTATTCCAGCCAGCATTCTGCATTCCAGTGCTTTCCGTTGGTGATAAAGAAACCAAATTTTTTATGGTACTTGTACCTCCTAAATATCTTGTATGATCAATTTCAATACCATTAAGTTCATAACGAATTTCATCAAAGAGATATGCAACAAAGTTGTTTTTTAATTTAAAGATGTCTGTAGATGTGGAGGTTTTCTCATCTACAACAGATCCCTCGACATAAGTATATATATAACTTTCACTAGGTAACACATACAAATCTTGATTTAGAATTAACATGCGAATTTCATCATTATTGTTGTAAGATTGTAGGTATGGCACGTATGTATGATAGTCCTTTTTGATTATATTTTCATCAGATAAGGGTTTATCTAAGACATTTATTATTGAACTCATTTTGCCTTCAATTTAAAATTCAATGAGTTGAGAAAATTTTTATTTGCTGTCGTTAGAGTTTTTTGATGAATTGACCTCTTTAATTGTGGTTTAGGTCGTAATAATATTTTAGGTTCGTATGCTGATAGTGTTATTGTTGTTGCTATATTCTGTGATATACTCGAGTTGAATATTACCATTATTTAGTTGGTCTTAAATGAATTCGTATTGTTATTTCCTCTCCTCGGAAATTATTAAATCACCGTGCTGATCAACTACTCGTAGAACTAGTGAACTTATCTCTCTGGACTTCACCGGTAAATAGATGAGATTTCGAGGTATCTCATCTATTTTATAGCCTGGAGGCACATTAATCGGAAATTCATGTAGTGTATGCGCCTTGGAATTATTCATATATGTATTAACAGCGATACTACTTTCAATTCGCAACAGATTTAGCTTGAAAATATTAACTGGAAGATCAGAATAATGATCAACGTTTGGGGTTAGGATTTTACTATTGAATCCCAAGAGTTTTCCAATTGTATTTTCTCTATTAAAATCAGATAATTGTGCATGTGGAATTCTCCATGAGATGAGTGAAATTGAAAGTTTTGCTTTTTCCGTGGCAACGCTCGAGTGTACAAGATCTTCATCGTTCTTATTACGCAAGAGCATCAATTCATGTTTTACATTTAGTATGACTTTGTTGTAGTCTTCAGCGAAACCCAAAAGCATTTTTAAGGGTACATAAAAGTTAAAATATCTATTAACAAGTTTTAAATCATCAATTTTATTCCAGCCAGCATTCTGCATTCCAGTGCTTAGAGCTGTTGACTTTAACTTGCATTGTATTGTTATTGGCTTCTATAAAAATTCTATTTTCTGGATTGTAGCGTTTATATTGTTCCTCTATATAATCAACAATATCATTCCATTCATAAGATCCAATTGGTATTTCAATCACATTTTCACCTATATGAAACAAATTGTTGTAGACATCAACATTTGGGATGCTATTATATGAATGAAAATCAGTTAGAGCACACTCATATGCCCCATTTAAATCAATAGGTGGGAAGTAATTAGCAGATAACTCTGATGAGTTGGAGCTTACAGTAAGTGTTATTGACATTATGACTGTCTGATTACGAATAAATAAGTTCAACACAAAATTGTTTATAAAAAGGATTTACATATTTATTTCATCTTTTGTATTTTAAATTTACATTATAATCTTATGTACTAAGTATGTATGTATAATAATTGCTGATAATGTTTCAACTATAATATTTCATCTTTACTTATCCATGAATTGTGATCGTTACTAAATCCTAACCATTTAACAAATGCTTTGGCTCCTCTGGTTTTAATAATCTTTTCAACTAGATATGTATTAGGAAATCTTGTTTTTAAAAGTTCTTCATCATAAAATCCACCTTTAATAGGATTTCCACGATAATCTTCTAATATGTATGTTGTGGGATATGTATTTTGAATAGATTTAATTGTGAAAATTTCTGTTGTCCAATTTGGAGTATAGACTTTTTCAAAAATATGCTTATATTTGCTTATGCGCACATGATCATCAACATTGAATTTCGATTTTTTATAAATTTTCAAATGACTGTATACTGTATTCAATAATTTTTTCTCATTTGAAGAGTTGACTTTAATTGGAGCCATTTTAATGGTACGATGAACTTTTCTGTTATATGATTCTAATAGATCTTTGTAGATATCAAGCCAATTGTATGTACCATTAAAACTAAATTCTTTCCACATCATCCTTTTTAATGTTCTATTAAATCGTTCTACTATTGATGCTTTCATTCTGCTATACGTTGAATAGTGATTAATTTTGTACTTATCCATCAATTTTCCAAAGTGTTAATGAAAAATTCATTACCATCATCTGTTTGTAGGTTTTTTGGTACTCGTCACAATTGAAAAATATATGACATGGCTTGGGTTGTTTCAAGTGCAGTTTTTGTTTTAAGTGGTACTGCCCATGCAAATTTGGAGAATGTGTCAATTACAGTTAACACAAATCTTTAATTTTTATTGTCCATAGAATAATTTCCCATTTCAACTAAATCAGCTTGCCAAAGATCATATATTCCTTTCATCACAACTCTACGACGCAAAAAAGATTTTCGAGCTTGTTTATGGAGTTCATTTACTAAAATTATTTTTGAAGTCATTTTTTAGTATTAAGAATTATTTTCGATATGTTGTGATCTATTTGATACACTTTTAGCTATTGACACAAACATGTAATTTTCAAATCTATAAATCTTCTCATTAACTTTTCTTTTGTATACTTTCAACAAATTTTTGTAGATATCCGTCTTCCAAAAATTGTTTGATTTTGGAAATAGTTTCTTGCATTTTCTTATTCTCTTCCAACTGTAATATTATTGCATGTTGTAGCATTTCGATTTGAGTTCTTAGAGTATCATGAATATTGTTGTTATCTTCCTTAAAGTATTTTAATAGCTTGTGTTCTATTTCTTCGATTTGAGTTTGCAGAAACAATTTATTGATAACATCGTTTTCTTCCACAGCTTTTGCCACATTTTTGATTCTTTTGTTTTGGACATCGATGTTGTTGTTCGTATCCATAAAGAACCCCAACATTTTAGGGCCATTTTTCAATGAAATTATATTGCTTGTATCGTTGAGATAATGTCCAAACTTATCAACAGACATACTTTATATAGATTATTCTATTATATTAGCTTCGCGAAGTTTTTCAATAATTGATACAATTTCGTTATTATGATTAGTATAACCTGCAGCTTGTGATAATACCAGTAGTCGAAGTCGATCTACCATCTCATTTGGATCATCCCAGTATATATAGTTTGGCTTATGAGGGTTAAACTGCATCAATCCATCACCTTTATAATTAGATATTGTCTTATTTGGTATTGATTTTGATAAAGTCTGTTGGTTTCTCTCTTTAAACATCTTTTTGATAATATGTTTATATTTATAGGCTTTCGTTCCCTTGATTTGTCCATCAGGTTTATAGTCTCTTCTGTACGCATTTGTATTAATTAAAATTTTTTTGTGGAGTTCTAGTTCATATTTATCATAGTTTTTTGGTATTTTATGAAACATTAGAGAAAATAGTCCTGGTGTTAGAGCCCATATTTGACTACCAACATGTATTTTGCTTTCATTTAATTTGAGCTTACTATCACCAAATTTCCATTCATTATTGAAATCTTTATGTGGACCATAGTTAGTATCTAATTCATTTCTTCCTTCGAAAACAGATAAGTCAGTGTAACTCTCTTCAGCATTTGAATTTTGAGATTAAAAATCGTAATCATCATTATCAATAGTACTTTCACCATTAGGATCAGCAAGTAAATTGCTGGTATCAAATATTGATTCTTCTACAAGTTTCTTTGGTGTACTTGTCTCCAACTTAATTGATGGTTTCTTAAGATGATTAGAACTGTTATTATATTCAATTTCTGTTTTCATCTCATTCTTTTCTTTTTTTGATAATTCCATTGATATTATTAGAATTATTTATAAATTTCTTTAAAGGATCTGTTATAGGTTTAAATGTATCTTGTTCACGTGTGTCTATTTCGCCCATTTTTATACTACGAAGCTTTTTCTTCAAGACATTTCTTGTCGCAACCAACTCCTTTAAATTTTTTCATCCATTTTCCAGCTATCAGATCAGCTTATTAGGTATCTGATCAGGTTATCAGATCAGCTTATTAGGTAGCTGATCAGGTTATCAGATCAGCTTATTAGGTACCTGATCAGGTTATCAGATCAGGTTTTAGGTATCAGATCAGCTTATTAGGTATCTGATCAGGTTATCAGATCAGCTTATTAGGTATCTGATCAGGTTATCAGATCAGCTTATTAGGTATCTGATCAGGTTATCATATCAGCTTATTAGGTACCTGATCAGGTTATCAGATCAGGTTATTAGGTATCAGATCAGCTTATTAGGTATCTGATCAGCTTATTAGGTATCAGATCAGCTTACTAGGTATCAGATCAGCTTATTAGGTATCAGATCAGCCTATTAGGTATCAGATCACCTTATTAGGTATCAGATCAGATCAGCTTATTAGGTATCAGATCAGCTTATTAGGTATCAGAACAGATCAGCTTATTAGGTTGATAATTAGATCAGGTATAGTTGATATTTCAAGAGCTATGTAGATGTATTATGGTTAAAGCCAGATTATATACTAAAGTTTTTCTTTTATGTAGGGCAATTTATATTGTTATGAAATAATCGAATAATTTTCTGTAGCGCCCATTGTTTAATTCATTATCTTTGCTTATCATCAAAAACCCATATTTATCCTTCCAGCACAATCGACAAATTTCATGAAACTTTGCATAACTCATATCGCTGGCAACATGATCCCTATAAACATGTTTCATATTTGTCTCATCTTGTTTAAACGTTATAATCATATTCGCATTGTCTCTTATTAAATGATTGGGAATTCTGGTATAAGTTTGGCACAAGTAGAATGAATCAACATCCCTATGTCGTCCCATACCAAAATAAGCTCGTATATTATTCTGCTTCTCACATGCAACGTCATCAAATATCATAATTGAATTAGTTTTAGCTTTGTCAAGGGGAATAACTGATTCATTTTCGGTGAATGTGTAATATCCCATTCCTTTGAGAGGTGTAATTAATCTCTTCAAGTATTTATATTTCGGCTGATATAGAGATTTTGAGTATAAATAGATGTTTTCAAACTTTAGTCCATTAGGACTTTCTAGTAAGCCAATCATAACATTAGTCTTTCCACAATTTGATGGTCCCACTATTAGAGCACGAATAGAATTTGGTAAGAGTGAACTATGTTTTATTTTTGAACTGATGTTCGATGAATCATTAATGTTTCGAACTAAAATATTTTTATGTTGTTTTACTAACTGCATTTTTATAACTAAATGCAATTCATGTTTGTTACCTTTTATTATAGAAAAAATAAAGAAATAAGATGGTTATACATTATCAAAAGTCATTTAGTCATAAAAACGCCTTCGTTGGAGCAGGTTTACTAGATAAAATAATAAACTCTCTTCCTGCTGAACTTCATCTTCCTGGATATCAATACTGTGGACCTGGAACTAAACTACAAAAACGTTTAAATCGAGGTGATAAAGGAATCAATTTATTGGACTCTGCCTGTAAAAATCACGACATAGCTTATTCTAACAATAAAGATTTAAATATTAGACATCAAGCTGATAAAATTCTTGAAAATTCAGCTTGGGATCGAGTTTTATCAAAAGATAGCAGTCTTGCAGAAAAATCATTTGCGTATATGGTTACTAACGCTATGAAAGCCAAAACAAAATTTGGTATGGGTGTGGAGAAAAAGAAAAATGTTAAGAAACCTAAATTAAATGGTAAAAAATTGTTCAGTTCATCAATTAGAGCTGCAACAAAAATACTAAAGGAGAAAAAACCTTTAGACATTAACAATACTATTAGAATATCACGTAAAACGATCAACAAAATATTAAAAGGCAGAAAATCCCAAGTTATAATTCCTCGCATAATAAATGTACCAAAAATTGGTGGTTTTTTACCACTAATACCGATTTTTATTGCTCTGGGTGCAATTGGAAGTCTAACGACTGGAGGTGCTGCTATAGCTAAGGCTGTAAATGCGACAAAGAATGCAAAAAATCAGCTTGATGAAGCAACTCGCCATAATAAAACGATGGGATCTATAGCTGTTGGGAAAGGACTTTACCTAAAACCATATAAAAAGGGTTATGGTTTAGTTTATAAAGAGCAGACAAAAAACTCTTAAAAATGCTACCTAATGGACCACTATCAGAAGTCGACTTGGAAAATTTTTCAAACAAAATTCCACATTTTAGAGGAGTTTTCATGTTGGACTCACTACCAAAACGACCAAAGAAAAAAGAATGTGGCATAATCAATTTGGATATATCAACAGGACCTGGTACACATTGGGTAGCATATTATAAAAACATCAATGAAAAAGAATATTTCGATAGTTTTGGAAACTTACAACCTCCTTCGGAAGTACTCAAATATCTGGGCACAAATATAAAATACAACTATAATCAACATCAGAATTTTAATACATTTACCTGTGGTCATTTATGTCTTAAGTTTCTTTATGAAATAACTGAAAATATTAAATAAAAAACACAATTGTATATATATATATATATATATATATATATATATATATCTATATATATATATATATATATATATATATATATATATATATATATATATATATATATATATATATATATATATATATATATATATTATATATATATATATATATATATATATATATATATATATATATATATATATATATATATATATATATATATATATATATATATATATATATATATATATATATATATATATATATATATATATATATATATATATATATATATATATATATATATATATATATATATATATATATATATATATATATATATATATATATATATATATATATATATATATATATATATATATATATATATATATATATATATATATATATATATATATATATATATATATATATATATATATATATATATATATATATATATATATATATATATATATATATATATATATATATATATATATATATATATATATATATATATATATATATATATATATATATATATATATATATATATAAATATATATATATATATATATATATATATATATACATATATATATATATATATATATATATATATATACATATATATATATATATATATATATATATATATATATATATATATATATATATATATATATATATATATATATATATATATATATATATATATATATATATATATATATATATATATATATATATATATATATATATATATATATATATATATATATATATATATATATATATATATATATATATATATATATATATATATATATATATATATATATATATATATATATATATATATATATATATATATATATATATATATATATATATATATATATATATATATATATATATATATATATATATATATATATATATATATATATATATATATATATATATATATATATATATATATATATATATATATATATATATATATATATATATATATATATATATATATATATATATATATATATATATATATATATATATATATATATATATATATTGCACAAAACTCTTTAATGAATTTTTATTTATTTATTTATAATTTACTATACAGCATTTATTTTTTATTTTTTTATTCCCAAATGGGATATTGAGCATTTTGAATCAAAAATTCGTCATCTCACTCTCAAGGATTAAGCTTTGTTCACCATCTCTGCGTAATTGAAATATTCAACTCGAGAGATCCTTAATTTCATCATCTGTCAGAGTATTATATCTTTTAGGTAGAAACATTATATTTTTTTCCATCTCAACTCTTAGTGTTGGTCTATATTTTGTTGTTACCCGTGTAATATTTTGAACAGGATATTTAGCAGCTACATCTAGATCCTTTATATGAATTAAACTTTTGTTGTTTAGAGAATTAAATTTTGATATAAAATTTTTTGAGGAGCTCATTTTTTAAATAGATCTTGTCACTTTGAATCTTTAATTGAAATTGATCTAGAAAGTAACGATGATGAGTCCAATAAGCCTAACCGAAAATATTTATTGTGAGAAGGTTAATATGTATGTATATGTGGAGAAATAGTGCTAGAGAGATAGGGATAGATATATAGGAATATTAATAGGAATGCTCCTTCTTTTAATTTTTTAATAGTCTCTTTGAAAATGAGTTGGAAAGAGAAATATGTATATTCTATACCCACTATTCTAGAAGGATTATAGGAAAATGGAGAAGGATATAAGAGGAGGAAAATATAATATTGAATTTTATTCACTTTGTAGCTAAATATTTAGGAAAAAATTATCAGTATCGACGAATCCTTTGAAGAAGTAAGCAGCAACAAAATTAATACGGAATATTAACAAAAATGAGTCAATTAAGAAGGAGTCTTAATAAATTTATATCGGATTTTGATAAGTTTAGACTATACGATCATTGGGAAATGATAATATATTTCAAAATATGCTGGACGAGAATGATGAATTTGATATTATGGAAGATGAAGACAACACAGAAGGGCATTTCAAATGCTGTCTCTGGTATGATCCGAATTGTGAGGAAGGACCTGATACATGTAGGTGCTCGATATACTTTCTACGGAAAGCTATATTAGAAAATATAATGGAATCTTATTATACAATGTTTCAACCATCATAATAAAATTTAATAAATAAAATAGTATTATTAAAATAAAATATTCACTGCCTTGTGTTATTTTTTCTAAAGGATAATTAGGAAAATTAAAGAAATTTTTAAGTTAAAAATTTAATGAATAACTTATGAGACTATCCATCTTTTTTTGACTCTGTAAAATGTTGAAATAATTAAATTTAATACAATTTCATAATGTTGTGAAATTCAAATTCCCTTGTCAAGAACTAAATAAATCAAATCAAGATTATGCAGGATTTAACAGTACAGTTAAACTTATAAACAGAAAAATTTGCAAGTAAGCAAAAAACAATACAAGAATTGTTTTGATCCAACAAAAATTGTTTTCTCTGCTAGCAGCAAGTCGCGTATGCACAGACAACGTCAATGTTTTTTCAATTCGATGATATCAGGGCTGAACAAGAAAATAAAACAAAGATTGTATATATATATTTTTTTGATATTAATAAGATATTTTTTATTATTATTCAATTTTTTCATTATTATTATAATTTTTTTTAATAACAAACCAAATTTTCTTAATAACTAAACATTAATAACTAAATATTTACATATAAACATAAACAAATTACTTTTAAGTAAAAAACTCATCATTCTTCTTGAAGCTTATCAATTTCCATTAGCAACATATCCAGTTCATATTTTGGATTTGCTTCCTCAATTCGATAATTATACCATGCTAATGTATTTATACTATCACATTGTATTTTTCTTTTATCATCTTGATAACTAAGTACAACCTTATTTAGTTGGTTGGTATAAATTTGATAAACTTTTGACTTAAATGTTAACATATCATCATAAACAATAGACTTATTAAATAAACAATTTCTATACGCCTCTAAACTATATTTTTCAAGAAAACATTTCTTAACCCCCTTCGATTTTTTTACATCATTTTCATATTGCACGCTAAAAGAATACATTTTTGACCGAAGTCCCACAAACTCTTTCATCACTTTACCACAATTCTCATCCTTCATCATACCCAGCACGTTATCTTTTGGGTAATCGGAAGTATCAAATTCTTGTTCTATGTCAGATTTTATGTCGGCATAAAAGTCGTCAGTTTTTATTGTACATATAAATGAGTCGATGTCCATGTAATTTAAAGATAAATTTGATTTAAACTTGGGTTTCATGAATCCATAATGGAAATTATACATTTTCCATTTAGAAAGCTCCAACACACAAAATCCCAAGTATATAGGCTTGTTATAGTATGTTTTGACTCTATTCATTTGAATTGCCACCATATCCTCTGAAAATAAAGATATGCTATGAAAATTGGATTTAGATATCCAATCTTGAGCCCCCAAATGGTTACAGTTTGTTTTATTCCAGTTGGTCACAATTCTAACATCTTTTCTTTTATCAACGTTCTCCATGGTATTACCGTATACCGCGATATTAAGTAATTTAAAAATTTTTTTTCAAATGCATTTTTTGCAGAAAATCTATGTTTAGTACTCCAATCTATATAGTCTTTTAGCCTTGGAGATTGTTTAAATGCTAGAATACGATGCGTTTTCTTTAGAATCAAACCATATTCCAAACATTGCTTAAGAACTCTGTAATGTATTACATAAGAGTTTTTTGGCGAAAAATCCGCAATTAATTTCTTATGGTTTGATTCTAAAGTTTTCTTGTTTTCAACACAGAAGGGAAGGTCATTGTGAGTCATGCAGATGTGAAGGATATTCCAAAGTGACCTCATATACATAACCATCTTGTGAGTTATTATCTATGCTTTTCGCATCCAGATTCAGCTCATCACTTGTCAGCCATCGGAATCCTCCATAAGGAAGATACTCAGACATCGCCCAACCGTAAAGGTTATTTGCGTCTAAATATATTAGAAATTCTGAAGGCTTGTCTTCATCAAAATCATCTAAATATTTATTATTTGCTTTGGAATATAGTATTTTTCGGTTAATTGACCCTACGGTTAATTGGTTTCCACGCTTAATTGAACCACATGATCGCGCAAAAAAATATTGCATACGAAAATACATGTAAATTTCCTCGGATAATTGATTTTCCCGCTTAATTGGTTCAAAATTCATGTCATCAAAAATAAATTTCCTCTTACTTTTACCCGGTTAATTGCATTATTATTGAAAAATAATCTGGCATTTTTGCACATACATATTTGACATCATTTGTGAAAAACACTGGGTGGCGTCTCTACTAATTTTATTTTACTACATTTTATTTATTTGTAAAACTGATGTGCGCATAAATAGTGCATTTAATAGTACATATGTACCTACAATAACAAATACCTGCGTATACACATATATGTACATTTTTTTCTGTTACTTGCATTTTTTTCGTTTAAGGTAAAAAAAAATTATTTTGAAAAACTTAAAGTGCACATATGCGATTTCTTTTCATTAGTAGTTCCAATTATGCGTGATTTCTGTAATTGAGCAAACTGTTCAATTAAACGGGATTCTTGTAATTGAACGAATTGTTCAATTAAGCGGGTATCGGCTAATTGGTTCCCCGGTTAATTGAACAAAAAGTTGTGCAAATTTTGAATTGCAATTAACCGAAACATACTGTATCGCTTACTGCACTGTACCATTGCACCGCGTATTCCCTTTTTAAAGAAGTTATACATGTCAATGTCTGTTAACAACTCTAATTCTATTTGTGTGTGTTTTAACATGGCATCCCATGATAGTCCTGGAGCAATATAGTCCTGGAGCAGTATATACCGTATGGAAATCATTGTCCGTTAGATTATTAGCTAAGGATTCTAAGCTATCAGCCATAAAACGAATAGTATCTAAAAATCGGAGTTCAAGATTGCAATTGTCAGTCATTTTTGTATATGTAGATAGTGAAATGTACAGTTCTTTGTTCAGTGGAAGGACTTTTATGTTGTCAGACTTTTTACCTAATTCTTTAACAAAGAGCTGCGAGTCATAAGATGAATAATTATGAAAATATATGGGTATGAACTTCGGAATTCGGTACTTTAAGTTGCAAATATTGTGAGCTGCACCTCGATATTTACCACTTATATGACAATGATCTCTTACACGATCTTTACCAAGAAATTTGTCACATATGTGACAATTTATTGAATTTTGAAAACTGTATATTTGCGAAAGGGTCAAGCTGTTCATTTTTGTCTTACTGGTGAGGAACTGATTGTAAATATCATCACAATCGTCAAATTTTACAGATGCGTCCTCACCAGTATATATCTTAAATTTATCTAAACTATTATTACCTGTACATTTCATATAATAACTAAAGGCACAAGGAATGTGTCTCTTTATAACTTGAGCTTTGTCACTTACAGTAGTTTGGATATCTTCTAGTATGCATTCGAAATCTGCATATATAACGAATGGCACATCCATCTGCCGCTGGTGATCTTTGAATTTTAAAACACTATTTTCGGGAGAAGGTAACGCAGCAACAATTTTCCCACATTCCGTTTTGTGTTGGTTCATAGTCCATTTATTGTGTGTATATTGGAGGCAGGTATTACAAAATTTGATACTGTAATGGTGTCTGACGCCTTAATAATCTGTAAAAAGAATAAATTTATATATATGTATGTATATACGAGTAGTTATTCACACACACATATATTTACTTGCTTACCTATATATATCTTTAATAAAAATGTAATGGTGAATGTCTCCAGCTTCCAGCAGAATTAAATTAACATGCTTTATTTTTTCTTTTTGTGTATTGTAGAATGGTCCAATTATTTCATCCTTCTCATTATCGTACCCAAACACGTTCACACTTATACCATCATTCCTATCCTCAAATACTTTGATGTTTTTTAATGCCAATGGGAACTTTAAATTTGTAAAATCAACCACAATTCCATTTTGTAGGCAAATGACATCAGCACTAATGTCCTCGATGTTATATGAGCAGCAACGTTGCTTTTCCTCTATTATTGTGGTATCCAATGCGGCAACTAAAGCCCATTTAAAACAATAATCATCATTGTTTTCAATATTGATGCAGCCCTGCTTTTTAGCCAGTTTTAATGGTGTGCTTATCCAATGATATCCTTTTACTAGTGAACTTTTGTTTATGTTAATTTCAGCGCGAATAATTCTGATTAAAGTCCACCCAGAGTCTCTTTCCTGGAATTCTGACATTTTATTATGAATGTCCTGGAATTGTTTTTCAATTAGCTCATCTACATTACTTCCCAGACACAATAGATCCATTTTTGTTCTGTGAGAAATTTGACACAAGACAATTTCTTCCTCAACAATTTTTATGTACTCTCCAATAAGAGTTACACAGAATTTTAAAATATTATGTTTAACCAAACTTTTTTCAAGTCTTTCCTTGAAAATAAGTTTATTTTGCAGAACAAAGTCTTCAAATAGAAGATCATCTTTTTTGTTGGGAATTCCATATGTTGCAATATTTTTTTTAATGCACCGTTTATTTCATAGTATTTTGGTTCTACATTCAAAGGAGTATCATTATATTTACCGCTGGGAGAATTTGAAGTATCCATGTCATCAAACACAATATTATCTAGTTGTTGCTGTTGTTGTTGTTGTTGATGATGATGCTGCTGTTATTGCTGTTGTTGTTGCTGTTGTTGTTGATGATGATGCTGCTGTTGTTGCTGATGATGTTGCTGCTGTTGTTGTTGCTGTTGTTGTTGATGATGATGCTGCTGTTGTTGTTGATGATGATGCTGCTGTTGTTGCTGATGATGTTGCTGCTGTTGTTGTTGTTGGTGTTGAGGATACCTGGAACTGTCCATCGACAAGGCATATTGATTATTCGAAACTGAAGGATAATAGTTGGGTATGTTATATTGCTGCCATTGCATTGGTGAAGTATATTGATAGGGAATAGGAAGATGATGTGGAATTTGTATGGGTACTGAAAACTAATTGTTCAACCCCGTATGATAGTACGAAGTCCTTGGAAGCTCTTGAAAGGACGCCGGATATTGCTGTTGCATATTGTTCCAAGGAATAGGGTTATATAAAGGCATTGGAGGCTGTACATCACATGACACTGGCATCTGCACATCTTGTAGTTGAGCATGACTTTTGCAATTCTCCAAATACGACTTTTGGTATTTGTATTCCTTTTGACATATTTGACAAACAAAACTTGAAGAATTAATTTTTATTTATTTAATTAGCAACAATAAAATTTATTTAATTATTTTATTTAATTTATTTAATCCTTTTTTTTCAAAAACAACAATATAATTTATTTAATTATTTTATTTAATCCTTTTTTCAAAAACACTATAAACTTATTTATTATTAAATTTTTTGTTTGTTTTCAAACTATTTATTTAATTAGCAACAATTAACTTTATTTAATTATTTAATTATTTAATTTATTTATTTATTTCTATTTAAAAAACACTATAAACTTCTTTATTAATCAATTTTTTGCTTTCAACCGCACTTGTTGAGATATCAGAATATACCGATGAAAATCTTCATTATTTCTTCTACTTATATACATCCTATGAGAATCGCTTAGTAGTCATCAAGTCTAATTTTTTATTGATATTACGAGATATGATGAAATTCATATGTATACAGAGCAACAGCAAGAACTAGAATATAACATTGTGTAATATTTTATTTTATATAAATGATGACTAATAAAATTTTGTTATCAAATGATGACTCATTCTCAAAACATATCCAGCTGAATAAACAAAGCCATAAACATGATTCTGCAAAACAAATAATCAGACGGACATTTCAAATGATGACTCATTCTCAAAACATTTGCAGCTGAATAAACAAAGCAATAAACATGATTCTGCAAAACAAATAATCAAATTATTATCCCAAGAAATAAGCAAGACGGACAATTGAAACGACATACACACATTCTTAACAAATCTAAAGATAAGAAAAAAGAAACACACACACACTCACACACAAACAAACAGCCACGCACCCACAGCCGCACACATCCACACACCACCACCCCCCACACATCCACGCACCCACAGCCACGCACAAAGTAAATGTAAACACAATCACCACAAAATAGCCATAAATAAATCCCTGTAGGATCCATGGGGCCAACTGTCTTCAAGTCACCTCTTGTGTCGACAAGTTTGGTGACATTGTCACCAAATAGTCTACACTCTTTATTCTACCTATAATGGACAGAGAAGTTTTTGACAACCTCTCTAGTGCGATCACCAATGTCTCAATATAATCCCCATTAGAACCATCTAGTCTATACTCAATCAATTGTTCATAGGTCACTATCTCAACACAACCACAACCCACGAAGCAACGGAAAACATTCAGGGGCTATGGTAGGAATCGAAGCCCACGACCTCTCTACTGACAGGCTAACATCGCTACCACTCACCCACAGAGGCACCCATATCCGGAATTCATATAAGACAAAACATTATCTATAATATAATTTCACACTAACACTCATAATTAACTCAATAATAATTCATCACAATTTTTTTAACCACATTTTACCTACAGGGTACTTTCATTTTTTTCCCACGGGTATCAAATTACACTTTTGTTTATTTACCAATTAAAATTTCAAAATTTAAATACCCAAATTTTAAAATTTTAATGGCCGCCGTGAGCCCAGTTCCTATCTACTTAGGACAGAGACGAAGAAAATGAGTGATCAAAAATGAAAAACTCAGCTTTTTTCCTACTCGGCTATTGTAGAAAAGAGAGACATATAGTGATGTGAAGATGTAGAAGTAAACAAAATAAAACTTTTAGCTCACAGTGAAAGTGTTTAATTAGCATAAAACTGCAAAAAATTATTGCTTTATAATGTTAAAAAATTAAATTAAGCATTTAAAGGGTGTTTAAAGTGATATTTGAAAGTTGAATTATTAATTAAAGTGTAAGTGAAGTGTTCTGTTTGCCTGTGCGTGTGTTTGTGCATCTGCTCCCTGCAGCTAAATGTACAACTAGTTACGTTTTGGAACAGTCATATTACTAGTTGTAACGTTACTAGTTTACAAAGGACTGTCATCTTACTGGTTGTAATGAGGCTAGTAACGATACTAGTCAAACAACAACGTTTTGGAACAGTCATACAACTAGTTGTAATGATACTAGTAATTTAAATTATTTTTTATAAATTGACATATTTTCCGCTGTAAATACATAAAACAACATATTAGCTCTAAATATAATAAGTATAAAGTGGCTCAGTGGATAGAGTACATGCCTTGAAATATGAGGACTGTGTGTTCATACCCCGGTTGAGCCAAATGTTTTTTAATATTTAAAAAACTATAAATAAATAAACTAGTAAGCGCACTAGTCTATAATAACTAGTATTTCAACTAGCATATAACTATGTACAAATGAACTAGTTGGGCTCCTGTGACAACCTAATGTTAAAATCGATAGTTCGACAGTTAGGCAACTAGTCTGAATAAAAAAGCAAGTAGTATATTTCTAACCACATACTAGTCATTTTGTCTGCAGGGAAAAAACAGATAATACTGATGTATTCGGCTCACTATCTACACCATAGAGGCTTAGTTAAATGATTGGTAATTTGAAAGTATATAAGCTAAACATATTTTTTTGTGCAATTACCCCTTTTATATTAGATTTGATTTAGTGTCCAGAGGTGGGAAACTTTTTTTCAAGGATGGAAAACCAAAATTTTAAAATGGTTTAAAAATTCAACTTAAAATGAACTTTTCAAAAAATTTTTTTATAATATACCTACAATTATATTATATATAAGAATAGGAATAGTTCTCTTAAAAGTTATTTTTCATAATTAAAACTAAAATTAAAGATTTTTAACCGGACTTTTAACCGGTTTTATATACATATTTGCAAAATATTTGTACGTAATTCCGACCTATTTGCAAAATATTTAAGGTGATATTAGTAGTAGGGAACTATGCGTCTGTGCCTAATTAAAATTTTAAAATTTGGGTAATTAAAATTTGAAATTTTGAAATTTTAATTGTTAAATAAACAAAAGTGTAATTTGATATCCGTGGGAAAAATAATGAAAGTACCCTGTAGGTAAAATGTTGGTAAAAAATTGTGATGAATTATTATTGAGTTAAAGTGTTAGTGTGAAATTATATTATAGATAATGCTTTGTGTTATATGAATTTCGGATATGGGTGTATCTGTGGGTGAGTGGGGTTCGATACCTACCATAGACCCTGGATATTTTCCGTTGCTTCGTGGGTTGTGGTTGTGTCGAGATAGTGATCTAGGAACAATTGGCTTAGTATAGACTAGATGGTTCTTATGGGGTCATATTGAGAGATTGGGTAGTGTTTAAGATTATATGTGGAAATAAAGGGTGTAGACAAGTTTGGTGACAACGTCACCAAACTTGTAGATAAAAAAGTCGACTTGGGTTCCTACGGGGTTCATTGTGTCGCTGTTATTATTTTTTTGGTCTTGTTAATTTTTTGTGATGCTTGTGTTTACATTTACTTTGTGCATGGCTGTGGGTGCGTGAATGTGTGGGGGATGAAGGTGTGTGTGTGTGTGTTTCTTTTTTCTTATCTTTAGATTTGTGAAGAATGTGTGTATGTCGTTTCAAATGTCCGTCTTGTTTATTTCTTGGGATAATAATTTGAATATTTGTTCTACAGAATCATGTTTATTGCTTTGTTTATTCAGCTGCGCATTTTTTGAGAATGAGTCATCATTTGAAATGTCCGTCTGATTATTTGTTTTGCAGAATCATGTTTATTGCTTTGTTTATTCAGCTGCGCATTTTTTGAGAATGAGTCATCATTTGAAATGTCCGTCTGATTATTTGTTTTGCAGAATCATGTTTATTGCTTTGTTTATTCAGCTGCGCATTTTTTGAGAATAAGTCATCATTTGAAATGTCCGTCTGATTATTTGTTTTGCAGAATCATGTTTACTGCTTTGTTTATTCAGCTGCGCATTTTTTGAGAATGAGTCATCATTTGAAATGTCCGTCTGATTATTTGTTTTGCAGAATCATGTTTATTGCTTTGTTTATTCAGCTGCACATTTTTTGAGAATGAGTCATCATTTGATAACAAAATTTTATTAGTCATCATTTATATAAAATAAAATATTACACAATGTTATGTTCTAGTTCTTGCTGTTGCTATGTATACATATGAATTTAATCAATCTCGTAATATCAATAAAAAATTAGACTTGATGCCTACTACGCGATTCTCATAGGATGTATATAAGTAGAAGAAATAATGAAGATTTTCATCGGTATATTCTGATAACTCAATCAGTAAGGTTGAAAGCAAAAAATTTATTAATAAACAATTTCATAGTGTTTTTACAGTTTATAGTGTTTTTGAAAAAAGGACTAAATAAATAAAATAAAATAATTAAATATATTTGATTAAATAAATAAGTAAATAAAAAAAAATGAGTTCTTCTGTATATCAATGTAATTTATGTAATAAGGTATACAAATACCAAAAAGCGTTCTTGGATCACGTCCGAAATCATGGTCAACCAGGTCAAGTGATTATCAATCAGGACTCAAATGGAGAACAACAACATCAGCACCAAGCTTCTCTACGGTACCAACCATATCCACTACCAATGAATTATGAGCAATACGGTATGTCTACCAGCTATCCGATACCAATGCCATGGAACAATCAGTTTTCAGTACCCATACAAATTCCACATCATCTTCCTATTCCCTATCAATATACTTCACCAATGCAATGGCAGCAATATAACATACCCAACTATTATCCTTCAGTTTCGAATAATCAATATGCCTTGTCGATGGACAGTTCCAGGTATCCTCAACACCAACACCAACAACAACAACAACAACCACAGCAACAACAACCACAGCCACAACATCAACAACAACCACAACAACAACAGCAGCATCATCAACAACAACAACAGCAACAACTAGATAATATTGTGTTTGATGACATGGATACTTCAAATTCTCCCAGCGGTAAATATGATAATACTCCTTTGAATGTAGAACCAAAATATTATGAAATAAACAGTGCATTCAAAAAAATATTGCAACATATGGAATTCCCAACAAGAAAGATGATCTTCTATTTGAAGACTTTGTTCTGGAAAATAAACCTATTTTCAAGGAAAGACTTGAAAAAAGTTTGGTTAAACATAATATTTTAAAATTCTGTGTAACTCTAATTGGAGAGTACATAAAAATTGTTGGTGAAGAAATTGACTTGTGTCAAATTTCACACAGATCAAAAATGGATTTATTGTGCCTGAGAAGTAATGTTGATGACCTAATTGAAAAACAATTCCAGGACATTCGTAATAAAATGTCAGAATTCCAGGAAAGAGACTCTGGGTGGACTTTAATCAGAATTATTCACGCTGAAATTAACATAAACAAAAGTTCACTAGTAAAAGGATCTCATTGGATAAGCACACCATTGAAACTGGCTAAAAAGCGGGCCTGTATCAACATTGAAAACAATGATGATTATTGTTTTAAATGGAGTTTAGTTGCCGCATTGGATACCACAGTAATAGAGGAAAAGCGACGTTGCAGGTCATATAACATCGAAGACATTAGCGCTGATGTCATTTGCTTGCAAAATGGAATTGTGCTTGACTTCGCAAATTTAAAGTTCCCATTGGCATTAAAAAACATCAAAGTATTTGAGGATAGGAATGATGGAATAAGTGTGAATGTGTTTGGGTATGATAATGAGAAGGATGAAATCATTGGACCATTCTACAATACACAAAAAGAAAAAACAAAGCATGTGAATTTATTGCTGTTGGAAGCTGGAGACATTCACCATTAAATTTTTATTAAAGATATAGCAAGGTAAGTAAATACATATTTATGATTGAATAACTATATACATATATAAATTTATTCCTTTTACAGACTTTTGAAAGCTCAGACAACGAAGCACCGTGAAAATCTCAAATTTTGTAATACCTGCCTACAATATACACACAATGAATGGACTATGGAACAACACAAAACGGAATGTGGCAAAATTGTTGCTGCGTTACCTTCTCCCGAAGATAGTATTTTGAAGTTTAAAGATCACCAGCGGCAGATGGATGTGCCATTCGTTATATACGCAGATTTCGAGTGCATACTTGAAGACATTCAAACTACTGTAAGTGACAAAAAGCAAGTTATAAAGAGGCACATTCCTTGTGCCTTTAGTTATTATATAAAATGTGTAGGTAATAATAGTTTAGATAAATTTAAGATATATACTGGTGAGGACGCATCTGTAAGATTTGTTGACTGGTTAATAGACGATTGTGAAGATATTTACAATCAGTTCCTCACCAGTAAGACAAAAATGAACAGCTTGACTCTTTCGGAAATATACAGTTTTCAAAATTCAATAAATTGTCACATATGTGACAAATTTCTCGGTAAAGATCGTGTAAGAGATCATTGTCATATAAGTGGTAAATATCGAGGTGCAGCTCACAATATTTGCAACTTAAAGTACCAAATTCCGAAGTTCATACCCATAGATTTTCATAATTATTCATCTTATGACTCGCACCTCTTTGCTAAAGAATTAGGTAAAAAGTCTGACAACATAAAAGTCCTACCATTGAACAAAGAACTGTACATTTCACTATCGACATTTACAAAAATGACTGACAATTGCAATCTTGAACTCCGATTTTTAGATACTATTCGTTTTATGGCTGATAGCTTAGAATCCTTAGCTAATAATCTAACGGACAATGATTTCCATACGGTTAGAGCACACTTTAACAGAAAGACAGAATTTGACCTTGTACGAAGAAAGGGTGTTTTCCCTTATGAATATCTTGATTCATTTGAAAAATTGGATGATGGTCAGCTTCCATCAAGAGAAGATTTTTTTAATAAATTAAATAACAAGGAATGCTCAATTGAAGATTATGAGCATGCAATAAAGATTTGGCATACCTTTAATTGCAAAACCCTGCGAGATTATATGAAATTATATCTCAAAACAGATATGCTTTTGTTAGCAGACATATTCGAAAAGTCTGTAAGGGGATTTATAATAAATCTAGATCCGTGTCAGTACTATACTGCTCCAGGACTATCATGGGATGCCATGTTAAAACACACACAAATAGAATTAGAGTTGTTAACAGACATTGACATGTATAACTTCTTTAAAAAGGGAATACGCGGTGGAATGGTACAGTGCAGTAAGCGATATTCCAAAGCAAATAATAAATATTTAGATGATTTTGATGAAGACAAGCCTTCAGAATTTCTAATATATTTAGATGTTAGACATAAAATCTGACATAGAACAAGATTTTGACACTTCCGATTACCCAAAAGATAACGTATATGGTATTCCTCTTTTAAACAAAAAGGTGCTGGGTATGATGAAGGATGAAAATTGTGGTAAAGTGATGAAAGAATTTGTGGGACTTCGGTCAAAATTGTATTCTTTTAGCGTGCAATATGAAAATGATGTAAAAAAATCGAAGGGGGTTAAGAAATGTGTTCTTGATAAATATAGTTTAGAGGCGTATAGAAATTGTTTATTTAATAAGTCTATTGTTTATGATGATATGTTAACATTTAAGTCAAAAGTTCATCAAATTTATACCAACCAACTAAATAAGGTTGTACATAGTTATCAAGATGATAAAAGAAAAATACAATGTGATGGTATAAATACATTAGCATGGTATAATTATCGAATTGAGGAAACAAATCCAGAATATGAACTGGATATGTTGCTAATCGAAATTGATAAGCTTCAAGAAGAATGATGAGTTTTTTACTTAAAAGTAATTTGTTTCTGTTTATATGTAAATATTTAGTTATTAATGTTTAGTTATTAAGAAAATTTGGTTTGTTATTAAAAAAAAATTATAATAATAATGAAATAAGAAAAAAATTAAATAATAATAAAAAAATCTTATTAATATCAAAAAAAATATACAATCTTTGTTTTATTTTCTTGTTCAGCCCTGATATCATCATCAAATTGAGAAAAACGCTGACGTTGACTGTGCATACACGTCTTGCTGCTAGCAGAGAAAACATTTTTTGTTGGATCAAAACAATTCTTGTCTTGTTTTTTGCTTACTTGCAAATTTTTCTGTTTATAAGTTTAACTGTACTCTTAAATCCTGCATAATCTTGATTTGATTTGTTTATTTCTTGACAAGGGAATTTGAATTTCACAACATTATGAAATTGTATTAAATTTAATTATTTCAACATTTTACAGAGTTAAAAAAATGGCTAATCTCATAAGTTATTCATTAAATTTTTAACATAAAAATTTCTTTAATTTTCCTAATTATCCTTTAGAAAAAATAACACAACACAGTGAATATTTTATTTTAATAATACTATTTTATTTATTAAATTTTATTACGATGGTTAAAACATTATATAATAAGATTCCATTAAATTTTCTAATATAGCTTTCCGTAGAAAGTATATCGAGCACCTACATGTATCAGGTACTTCCTCACAATTCGGATCATACCAGGGACAGCATTTGAAATGTCCTTCTGTGTTGTCTTCATCTTCAATAATATCAAATTCATCATTCTCGTCCAGCATATTTTGAAAAAATATGATCATTTCCCAATGATCGTATAGTCTAAAGTTATCAAAATCCGATATAAATTTATTAAGACTCCTTCTTATTTGACTAATTTTTTGTTAATATTCCGTATTAATTTTGTTGCTGCTTACTTTTTCAAAGGATTCGTCGATACTGATATTTTTTTCCTAAATATTTAGCTACAAAGTGAATAAAATTCAATATTATTGTTTCCTCCTCTTATATCCTTCTCCATTTTCCTATAATCCTTCTAGAATAGAGAGTATAGAATATACATATTTCTCTTTCCAACTCATTTTCAAAGAGACTTTAAAAAAACTAAAAGAAGGAACATTCATATTAACATTTCTATATATCTATCCCTATCTCTCTAGCACTATTTCTCCACATATACATATTAACCTTCTCACAATAAATATTTTCGGTTAGGCTTATTGGACTCATCATCACTACTTTCAGGATCAATTCCCATTAAAGATTCAAAGTGACAAGATCTATTTAAAAAATGAGCTCCTCAAAAAATTTAATATCAAAATTTGATTCACTAAACAACAAAAGCCTAATTCATATAAAGGATCTAGATGTAGCTGCTAAATATCCTGTTCAAAATATTACACGGGTAACAACAAAATATGGACCAACACTAAGAGTTGAGATGGAAAAAAATATAATGTTTCTACCTAAAAGATATAATACTCTGACAGATGATGAAATTAAGGATCTCTCGAGTGGAATATTTCAAGTACGCAGAGATGGTGAACAAAGCTTAATCCTTGAGAGTGAGATGGACGAATTTTTGATTCAAAATGCTCAATATCGCATTTGGGAATAAAAAAATAATTCTTTATTGTAAATTATAAATAAATAAATAAAAATGCATTAAAGAGTTTTGTGAAATATATATATACAATTGTGTTTTTTATTTAATATTTTCAGCTATTTCATAAAGAAACTTAAGACATAAATGACCACAGGTAAATGTATTAAAATTCTGATGTTGATTATAGTTGTATTTTATATTTGTGCCCAGATATTTGAGTACTTCCGAAGGAGCTTGTAAGTTTCCAAAACTATCGAAATATTCTTTTTTATTGATGTTTTTACAATATGCTACCCAATGAGTACCAGGTCCTGTTGATATATCCAAATTGATTATGCCACATTCTTTTTTCTTTGGTCGTTTTGGTATTGAGTCCAACATGAAAACTCCTCTAAAATGCGGAATTTTGTTTGAAAAATTTCCCAAGTCGACTTCTGATAGTGGTCTATTTTTAAGAGTTTTTTGTCTGCTCTTTATAAACTAAGCCATAACCCTTTTTATATGGTTTTAGGTAAAGTCCTTTCCCAACAGCTATAGATCCCATCGCTTTATTATGGCGAGTTGCTTCATCAAGCTGATTTTTTGCATTCTTTGTCGCATTTAAAGCCTTAGCTATAGCAGCACCTCCAGTCGTTAGACTTCCAATTGCACCCAGAGCACTAAAAATCGGTATTAGTGGTAAAAAACCACCAATTTTTGGTACATTTATTATGCGAGGAATTATAACTTGGGATTTTCTGCCGTTTAATATTTTGTTGATCGTTTTACGTGCTATTCTAATAGTATTGTTAATGTCTAAAGGTTTTTTCTCGTTTAGTATTTTTGTTGCAGCTCTAATTGATGAACTGAACAATTTTTTACCATTTAATTTAGGTTTCTTAACATTTTGCTTTTTCTCCGCAACCATACCAAATTTTGTTTTGGCTTTCATAGCGTTAGTAACCATATATGCAAATGATTTTTCTGCAAGACTGCTATCTTTTGATAAAACTCGATCCCAAGCTGAATTTTCAAGAATTTTATCAGCTTGATGTCTAATATTTTAATCTTTATTTTTAGAATAAGCTATGTCGTTATTTTTGCAGGCAGAGTCCAATAAATTGATTCCTTTATCACCTCGATTTAAACGTTTTTGTAGTTTAGTTCCAGGTCCACAGTATTGATATCCAGGAAGATGAAGTTCAACAGGAAGAGAGTTTTTATTATGTTATCTAGTAAACCTGCTCCAACGAAGGTGTTTTTATGACTAAATGACTTTTGATAATGTATAACCATCTTATTTATTTATTTTTTCTATAATAAAAGGTAACAAACATGAATTGCATTTAGTTATACAAATGCAGTTAGTAAAACAACATAAAAATATTTTAGTTCGAAACATTGATGATTCATCGAACATCAGTTCAAAAATAAAACATAGTTCACTCTTACCAAATTCTATTCGTGCTCTAATAGTGGGACCATCAAATTGTGGAAAGACTAACGTTATGATTGGCTTACTAGAAAGTCCTAATGGAGTAAAGTTTGAAAACATCTATTTATACTCAAAATCTCTATATCAGCCGAAATATGAATACTTGAAGAGATTAATTACACCTATTAAAGGAATGGGATATTACACATTCACCGAAAATGAATCAGTTATTCCTCCTGACAAAGCTAAAACTAATTCAATTATGATATTTGATGACGTTGCATGTGAGAAGCAGAATAATATACGAGCTTATTTTTGTATGGGACGACATAGGGATGTTGATTCATTCTACTTGTGCCAAACTTATACCAGAATTCCAAAGCATTTAATAAGAGACAATGCGAATATGATTATAATGTTTAAACAAGATGAGACAAATATGAAATATATTTATAGGGATCATGTTGCCAGCGATATGAGTTATGCAAAGTTTCATGAAATTTGACGATTGTGCTGGAAGGATAAATATGGATTTTTGATGATAAGCAAAGATAATGAATTAAACAATGGGCGCTACAGAAAATTATTCGATTATTTCATAACAATATAAATTGCCCTACATAAAAGAAAAACTTTAGTATATAATCTGGCTTTAACCATAATACATCTACATAGCTCTTGAAATATCAACTATACCTGATCTAATTATCAACCTAATAAGCTGATCTGATCTGATACCTAATAAGCTGATCTGATACCTAATAAGCTGATCTGATCTGATACCTAATAAGGTGATCTGATACCTAATAGGCTGATCTGATACCTAATAAGCTGATCTGATACCTAGTAAGCTGATCTGATACCTAATAAGCTGATCAGATACCTAATAAGCTGATCTGATACCTAATAACCTGATCTGATAACCTGATCAGGTACCTAATAAGCTGATCTGATAACCTGATCAGATACCTAATAAGCTGATCTGATAACCTGATCAGATACCCAATAAGCTGATCTGATAACCTGATCAGATACCTAATAAGCTGATCTGATACCTAAAACCTGATCAGGTACCTAATAAGCTGATCTGATAGCCTGATCAGATACCTAATAAGCTGATCTGATACCTAATAAGCTGATCTAATAACCTGATCAGATATCTAATAAGCTGATCTGATAGCTGGAAAATGGATGAAAAAATTTAAAGGAGTTGGTTGCGACAAGAAATGTCTTGAAGAAAAAGCTTCGTAGTATAACAACGGGCGAAATAGACACCCGTGAACAACTAAAAGATACATTTAAACCTATAACAGATCTTTTAAACAAATTTATAAATAGTTCTAATAATATCAATGGAATTATCAAAAAAGAAAAGAATGAGATGAAAACAGAAATTGAATATAATAACAGTTCTAATCATCTTAAGAAACTATCAATTAAGTTGGAGACAAGTACACCAAAGAAACTTGTAGAAGAATCAATATTTGATACCAGCAATTCACTTGCTGATCCTAATGGTGAAAGTACTATTGATAATGATGATGACGATGATGACGATTTCTACTCTCAAAATTCAAATGCTGAAGAGAGTTACACTGACTTATCTGTTTTGGAAGGAAGAAATGAATTAGATACTAACTATGGTCCACATAAAGATTTCAATAATGAATGGAAATTTGGTGATAGTAAGCTCAAATTAAATGAAAACAAAATATATGTTGGTAGTCAAATATGGGCTCTAACACCAGGACTATTTTCTCTAATGTTTCATAAAATACAAAAAAACTATGATAAATATGAACTAGAACTCCACAAAAAATTTTAATTAATACAAATGCGTACAGAAGAGACTATAAACCTGATGGACAAATCAAGGGAACGAAAGCCTATAAATATAAACATATTACCAAAAAGATGTTTAAAGAGAGAAACCAACAGACTTTATCAAAATCAATACCAAATAAGACAATATCTAATTATAAAGGTGATGGATTGATGCAGTTTAACCCTCATAAGCCAAACTATATATACTGGGATGATCCAAATGAGATGGTAGATCGACTTCGACTACTGGTATCATCACAAGCTGCATACTAATCATAATAACGAAATTGTATCAATTATTGAAGAACTTCGCGAAGCTAATATAATAGAATAATCTATATAAAGTATGTCTGTTGATAAGTTTGGACATTATCTCAACGATACAAGCAATATAATTTCATTGAAAAATGGCCCTAAAATGTTGGGGTTCTTTATGGATACGAACAACAACATCGATGTCCAAAACAAAAGAATCAAAAATGTGGCAAAAGCTGTGGAAGAAAACGATGTTATCAATAAATTGTTTCTGCAAACTCAAATCGAAGAAATAGAACACAAGCTATTAAAATACTTTAAGGAAGATAACAACAATATTCATGATACTCTAAGAACTCAAATCGAAATGCTACAACATGCAATAATATTACAGTTGGAAGAGAATAAGAAAATGCAAGAAACTATTTCCAAAATCAAACAATTTTTGGAAGACGGATATCTACAAAAATTTGTTGAAAGTATACAAAAGAAAAGTTAATGAGAAGATTTATAGATTTGAAAATTACATGTTTGTGTCAATAGCTAAAAGTGTATCAAATAGATCACAACATATCGAAAATAATTCTTAATACTAAAAAAATGACTTCAAAAATAATTTTAGTAAATGAACTCCATAAACAAGCTCGAAAATCTTTTTTGCGTCGTAGAGTTGTGATGAAAGGAATATATGATCTTTGGCAAGCTGATTTAGTTGAAATGGGAAATTATTCTATGGACAATAAAAATTAAAGATTTGTGTTAACTGTAATTGACACATTCTCCAAATTTGCATGGGCAGTACCACTTAAAACAAAAACTGCACTTGAAACAACCCAAGCCATGTCATATATTTTTCAATTGTGACGAGTACCAAAAAACCTATAAACAGATGATGGTAATGAATTTTTCATTAACACTTTGGAAAATTGATGGATAAGTACAAAATTAATCACTATTCAACGTATAGCAGAATGAAAGCATCAATAGTAGAACGATTTAATAGAACATTAAAAAGGATGACGTGGAAAGAATTTAGTTTTAATGGTACATACAATTGGCTTGATATCTACAAAGATCTATTAGAATCATATAACAGAAAAGTTCATCGTACCATTAAAATGGCTCCAATTAAAGTCAACTCTTCAAATGAGAAAAAATTATTGAATACAGTATACAGTCATTTGAAAATTTATAAAAAATCGAAATTCAATGTTGATGATCATGTGCGCATAAGCAAATATAAGCATATTTTTGAAAAAGGCTATACTCCAAATTGGACAACAGAAATTTTCACAATTAAATCTATTCAAAATACATATCCCACAACATACATATTAGAAGATTATCGTGGAAATCCTATTAAAGGTGGATTTTATGATGAAGAACTTTTAAAAACAAGATTTCCTAATACATATCTAGTTGAAAAGATTATTAAAACCAGAGGAGCCAAAGTATTTGTTAAATGGTTAGGATTTAGTAATGATCACAATTCATGGATAAGTAAAGATGAAATATTATAGTTGAAACATTATCAGCAATTATTATACATACATACTTAGTACATAAGATTATAATGTAAATTTAAAATAAAAAAGATGAAATAAATATGTAAATCCTTTTTATAAACAATTTTGTGTTGAACTTATTTATTCGTAATCAGACAGTCATAATGTCAATAACACTTACTGTAAGCTCCAACTCATCAGAGTTATCTGCTAATTACTTCCCACCTATTGATTTAAATGGGGCATATGAGTGTGCTCTAACTGATTTTCATTCATATAATAGCATCCCAAATGTTGATGTCTACAACAATTTGTTTCATATAGGTGAAAATGTGATTGAAATACCAATTGGATCTTATGAATGGAATGATATTGTTGATTATATAGAGGAACAATATCAACGCTACAATCCAGAAAATAGAATTTTTATAGAAGCCAATAACAATACAATGCAAGTTAAAGTCAACAGCTCTAAGGATGTAATATATTTTAATAGAGAAAATACAATTGGAAAACTCTTGGGACTCAATAGTAAAATCCTAACTCCAAACGTTGATCATTATTCTGATCTTCCAGTTAATATTTTCAAGCTAAATCTGTTGCGAATTGAAAGTAGTATCGCTGTTAATACATATATGAATGATTCCAAGGCGCATACATTACATGAATTTCCGATTAATGTGCCTCCAGGCTATAAAATAGATGAGATACCTCGAAGTCTCATCTATTTACCGGTGAACTCCAGAGAGATAAGTTCACTAGTTCTACGAGTAGTTGATCAGCACGGTGATTTAATTAATTTCCGAGGAGAGGAAATAACAATACGAATTCATTTAAGACCAACTAAATAATGGTAATATTCAACTCGAGTATATCACAGAATATAGCAACAACAACAACGCCATCAGCATACGAACCTAAAATATTATTACGACCTAAACCACAATTAAAGAGGTCAATTCATCAAAAAACTCTAACGACAGCAAATAAAAATTTTCTCAACTCATTGAATTTTAAATTGAAGGCAAAATGAGTTCAATAACAAATGTCTTAGATAAACCCTTATCTGATGAAAATATAATCAAAAAGGACTATCATACATACGTGCCATACCTACAATCTTACAACAATAATGATGAAATTCGCATTTCAATTCAAAATCAAGATTTGTATGTGTTACCTAGTGAAAGTTATATATATGTTGAGGGATCTGTTGTAGATGAGAAAACCTCCACATCTACAGACAACTTTAAATTAAAAACCAATTTTGTTGCATATCTCTGTGATGAAATTCGTTATGAACTTAATGGTATTGAAATTGATCATACAAGATATTTAGGAGGTACAAGTACCATAAAAAGTTTGGATTCTTTATCACCAACGGAAAGCACTGGAATGCAGAATGCTGGCTGGAATAAAATTGATGATTTAAAACTTGTTAATAGATATTTTAACTTTTATGTACCCTTAAAAATGCTTTTGGGTTTCGCTGAAGACTACAACAAAGTCATACTAAATGTAAAACATGAATTGATACTCTTGCGTAATAAGAACGATGAAGATCTTGTACACTCGAGCGTTGCCACGGAAAAAGCAAAACTTTCAATTTCACTCATCTCATGGAGAATTCCACATGTACAATTATCTGATTTTAGCAAGTTGAATATGATAAAAATTATTAACAATGGTGCTTCTATACCGCTGGCATTCCGTAGTTGGGATTGTCATGTTAATCCACAACTTAATACAGGAACAAGTCATGTTTGGAATGTTAAATTACCTGCACGACCCCGTTTTGTATTGATTGCATTTCAACAAGAAAATAAGTTTGTTCATTGTGACCTGACAAATTTAAAAGTACATTTAAATTCAGTATCATATCCATATGATGACCTAAATATCAAATTTAAGAATGAACGCTATGCAATTATATATGATATGTATCTAAGATTTCAACAGAGCTATTACATGAGAGAATCTCAACCGCTTCAAACTGCTCAAGAATTGAAAAATAATGCACCGATTATTGTAGTAGATGTGAGCCATCAAAACGAATCGCTCAATAACGGGCCAATTGATATAAAAATTGAATTTGAAACAGCTACAAATATTGCCTCAAACACATCAGCTTACTGCATTCATATTCATGATCACATAATTGAATATGTACCAATAAAAGGACAAGTCCGAAAAGTCTTATAAATTAAACAATATGGATGATAATATAGTTTGTATAGATATGCAAGGATTCAAAAGCGATTCAAATGATTTCATCGCAAAAGAAGTAGCGATCGTTTTCAACAACAACAACAATGAAGCCATAAATTTCATTATAGAACCCCCCTTTGATTTTAAATGTCTATCGCCAAAGAAGCAAAAAGAAGTAAACTGGTTAACAAAGAACTATCATCACCTAAAGTGGAATGATGGATCAGTCACATTTCAAAGCGTCTGCAAGTTTTTAAAAGCTAATGTACGCTATTCTAAAATATATGTTAAAGGAGAAGAAAAGAGACAATTGTTAGAAAAAATACTTAAAAAAAGAGTTTTTAACATCGAGGACTTTGGATGTATCAACTTTAAACAAATGGAAATTAAATATCCCGAGTATTTCTATTGTAATTAGCACACATATGGCATTTGCGCATTAAGAAATGCTTTTTTACTAACAAAAGAAATTTCTTGCTTAAAATAATTTATGTATAAAAATTATTATTATTATTGTCTTAAAATTAACAATTTTAAAACTTTTTAATCACTTAAATATATTTAATAAAAATTAAATGCATAGAAAAAAAATTAAAACAACTGTTGTTTTATTTCAAATACAAAACAACTAAATGATGACTCATAACATTGTGTAATATTTTATTTTATATAAATGATGACTAATGAAATTTTGTTATCAAATGATGACTCATTCTCAAAAAATGCGCAGCTGAATAAACAAAGCAATAAACATGATTCTGCAAAACAAATAATTAGACGGACATTTCAAATGATGACTCATTCTCAAAAAATGTGCAGCTGAATAAACAAAGCAATAAACATGATTCTGTAGAACATATATTCAAATTATTATCCCAAGAAATAAACAAGACGGACATTTGAAACGACATACACACATTCTTCACAAATCTAAAGATAAGAAAAAAGAAACACACACATACACACACACACACCCCCATCCCCCACACATTCACGCACCCACAGCCATGCACAAAGTAAATGTAAACACAAGCAGACAACAAAAAATTATCAAGAACAAAAAAATAATAATAGCGACAATAAACCCCGTAGGAACCCAAGTCGACTTTCTTATCTACAAGTGTGGTGACGTTGTCACCAAACTTGTCGACACTCTTTATTTCCACATATAATCTTAAACACTACCCAATCTCTCAATATGATCCCATAAGAACCATCTAGTCTATACTCAATCAATTGTTCATAGGTCACTATCTCAACACAGCCACAACCCACGAAGCAACGGAAAACATCCAGGGTCTATGGTAGGTATCGAACCCCACTCACCCACAGATACACCCATATCCGAAATTCATATAACACAAAACATTATCTATAATATAATTTCACACTAACACTTTAACTCAATAATAATTCATCACAATTTTTTACCAACATTTTACCTACAGGGTACTTTCATTTTTTTTCCACGGGTATCAAATTACACTTTTGTTTATTTAACAATTAAAATTTCAAATTTTAATTACCCAAATTTTAAAATTTTAATTAGGCTCAGACGCATAGTTCCCTACTACTGATATTTTGAAAATATCGAAACCAGAATATTTATTATGGTTTTATGGACGAAAAAAAAACTATAAAGAAAAATAAGGTTGTTCTTCCCCCTTTCATCAAAAACAATAATAATTTTGAAGTTTTAAATTCGATTTGTTGTTTTTTAATATCTTTAAAAGTGAATTTCTTTATTTTGTTGCCTTTGCTCAAATATTAGAAGATTGCGATTTTCACTTTATTAGAAAAAATTTAGGCCCTAATGGTATAAATCACTTTATTAAATTTAAATTTATATACACTGAAAATAATCCATGCAACATTTTACGAAAAAAACTTTCGTAGTGACTTTCGTAAAAAAATACACTATAAAGAAGTCATGAAAATGTGGAGTTTGCGATCCGGAAGTAGTGCAAATTTCGAACATTTCTAATGATTATTACATAAGGTTGTCATTTCAAGAAGTTCTCTTTTTCGGTACACAATCACTGAATTGGGAGCGATGTATAGGAAAATTTCCTTTTTTGCGTTCTACAATATTTTTCTCCAGGAAAAAGACTAAAAAGTTACACATTTTCGCAACTAGTTTCTTTTTATAACGCAAAGCGCTGTTTTCATGTATATTTAATTAAATAACTTTTAATTTTTAGACGAAAATTAGTTCATAAATTTCTTTATAAAATCGATTTTTCCAAAAGCTTGGTTTATTTTTTCTAAAACTGTATGTGACTAAAATAAATTTTAATGTACATACTTGCTTTTGCTGAGTAAGAATATATTAGTAGATCATGTTGTTGTTGGTTTAAGTAAAAGTTTTTCAATAGCACAAAAACCATAATTAGTTGTGTAAAAAGTATTTTACAAAATTTATATTTTTGAAAAATTAATTTTTAAGTTTTACAGTAATTTTGACTTAGCTGCACAATCAACTTTTCGAAATTTTTTGTACAGATAAGTAAAAAATGCTGTTAGTTTCAATGTTCTTCGTTGCCTTAATGTTCTAACTGATATTTGATTTTAATAAATTTTAAATCTGTCAGAAAAGTATTTTAAATATGCAGGCATACAAAGTGCATCTAAAAAAGTATTTTGAAGAATATTTACAGAAAGCAAATGAAGTTGAAGCAAAATGCAGCTACGACTAATTTTCTGTGTCATAATAGTTTTAAAATACCAAAAATTAAAGGCATTTATCTTAAAAGTGCAAAGCGGACTTAAACATCGAATTTATATGGGATTTACCTAAACCATTTTAAACACAAACATTCAAACCATCATTAAAAATACTATATTTTTTACTTAAACTTTGTACTAAATTTCCATTTGTTGGCTGTATTATATCATAACATTTATTATAACATGAATTCCTAACTATCGTTTAGATAAATACTGTGAAATAATTATTGTGAATTATTGAAATTAAAATTGTGTAGACTTTAAGTTCGAATTGTAGACTTATGAAAATGTACTTCAGAAGAAGTTGCTTGGCATATGAATATAAATTAAAGTAGTCACTTGTTTTCTGACCAGCCAACGGTGAGCATAAATAAAGAAATAATTCCATACAAAATTGGAATTCTAAGCCATCTTATTTCCCATAATCTCATGCTCTAAATCCCTTATAACATTGTCCTCTGTTATAAGTCTGCGAGAAAAAGAAGCCTTGGATTTTAACTATCTAATTTAGGTGCTGTCCAAATGTACAGTCCACCAATTCAAGGAACACCTAAGTCGTCTAACCCCAGTTAAATACTCCAGAGGATTCTTTTCACTATATATGCGCTATCATTACAGCTCTCACCGAAGCAGAGGGCTCTATATCTTACTGCCAAGGAACTTATCAAGATGAAAATTTATACAGTATTTATCGGTTATATGCATTTAAAATTTTGTACGACTTTTAGTGCTTATAAGCGAGAAATGTATTTATAAAAACTCGCTTATATGCATCGACAGTGCTTATAAAAAATCGTTTATATGCTTCAGTGGTGCATATATAAAAAATACAATGATTAAAAAATTCTCAAATTTTGTTTTCAAAGTCTAGTACGCAGTTTCGCCTAAATTTAAGGCTCGAAAATTTGCATTTACTTCCTAAATTCATTTAAATTTCTTAATAATATTACGTAAAACACAAAAACTTATTTACAAAACGACACAAAATGTTCAAAATTCATCGACAAAATTATTGTTTGAATATTAATTTGTGTTCCAGTTAACAGAAAAATATTTCCGCTAACCCTACGTCTCGCAATTCCATACAGAAAATTACACTATTTTTAGTGAGTATTTTTTAAATGAAGATTGATAATCATAGCAATAAAAATTGCTACGGGAAGACATATGGTAATAGATATGATATCCCTGTATTAAAAAAATTTTGGTGATTTTTCATTTCAACTGCGTACTACCAAACGGAAAATTAAAAAAAGTATTTCAGTTTGTTACTTTACACGTATTTCTTATTAAATCGAGAAAGAACTTTTTGTTTGCTGTTGAAAAATTAGTGGACAAATTTAAATTTTTGGAAAGTGTACATAACATGTACCGTGCATATATGAGTATTTTTTTAATACATTTTTAAAATATTTACATTTCTTTACGCTGCATAAAAGCGAGAAATGCATATAAGCGAAATGCAAATACAAAAAACATTTATGGTTTTTTTACTACCAATAGAAATTTGCTCATGTTTGGATGCATATAAACGTTAAATGCAAATAACCGACGTGCATATAAGCGATAAATACTGTAGCTCTAAAGCCTACGAAACAGCGACTAAAAATCACAATAAATTTTCTAGTTGGGTTTTCACCTATTGCAAATTAAAAAAAAATTTTACAATATTGGTGCGTCTTAACAAGTTTCCAAACCACAGACTTTGAATGTGATCCTGAATATTTGCCCTTTCAATAAAAAATCTTATAGCTTCCTGCATTTCAATCTCATCTATCTAAAAACTATAAACTCTTATAGTGGAGAAGGATATGCTATTTATGCCACAGACGCCTCAATAAATAGTGTTGCTACAGGCATTTCTGTGTTAAACATCTCCTCAAGCAATTCGTCACTATCGTTTAGAGGAAAAACTTCATCATTAACAGGAGAACTATATGCTATTCTGAAAGCAATAGAGGATATTGTAATACAAGGAATCTCAAAGGCAGTAATTTTCACGGATAGCAAAAACGCATATTGGTCTCGATTCATATATTGGTCTCGATTTTAATGGAAAAGCTGATAGACTTGCGAAACTTGCCGTATCTCAAGGTCAAATGATTGACTGTTAATTAACTCCAAACACTCAAAAAATATATATACTAAAATTCAGTAAAAAAATTTCTAAGTGTAAGTAAGTAAACAATTTTTTTTATTTAAGTAGGTGTTTCTTAGTTTAAGTAAATTTTTATTAAAATCTAGTAAAAGTTACTTGATATGAGTAGAGAACAAGCAGTTCACATCCTTAAAAATAGTTCATAAAGATTCAAAAAAATTTTTTTTTCTATTTAAAGAAATATTTACTGACTTCAAGAAAATATTTATTAAAAAGAACATACACACGAATTGATAACCTCCTTCTTTTTTGAAGTCGGTTAAAAATAAGAAAGTGGTTTATAAATTTAAGGAAATTGTATCATAAGAACTAATTAATTTCATTTTAGTTTAAAAAATAAGGTTTAGGAAAAGACGTACTCCTGATTAGTTCATAAAATTTGACTTACTTAAAAAGTGTAAAACGGTAGTCTCAATTTGAGTTCATACTTCTTCTTAATATTAGGAAATTTTCCTAGAATTTAAGAAAAAAGTTTCTTAAAACTATTTTTTGTTAATAACTTAGAAATTTTCAGAAAAAGTTTCCATAAACCTAGTTCAGATAAAATTACAAGACGAAACAGTAAAAAACTTCTTCGACTGAGTAAACATTTTATTTTCTTATAAGATGTAATGTACTAAAATAAAGGAAACTTTTCCTTAAAAATAGTTCAGATAAATAAAAAAAAACTAAACTGAATTAAAAATTTTATAAAAATATTTACCAGTTTTAAGTATTTTTGAACTAAATTATAGGATATATTATTTCAGAAATATTATTTAGATAAATGAAAAGATATATAGCTTTTGTTAGCTTTTAGAAAAAGTTTTACTAAAATCTAAGAAAATTTTTAGTGTTTTCGAGGATTAATTAAACTTAAAATATATTTTTTTGTAAATAAAATTAAACTGTAAATCACAATAGTTGCAACGCTTATGCAGGGTGTCCTGTTAGGCTAGTGGTTAGAGTACTAGTCTATCAGCCGGAAGGTTGCTGTTCAATATTTGCCTCCTCCAAAGGTAAGTTAATTATGAATATAATATCTATATGTAAATAAATTTCATATGGCATAGAATTTAAATAAAAATAAGTACTAGAATTAAGGACATATTGAACTTGAACTTAAGAAAAATTTACTTAAGTTGAGGACATATGTAAAAAAACTGAAAAATTTACTAAATTTGAGATCAGAGATGAAAAAATTTTTTCTTCAAACTCCGCATTTTATAGAAAAATTTTACTTAATTTTAGTAAAATTTTACTGAAACACAACAAAATAGTTACTATAAACTAGTTCATTATGTATATATAGATTTTCATAAATTAAGTAAAATTTTCCTATAATAAAGTTTATATCAGATAAATAATGAACTAACTTACAGTAAATATTTCACTCTGTTCGAGTAGAATTTTAATAAAATTCGCATCAAATATACTTCCTAACATCAAGGAAATTTGTACTAAATTCTTGGAAAAACGGCTTTGCCGCCATACGACGACAACCTTTTTGAACTCAAATTTAGTAAATATTCTTAAGATTCAGTTAACTTTTTTTTAGGGGATATTAAAATTATCAACAGGCTCTTTAGTGGCCACTCACTTGACAAAGTTACTTCAAAATTATAAATGCTGAACAATTTATTTGTGAAAATCTCATTTACTTCTTAAATGACGCTAATATTCAACTTATAACAACCTCATCTATAAAATTTGCACAGAAATAAATAAGTTGGCCGCTCTTTTGTTTTATATTTCAACAATCTGGCCTTGCCACAAACGCAAAATTCATCATAAACCAACCTAAAATATGTAATTCAATTTACATATACACTCATGAAAATGGCAACTGAAACTTTTAAACTGTGAAGAAAGAAACACTTGTGAAGAACGCATTTATTAAAACTGCTAGCACTAGCATATAAACATACGTTTTGCCACTAAACATCAAAATACAAAAAAAGCAAAATCACGTTGTTTTATGTCTCTATACCAAAACTAGAATGTTCTTCTAATAACAACATGGAAGCAGAGGATCAATTCTTGTTCTGTGAAACGGTGAAATGAAAAGAGTTTTCATCTTTTCATAGTAGTTTTGATTCTCGTTTAATGAAACCATAGATGGGGGTAGTGCACTAAATCTTGATTGTAATCAGCATTGCACTAGCACTAAATAAAATTGCAAAAAAATATTTTGCATTATTTTTCACCAGGTTTATTGCTGATTGCTATTTTCTTCACTAGCATTAAAAAAATTTTGTGGTATTGCTAATTTTTGCACTAACATTAAATGCTGATTGATTGCAAAAACTTTGCACTCACTAAATGATTGCAAAAATTTAAGCTGCAATCAACAAAAAGCTGCTTTCCACCATACTCTAAATAAACTTTCAAAAATTAGTGGTCGTGAAATTATTGAAGTCAATTATAAATGTGAGTTTGGATATTTGAACCACTACCACGCGAAAACCGCTTAATCGATTTGGATGAAATTTGGTAGACTGATAGATCTGAATCTGGAAGAACACATAGAATATATATTTTTTCAAACATAGGACCACGCGGGAGTAAAGGAGAATTTGATCCTGATCCCTGAAATTAACGAACCAATTTTAATAAAATTTGAAACATAGATAGATCTGAGTGTGCCAGGACACATAGGCTATATATTTTTGAAAAGTAGGACCACGAAGGGGGGTAAAGGGGAATTTCATCCTCCGTGAAACTAACCAACCAATTTTAATGAAATTTGAAACATAGATAGATCTGAGTGTACGAGAACACATAGATTACATATTTTTGAAAAAATTGGACCACTAGGGGAGTTAAAGGGGAATTTCATCCTCCATGAAACTATTTAACCAATTTTAATGAAATTTGAAGCATAGATAGATCTGAGTGTACGAGGACACATAGATTACATATTTTTGAAAAAATTGGACCACGAGGGGAGTTAAAGGGGAATTTCATCCTCCATGAAACTATTTAACCAATTTTAATGAAATTTGAAACATAGATAGAGCTGAGTGTACGAGGACACATAGATTATATATTTTTGAAAAAAATAGGACCACAAGGGGAGTTAAAGGGGAATTTCATCCTCCATGAAACTATTTAAACAATTTAAATGAAATTTGAGACATAGATAGATCTGAGTGTACGAGGAGACATAGATTATATATATTTTTGCAAAAATAGGACCACAAGGGGAGTTAGAGGAGAATTTCATCTCCATGATACTATTTAACCAATTTTAATGAAATTTTAAACATAGATAGATCTGAGTGTACGAGGACACATAGATTATATATTTTTGAATAAAATAGGACCACAAGGGGAGTTAAAGGGGAATTTCAGCCTCCATGAAACTATTTAACCAATTTAAATGAAATTTGAAACATAGATAGATCTGAGTGTACGAGGACACATAGATTACATATTTTTGAAAAAATTGGACCACGAGGGGAGTTAAAGGGGAATTTCATCCTCCATGAAACTATTTAACCAATTTTAATGAAATTTGAAACATAGATAGATCTGAGTGTACGAGGACACATAGATTATATATTTTTGAAAAAAATAGGACCACAAGGTGAGTTAAAGGGAAATTTCATCCTCCATGAAACTATTTAAACTATTTAAATGAAATTTGAGACATAGATAGATCTGAGTGTAGGAGGAGACATATATTATATATATTTTTGAATAAAATAGAACCACAAGGGGAGTTAAAGGGGAATTTCATCCTCCATGAAACTATTTAACCAATTTTAATGAAGTTTGAAACATAGGTAGATCTGAGTGTACGAGGACACATAGATTATATATTTAAAAAAATAATAGGACCACGAGGGGGACATTATTAAAACATATATTTATTAGTAGTACAAAGATAAGACCCTATAATATTTGAAATGCTTTTTGCAGCGCTGTTGTGTCGCCAGTTGTCAGATTTTTCGTTTTTTAAAACTATTTTTGATTTAAATTAAAATTTTAATTTTAAGTTATTTTGCGTAAACCAGACGTACTAATACTATTTACAACGATAAAAAAGTTTTTATTCAATTATAAAAGGCATGGGTATTGCCGGGTACAAATTTTGTACTAAATTTTAAGTTCATGTTGAGATAAATTTATTGTTTTGCACTAATTCAAAACCTAATACTAATACTTCAATAGAAATTAAAAAAAGGTTAAGGTAATTTAAAAATAAAACAAGTAAGAGTGCTATATTCGGCTGTGCCGAATCTGGTATACCCTTCACCGACGTTAGTATGGAGTATATACAAAATTAAATTTATTTTATTGATATTTTGTAGAGTGGAAGAAGTAGGACTCGAACTGATGAATTTCATGACTTGTTTAAAAGTCAATGCGTTTACTACCTCAGCCACATCATCTATAAAAGCAACGGCGCGAAGCTAACATATACATATGTACATAAAATAACTGTGGGACTAGCAGAACAGATTTCGGAAGTAGAATAGCATTTGTATTAATTATGTGGATGTTATTAATAATAACTTCCTGATGATACCTTGGAAGCAGTTCAAAAGTAGTTCCTTAAAAACAACTTGCAATATTTTTCATAAGCAATTTTAGGTAAACAACATTTTAATAGGAATAGAGGATATTCAACAGGATTATGTATGTCGAAGTCGAATTTGTTACAACTTTGTTCTATATTAAAGAAAAGTTTTCTTTATTCTAGGACAATTTGTCGTAGTCACAAATTAGACTTCGAAACACATAATCCGGGCGATTGTCTAAAAAAAGTATTTAACGTATAAAATAAAAGAAGTTTACCAAAATTTTTTATTTGAAATTCAGAAAATTGTACCAGAATTATGTTGAGTGTAGCAGCGTACCACGCAACTTTCGATTGTACCAAAATTGGTAAAATTGTACCACAAATCCCAACAGTGGTGTGAAGTAGCTTATTTGTTTTTTGCTCTATTGCATTTTATAGTGACCTATGCTTATTTTTTAACTAAAGAATTCAATAAAAAAAATTCATTTATCAAGTTGCTGTCGAGCCTGTTAACCAGCTTAGCAACAGCAACGTATTTTCACGATCACGCAACACCCTTGCGAGAGAGAAGACTGTGGTGGTCTCGAAACATCTGATGGCAGTTCAACCTTCCATACATCCAAATTTTTCTTTGAATGTTCAATAGTTACTTGCTTTGAATTTCTTTCTTAAATAAAAAATAATTTGATCGAAAGATTAAATTAAAAACGAACTTAAGCCAAAGTAATCAAATAACTCTGGGTAAAAAATAAATTCTAAACTTGGTGCGTTTTTTTTAATGGGGCGTTTTTATCTCCATTTTGGTGCGTTTTGTAATTTCAAAGTTGACAACGCTGTCAAATCTATTGGCTGTGTGCCGCACACATTCATAACCTCTCTCATATTTACTAATCGCTAATTTTTTCAACATAACAAAAGCATCCAACTCAGGGATGGCATATGAGATTTGGAATTGTACAAATAGTTCGCTTAAATTGTACTTTTTTGGGCATAATTGTACCCCATTATTTTGAAACCAGAAACATTTTTTAATTTTTTAAGTACAGAAATTACATCACTTCTCTGTACATGGGAAAAGGGAAACTGTGCTTAAGTCGGATCCATATATTGCGATTTCTAATCTAAAAAATCTCGTATACTTCGCAAAATTTAATTCAGATAAAAGTAGCATATGTATGAGCGGACGAAAAGGATAAAATACTTTGTCATAATAAACGAACTGCATTAGGTGGTTTTCTAGAAAAAATGAAAAATTATTAATTGTACTAAATAAGTCATTGGTGTACCATTGTACTTTTAAAATTCGAATTGTACCAAAAATGGTACAACTGTACCAACTTTGCCATCCCTGATCCAACTTTATAACAAAGTTTTTTCGCTTGGTTGGTTCTTTTTCGTTCTTGTGTTACTTCTCTTTATAAAAAAAAAGATGATGCCAGATGATGCAAATATAAAATACCCAGTTCTACAGCAATGAAATCTCAAAAACAAAGAGTTATATAAAAATATATTTATGCATATGCAAAAGAGTATGTAATTAATTTCAATGCAGAAGTTAACATTTTAATGGGACTTAACTAATTCATTCATCAGTTAAAATTAAAAAAAGAATTTATGTTATATCTACTGACTATCGTATTGTCTATTTTGTAAAATACTGACATTTTTCTATACATATTGTTGTTTTAAAATTTGTAGTATAATACAAAAAAGAAAAAAGAATATGATATTTAGTTCGAATTGGCTCAATATATTTTAGTCGGCTATGTGATATAAAATTTTCGAGTTACTTGTTTCCTAAAAATTCTTCGATTAATTTATCAACTATTAGTAACCCACTGAATACTTTAGTATGAATAATCTCAAAGTTTTGAAAATCTGCAATGCAATGCAATGTTTTTGATTTTCATAACAAACGCACACAAACACATATATTGAAGTCAATATATTGACTTGTGTAGCAGCCACTTTACAACATATGAATTTTAAATTATATTTAGATTCAAATTCTGTTCGATCAATATCCGTTGAATGATCGAAGATTCAAGGTTTTATCAAAAATCAATTATAAATTCATGCTCTTTATATAACATAACACAAGTACTAAGAGTACATTACCAAAAACATATATCCCCCGAACGCTTCGGAATTGGAAAACATCGAGTGGCAGCACTGTAATTGACAATAAAGGAAATACAAGCAGGGCTGCCAGATGAATTTACGGAAAAATCGTCAATTTGACGATAAAAAAGAAATATATTGTCATTTCAACTATAAAAAATCGTCAAAAATATCGGACACCAGAAAATTCAATACATTTATTGACAGTTTTGTAAAAAAAAATCAAACTAAAATATGACATTATGTTCGCGCCTCGTTACCCCGTCAATCAAACGGACCTCAGATTCGGATTCACCACATCAAAACACTTGTAGTTAGGTGAGTCTGGTCAAATGTACGGACCACTTTTTTCATAGTAGTCTACTATCAATGGCTGTCAAACGCAAGCGAAATGACACAGCTTGTCAAAATTTTGACCTTGTTAAAGTGTTGCCCATTCAGTTAAAAGGCGGGAAATTCAAAAAGTCACGAACTTATTGACGCGCTCTCGTATATGTAAGTCCTCTTCATACACATATACCACGAGGATAATCAAACTGTCTCGTTTACAAAAATATTTTTTTGTGCTGTTTTGTCGGGACATAAACTTTGTACTAGGGATGTAATCGATTTACAGAACAGGCAGGTATTAGTTGATAAATGTCCTTTAAAATTCGATTTTGTAAAAAGCATGGTATTTTTTTAATTATAAAGGAATTAAAAATTTTTGTATAACTTAAATAAAATTTTATTTGCTTTTCTACTAATTTTTTTTAATATAGATTCTTTGGAAGCAATGAAAATGTAGTTCCCTAAAAATGGCTTCCAATTTTGTTAATGGGTTAATGTAAATTTTAAAGATTAATAATCTCTTACACTGTAATTTTGTTTAATAAAAAAATACCCTACTTGAATTTTGTTAATTTTAACTTGAATTGAATGCAATATGCGTATCGGTACCGGAATCGGTATCGGAATCGGTATCGCCGATATTTCTTTTTGAGTATCGGTTTCGGATCGGCAAAAAGGTGTATCGTTACATCCCTACTTTGTACGAACGAAATGATGAATTCGGCTTTATTTAAAGAAATCGCTATATTATTAGCATTGCATAAAACCGCCACTTTTCATGAAAAAAATCGTCAAATCGTCACTTTGCTATTTTTGGAAAATAAAATCGTCAAAATGACGATAAATCGTCAAATCTGGCAGCCGTGAAATCAAGAATGAGTTTAATATACCCAACAAACCATGTAGCAAACAAACTACAATACAACTTGAGAAAAAGTAAATATAGGTATACCTAGCTGATACGCAAAGCTTATTTGCAAATAAAAACGTAAACTGCTGCCAAATACTTTTTTATTGTAACTTATTAAATCACTGTTTATTCATCTATTTGTGATTATATATATCTATTTTTTATTAACAAACATATGTAAAGTAAAGGTGGGTACCCAAACTTCTTATTTGCAAATAGCGCGTTAATCAGTAACTTTTTCGTGAGTTAGTATAAATGTAGTAATAAATAGTGGGTTTTAAGCTGTTTTAAATTGATTTATTATTATGTTTATAAAATGTGATATCACAAGCAGTTTTCAACAATGATATTTCCAAGTATGCCTATAAACGACATATACTGAATAACGGAAGGCGACTATTGAAACATTGATGTATTTTTCAATCCATTCTAAAGTCTTTTTGCATTTTTTTCGCATATAATTCATAAGCGGCACGCGAAAACAGTCAACAAATACATTTATCTTTTTTGTTGAGCACTGTTAAGGTTGGTTTAAATTGCAAAGTGAGTGGATGTGCAATTATATATAAAAATCAATGTACACATTCTAATATGTTTTTCAAGCTTATAATATTTTTCTTAAGGCATTTGGTTTGTTGGGTAATGTTTATTTATGTACACACATTCCCAACACCCAAGGAAACCAAACAAAATTGTTGCTACATTCAGCCAATTAATTGTAATAAAAAAATATACCAAATTTGGTGTATAATAAAACAAATGTCAATGTAGTAGTGACAAAAAGCAACTTTGGTATAATTATGTACATCACTCCCTTTTTGTTTGAACTGTGGAAATAAGAAGCAGTCTAAGTTAAGTAAATATACAGCTTTGTTAAGCAAGCCTCAGTAGCCGAGTTGTCTGTTACTTGAACCTCCGGCCCATAAGCCCGGGTTCAATACTGGGGGTTTTTCTATGCATTTTATATTTATATAAAATGTCGAGAACCGCCTATTTATTTTTGCAAATTTCCTTTTTCTTTTTGGCCATATCTCAGCCATTTACGGACCGATTTGGATGATATTTATTATAGAACTTCTCGAAACTATACTTGATAGAACGGTTAACTTTTTATGATCTTAGGACTTCGGAAGTCGTAAAAATCAAGTAAAACTAACTAAACTCAGTTTTACCGATATCTCAGTTATTAATGAACCGATTTTGTTAATTTTTATATGTGTCACGCACATAACACATTCAAACATGTGGTCAAAAATTCAAGTCTTTAGGTTATGTAGGGCCTTCGTAAAACTGCCACCAAATTTTTAAACGGTCAGACGACAGACGGACAGACGGACAGCGTTAAATCAGCTATTGTATATATAAGGATTCAGAATATATATACTTTATTGAGAGGAAATTAATATTGTAGAAATTACAAACGGAATGACAAACCGATATATACCCTTTCCATTTTTGGTGAAGGGTATAAAAAAGGAAATATTAGAGAAAACAAAATAGTAAAAAAAAAATTAAAAGTTGTTTGCTTTGAGCAAAACAAGCGTCTCAAAGTTGTTATCGCTCAATTTATTTCTGCGAGGACCATCTACCATTCCGCTAAAAGAAAATAAACGCTATACTGGAGCAGATGAAGGTAAAGGTGTATTGTACTTCACAAACATATGCTTTACTATTGGATATTTGTTAATAGAACACAAATCAGTCTCAGTATCCAATAGAAAAGTTTCCAATTCTTTTCGTATACCATCCCCTTGTAGTACTGAAGGTCCTAATATCATATATATTAAAAAACAAAATATTTTAACAGCCTCTTTATTTACTTACTATCAATTTCACCGAAATCTAGGAAACCAATTTCTGCAGTGCCTTTCGGCGTGATTGTGCTTTCAGCGGCTGGGGAGCATATTGAAGCACGATCAACAAATATTTGCTTCAATGCATTTGCAGTCATGTGCGGTGCCGTTCTTTGTAAAAGTGGTAAAAAAACGTAGTTTGACTGCTGGATGTGACATTCCTGCAATTAAAGCCATTTCTGCCTCTTCACCTCCTTCAAGAAAATGTGTACTGAGTTAATATTAGTGATAATCACAAACTTTAACACAATGCGAACCCTACAGTAGTAGGGAACTGTTCCCACGACCGCAATTAAAATTTTAAAATTTGGGTAATTAAAATTTGAAATTTTGAAATTTTAATTGTTAAATAAACAAAAGTGTAATTTGATACCCGTGGGAGAAAAAAATGAAAGTACCCTGTAGGTAAAATGTTGGTAAAAAATTGTGATGAATTATTATTGAGTTAAAGTGTTAGTGTGAAATTATATTATAGATAATGTTTTGTGTTATATGAATTTCGGATATGGGTGTATCTGTGGGTGAGTGGGGTTCGATAACTACCATAGAGCCTGGATGTTTTCCGTTGCTTCGTGGGTTGTGTTGAGATAGTGACTTATGAACAATTGATTGAGTATAGACTAGATGGTTCTTATGGGGTCATATTGAGAGATTGGGTAGTGTTTAAGACTATATGTGGAAATAAAGAGTGTAGACAAGTTTGATGACAACGTCACCAAACTTGTAGATAAAAAAGTCGACTTGGGTTCCTACGGGGTTTATTGTGTCGCTATTATTATTTTTTTGTTCTTGATAATTTTTTGTTGTCTGCTTGTGTTTACATTTACTTTGTGCATGGCTGTGGGTACGTGGATGTGTGGGGGATGGGGGTGTGTGTGTTTCTTTTTTCTTATCTTTAGATTTGTGAAGAATGTGTGTATGTCGTTTCAAATGTCCGTCTTGTTTATTTCTTGGGATAATAATTTGAATATTTGTTCTACAGAATCATGTTTATTGCTTTGTTTATTCAGCTGCGCATTTTTTGAGAATGAGTCATCATTTGAAATGTCCGTCTGATTATTTGTTTTGCAGAATCATGTTTATGACTTTGTTTATTCAGCTGCACATATTTTGAAAATGAGTCATCATTTGAAATGTCCGTCTGATTATTTGTTTTGCAGAATCATGTTTATGACTTTGTTTATTCAGCTGCACATTTTTTGTGAATGAGTCATCATTTGATAACAAAATTTTATTAGTCATCATTTAGTTGTGTTGTATTTGAAATAAAAAAACAGTTGTTTTAATTTTTTTCTATACATTTAATTTTTATTAAATATATTTAAGTGATTAAAAAGTTTTAAAATTGTTAATTTTAAGACAATAATAATAATAATAATTTGTATATATATATAAATTATTTTAAACAAGATATTTCTTTTGTTAGTAAAAGAGCATTTCTTAATGCGCAAACACCATATGTATGATAACTACAATATAAATAATCGGGATATTTAATTTACATTTGTTTAAAGTTGATGCATCCAAAGTCCTCGATGTTAAAAACTCTTTTTTTAAAGTATTTTTTCTAGCCATTGTCTCTTTTCTTCTCCTTTAACATATATTTTAGAATAGCGTACATTAGCTTTTAAAAACTTGTAGACGCTTTGAAATGTGACTGATCCATCGTTCCACTTTAGGTGATGATAGTTCTTTGTTAAGCAGTTTACATCTTTTTGCTTCTTTGGCGATAGACATTTAAAATCAAAGGGGGGTTCTATAATGAAATTTATGGCTTCATTGTTGTTGTTGTTGAAAACGATCGCTACTTCTTTTGCGATGAAATCATTTGAATCGCTTTTGAATCCTTGCATATCTATACAAACTATATTATCATCCATATTGTTTAATTTATAAGACTTTTCGGACTTGTCCTTTTATTGGTACATATTCAATTATGTGATCATGAATATGAATGCAGTAAGCTGATGTGTTTGAGGCAATATTTGTAGCTGTTTCAAATTCAATTTTTATATCAATTGGTCCGTTATTGAGCGATTCGTTTTGATGGCTGACATCTACTACAATAATCGGTGCATTATTTTTAAATTCTTGAGCAGTTAGCAGCGGTTGAGATTCTCTAATGTCTGTTGAAATCTTAGATACATACATATCATATAGAATTGCATAGCGTTCATTCTTAAATTTGATATTTAGGTCATCATATGGATATGACACTGAATTTAAATGTACTTTTAAATTTGTCAGGTCACAATGAACAAACTTATTTTCTTGTTGAAAAGCAATCAATACAAAACGGGGTCGTTCTCTACTTGCAGCTAATTTAACATTCCAGATATGACTTTTTCCTGTATTAAATTGTGGATTAACATGACAATCCCAACTATGGAATGCCATCGGTATAGAAGCACCATTGTTAATAATTTTTATCATATTCAACTTGCTAAAATCAGATAATTGTACATGTGGAATTCTCCATGAGATGAGTGAAATTGAAAGTTTTGCTTTTTCTGTGGAAACGCTCGAGTGTACAAGATCTTCATCGTTCTTATTACGCAAGAGTATCAATTCATGTTTTACATTTAGTATGACTTTGTTGTAGTCTTCGGCGAAATCCAAAAGCATTTTTAAGGGTACATAAAAGTTAAAATATCCATTAACAAGTTTTAAATCATCAATTTTATTCCAGCCAGCATTCTGCATTCCAGTGCTTTCCGTTGGTGATAAAGAAACCAAATTTTTTATGGTACTTGTACCTCCTAAATATCTTGTATGATCAATTTCAATACCATTAAGTTCATAACGAATTTCATCAAAGAGATATGCAACAAAATTGTTTTTTAATTTAAAGTTGTCTGTGGATGTGGAGGTTTTCTCATCTACAACAGATCCCTCAACATATATATAACTTTCACTAGGTAACACATACAAATCTTGATTTTGAATTGAAATGCGAATTTCATCATTATTGTTGTAAGATTGTAGGTATGGCACGTATGTATGATAGTCCTTTTTGATTATATTTTCATCAGATAAGGGTTTATCTAAGACATTTATTATTGAACTCATTTTCCCTTCAATTTAAAATTCAATGACTTGAGAAAATTTTTATTTGCTGTCGTTAGAGTTTTTTGATGAATTGACCTCTTTAATTGTGGTTTAGGTCGTGATAATATTTTAGGTTCGTATGCTGATGGTGTTGTTGGTGTTGTTGTTGCTATATTCTGTGATATATTCGAGTTGAATATTAGCATTATTTAGTTGGTCTTAACTGAATTCGTATTGTTATTTCCTCTCCTCGGAAATTAATTAAATCACCGTGCTGATCAACTACTCGAAGAGCTAGTGAACTTACCTCTCTGGAGTTCACCGGTAAATAGATGAGATTTCGAGGTATCTCATCTATTTTATAGCCTGGAGGCACATTAATCAGAAATTCATGTAGTGTATGCGCCTTGGAATTATTCATATATGTATTAACAGCGATACTACTTTCAATTCGCAACAGATTCACCTTGAAAATATTAACTGGAAGATCAAAATAATGACCAACGTTTGGAGTTAGGATTTTACTATTGAATCCCAAGAGTTTTCCAATTGTATTTTCTCTATTAAAATATATTACACCCTTAGAGCTGTTGACTTTAACTTGCATTGTATTGTTATTGGCTTCTATAAAAATTCTATTTTCTGGATTGTAGCGTTTATATTGTTCCTCTATATAATCAACAATATCATTCAATTCATAAGATCCAATTGGTATTTCAATCACATTTTCACCTATATGAAACAAATTGTTGTAGACATCAACATTTGGGATGCTATTATATGAATGAAAATCAGTTAAAGCACACTCATATGCCCCATTTAAATCAATAGGTGGGAAGTAATCGGCAGATAACTCTGATGAGTTGGAGCTTAGAGTAAGTGTTATTGATATTATGACTGTCTGATTACGAATAAATAAGTTCAACACGAAATTGTTTATAAAAAGGATTTACATATTTATTTCATCTTTTTTATTTTAAATTTACATTATAATCTTAAGTACTAAGTATGTATGTATAATAATTGCTGATAATGTTTCAACTATAATATTTCATATTGGTAATATTTTTGTCATATCTCTTTTCACTCATATTCCTATTAACACCGGTATTAATAATATTATGGAAAAATGGAACAAATTACAAACTAATACCAAAATCCCACGCTCAAAATTCGTAGAAACATTAAAGTTTTGTCTATACGATAACATCTATTTCATCCATGATAACACAGTTTTTAATCAAATTTTCGGTATGCCTATGGGAAACCCACTTTCTCCAACAATTGCTGATATTGTATTGGATAACTTACTTGACGTGGCACTGTCTAAATTGAAAAACAAAAACATTCATATTAAATACGTAGCGAAATACGTAGATGACATTTTAGCCATAATCAACATTGACGACTAGGATGAAATTTTAAACACCCTCAACAGATACCACCAGAAAATACAATTTACTATTGAAGTAGAGGATGACAGAAGAATATCCTACCTTGATACTAAACTATTCAGAGGTGAAAATAAAATCGTATTTGATTGGTATGCAAAAGACACTTCTTCAGGTAGAATAATTAATTTTAACTCATCGCAGCCTAAATCACAAATTATCAACACAGCCAAAAACTTCATTCACCGGGTTTTAGAGATAAGTGACGATCAATTTCATACACAAAATATACAAAAAATAACAAGAATATTAACTAATAACAGTTTTCCTGCATCACTAATAAAATCCCTCATCATACAATATAAATCGTCAAAAAATAACCAACACGGCAACACTGACAGAGAAGATAAATGTTTTTACAGTGTAAAATTTGTTCCTGGCCTTCGGACAATAAAAACATAAAAACTGCAATAAATAAAAATAACGTTAGCTTTGCTTACAAATCCAACAAAACACTAAGTACAATATTTACAAAAACAAAAACACCGATAACGTTGTTTACGAAATACCATGCAAAGGTAATGAAAGCAACAGCTGCGATCTAGTTTATATTGGCACAACAAAGAGAAATTTAGAGATAAGAGTAAACGAACACAAAGCTGACATTAATAGAAATAAGGAAAGTACCGCGCTGTCACAACACATAGTAAAAACTAAACATAAGCCCGATTTTGACAACATAAAAATATTAGATAAAGTGAATAATGTAAGAAAGAGATACACAACAGAAAGTTTAAGGATACAACAAAAAATAGATAAAACAATGAATATAAAGGAGGACACTGACAACTTGAGCGCGAATTATAGAGTGGCAATAACATAAAATTAAAATACAACCTGTCATACTAGTTTTATAGTTTTGTGTGTTTAAAAAATTTTTTAAAGTAATTTTAAGTATATTTTTCCACAGATGACGTAGTAATTACTTACCATGTAAGTTAATTTTTTATAAATTTTGTTAATTATCACTAAATTAACGGTGTTGAAATAATTTTTCTTTTTAATAAAATAGACGAATCCTTTGAGAAAGTGAACAAAAAATTCACGAAACGTTGGGAAAATATGTAATAAAAAACTATGTATTTTTATTAACATAAAGTACGTTAGGCCTCATTAGCTTATGCAAAATCAAACTTCACATATAATATTTCATCTTTACTTCTCCATGAATTGTGATCGTTACTAAATCCTAACCATTTAACAAATGCTTTGGCTCCTCTGGTTTTAATAATCTTTTCAACTAGATATGTATTAGGAAATCTTGTTTTTAAAAGTTCTTCATCATAAAATCCACCTTTAATAGGATTTCCACGATAATCTTCTAATATGTATGTTGTGGGATATGTATTTTGAATAGATTTAATTGTGAAAATTTCTGTTGTCCAATTTGGAGTATAGACTTTTTCAAAAATATGCTTATATTTGCTTATGCGCACATGATCATCAACATTGAATTTCGATTTTTTATAAATTTTCAAATGACTGTATACTGTATTCAATAATTTTTTCTCATTTGAAGAGTTGACTTTAATTGGAGCCATTTTAATGGTACGATGAACTTTTCTGTTATATGATTCTAATAGATCTTTGTAGATATCAAGCCAATTGTATGTACCATTAAAACTAAATTCTTTCCACATCATCCTTTTTAATGTTCTATTAAATCGTTCTACTATTGATGCTTTCATTCTGCTATACGTTGAATAGTGATTAATTTTGTACTTATCCATCAATTTTCCAAAGTGTTTATTGAAAAATTCTTTACCATCATCTGTTTGTAGGTTTTTTGGTACTCGTCCCAATTGAAAAATATATGACATGGCTTGGGTTGTTTCAAATGCAGTTTTTGTTTTAAGTGGTACTGCCCATGCAAATTTGGAGAATTTGTCAATTACAGTTAACAAAAATCTATAATTTTTATTGTCCATAGAATAATATCCCATTTCAACTAAAGCAGCTTGCCAAAGATCATCTATTCCTTTCATCACAACTCTACGACGTAAAAAAGATTTTCGAGCTTGTTTATGGAGTTCACTTACTAAAATTCTTTTTGAAGTATTAAGAATTATTTTCGATGTGTTGTGATCTATTTGATACACTTTTAGCTATTGACACAAACATGTAATTTTCAAATCTATAAATCTTCTCATTAACTTTTCTTTTGTATGGTTAGGTTAGGTTGAACAGGCTGCCGGTTTCTAACAACCGGCCCACTTTGGTCCTTTGGTCCCTTTGTGATGCCTGGGATGGATAGTAGGGAAGTTCAGAGAGGCGTCCCTCCTATCCCAGAGGTTGGGTCGGTATTAAACCAACTCGAGTATCTTATGAATGAGTTTATTCCCCTAACGTCGCATTCCCCCAGGTCTGCTAATTCGGGTAGTGACGGATTTCCCAAGTATGACGCCCTATTTCTATATAGTGCTGGACATCGACAGAGGAGGTGTTTGACAGTTTCTTCCTCCTCCTCATTCTGACAACTTCTACAGAAATCATTAAAAGGAAGATTTAATCTTCTGGCATGGACACCAATAAGACAGTGCCCTGTTATGACCGCTACGAGTATACGCAGCTGTTGACGAGGGACCCCCAGTATGGTTGCAGATCTTGCGAAGTTATACTGGGGCCAGATGGATCTGGAAACCTCACAAGTGATTTCATTTGTCCATCTGGTTTGCGCCTCTCTAAATAGTTGGTGCTGAATTCGTATTTTACAGCTTTTTAGTGGGACACCTACTAGCCAGTCGATGTCATTTTCATGTAGGCGGGCACCGGCCTTGGCTAGACCGTCCGCAATAGTGTTACCGGGCACCCCCGTGTGACCCGGTACCCAGAAGAGCCCTAGGTTCGCATGTCTCGCCATCTCATTCAGAGATGCCCGGCATTCTTGGACCATTTCCGATGTTGTGTAAACACCAGATAGAGCATGTAGTGCCACCTTACTGTCGGTACAAATTCGGATGTCCTGATCGAATATCCTGTACCTTAACCAGTTGGCTGCCCTTTTGATTGCTGATATTTCAGCCTGAGTGATGCTACATTGGTTTGGTAGCCTAAAGTTTATCCTACGTTGCATTTGTGGGATGTAGAAACCCCCGCCCACTCCGATGCCCGACTTTGACCCATCAGTGTAGATCTCGAGCACATCCTCATATTGGTGTATGTAGTTTGCCTCAGAGGATGTGCCCGAGAAGTCCACCAGGAATCTTTTGTCGGGCATCAGAGTAGGCGAGCAGTAGTCAGTGTGGTCGGGAAGATTTGAGATTTGCCCTAATATCGTCGCATGGCCTACGTTACCCCGCTTCCATGCACCTGAGGCATCTAGTCTAACCGCCGAGTTCATGGCCAGTTGTTTGATCATGAGTTCAGCAGGAAGCCAATGCAGCATGGTGAACAGTGCTTTGGATGGAGTAGTGCGAGGTGCACCCGTGATCAACAAAGCAGATGTTCGAAGTACCTTTTCTATTATTTTAGAGTATGTGGCTTTATTTAAGGAAGTCCACCAGACGACAGACCCATACATTAGTATGGGCTTAACCACCATTTCAAAAAGCCAATTGACGTTTTTGGGACTTATGCCCACCTGTTGCCAATCGCCCTTTTGCAGGTGTATAGAGCAATAGCAGCCTTGGCTGCCCTAGCTTGAACGTTGGGGTACCATGAAAGCTTAGAGTCCAGTATAATACCGAGATACTTCACGCTGTCTGATAACCTAAGGGTGACTCCGTTGAGAGTCGGTAACGTGAAAGTCGGAGTCTTGTATTTTCTCGTAAAGAGAACAAGATCCATCTTTTGAGGGTTAGCATTAAGACCACTTTCAACGCTCCATTTACTTATGATGCCTAATGCCGATTGAAGACGTTGAGATAGAGTATCTAGAAATTTACCAGATATTGCTACTGCTACGTCATCCGCGTAGGCTACTGATTTAAACCTCATAGAGTCTAGTTCCACCAGTACCGAATTTATGGCGATATTCCATAGGATAGGTGACAGAACACCTCCCTGGGGAGTACCTCGCCTAACCGTTTTTTGAATAGTCGTTTACCCCATCGTGGAGGAAATTACCCTATTTGTTAAAAGTCCTCGTATGAAGCTAATTGTTGACCGATCAATGTTCAGTCTTTCTAGTTCCATAATGATGGATTCAGGTCGTACATTGTTAAAGGCACCCTCTATATCAAGAAAGGCCACGAATGTATATTCTTTGTTTGCCAGGGATTTTTCAATGAATCCTACAAGCGAGTGAAGTGCCGTCTCAACTGATTTGCCCTTCGTATAGGCATGTTGGGAGGTTGATAGGAGGTTCGGAGAAATTGTTGATCTAAGGTGTAGATCAATTATCCGTTCCAGAGTTTTAAGGAGAAAAGATGATAGGCTGATGGGTCTAAAATCTTTCGGGTTTACGTGTGTAGTTTTACCCCCTTTGGGAATAAAGACCACGGAACTTTTGGTCCATGCTATCGGAATATACGACCAAGTTAGACCGGCCGAGTATATCCGAATGAGCCATGGAGTGATAACGTCTGCATTACGCTGTAGGTCAGCTGGAATAATGCCATCGGGACCCGGTGATTTGAACGGGTCAAAGCTGTTGATGGACCACATTATTTTTTCCCTATTTAGGGTAATCGTGGCCATGTTAGAATGTATTGAATGTATGGCTGCAATCTCTCCCGTGTAGGGAGTGCAACCGGGAAAGTGCGTGTTCATTAGTACCTCTAGGGTCTCCTGACTACTGGTGGTCCATCCGCCACCTGATTTCTTAATGAAACTGGGGACAGTTGGAAGAGTAGCCAGGATTTTGCGAAGGCGACTAGTCTCAGAGGATCCCTCAACATTGCTGCAGAAGGACTTCCATGACGTTCGTTTCGCATCCCTGACGAAGTTTTTGAACCTGTTTACAGAGGCTTTGTAGGCTGGCCAGTTACCCAGTCTTTTTGCCTCATTGAATAGTCTGCGACTTTCCTTGCGAGCGTTCGCTATTTCAAGACTCCACCATGGTGGCTTTTTCTTCCCACGCAGTATACTAGGTCTGCATGATTCGGCCGTCGCTAAGTTGAAAGCATTTATTAAATTGTCAACCGCGATGTCAATGTCGTGCCTATCGTTTATGATTGGCGATTGTGTAAGAAAGTCAGAGAGAATAAGCTTTTGCTCTTCCCAATTTGTTTTCTTGCTACTTATTATGGGCGTAGCCCGATCAGTCAGAATCCCGATAGTGAATTCAATATGGCGATGATCAGAGAAAGAACAGTCATTTGATACCTTCCATTCCCTAATCATATCAGTATGCGTAGAACTAACTAGCGTGGTATCTAGAACCTCATTCCTATTTGATATGACGAAAGTGGGTTCTGACCCGGCATTTGATATGTCTAAGTTGTTACAAAGAATGAAATCAAATAAAGACTCACCCCTTGTATTTGTGTCAGAGCTTCCCCATACGACATGATGTGCATTTGCGTCTGCTCCGAAAAGGACTGGCAAGTTACGTTGGTTTGCCATTTTAATTGCATCGCGAACCTTTGCGGGCGGGGATTCGCATTCGTGCGCCATGTAGCTCGAGACGACTATTATCGTGCCCATAGTCGTCTCCCAGGCTGCTGCGGTGGTATCTTCGTCACTGAAATCAGATAACAAAAAGATATTTAGGTTGCCCCTGGCTACTATGCATGCTCTGATCCTACCTGTCTCATTCGCATGCAATAGCCTGAAGCCTTTCGTACCTAGTCCGCAAACCCTGCCTTTGTGAAGCCAGGGTTCTTGGACTAATGCGATCTCCTCCCCTCTTTCTATGAGCCGGAGGAGCATTGTGGCGGATGCTGTTTTAGAGTGGTGGAGGTTCACCTGAGTGACCCTCACCGCCATGGTGTAACGGCTTGATGGTGACGTTGATGTCCTCCTGGTCAGAGTCCAGAAGGTCATCCTCGTCAACTGCCTCGTCTAGCTGGTCAAAGAATTCTCCAACCCAACCTGAGTTGGAGTTGGTGTCCCCCTGAGAAGCTAGACTAGCAGTGTCATCGACCGACATTGCGTCTGGATCCGGTTGATCACCTTCCTGAGCAACTTTGTCGTTTTGTCGCCCTTGAAGATACTAAGGAAGATGGGGTCAAAACCATAGAACATCTTCCCTTGTTTCTGCTCGAGCGGCAAAATAGACTCGTTGTTCAGAAAGATGACAACCCGTCTGTATGCTCCTACAGGTTCTAAAACAGAGACAACCTTCCAATTTTTGGTCGGTATGTCACTGTTACAGGCCTGCAGAAGCGCCAGTATATCCTCTGGTTTCGATGGTTCATCGGGGATTCGAGCAGTGGCTCTAGGTCGACGTGGAACCTCATCTAGAGGGACCACATCGAGTCTGGCTCCTTCCCATAGACCTTCCAGAAGAGCAACCGCCTGCTTGTATAGCAGAATCGATCGCTCATCCGAGAAGGCCATGAGCTTTATTCGCCTCCCACGAGCCCATCCGGCATCTTCGGCTTAGGGGTAGGCCCCGGATTGTCTTTAAGGACTTTCCAGAACACGCCCATCACCTTCTTTCGTACCATGTCCCACTTGGCGTAGATCATGGAGTAGTCTGCGTCACCTCTATCAATGACAGCTTGAACAAGGTGACCTTTGGCCACCTCGCTGAAGGTTCTGTGCACCGATCTGTGACGCTTTTCGATGGGCTGTTGGCCCTGCAAATGAACCTCCTCATCTGAACGTTGCCGTTTAGGCACGCCCGCAGAAGCTGATGAGGGGGTTTTTTGCAGCTCAGCCAAGTGTTTTTTGGCCCAGGTGAGGGATGAAAGTTCATCCGCTGTGAGGGACTCAGCAGGCTTTTTGCCTAGCTTACCCAGAACTCTTTCGGCGGAGCGCCGTCTCGCGAAGGCCCTTCTGGCTGGTGTTGTGTGCCTTTGGGTCATAATGTTGCCTTGAGAGGCTGGAATCACAGCTCGGAGACCCGACTTCGTGGTCGCAGTCTCCTTACTGGAGGGGGGATGTGGTACTGAGGAACCCGACTTCGAGGTCGCAGTTCCCTTTTTCACAATAGGCACTGAGGTGACTGCCGCTTGTTTTTTGACAGCACCCAAACAGGGTTCTTTAGCTACCGAGGTGGTAGCAAGGACCTTGGCAGTTTTTGAGGTGCTTGGTTTTGAATCCAGGGGCACCCCACTGCTGTTAGTTTTACATCCTTTGGATGGGTGTTTAAGGTTCTGCTTAGCAGATACCGGCAGTGCGCACTTGGAAGGCTCAGGTGTCCCCTTGCCCCCTCCTGCGTGAGTGTTGCTTCGTAGTATAAAAACGGGCGAAATAGACACACGTGAACAACTTATCTATAACAGTTCTTTAAACAAATTTATAAATAATTCTAATAATATCAATGGAGTTATCAAAAAAGAAAAGAATGAGATGAAAACAGAAATTGAATATAATAACAGTTCTAATCATCTTAAGAAACCATCAATTAAGTTGGAGACAAGTACACCAAAGAAACTTGTAGAAGAATCAATATTTGATACCAGCAATTCACTTGCTGATCCTAATGGTTAAAGTACTATTGATAATGATGATGACGATGATGACGATTTTTACTCTCAAAATTCAAATGCTGAAGAGAGTTACACTGACTTATCTGTTTTGGAAGGAAGAAATGAATTAGATACTAACTATGGTCCACATAAAGATTTCAATAATGAATGGAAATTTGGTGATAGTAAGCTCAAATTAAATGAAAACAAAATACATGTTGGTAGTCAAATATGGGCTCTAACATCAGGACTATTTTCTCTAATGTTTCATAAAATTAAAAAAATTTTAATTAATACAAATGCGTACAGAAGAGACTATAAACCTGATGGACAAATCAAGGGAACGAAAGCCTATAAATATAAACATATTACCAAAAAGATGTTTAAAGAGAGAAACCAACAGACTTTATCAAAATCAATACCAAATAAGACAATATCTAATTATAAAGGTGATGGATTGATGCAGTTTAACCCTCATAAGCCAAACTATATGTACTGGGATGATCCAAATGAGATGGTAGATCGACTTCGACTACTGGTATCATCACAAGCTGCATACTAATCATAATAACGAAATTGTATCAATTATTGAAGAACTTCGCGAAGCTAATGTAATAGAATAATCTATATAAAGTATGTCTGTTGATAAGTTTGGACATTATCTCAACGATACAAGCAATATAATTTCATTGAAAAATGGCCCTAAAATGTTGGGGTTCTTTATGGATACGAACAACAACATCGATGTCCAAAACAAAAGAATCAAAAATGTGGCAAAAGCTGTGGAAGAAAACGATGTTATCAATAAATTGTTTCTGCAAACTCAAATCGAAGAAATAAAACACAAGCTATTAAAATACTTTAAGGAAGATAACAACAATATTCATGATACTCTAAGAACTCAAATCGAAATGCTACAACATGCAATAATATTCAGTTGGAAGAGAATAAGAAAATGCAAGAAACTATTTCCAAAATCAGACAATTTTTGGAAGACGGATATCTACAAAAATTTGTTGAAAGTATACAAAAGAAAAGTTAATGAGAAGATTTATAGATTTGAAAATTACATGTTTGTGTCAATAGCTGAAAGTGTATCAAATAGATCACAACACATCGAAAATAGTTCTTAATACTAAAAAAATGACTTCAAAAAGAATTTTAGTAAATGAACTCCATAAACAAGCTCGAAAATCTTTTTTACGTCGTAGAGTTGTGATGAAAGGAATAGATGATCTTTGGCAAGCTGATTTAGTTGAAATGGGAAATTATTCTATGGACAATAAAAATTATAGATTTTTGTTAACTGTAATTGACACATTCTCCAAATTTGCATAGGCAGTACCACTTAAAACAAAAACTGCACTTGAAACAACCCAAGCCATGTCATATATTTTTCAATTGGGACGAGTACCAAAAAACCTACAAACAGATGATGTTAAAGAATTTTTCAATAAACACTTTGGAAAATTGATGGATAAGTACAAAATTAATCACTATTCAACGTATAGCAGAATGAAAGCATCAATAGTAGAACGATTTAATAGAACATTAAAAGGGATGATGTGGAAAGAATTTAGTTTTAATGGTACATAAAATTGGCTTGATATCTACAAAGATCTATTAGAATCATATAACAGAAAAGTTCATCGTACCATTAAAATGGCTCCAATTAAAGTCAACTCTTCAAATGAGAAAAAATTATTGAATACAGTATACAGTCATTTGAAAATATATAAAATATCGAAATTCAATGTTGATGATCATGTGCGCATAAGCAAATATAAGCATATTTTTGAAAAAGGCTATACTCCAAATTGGACAACAGAAAATTTCACAATTAAATCTATTCAAAATACATATCCCACAACATACATATTAGAAGATTATCGTGGAAATCCTATTAAAGGTGGATTTTATGATGAAGAACTTTTAAAAACAAGATTTCCTAATACATATCTAGTTGAAAAGATTATTAAAACCAGAGGAGCCAAAGCATTTGTTAAATGGTTAGGATTTAGTAACGATCACAATTCATGGATAAGTAAAGATGAAATATTATAGTTGAAACATTATCAGCAATTATTATACATACATACTTAGTACTTAAGATTATAATGTAAATTTAAAATAAAAAAGATGAAATAAATATGTAAATCCTTTTTATAAACAATTTTGTGTTGAACTTATTAATTCGTAGACAGTCATAATGTCAATAACACTTACTGTAAGCTCCAACTCATCAGAGTTATCTGCTAATTACTTCCCACCTATTGATTTAAATGGGGCATATGAGTGTGCTCTAACTGATTTTCATTCATATAATAGCATCCCAAATGTTGATGTCTACAACAATTTGTTTCATATAGGTGAAAATGTGATTGAAATACCTATTGGATCTTATGAATTGTTGATTATATAGAGGAACAATATAAACGCTACAATCCAGAAAATAGAATTTTTATAGAAGCCGATAACAATACAATGCAAGTTAAAGTCAACAGCTCTAAGGATGTAATATATTTTAATAGAGAAAATACAATTGGAAAGCTCTTGGGATTCAATAGTAAAATCCTAACTCCAAACGTTGATCATTATTCTGATCTTTCAAGCTAAATCTGTTGCGAATTGAAAGTAGTATCGCTGTTAATACATATATGAATAATTCCAAGGCGCATACACTACATGAATTTCCGATTAATGTTCCTCCAGGCTATAAAATAGATGAGATACCTCGAAATCTCATCTATTTACCGGTGAACTCCAGAGAGATAAGTTCACTAGGTCTACGAGTAGTTGATCACCACGGTGATTTAATTAATTTCCGAGGAGAGGAAATAACAATACGAATTCATTTAAGACCAACTAAATAATGCTAATATTCAACTCGAATATATCACAGAATATAGCAACAACAACACCAACAACACCATCAGCATACGAACCTAAAATATTATCACGACCTAAACCACAATTAAAGAGGTCAATTCATCAAAAAACTCTAACGACAGCAAATAAAAATTTTCTCAAGTCATTGAATTTTAAATTGAAGGCAAAATGAGTTCAATAATAAATGTCTTAGATAAACCCTTATCTGATGAAAATATAATCAAAAAGGACTATCATACATACGTGCCATACCTAGAATCTTACAACCATAATAATGAAATTCGCATTTCAATTCAAAATCAAGATTTGTATGTGTTACCTGGTGAAAGTTATATATATGTTGAGGGATCTGTTGTAGATGAGAAAACCTCCACATCTACAGACAACTTTGGTTTCTTTATCACCAACGGAAAGCATTGTAATGCAGAATGCTGGCTGGAATAAAATTGATGATTTAAAACTTGTTAATGGATATTTTAACTTTTATGTACCCTTAAAAATGCTTTTGGATTTCGCTGAAGACTACAACAAAGCCATACTAAATGGAAAACATGAATTGATACTCTTGCGTAATAAGAACGACGAAGATCTTGAACACTCGAGCGTTTCCACAGAAAAAGCAAAACTTTCAATTTCACTCATCTCATGGAGAATTCCACATGTACAATTATCTGATTTTAGCAAGTTGAATATGATAAAAATTATTAACAATGGTGCTTCTATACCGATAGCATTCCGTAGTTGGGATTGTCATGTTAATCCACAACTTAATACAGGAACAAGTCATATCTGGAATGTTAAATTAGCTGCAAGTAGAGAACGACCCCGTTTTGTATTGATTGCTTTTCAACAAGAAAATAAGTTTGTTCATTGTGACCTGACAAATTTAAAAGTACATTTAAATTCAGTGTCATATCCATATGATGACCTAAATATCAAATTTAAGAATGAACGCTATGCAATTCTATATGATATGTATCTAAGATTTCAACAGAGCTACTACATGAGAGAATCTCAACCGCTTCTAACTGCTCAAGAATTTAAAAATAATGCACCGATTATTGTAGTAGATGTCAGCCATCAAAACGAATCGCTCAATAACGGACCAATTGATATAAAAATTTAATTTGAAACAGCTACAAATATTGCCTCAAATACATCAGCTTACTGCATTCTTATTCATGATCGCATAATTGAATATGTACCCATAAAAGGACAAGTCCGAAAAGTCTTATAAATTAAACAATATGGATGATAGTATAGTTTGTATAGATATGCAAGAATTCAAAAGCGATTCAAATGATTTCATCGCAAAAGAAGTAGCGATCGTTTTCAACAACAACAACAACAATGAAGCCATAAATTTCATTATAGAACCCCCCTTTGATTTTAAATGTCTATCGCCAAAGAAGCAAAAAGAAGTAAACTGGTTAACAAAGAACTATCATCACCTAAAGTGGAACGATGGATCAGTCACATTTCAAAGCGTCTACAAGTTTTTAAAAGTTAATGTACGCTATTCTAAAATATATGTTAAAGGAGAAGAAAAGAGACAATGGCTAGAAAAAATACTTTAAAAAAAAAGAGTTTTTAACATCGAGGACCTTGGATGCATCAACGTTAAGCAAATGGAAATTAAATATCCCGATTATTTATATTGTAATTATCATACATATGGTGTTTGCGCATTAAGAAATGCTCTTTTACTAACAAAAGAAATATCTTGTTTAAAATAATTTATATATACAATTATTATTATTATTATTATTATTATTATTATTATTATTATTATTATTATTATTATTATTATTATTATTATTATTGTCTTAAAATTAACAATTTTAAATCTTTTTAATCACTTAAATATATATAATAAAAATTCAATGTATAGAAAAAAAATTAAAGCAACTGTTTTTTTATTTCAAATACAACACAACTAAATGATGACTAATAAAATTTTGTTATCAAATGATGACTCATTCACAAAAAATGTGCAGCTGAATAAACAAAGTCATAAACATGATTCTGCAAAACAAATAATCAGACGGACATTTCAAATGATGACTCATTCTCAAAAAATGCGCAGCTGAATAAACAAAGCAATAAACATGATTCTGTAGAACAAATATTCAAATTATTATCCCAAGAAATAAACAAGACGGACATTTGAAACGACATACACACATTCTTCACAAATCTAAAGATAAGAAAAAAGAAACACACACACACCCCCATCCCCCACACATCCACAAAGTAAATGTAAACACAAGCAGACAACAAAAAATTATCAAGAACAAAAAAATAATAATAGCGACACAATAAACCCCGTAGGATTCCAAGTCGACTTTTTATCTTGTCTACACTCTTTATTTCCACATATAATCTTAAACACTACCCAATCTCTCAATATGACCCCATAAGAACCATCTAGTCTATACTCAATCAATTGTTCATAAGTCACTATCTCAACACAACCCACGAAGCAACGGAAAACATCCAGGCTCTATGGTAGTTATCGAACCCCACTCACCCACAGATACACCCATATCCGAAATTCATATAACACAAAACATTATCTATAATATAATTTCACACTAACACTTTAACTCAATAATAATTCATCACAATTTTTTACCAACATTGTACCTACAGGGTACTTTCATTTTTTTCCCCACGGGTATCAAATTACACTTTTGTTTATTTAACAATTAAAATTTCAAATTTTAATTACCCAAATTTAAAAATTTTAATTGCGGTCGTGGGAACAGTTCCCTACTACTCCCTACTGGTAAAGCTAATTCGAGTACGCGTAATTCAATTGTTTTAGCCGTTTTTCGAAGCTAGCGTTCATATTCGCAATATTTTTTTAGTAAAGAACCATAAAAACGATTTTTTAAAAACATTTATTTGGCTTACTTGGTACTACCTAATTATTTTTTATCTTTTAGTACATTATCCGCATCATTATCATTTTTAATTTTTGTTTTGTGGTTTTGGGATGTATTTCACATTTAAATTGAGCTAATTTTACATTAAGATCTTCTTTGTTTATTTTTTACGATTTTGAGCGTATAGTTTTGATGAAATTTGTTTCAGGATAACTAAGTGACGTTGAGAAAAAAATGTGTTCATATAAGGAATAATAATGAAAACAGTACCTTTTGCATTTCTTTAATATGTAATTAGGTTATATTTAAACAAAATTGTATGCAACAGAAATGTACTTTTGTATAGATTATGATTCTTTAAAAAGGTTTCATTAATTTAAGATGATTTGAAAAATATAGTGAAGAATTAAAAAAAAGGTAAACCACGTAAAATAGTATATGCAATCTACTAGTAACTGTGATGTGATGCAAAAATTTTATTTACGCAGTTCTACTGTTTTAGGTTGCGAATAATAATTTCACAGTCTTAAGACAGATCCATTCAAAAATTGCAAATTTTTTTGAGTAGTATTATTCTAGTAACATAAATTACTTACGATGTTGGTGAAACAACTGCTCTGAGGTTATTATTTTCAGTTTTTTTGCAAACTTTCTACCTTTCCTTTTAACGACCGAGATGTAGTTGGTATGTCATCATTTTCACATGTGGGGTCCAGGACACTATTAACACTATCAAAATCTAATTGTTCCATTTTAAATATTTATTTTTTATTTATATTTTTGCACCATAAATTTCACAAATTAAAATATATGTATGTCACTGTTTAAAACGTAAATGCTTTAACAAACTATGCATATTAAAACAAAAGAAAACTTATCTTTCAAAAAAATTTCTTGATTAAAGCAAAAAATAGTTCGTTTATTTGACAAAATTGTATTTTGTTTCATTTCATATACATATGCATATCGCAACAAAAAATTTAAAAACCATGTGCCTACATAAATGTTACATACATACATAATTACAATTAAATTTTACAGAAGAATTGAAAATCTTATGTAATACATTATTTCAAGCAATTCTTGTTAAGACTATGTTTTCAGCAATACTTTTTTTTTGTATCACACAAAAAAGTTTATTTTCAATAAAAAAATTTATTTTTAAATCTTGACAGCTCATGATTTTCGTTTTATTCATTGCATTTCAGCTAACGATATGTTATGCTACTTGTTATTTTTCGTGTTTCTCCGTCTGTTTTCGATGTACTATTTCGTTTCTTTTGCTTTTGAATATATAATGTTCCCATATAATAGGTCTATGCATTTTTAATTATTATTAAACAAATTTTTCGTTAAAGGGTTTTTTTCGGAAGAACTTTTTCGTTTTCCTATTTTTTTTTATTCTTGGTGTTTTTTTTTGTTCTTTTTCCATTTTTTCGTATAATTTTATTTGCTCTTACTTTATTTTTAAAATTTGTTTTTTTCTTTTGGCGACTTTTTTCGTTTTTGACGATATTTGTAGTAATGGCGTTTTTTTCGTTTTGGTGTTTTTTCGGTTTGTGGCGATTTTTTTAGTTTTGGCGATTTTTTTCTGGTAATATTTTTTGCGATTTTTTTGTTAATTTTTTAGTTTTTAGGGGAGGGCATTTCTACCTCTTTATCCTAGTTTTGAAAAAATGCATAGCCTATGTACTTTTAGACTGTGATCTTTCTATGTTTCAAATTTCATTAAAATTGGTTAAATAGTTTCATGGAGGATGAAATTCCCCTTTAACTCCCCTTGTGGTCCTATTTTTTTCCAAAAACATATAATCTATGTGTTCTCGTACACTCAGATCTTTCTATGTTTAAAATTTTATTAAAATTGGTTAAATAGTTTCATGGAGGACGAAAGTCCCTTTTAACTCCCCTTGCGGTCCTATTTTTTTCAAAAATATATAATCTGTGTGTCCTCGTACACTCAGATCTATCTATGTCTCAAATTTCATTTAAATTGGTTAAATAGTTTCATGGAGGATGAAATTCCCCTTTAACTTCCCTTGTGGTCCTATTTTTTCCAAAAATATATAATCTATATGTCCTCGTACACTCAGATCTATCTATGTTTCAAATTTCATTAAAATTGGTAAAATAGTTTCATGGAGGATGAAATTCCCTTCTAACTCCCCTTGTGGTCCTATTTTTGCAAAAATATATATAATCTATGTGGAATGCGGACACTAATCAGTATCGCTACATTAGCATCACCTACCCAACTCTCACAAGAACATAACAGACAAGACAGACTCTCTTGTACATAGTTATACTTGTACATACACACACACATAGTAGACAGACAGAACGATCGAAGGTAACAAGAACCAAGGGAAACCAGTTCAGTTTTAGTTTTAGAAGTTGAAGTCGTGACAAAGAGTCAATTCCGTTGGTCGGTCGCTGTGTAAAATAAATTAAGTGAAGTATAGAAAAGAGATTTGCTAAAATTAATTAATGCTTAAACTATTTGTGAAACTTTAATAATACTGTGGTGAAACTTAACATTTAGAAGCCTTAATATTTAACAGCGGAATGTGTAATTCCAAATATAATTAAATACTTTGGTCACACCATTTGATGATAAACCGTATTAATTCTAAAACTTAACTTACCGTTTAATATTAAAGTGAATTAAACCTAATGTGTAAAAATACTTAAACTTATTCTTATATTACTTAACGCTAAATTGGATATACCAAAGTTAATAAAATTCCTAACTTTATACCTATTGTGAGAAACCTTAATCCTAAAACTTAAAACTGAACACTTACTAGTGAAGGCTAATGCTGAAGCTTAATATTAAAGTTTGAATATACAATCACTAAAACTAATATTTACAAATTGGCTTCTAAATTATAAAACCTAAATATTAAAACTAAACTTAAAATCTAAACTTAAAAGTACCTACTTATGTAAACCTAGAACTAAGAAATAAAACCACTAATAAAAATTAAATAAACAAGTGAATTATTTAAATAAAACCTAAACTGTTTTATTACGTGGATCACCAAAACCACATCTATGTCTCCTCGTACACTCAGATCTATCTATGTCCCAAATTTCATTTAAATTGGTTAAATAGTTTCATGGAGGATAAAATTCCCCTTTAACTCCCCTTGTCGTCCTATTTTTTCAAAAATATATAATCTATGTGTCCTCGTACACTCAGATCTATCTATGTCTCAAATTTCATTTAAATTGGTTAAATAGTTTCATGGAGGATGAAATTCCCCTCTAACTCCCCTTGTGATCCTATTTTTGAAAAATATATAATCTATGTCTCCTCGTACACTCAGATCTATATATGTCTCAAATTTCATTTAAATTGGTTAAATAGTTTCATGGAGGATGAAATTCCCCTTTAACTCCCCTTGTGGTCCTATTTTTTTTTTTTTTAATATACAATCTATGTGTCCTCGTACACTCAGATCTATCTATGTTTTGAATTTCATTAAAATTAGTTCGTTAGTTGCATGGAGGAAATATGAAGTTAAAATTGTGTGCAAAATTTGTACGTTGCAATCAAATTAGTGAAGAAAAAAAAGTAGCAATAAGCTGAAGATTGTAATTTTTTAAATAAAATAATTTTATTTGATTGCAAAATTATTTAACAGCACTACCACTAACGTTTAGTGAGGCTGCTAATTTTCAATTCACCACTAAAAAGCAACAAAACGATTGCAACAATTTTGCACTATCACTAAGTGTTAGTGGAAACTGCAAAATTAATGCATACCCCCATCTATGAATGAAACCAAGGTGAATCCATTACCAGGTGGCAGCATAACGGCAGAGACAATTTTTTGCTTTACTCGTGTTTTAACCAAGAAATGTCAAAAAACATTTTCGGTGTGTTCTTCTTACTTTGTGTGAGTATTTTTTCTTACTTTGTGTGTGTGTCTTCTTGCTTTTTTTCTTTGTGTTTTTTTACATTTCTTGGCGATTTACACAAACAAAAATTCACGTTGTTGTTGCATTTGTTGTAATTGTTGCCCTAGTGCTGCCACCTGGTATGAATTCACCTTGAATGAAACAATGAAAAGTAATGTCAATATTTTTTCATATGAAAAACATTGGAACAAAACAAAAGTTTTTCACAATTACACATCACTGCGATTCTTATTTTGTGTAGCAGTGAAAATAACTGTCAAAAACTTTTCATATGAAAATTTATTTTACACAGAAAATTTATAAGTGAAAAATAAAAATTTGGAGAATAGTAAGGTAAAACTTACAAGGGAATAAATGTTTTGAGTTTTATAATCCGTTTATTTATTTTTTACAGAATGATTTTGATCTTCCAAACGATAATTAATTATATAAATATAAAATTCACAAGAAGTTATATTCCCGCACACGGACACACACACACATATACACAATTGACAAATGCTCTGTCTGGGGTTAAAAACAAATATTACACATGTATTCTATAAATTTTCATTGTTTTATTGTAAATAACGGAAAAAATATTATTAAAACATTTTTTTAAATAAAAACCATAAAATATGAATAATTACAATCATAATTGTATATTTCTATTTCATTTGTTTGTAAATATTTCATTTGATAACATAGAACCAGCGTTGTCAACTCGGTGCTTTTCACACCGTTTTTAGTGTTTTTTCAACATTTCGACTCGAAAAAGTTTCAAGTTACCCCCGTTGCCACATGCAAGTAATTACTTGCAAGCAGTGTGTACGTATTATCAATGAATACGTCGAAGAAAAAGCCGAAAGTCTTGCTGAAAGTCGATTGAGTGTCTGCACAGTCAAGTGAAAGTTCCTTTGCAAGTTGAATAAATCCGAGCTGCCAAGAACTTGAGACATGTTCATTTTGGGGGGAAAAAATTGGCATTAATTATTGATATCACTTTTTTAATAAGATTGGTGTTATAAAATGACGCCAACTATATTCCAAATCTATATTTAAAGAAATTAATTTCAATTCTTTTTAAATATGCATAAAATAAGTTAAAATCACAATTATTATGTTACTAGAATCCAGAAAATATGTATAAAACTTTTTACTTGGCAACACTATACATTTTTGACATTAACTTGTAACACCACATGCATGATCACTGTCTTCAAAAATTTGTTGCAAGTTCGACTGCAAGTAAATAAAATGTGGCTGTGTTAGTAGAAAAGTGTGAGTGTATTGAGTTTTTCGAACTTGTACTTGCATGTGGCAACGGGGGGTTAGCGCTTGATGCTTTTTTAATTTTTTGTGCTTTTTATTTGGGAAGGTTGCACTAAACATAAAATTCAAAAATAAGTTTATTTATCTAAAAAAAATTGAATTTCAAGTGCAAAATTCGAATGCAACACTTTGCTGAACATACTTTTTGCAGCCTTGTAGAAGAATAAACAAACATATCTGGTTTTGCCCAAGTAAAATATAAATATTCAGTCGATATAAGCCTGTTTGAGTCATTAGCAAAAATTTTCATCAAACTTTTGTCTCTTCCTTAGTCTAGGTTCACACACAGCAAGTTTTCGTGCGCAAGTTTTTAATTTTTTGAACTTCAACGATAAATATTTTAGAAACAAACAAAATAAAAAACGTTTTCCGGTCCTTGGTTGAAAGACGTGCAAAACAATCGAGAGCAGTGCCAGGCATATAGAAACTAATTAACTCATCCTAAATTGCCGAGGACTGATCTAAAGTCTTTGTCAGAGTGCTCTTTATAGTGTTGTGCAAAACGTTCTTGGGATGAAAAAAATTTAGCAAAAAATGTTTCAAAGAGGCATTTGACATCTGCAGGAGGTCAAATATACAAGCAGCGAAAATAGGCAAAAAATGATCACCTGAGCTTAGCGGTCGATGTCATGTTCGCTTTGATTTTGATGATGTAAAAATAAATATTTTAGCTAAAAAACATGTTTTCTTCTGAACGTAACTACAGTTAAGACAGAAACAATTTTAAATAGTTATATAAAAATCTTTTTTTAGGGGAAAAATCTTTTATTTTTTCGACCCAGCAAATACCTTCAAAAATAAGATAAATCTTTACATATGGTAGCACTGCTTGGAATCAAAGCGAATTGATTGATACACTTTGGTTGGAACATTTTGCATGTAAAACTGCATAGTCCATGTCCATAAGTTGTTGCGGGATGAACAATTTGTATAATAAATCAACATAAACATCTAATGAAATTATGCTTGAAGTTTTTTATACCCTTCACCAAAAATGGTAAGAGTATATATAGGTTTGTCATTCCATTTGTAGTTTCTACTGTAATCACTTGCGACCCCATAAAGTATATATATTCGTGATCCTTATAAAAATCTAAGTCGATTTAGCGGTGACCGTCTGTCCGATTTTTCCGACCGATATTGAAGGGTATAATTCAGGGGTCCTAGAAGACTTATGGACCTAAATGTTGAAGTCGCGTTACTGGCTTTTCCTGAAGATTTTTGCTTGTGAAATTCAGGAAAATCGGTTCATATATAACAGAGATATATCGAAAAGCTACTTTGTTCCGATTTTCATGTGTTTGTGAATTTCTATGACCCTATACGTCTGGCAGTACTCTACACTCAATTTATCTATCAAATTCAGCTCTGAGAAGCTTATTGTAAAGAATTATCGAAATCAGTCCATAAATGGCTGAGATATGGACAAAATAAAAATATATATACTATGCATATCATATATATATATTAAAAATGTTGTAAAAAGAACTAGTATCGAACACATCACCTTCCGCACGCCAGTCTGACCACTTACTCGTCCACCAAAGAGCTCATTTGTAATACTGTATGTTCTTGTGTTTTGTGCTAATACATTATGTGTTCTTAGATTTTCTGTACGTCTTGTGTTTGTTGTAATTTTACCTTTTTGTATTGTTGTAATTAGTTTTGCATACATTATTATTATTATGTATTAGTTTTCGATGCGATGTCCATCAGTCACAAGCTTTTAACTCGTGAACCGTAATAGTTAGACCTGAAATTTTCAGAGGATATCTATAACTAAGGTTACCGCAACAACAAACAGTCAAAATAAAATAGAGTGATAATAAAAACAGGTAATACTGATGTATTCTGCTGTGCGGAATCTTATATATCCTTTCGCAACGAATGGCGTATATACCATAGAAAAGATAGAAAGACTTGACAAGTTAGTTATCGGAATCATAAGTATGTTGTCAAAAAACCTGAGTATAACCGCCGGTTTTTGAATTGATAATTAAGTTGTAATTATTTTTAAGTTATAATTAAATACGAAATTGTCTTTTTGACTGCATATTTAAATAATAATTAATTGCCCAACCTTGTGTAATTAAATAATAATTAAGTTTTATAAATTACCATATGGTTTTGACTGCTTCTTGTTCTTGTGGAAACAAAAAATTGTGGCCGCTAACAATTCAACTTTTGTTGTCGAGAAATTTGGGCTTTCTTTGTCTATATTTGGCTTTTTCTGATTTTGTAAGCTGTTTTTATTATATTAAAACATTGCAGAAACTCTTCATTATTCTTATTTCCTGAATGAAGAAAAATAAATTTTTTGGAATTTTTCTTTGTTTATGTTGAGCAGCTGCTTTTTGGGAAATTTAGGGGAAATTTGTGGTATTTTATGGTGCTACCATATTTTTGTCACAATTAAATAAGAACAACTAAATACAACTGAAAAACAGAAGTTGTATTTAATTACAATTTAAATTTATATGAAAATTAACTAAATAAATATTTAATTACTGAGTCAAAAACTGGCGGTAAGAATGTATTAGTACAGTAATTTTGATTTAGCTGCAGAAACAACTTTTCACGATTTTTTGTGCCGATAACTTAAAAATGCTGTTAAACTAAATATACTTTTCTGCCTTAATGTGCAGGTAAACACAATTATATAGCGCGTGCAGCTAACTATACAAAGTGCACATAAAAAAGGATTTTGAAGGATTTTTGCTTAGAAAAAATCATTCTTTCAGGTTTTTATTTGTACTTTGTTGATGTTTTTATAAACAAAATTTGCAAATTCATATTTAAATCCTTTAATCCTTTTGCTTAAGACGTATTACGAAAATTAAAAATCGAAAATATAGAAATTAAAATAACTAGTTCATTGATTTTATTTATTTACTATTATTAATTTGTTTGCTAGGTATTATCTATTTTTTGGTTTCTGATTCTAAAATCTTATGGAATAATTATTAACACCCCGTCTTCACGAGACATAATTTTGTTCTAACATTTGTCAAACTTCATACATAAAAACATCAGAAAAATGTTAGTGCTATTTTCTCATATCGACTTTGACTTTTGACAAGACAAATCAATGGCTCGTGAAGACGCTATGTAAGGAAAGTACGTTTTCTTTTATACCTACTACGTTTTTAAAACTAACTGTCAAGAAAACCAAATCTAAGGTATATCTTTGGTCACAAGGTATAACAGTTAAGTCGAGTTAGGACAAAGTGTATTTATCATTATAATTTTGTTTATTTCTCTTAACTTAACTGTTGTTTCATTATAAATTAAGTTACAAATAAATCTATACATATAATAAAACTGTAAAAAGGGCGTGTCTGTACATGAAATATTTTTTGAAAATTTTTATGGTGGCGTAAACAGAAATCGATATAGAGAACAAAAAACCAAATTTTGGAATTTTTGTCTGTCTGTCTATCTGTCTGTTAAAATATAAAAAAAACGAAAATATACCCAATTTTACTAATATATACGTTGAGGGAAATTAGAAAGATGTTTTTGTTTTTTCAACGATGGTAGCACTGTTTATTTTGTATAACGGGAACTTTAAAAAATATGTAAAAACCGATATATTATTATATTTTACAGACACCTTATAGTCATAAAGCGATCTTTAAGCGCGCGAAGCTGGCGGGCACATCTAGTATAGTATAAAATTTCTAGCATTAGCTTAATCTAATTTCCCTGATTTTACACAGCGATTTTAAAATTCTCACTAGCCAAAATCGAGTTTAGTCGTTATTCCTTGTGGGCACAAATACATGTACTTGCAATTATACACGAAATAGCTATGCAATAATTTCCAAATAACTTTCTTAATTACTGTTTTCGTAAAGTATGCAAACTTTTGTATATACATATGTATCTAGCTATTACGTAATAAAGTATTTTGTAACACATACATAATTTATTCAGTTGAGTTTTTTTAAATATCTAATGTGTAATTTACGCATCAGATACATACCTATTTGTTGAGATTACGTGTATTAGTTGTAAAAAAAGTATATTACAAACTTGGTATTCTTAAACAAGAATTTTTAGGTTACATATATACAGTTCATTTCGCATTAATTTATGCCAATATAAATTTAGAATCATTTGAGCTCAAAAATATTGATTTTCTAAAAAAAATTGTGAAAATTTTCTATTTGATACTATTTTTTCTGTTATTGATTTTAATATCTTATGATAAATAAGTATATTTATTAATTAACATTAAAAGAACATTTCAAAAAATAAGTAATAAAAGTTTCAGGCGACGTGATTTGAACACGGCTCCCGAGAGGAAGACAACAATTGGGGAACCGTTCAGCGCTCTCAGCCAAACAGCCATAAAGTTATATGGGTTTAATTTAATATAAATGCTTAACAGTTGACTTGCAGGATCAGTCATACAATATCTCAACTAATATTCTATGAATCGTCGTACAAAAGATCAGATGATAGGGATGGTTGCCAGATCTGATGATTTAATGTCATTTTTACCTTAAATTTGACAATTTTTATGAATTATAAGTTAGTTAATACAATATTTTAGAGCTTTTAAAACAATTTTGATTTTGATTAAGAATTTGCAGTTTTTACTACAATATGTAATGAAACTAAGGAGTAAAAGGGATAGTTATGCCAATAAGCGATTTTAAAATTATCTTTTCACCACTTGCCAAAATCGAGTTTAGTCGTTATTCCTTGTGGGCACAGATACATGTACTTGCAATTAAACATGAAATATATATGCAATAATTTCCAAATAACTTTCTTAATTACTGTTTTCGTAAAATATGCAATCTTTTGTATATATGTAGCTATTACGTAATAAAGTATTTTGTAATACCTACATAATTTATTCAATTGAGAGTTTTTTTTTAATATCTAATGTGTAATTTACGCATCAGATATATACCTATTTGTTGAGATTACGTGTATTAGTTATGCAAAATGTATATTACAAAATTGGTACTCTTAAACAAAGATTTTTAGGTTACATATACAGTTCATTTCGCATTAATTATGGAAATATAAATTTAGAATCATTTGAGCTCAAAAAATATTGATTTTCAAAAAAATTTGTTGCAATTTTTCTATTTGATACTAAAAAATTGTATCCCAAATAAATATTTTATTGATTTTATTAATTTACTATTAATTTATTTGCTATAATCTATTTTTTCTATTGTTGATTTTAATATCTTATGATAAATAAGTATATTAATTAACATTAAAGGAAACATTTAAAAAAATTAAAAATAAAACGTTCAAGCGCCGCGATTTGAACCCGGCTCCCGAGAGAAAACCGCCTAGCGCTTTCAGCCACACAGTTAAATGGGTTTAATATAATATAAATACTTAACAGCTGGCTTGCAAGGTGAGCCATACAATATCTCAACTAATATTATATGCATCGTCGTTGAAAAGATCAGATGATAGGGATGTTTGCCAGATTTGATGATTTATCGCCATTTTGACTATTTTCGGTGTCAAAAATGGGATTTTAACGACTAAACGATTTTTACCTTAAATTTGACGATTTTTAAGAATTATTAGTTAGTTAATACAATATTTTAGAACTTTTAAAACAATTTTGATTTTGATTAAGAACTTTGCAGCTTTTGCTACAATATGTAATAAAACTAAGGAGTAAAGGGAAAGTTATGTCAATAACTAATCATTTTAATGTTAATATTTTTAGTATTATATGTTTTTTCAAACCTCTTCTCTCCATAATTTATCGACTGCTGCATACATACATATGGATGCAGCGCCGGCCCTAGCATTTGGCTAGGGTGGAGCGAGATTTAGCCTTTATGGCCTTTGGTCAACAGAAAAAAATATGATATATTGTTTTTTTAAAAAATGTTTTTGAAGCTGATTTAAAATTTTGTTATTGTATTAATCTGGCTTGATGAATAATTTTGTGTGACTTATTATTTATTTTTATTTACATATCTATCGTCAATGTTGGCAGCCAGCTAAAACTATGAAAACGCTTTTAAGTTTTAATAACTTCCTATTTTAATATACAAAATAAGGAAGAATTTTTGAAGCTGGCGACTATTTTTTAATATAGGTATCATTTACTTTTCTCAATATTTTTTTAAATTGAGTTTTTTCAAAATAAATTAAATGTTAAAGCTGTGCTTAAATTAAATACAAAAAATTTTGGTTGCAAGTGAGCGATAAGTTAAAGGCAAATTCATCTTTCCTGTCATTTCGACAAAATCCTGCCTTTAACTATTACCAAGTTGTAATAATGGCCCTAAATAATACAAAGTTTGAAAAAGACAAAACATTTTGCCAGTACCGGCATTAGTTTTTATCAAATCGAGGCGATTTTAATCGACTTGAGTTACAGAAAAGGGTCGATAATTTTAGGAACATATTGTTACGAAATGAAAATGCAGATTCAAATGTAACGGCACAAACTGACAACCCGATCATTATCTGCTTTATACCCCTAAATCACTGTAATAAAATCAAAACCTGGCAACCAAGTACCACAATTAAACTTGGCATCACTCGAGAACTGTCAATAGAATTCAAAAATAACGGAAAATGGAAGTTTCCGGAATCTTCAGGAAACGGTAGCTAGAACCTACAAGATTATTCGAGACTGCTTAATTGCAATTACAAACAGTGACATTAAACTTAAACAACATCAGCTGCAAGAGATGTAAACTTGATAACAGCATAATTTGTTTAAGTTGCAAACATTAGAGTATGTGTGTGTGTGAAGATAAACAAACAGTAGAATAATCTCAAGCATCTACACACGCACATACACTACACCATAGCAAGACCAAATGATCATGCCGAATACTTAAAGATAAAAAGAGACAACTACATTCCAGAAAGTTAGCGAAGTTACCAGAAGGTTTTATAATTGACTATATAAGGGGAGGCTGCCAGACGACATGGATAAGTGTGTTTTTAAACTTAGACGAGTAAACATCGCCAAGAATAGTTAGTGTGTACATCGCGTTTAGTTGTACGTGTTTTTAAAGTAATAAATAAAGTGTTACTGAGAATTTATTTGTAAAATAAATATCCGTGTTTCATTTTATTGCAATTCAACGAATCCTGTGAAAATAATAAAACCGTTTTTATGTAAAGGACTAAAAACGTAACAATATATATTATTTATCGATTCCTATTAAATTAATTAAGTCAAATTATTTCACTCCTGTTTCTTTAAGAAAGCTCTTAATGCTATATAACGCAATAAGTATTTGGCGCCAATTTCAATCAGCCACTAGAAATTGTATATCTATGTAGGTATTTTAATAACTAATTAAAGATACCACGTTCGGTATGTCGTTATAGATTTAAATTAATCTTTTAAAGGTTGCCTTTCTTGGTAAATTTTACAATTAAATTATCTTTATTTATGGATTGAGCATTATGATTTTCAATTGATAAAATTGCCAGGTCTGACATTTTTTCCTGGGCAAGGGTCGATCTTATGCTAAGAACACAACTGGGACGAACGACGAATTTTTGGCTGCGAATATTTGTCGTCAAAAATAAAACATATTTGTGTATATGAAAATACACACAATAACAGCGTCGGACGAAATTCGTCATACGCGGCGAACTCTGAATAGATTTTTTTCTATTTCTTACGCCGGCGAACGACGAACAAATTAGTGCCAAGTTTGTCTTTAGTTTTGAAGTATTTTAGTACATAACGTTAATTTTTACTTTAATTATTGTTTTATTTTTATTTTATAGCATTTGCAATAAATATAGATAATAATTAACTATAAAAATTGCTTTTAGTTGTGTTTTTGTTAATGTTTAATTTTTTAAGTATATATTATTTTAATATAATCACACTTTGCACACACAGTAAAGAACTTTATCAACTACAACAGCTGTTACGTGTTCGTCGCTATTTTCCTTCATACGACGAACTTAAACAGCGAATTTTTATCGACGAATTCGTCGCGCTGGGCGAAATTCGTCGTTCGTTCAATTTACTAAAACTACGCTCACCTTTCATATTTTATAAATTTTTATAATAATAATATACAAATGCAATAGAAATTGCTTTTCGCATTTGGATTTCTTGCGCCCCTTTACACCTGGCGCCTTGTGCGACCGCTCCACTCGTTCCACCCTTGGGCCGCCGCTGTATGGTTGTATGTATATCAAATTTAACAACTGTAAAAAAAACAACGCTCAAGTACAGCGACTTTTTTTGATAAGTTCTAGAGTTGGGCATGACTGTTCTTTTTACTGACTATTAATTTTTGTTCAGATCAAAAATATGAACAAGTTCGTTCTTTTCGTTTAGCTGTTTACTTTATTTGTGTACTGAATGATTGAACAGCTTGAAATCATATTCGAAACCGGTTCAATTATTCATCCAGTAAACAAACCTGGTTATAATATAACAATTGAACAGCTTTTCAAACATAGTGGGAGATATTATATTTTAAACAATTTGATTAAAAAAGCAAGTTTAAAGCAAATATATTAATTCAGATAATTTTATTTAGCAAATGTGGATATATTTTGTGAAATATTAATGTATTTAGAAAGAAATTTAGTGCTTGTCTAATCAAATAGAAAGAATAAAATGAACAAAAAAGACTGAACAAGTTCACAGTGTTCATACCACTGAATTATTCAATTGAACAAGTTCGTTCATGAATAGCACAACTCTAATAAGTTCTAATAATATAATTCAAATAATTATGATGCGTATTTAAAGTAGAAAATTAAAAAAACCATACATGTTAAATTTTGATTAAACTTAAAAGTCCATTTATTCAATATTTTTTGTGGCTTACCGAGTTACTGCACTGTATGTATATTATTTTTCTAAAAGCAAAATGCAACTAACAGACCAACCTAAATTACGACGCAAAGCGCAACGTAATTTAACGCTTAACTTTTACGCTGAAATGAGTAACCTAAATTAGAGCGTTAACGTTGCGCCAGAAACAGTAATGTTTACTCACTTTGATTAATAAAAAACTCTAAATTGACCTGAAAGTAGCTAAATTTACATTACTTATTTGCAAAATATGTATATATGTAGGCATTAACAAAATAAACTACAGTACTTTTGCAGCCAACTTTACTTCTTTACGCGCTGTCAAAATTGGATTTTCCAATTGCAAAGCGTTGACGCCGCGTTATTTCGGTTGGTTTCATACATTTTGTATGGGAATGAGAAATTTTGACAGCCAGAAAACGCTTTGCGTCGTAATTTAGGGTGGTCTGTGAGATGATAAATATAATTATTAATTTTTTCTCGATGTAAGAAATTCTCACAAATTACAGAAACGAGGCAAGGCATAATTGCCAGATGAAATAGGGACAAATTCGTCAAATTTCGAGCGAAAAATCGTATAGTAATCTACTTAATAAACAGAATGATAATTAATAAGAAATTCACAGTTTTTACACAAAATAAACGAAATTCTTATCAATAAAATGATCAATTGTTGTTTTAACTTCATAAACAGTATAATCACATGTTTAGTGAATTTTGCTTTTTGAAAAATAATATAAGTACAGTGCAGTAACTCGGTAAGACACAAAAATATTGAATAAATCAACTTTTAAGTTTAATAAAAATTTAACATTGTATGATTTTTGGAATTTTCTACTTTAAACACGCAGTACAATCATTTGAATTATGTTATTAGAATTTATCAAAAAATTTCGCATAGGATGCAAAGCTATATTTGAGCGTTTTTTAGTGTTTAAAAATTTTTATATTTGATATACATTCATATGTATGTATGCAGCAGTTGATAAATCATGGAGCGAAGAGGTTTTAAAAAACATATAATACTAAAAATATTAACATTAAAATGATTTTGGAACGATTTTCCGTCATCCCACGTCAAATTTGGTTTGGTTTCGGCTATGTGCCATCTTCAGTGTTCTATTGAATACTAAATCGTTCCAAATTCAAAAAAACCCCGTCGGAAGAAAAACATAACACTCATTAAAATGATTAGTTATTATTGGCATAACTATCCCTTTTACTCCTTACTTTTATTGCATATTGTAGCAAAAGCTGCAAAGTTCTTAATCAAAATCTAAATTGTTTTAAAAATTCTAAAATATTGTATTAACTTATAATTCTTAATTTTGACTAGTGAGAATTTTAAAATCGCTGTGTAAAATCAGGGAAATTAGATTACGCTAATGCTAGCAATTTGATACTACAGTCAAATCCCGTTAATTCGTACCCCGATAAATCGTAATTCCCGATAATTCGTAATAAACTGTCGGTCCCTTGCAAAAATCTCGTTAATTCGCAAAATTTCCATACATTTTGGTCCCCTCGCTAATTCGTAATTTTTTTTTCAAAATAAAATCTTCTTTACCTCTTATAAATCGTAATTGTTTGCTAACTACCACTTATAATTCGTAATAAAAACAACAGAAACATGAAAAGAATGATTTTTTGTTTACCGCTATTTTTTTGCGTAGGTTTTTACTTTTGCTTGCGTGTGTGTTTACATATTTTCTTAAGATCAGTTTGTTACATCAGTGTAAAGAAAAATGTCAAAGCGCACTCATAAAACTCTGTCGGTGTTACAAAAACAACAAATTTTTGGAGCCATTGAGAATGGAGAGAAAAAATAGACGTTGCTAGGCGATTTGAAATTGCTCCATCAACTCTTACTTCAATCCTTCAAAAAAGAGATTTTATTATGCAAAAATCTTCAGCCAGTAATCTAAAGCGCGAAAAACTACCTGAACATCCAGAGCTTGAAAAGTCTTTAGTTTTATGGTTTACAAAGTGCCGGCAGTCTAACATTTCTATTAGTGGCCCATTACTCTCGGAAAAAGCAGTATGTTTTGCAAAAAAGTTAAATTTAAATGATTTTAAAGCAAGCTGTGGCTGGCTCGATCGCTTTAAAAGACGGAATAACATAACATTTAAAAAAATCTGCGGTGAAAGTTCGGCCGTTAATGAAAAAACATGTTCAGAATGGAAAGAAAAACTTAATCATTTGACAAAAGATTATGATGCAAGTGACATTTTCAACGCAGATGAAACTGGCTTATTTTTTAAATGCTTACCAGATCGCACACTTTGTTATAAAAATGAAAAATGTCATGGGGGTAAGCGCAGTAAAGAAAGAGTGACATTATTATTTGCTGTAAACATGGATGGTACAGAAAAGCTTAAACCCCTTCTTATAGCAAAGTCAGCAAAACCGAGGTGTTTTAAGAACATACATAGTTTTCCAATGGATTACCGGCACAACAAGAAAGCTTGGATGACAACTGACTTATTTAATGAGTGGCTTCAAATATTGAACAATAGCATGATGAGTCAAAATCGAAAGATTTTATTGTTTATTGACAATTGTACTGCCCACAATGGAGAGCGTAACTTTAGCAACATCAAAATGCAATTTTTACCTCCCAACACTACATCTGTGCTGCAGCCTCTAGATCAAGGAATAATACAAAATTTTAAAACATTATACCGCAAAGAAGTTGTTGTAAACATGTTAAATTGCATAGACGATAAAATAGAATACAAAGTTACGTTGCTTACAGCAATGCATACTGCTCATAAAGCGTGGGAAAATGTCAGCAAATCTTGCATTCAAAATTGCTTTCGTGCTTGTGCTTTTAACATGGATTTAAACTGCGATTTATCTGAAGACACACAATTAAATATTGAGTCCGACTGGAATCGCATACCTTTCAACTCTGAAAATGCTGTTTCATTTGAAGAGTACATAAATGTTGGTAACGACTTAGCTGTTGCAGGTACGTTGGAAGATGACGAAATCCTAGAAGAAGTTACAGCTAACAACATCGAAAGTGATGACGAAGACGCTGATGGCAATAACGAAGTCCCCTTAATGACGAATAAAGAGGCAAAATTGGCAATTAATAATCTAAGATTTTATGTCTCCAATCATTCTGTGAACGAAGAAATTTTTAGTTCCTTAATAAAAATAGAAAATACCTTGGACAACCTCCGTGAGAAAGGTCTGAAACAAATGCAAATCACTCATTTTTTTAAAAATTAATTTTAGATTACATTATCTTATGTATTTTAAGTTAAGAAAATGAATTTGTCAGTTTTATTTTTTGTTTGCTATTGAATTTACATACATATATGTACTTATTTTAAGCTAAGTAAATCAATTTGCTATTTTATTTTATATATTTATTTTATATTTTATTTTTAACAATTGTTTTTTATGTTTTTTTATCGTTTTATTAAATAAATTGAAAAACCCCGTTAATTCGTATTTATTTTATTTTAATCCCGTTAAATCGAAATCCCGCTAAATCGAAAACCCCTATAATTCGTAAGAAATGGCCGGTCCCTTGCGATTACGAATTATCGGGATTTGACTGTATATTAATTTGTAATTTAATTTATAATGAAACAACAGTTAAGTTAAGAGAAATAAACAAAATTATAATGATAAATACACTTTGTCCTAACTCGACTTAACTGTTATACCTTGTGACCATAGATATACCTTTTATATTACTTTGTGAAGGGTATATAAGATTCGGCACAGCCAGCCGAATATAGCACTCTTACTTGTTTTCTCTGAATTAAAACTTGCCCAAGAAAACTTGCTGTGTGTTAACTTATTCAAACGCAGAAGTCTAAACTACGTAAATGTGTCTAAAATACGTAACAGAATGTTTTTACATGCGGCTAACGCTTTGCTTCACATAAAAAACGGCATAAAGGGAGAAAGCTCATGTTGTGAAAACTATTATGTGCCTCGAATTAATTACGCTACGCAAAAATTAAAACGCTTCGAGATCAAAATAGCAGATCATTATACATATGGGCCAATCCCAGAAATAGTCCACCTATGGCAGAATTTTCGAGCTGTTAAAACTGTTTATATATGTTGATGGAATAGTGTGCTATATATTTATGGTGCTATTTTTTATGTGTTTTTTACACATGTGACCGTAAGCTTAAGTTTGAATTTTCGAGGTCGGAGGTGGTCAGGAACGCCACCTATGTATCTTGAAAATAAGTGAGTGGCTATTTTTCGGATTATCTCGTAAACTATAAGGAATATGTCTGAAATTTATTAATCACCCCTATCGTGAATAATTTTTCCCTCGAAAGAAATATTTTTATAATATTTGGTCCCCTCTTTTGGAATCGTGAATAAAAAATCGAAAATTTTCCCTTATCATGAATAATTTTTTTCACGTGGATTTTTCCCTTTTCCCCTGGTTTTGTTCACTTTATTTTAGCAGGTGGAATGGATAAATATATCATGTAATTGTTATTTTATCCTTCCAATTAATTATTAAAGCTTTATAGATATTTATTTTTAGGACAAATTCAGTAAATAGTGTTCATTTGTCTTAATACTAAAACATTTATCTTAACACTACCTCCGTGCAACACCTTTTCGGCACACATAAACTAAGTTTCGCGATGATGGAATAGCAATAAATTTTTCCGCGTCTGTAGAGAATCATTCATCGCGTCCAAAATATATAAAAACTCAGTTTTACTTACTCTTGAGAAATTTTAATTTAACACCAAAAGACTATTGGATTGAATTAGGCTGCCTGCAATGGCTTGGGTACTCCAAGGCATTGGATTAATCTAGCAATCATGGAATTGAAAGATAATTCCAATTCTTAGTAATGAATTTTTTTATTTTTTAACAAAAATTTCTTTGATTTTAAATTTATTTTATTAAGCTTCCTTATTTACATTCACTAGGAACTGATCACGGGAACTTCACGATAGGAATTTTTCCTCGAAGGGAAATGAAAATTTCATGGGAACATAAATTTCACTTGTTATTCGCGATAGGGGTGATTATTTCCGCTCTTATTTCAATGTTTGAATTAATGTAAATTCAAATTGGAATATTCAAATCGGATTAGCAGAACGGATCAGTACTTCTGATTTCTACAGGCGGCTACACCGTCTCATCAGCGTTCTTGTTCAGTTTCGCCACTTATGAAGATTGATACTTTTTACAAGGAAACATAAGCTATCAGGTATGTGATGGAAATCGATTCCGCAAACGAAGCAATTTTGAAAGGTGTTTTTTAATAATATTTCTTTATTAAAAACAATTTTATAACAAATATTATAAAAATATTTCTTTATTACAAGAGTTGTATCACAAAAATTATAAAAATTTTTTGAAAAGTGCGTTAAAAGGGACTTTCAAAAGTGCTTCGTTTTCAAAATCGATTTCCATCACATACCTGTATATAGCTAATTTTTGTCACGAAATAGAATAGAAGACTTTTTCATGTAAATTCTTGCATTCATTTTATTGTAACTCAACTTAGTTAGCCGAAATTTCGCCAATCTGATTTAATCCAACACCCACAAGCTCTTATTATGTTTATGTTTTCGTTTTTATCAATACCTACAATAAGAAATATTATTAAAAGCTTTATTTTGGATAATAATACTATCTACAACTCCTCTAAACACATTTTTGTTGTAAATTGTACAATTAAAATCTTTTAGCTATTAACAAAAAATGTTGCGTTCATCACGTAGCGTGCGTTACAAAGGGTTCACAGCTTTGATAAAAACGACAATACTTTAGGATGCAAAAAAGGTAATTTACAATTTTCTTGTATTCCACTTTCTTTTATGAATTAGATTTTGTGTGCTTTATTATGTAAAACTAGCTAAAAAAATACGAAAACACCTTCAACTTTCAAAGTTACTTTGTGCTTAATTATTGCGCAACAAGTAGCTGTTAAAAAATTATGTTTTATGCCATAAGAAAGTGCAATTAAATCCCACTAAGCACTATGCATAAGTTGAAGGTATCTCTTTTGAAAGAATAAAAAAGTTTTATATTTTGATCTGTGGCCGAATTACCGGATTTGTTAGGCTTTCGCGTCGAATAAAATTTCGTCACGTGTCGAATGAATGGATTACCGGATTCGAAAAGTGTACACACTAGGGTATTCATTCGGTTAACCGTTAATCAGTTAAGCGGTTAATTACTACCCGATTAACTGACCGGTTAATTTAAAATTGGCTTTTTTCGATTAACGGTTAAACCGGTTATTTCAGTCGATTAACCGATTAACCGACGTAACAAATTTTTTCGTATTTTGTAGTGTTGTAACGTATTTTTGTGTGTTCAATCATTTGTTTCGTCTCATATACAATATGTATGTGTTTAGAAATTACTTTTCATACAAACAAATAAGTGTGTTCAGTGATTTTAACTTAACTAAAACATTAAAACCTTTGGACGTGGCTATAAAAGAATTTAGTAAAGACTCTGCTACGCTAATTGAACTTGAGGGAATTATGTATTAAGTTTTAGTTTTATAAAATCTAATAATACTGTTGCTAACGATTAATTAAAAATCTAAGGATCAGATTTAATGAGAGACGAATTCAATTATTTTATACCTCCACTCAGGATATTTCCTTCTAGTGTTTTAAAATACAGTACGAAAACGGAAACTAAGGAATTCCGAAATAAACTTTTTTTCGCTGAGCTCTGCCAGCATGAATTAGATGATGGATGACCTTACAACAGAAGAAACTATCGATAGTAATACAAGAAATGTTTTAACAGAATTAACTGAAACAATTAGAAGTGTTGAGAATTTTAAATAAAATTAAAACGCGGCTCTAATGGCATAATGGAAAATTTTATAAGTTCAGAGAAATCCAGGAAAAGGACCGAGGAACTAGATGTTTTATATTATGGATTGCTTTGATGAGAAATTATTTTTCTGAAATATTGTTTTAGAAGATACCCTTAAACTATTGAAATAACTGATATAATGACCTCACAAACTTGTTAATTTTTTAATGAATACATATTTATGATTTTTTTTTTGATTGATTAAGTTTAAGAATTGTTATGTTTGTTATATTATTGTTTTTTACTAATAAATTCAAAATAATAGATAATTTATGCAATTTTATTTGCTAAAATTACTTGATTTATGAAAAAACTCCATTAATCGGTTAACCGGTTAATACCGCAATTAACCGATTAAGCCAAAAGCTCGTTTAATTAATCGAGGGATTAACCGGTTAAAGTAGAAACCCGATTAAATTAATACCCTAGTACATACCAAGTTTGTTTTCCACCGGTTGTTGAATCGCGAGTGCAATTTAAGCAGCATGTACTCAATTATCGCATGCCGTAATCCCAAAAAGAAAATTTTCGAACAATTTTACTCGGTCATGTGTGCGGTAATTAGGCCCCTGACTGTAGCATTCGTCACGTAGGACTTGCCCATATGTATATTTTTATCCGCTGAATTCAGAAATGACCATAAAACTTTTCGATAAGCTCTAGTTTCAAATATATACTTTATATTTTCATAAATTACAACAACGTTACTAGCTTCATGTGCCGAGTATCGAGTAGTAGGAGATGTTTTCGGAGTCCATAAATCCACAGTACACAAATATTTTCATACAGTGCTAAACGCTATTTTGAAGCTAACTAAGGATTTTATAACCTTTCCAACATTGGATGAATGTCTGGAAATTGCGAAAAAATTTTTTAAAAAAGTCGAATATTCCAAATATAATTGGCGCAATTGATGGCGAGTGTGAATGTTTTAGTATCGAAGAATAAAGATTTATCACTTATGTTTTGAATAGGTTCACATATTCCTGTATTCAAAAGGATATTTGGATTACGTTAACCGAAAGGGATGGCCATCAATGGTATTGCTGGCGATTGTAGAAAACAAGTATATGTATGTAAATAAATTATATACATATGTACATAAGTACATATGTATGTATGTTTGTTATTTAAAGCTTATATTTTATTCGTAGGTTCAGAAATGTAAGCATTAAGTTTCCAGGAAGTGTGCACGATGCAACGGTATTCAAAGAGTCGGGAATTATCTTACATGCAGCACAAGTGATTCCACAATTCACTTCTATGGTTAACGAAGTAAGAACACCCCTATTGGTGGTAGGGGATCCAGCATATCCTTCGCTACCATGGCTATTATAGCCATATGTGTCGAAATGCGTTTGGCAGGCTAAAGGGAAGATGGCGCTGTATAGCTAAGCGCGCGGATATTTCTACTGCTACTGTTCCTAAGGTAGTGCTAGCGTGTACAATTTTTTACAACTTTTGTGAAAAAGAAAGAGAGCGGTATTGTAACACGTGGAATGAACTTGAAGGAACGGTAAGTTCTTACCCACAACCAACTGCTGCAAGTTTAACCAGAATTATTTTTAATGAATGCTTTAACGCTAAAAATATAAGAGAAAATATAAAATATTAATTAGAAACAAATTTTCCTTTACGTGAGAGCCATACTCAATGAAAATCAAATGTTCGCCAACTGCAGAAAAATGTTGTAATAATTTTTACAAAATATTACAAATTAAAATGAAGAGAAATGTTTATAATAATTTTTTTCATTTCATTTTCATTTATTCGTTCATTCTTTGTGAAAACCCTAGCCTGTTACTGATTAAAACAAACAGATATATCGATGGGTTAATATATAAAGGCGCGTCTAAATCGTTTCGAAATCCAATTTTTTACATTTTCTCACGATTGAAAATCACAGTTATGGCCAACTGAAAAAATATTTTTTATATTAATAGGGGATTTAGACGCTGAGTTTTTTACATGTTTGTTCAGTCTTGAGTTTTTACTTTATAGGTGAAGGGTGTAGAAAGGCAAACGGGGTAGGAAAAAATTTTGATTTGTGATTTCGTGTTTGCTTTCGAAATTTATTTTTGAACTCATTTGTATTTTTATTTTTTTCCCACTATAATTTCGAATTTATTTCAGTTCAAAGAAAATTTATCAATTAACTTTAAAAAAAATCAAGGTAGAAAATCATCGTATAAATGTTTATGATTTTCAGTGGGAACTTTTAAAGGAAATTTAAACAAGTCTTGTCTGAAAACTCAGCGTCTAAATCCCCTACAAGTCATCGATATATGTATGTATGTATGTATGAATGTACACATTTGAATTTTAATGTTTTTATTATTATATTAAAAAACTAATAAACTGAAGATTTCATTAATAAAAACGTAACAAAAAAAAATTAATTTAAAGAACATATAAGGCACATGCATGTTCAATTCAAAATTTTGATTAATATACATATTAAGAAATTAATAACCTTAAATAAAAAGCTGCTGAAGATTTTATTGAGCAAAACATAACAAAAAACAATCTTATTAATTTAAAGTATAAGGCACATAGTACATCACCGCCTTAGAGTACCAAACTCTGTATGTTTCTCAAAACTATAAGTTACAAATGTACAAGTAAAATATTTCAAAAAACAGCTATTTTAAAAATTGTGTTTTTAATGTATTTTACTTGAAGATTTGTAACTTGTAGTTTTAAGAAGCAAGCCTCTGGTAACTAACTTCAGGAAAATTGTACAGCCCAGACAACAAATTCAATTTCAACAACAAAAAAACACAAATTTGTTTTTGTTTTCAATTTAAATTTGAGAGCAAGTCTTACAAATATGTAAATACAGTATGCAAAACTCATTTTCTTATTTGGAATAACTCTCCTCGCAATAAAGTACAAATTTAAACTACTTTTTTCTTAACCTATATTAAATATAGAGGTTTTGATTAAGAAAACAAATAAATTGGTTAGATTAGCTACAGATAAAACAGTACAAAAACATACAGTGGCTCAAACGTATAATTGGACACTAGGTATGAGATTATTCAAATACCGGTTTTTTCACTTCAGTGAAAATAATTCTAAAAAACGTTGAAACAGAGTTGTAGATTATTAAAAAAACCTTTAAAACGATGTACAGTGGCTCAAAGTTATATTGGGACAAATATTGTAGTTTGTAAATTTTTATTATTTTATTAAAACCATAAACTCAAAAAAAACCTTTACTACAATTTTACTACTAACGTATTACTTTATTAGAAACATTAAAAAAACATTCAAATATTATAGTAAAAACAAAACAATAACAAATAACCTTAAGCCACTTGTAAACTTCACGTCAAAGTAATAATGGGACATATGGTAACATTGCTTTCATAACGTATTATAACGGGATATTTTGCAAACAATTTTTTATTTAAAAATCGCGTGAGTATATTAAAGATATTTGTGACTGGTTAAAAATAAAGTTATTGAATATGGCGCCTCGTGGTTCTCAGACATCTCCCGAAGTAAGGCAACTAATAATGGAGCATTTCAAAACAGGAAAAACTGTTCGAAATATATCAGAGATAGTAAATAAACCTAAATCTACGGTATTTAATATTATTAAGCGTTATGCAGATGCAGAAAATTACGATAATATTTCAAAACCAAGCAAACGAAAGATTTTTTCAGAAATGGATGAACGATGGCTAGTACATCAAATCAAAACAAAACCTCATTTAAGCGCCCCCAAACTTGCTGCAGAGGCCGAATTACACTTGGGGAAAAAGGCTAATCCAGAAACTATAAGAAATGTGTTAAGAAATCATAGTTTTAATGGCCGAGTAGCGAGAAAAAACCCTTCATTTATAAGGTAAATAAGCAAAAACGCATAAATTTCGCAAGAGAGTACAGAGATAAAGATATCACATTCTGGAAAAAGGTTATATTTACTGACGAGAGTAAATATAATATATTCCGATCGGATGGACGCTCATATGTATGGAGAAAACCCAATACTGAGCTCTCAGGACAAAATTTAAGACCGACAGTGAAACATGGTTTAGGATCACTTATGGTATGGGGTGCAATTTCAGCTGCTGGGCCAGGTAATCTTCACATTATCGAAGGGATTATGGATCATAGGTATTACATAAACATATTACGCGCAAATCTGCCTGAAACAGCAGAAAAACTGGGCAAGCAAATGATTTTTATTTTTGCCAAGACAACGACCCTAAGCACAAAGCTTATAATGTACGGAGCTGGTTACTTTACAATTGCCCACACGTGCTTGAAACGCCACCACAGTCACCTGATCTTAATCCGATAGAGCACGTGTGGAGTCATTTAGAGCAAAAATTAAAAAGTAGACAGATATACAATAAAAATGAAGTGATTGTGGCTCTAAAGGAGGAATGGGCGAGCATATCACCCGATTATTGCCAAAAACTTGTTGGATCAATGCCAAATAGACTAAAGCGGTACTACAACAAAAGGGACTACCAACTAAATATTAAATATAATATGTAAAACTTTGTATTAACTTTACTTTTTACTATATCTCATATTGTCCCATTATTACTTTGATGTGAATTTTATATGATATTTAATTTTGTTTGCTGTTATTTTGTTTAAAAAACAATTCTTGAATTTTTTGTTCCTGTTTTGAATAAACTATTACAATAGTAAAAAAATTTTAGCAAAAGTTTTGTTTTAAGGCTTATGGATTTAACGAAATATTCGACAAACTATTGACTATAGTAATTGTCCCATTATAACTTTGAGCCACTGTATAATAATTAGCATGTTTTTTCAATACCATTTTTAAAATTAAGAAAATAAAATAAAACCATCAAATTTCATGTCAAGCGCATAATTGGACACGTGATGTAGATAACTATTGTTGTAAAACGGTTCTTTGGACCGTTATTTTTTGTGCTGAGTGAGTTTCAAAGTTTTTTAGAATTATTTTCACTGAAGTGAAAAAATCGGCTTTTGAATAATCCTTTACCTAGTGTCCAATTATACGTTTGAACCACTGTATATTCAAACCCAATTTTTAGTTATACAAATGTTTTCATCTTGGGATTACCTTTGGACATAATGGCATGGATTCAGTAAGCTTTTTCGGTAAATATTGTGCATTTATAAAAATGGAAAACCATTAACCAAATGTTTTATAAGATTTTAAATATATAAAAAGTAATTACATATTTATGTGTACGAATACTATTTTTGCTTCATTAAAACAGTGAATTCCACAATTTTCTTTTAAAATATTCATTGAAATATCTTTTTATTTATTTGCTTTCTTAGTTGATACTTTTATATTTAATATAGAACAAAAAAAGTAGTTTAAAACTTTTTTATTTATTATAAGGCAGTGCTTTTTGAAGTTTATGGTTTCATTTGCGGTTTCCACATAGCAGACGGTCGTTTTGAATAGAAAATAGCACATAAGAACATAAACTTTCCTTGTAGATAAGTACAACTCCAAATTGAAAATATACATTCTGGTATGTGATAGAAATTGATCGATTTCAAAAAACAAATTCTACTTAATGACTTATTGATAATTTTTCATTGTTTTCGAGACTTAGAACATTTTATTCGAGCTTAATTCGATTTCACTGTATCGTGCGATTTACAGAACACATATGTATTTGACTATTATTAGTTTTGTGAAATTGCGCGATTTGAAATCGATCGATTGTGGAAACCTCACTTAAGACAAAATTTAAGCGATGAAATATTTCATGAAATTTGTGGCATGAACTTTCTTTATTTGCTAATAGAGTGGATAGGGAAACAAGTTGGGTTGGAAAATTTCAGATGGTTTTTAACAATTTCCTTTGCCCCATTTGTTTTTCCGCGCTTGCAATAAGCAAATAAAAAAAATTCATGAAATATTTCATCGTATAAACTTATGGGTCGATTATGGATGGCAACGGAACCTCAGTTGGGTTGCCAGTTGCTAAAAACGACATTACGGATGGCGACTGGCAACTGAGAACTGTTAATTTCAGTTGCTATTTAGTGCTTTTCTGACAACCACGAATTTTCAGTAGCCAGCTGGCAACGCAACTAAAGTTCGGTTGCTATCAATAATCGACCGATTAGTATATAAAATACTAAAAATAGGTGTACATTCTGGAATAAACTCAAACTTACACAAAAGGGTTTCTTGTTTATAAAATAATGTGCTGTTTCCACAATGCAAGCAAGCGACTTGAGTAAAAAATTTGTATGGAAACCACTCAAAAAACTTAGTGCTTTTCTTATAAATTTTAGACAAGTAATGCTTGTTTGCATTGTGGAAACAACACATAAATATTTATATGCTGTTTATAAAACCCAAGCAATCCACTTGAGAGAAAAAATTGTCTGAAAAGCAGTCAGTTTTTTTTGTGATTTCCACACAAATTTCCTCTCAAATCAATTGTAATAATAATAATTTTCATTTTTAATATTTCACTACTCCGTTTTACAGCATTTTCAGAATTTAACAAAGTTAATTCACCAATATAAATAATATTTACAAAGGCTTTTGTTTGTACATAAGAAATTACATATAATTGTTTCTGAAGATGTTACAGAACGGAGTAGCTACTTGTTTAATAAAGACCTTAAGATACATCAAATAAACGGCTTAGACTCATGTATAGTATATGTAATGAATAGGAAGGAATTAGTTACTTAAAAATTCGCGCAACATATGTAGCTTTTGTTTCTCTGCGGTTTTCTGCCATTATTTCTTTTATATCCTTTAAGTAATCTGCTTGCAGACGACGCTCTTCAACTAAAAAAGTATTATTTTCTTCCCTTATCGTTTTCATTACGGATTGTTGAGACTCCTTTATATCTTCGGCTATCTGCAACAATGTAGTTTGTACAGCGTTTCCTAAAAATACAAATAAAAAGTTATAAGTAATATTTTTTGTTTTAATTTTGCGGTTTTACAACTTAACCTATTTATGAAAAAAGATTTATTTGTTAAAGGTTAACCGTATCTATATACCTTTCATTTGTGCTTTACCAAATTAAGCGTAGTATGCAGTTCTCACTGAAATTCAGGTTTGGAGTTTTGCATTTATTTCTACACGGAAAAATAATCGGGTAGAGTTTTGTTTGCATACACACAAATTTATATATTTTTTAATTTACAACACACAAAAACACTAAAAATTAGTTACAATGTACGAAAAATTAGAAATGTCAAAAACTCCGTGACCAAACAATTGTCTGAACATTAATTTTTGTTTCAGTTGACGGAAAAAATCTCCACTTATTGTTATAACATGCCTGTAATAGACAATAAATGTCAAAATTCCGTGTACTTTTCTTTTGGAACTGCGTACTAGTAAACGGAAATTTCTTTAAGGAATTTACCATCCTGAATTTCAGTTTGTTTTTTTTACATATACTTCTTATGGCAGCCTGAATTTCAGGAAGAGCTGCATACTACGCTTTAGCAGTAGACTTCACGCATAGTGAAAAGTATGGTTAAAGTCTACTGATGATTTGGTAAAGCATCAATGAAATGCTTATATTTTTTAAAATAAACTTGGGAGAATATCTGAAATAATAAATTTAGTAAATACTTTAACCTATTTTTAATATTAACTACCAAAAAATCTATGTACCTACGTTTCGCGAAAAATTTAATGATGGTAATTTGGACCTTTGTGTTTGAATCAAGACAACACACCATCTACGGTTAACAAGACATATTGGTTCAGCGATATTATTTTTGGTAAAATGCACGGAAAATATGAATATTTTATGACACATCATACTAATGATTTTGTAAAAACTAAAATTGTGCTGATACAACTTACTTTGTTTCTTCAACTTTTCGGAAACCACTCTTTTCTTTGCTGAATTATTTTCTTCAGACTCAATAAAATATTCCTCAGTCTAAATGAAAGATTCATCCAAATATTCTTCAACAAATTCTACCTTTATATCACCATCAAACATACTATCAGCTATAGGTGTATATAATCCCACAGCAGCCGCTGCAGGACGATCACCTAACAGCTCATTTAAGTCTTCAAAGTGATACATCGTATTTCTGCCAACGCCACTTTTATTGCTACTACACTTTGTTTTTAAAAAATCTTGTTTCAACGTTCTGAATTTCAACTTTACCTGCTGGGTGCTTTTGTTGAAACCTTTAAGCGATTAGATAAACATTAGCATTTACTAAATATCAGTATCGGTAGACTAACTCGTTTGCCAGCTCCATATAGACGTTATTGTTGCGTCGAGTTTTGCCATCCAATTGATCCATTACCTTTTTCTCCTTCATTAGGCAAAGGAGCTCCTTAGTTTCTTCGACACCCCAATGGAAGCGACCACCTTCTGTTTTAATTTTTAACATTTTTTTTATTTCTCTATAAGCGCACTTATTTTCTTTCAGTCACAATTTAATTTTTGTAACACAAACAAATTTTTAGAACACTTTTCCTTTGTTACTTCAGACACAATTTAATTTTTAAAACACAAACATTATTTTAGCGCACTTTTTCTTTTTTCTTTATTAAAAGTTAATTTTTTTACAGGTGTACCTGATCGTCGAAAACACTATGAACGTTCAAACAGATGGCAGCATCTTACATCTTATTTGAAAATAGTGCGTTAATCAGTAATTGCTTTCGCGAGTTAGTAAGTTACAATAAAAAAAAGTAAGAGGGTCATATTTGGCTATGCCGAATCTTATATACCCTTCACAAAGTAATATAAAAGGTATATCTTTGGTCACAAGGTATAACAGTTAAGTCGAGTTAGAACAAAGTGTATTTATCATTATAATTTTGTTTATTTCTCTTAACTTAACTGTTGTTTCATTATAAATTAAATTACAAATTAATATAGTCTAAAATTGCTAGCATTAGCTTAATCTAATTTCCCTGATTTTACTCTGCGATTTTAAAATTCTCTTTTCACCACTTGCCAAAATCGACTTTAGTCGTCATTCCTTGTAGGCAGAGATACATGTACTTGCAATTATACACGAAATATCTATGCAATAATTTCCAAATGACTTTCTTAATTACTGTTTTCGTAAAATATGCAAACTTTTGTATATGTGTAGCTATTACGTAATAAAGTATTTTTTAATACATACATAATTTATTCAATTGAGTTTTTTTTAATATCTAATGTGTAATTTACGCATCAGATACATACCTATTTGTTGAGATTACATGTATTAGTTGTACAAAAAGTATATTACAAAATTGGTATTCTTAAGCAATATATACACAGTTCACTTATACAGTTCATTTCGCATTAATTTATGCAAATATAAATTTATTATCATTTGAGTTCAAAAAATATTGATTTTCAAACAAAATTTTTTGCAATTTTTTTAATTTGATACTAAAAAATTGTATCCCAAATAAATATTTTACTATTAATTTAGTTGCTATAATCTATTTTTCTGTTATTGATTTTAATATCTTATGATAAATGAGTATATTAAATAACATTAAAAAAAACCTTTAAAAAAGTTTTAAGGCGCCGTGATTTGAACACGGCTCCGGAGAGAAATACAACAATTGGGAAACCGCCTAGCGCTCTCAGCCAAACAGCCACAAAGTTAATTGGATTTAAATTAATATAAATACTTAACAGCTGGCTTGCAGGGTGAGTCATACAATAGCTCAACTAATATTATATGAATCGTCGTACAATAGATCAGATGATAGGGATGGTTGCCAGATCTGATGATTTATCGTCATTTGGACGATTTTCGGTTTCAAAAATGGAATTTTAACGACTAAACTATTTTTACCTTAAATTTGACGATTTTTTAGAATTATAAGTTAGTTAATACAATATTTTAGAACTTTTAAAACAATTTTGATTTTGATTAAGAACTTTGCAGCTTTGCTACAATATGTAATAAAAGTAACGATTAAAAGGGATAGTTATGCCTATAACTAATCATTTTAATGGTAATATTTTTAGTATTATATTTTTTTTAAAACCTCTTCTCTCCATAATTTATCAACTGCTGCATACATACATATGGATGTATATCAAATATAAAAATTTTTAAACACTAAAAAACAACGCTCAGGTATAACTTTGCATCCTATGCGAAATTTTTTGATAAATTCTAGTAACATAGTTTAAATGATTATACTGCGTATTTAAAGTAGAAAATTCCAAAAACCATACAACGTTAAATTTTTATTAAACTTAAAAGTTGATTTATTCAATATTTTTGTGGCTTATCGAGTTACTGCACTGTACGTATATTATTGTTTTTAAAGCAAAATTCACTAAACATGTGATTATACTGTTTATTAAGTTAAAACAAAATTGATCATTTTATTTATAAGAATATCGCTTATTTTGTTTAAAAACTGTGAATTTATTTTTTATGTTATTTATTATTAATTATCATTCTGTTTATTAAGTAGATTTCTATAGAAAATAAGTTTTTAACCTCGAATTAAGTGTTTTTACTTTTGACGAATTTTTGACGACTTAAGATAATTATTTTGACGATTTTTCGCTCGAAATTTGACGAACTTATCCCTATTTCATTTGGCAAGTATGCCTGTGCCTCGTTTCTGCAATATGTGAGAACAGTGCTGTTAGGAATTTTTTTCCCAAAAATCGTCAAATTTGGGAAATAAAATCGTCACGATTTTCGAAAAATTTCTTCAAAAAATCGTCACACTATAAATCAACTGTTTTATAAAAAACCAACACTATTTTATAAAAATAAAACAATAATTTCTATAGAAAGTAACAATTCAGCTGTTTTGTTAAGAAATAAAAACTTAAGCACAAAACAGCAAATTTAAGAAACAGAAGTTTAATGTCAATATACCCATATAGATACAAACACATTTTAGTACATTTTTTGTACAATTAACCTTACTTTCTAATTTTATTGCTTTATTTTAATATAATCTTCAAGTTTTGATAGAAGTTTATAGAATGTGTTTACATTTTTCATATATGTATACAACTCTTTAGTGAAAATTGAATATGAGAATTAAATCACTTTCAAGTTGCTATTAAAATGCAATTTTCCAGTGTTGCCATTGGTTTATTTTTCTTCATTCCCATTTTCTGATTTTTCTACTTAAGATAACCTTTTTTGGTTGATTTTATACTTAAGTATATATGAACATGTAAAAATGTGAAAAGCTCAAGCCAGTAGCTAATTGTTTATTAATATGATTATTTCAAACGTATTTGGTTGTGAATCCAAATTAATTATTAGGCTAAGCTTCGTAACGTTTAATTCAGAAAGAATTAATATTCCAAGGAACAAGGGAAAAATTAACATCAACTTAATTTTTCAACGAACAGGAGCAGAACAGAGTAGCGCCATTTTCTGAAGCCGCTACACTTCTATCGCCAGTGCTCACGTGTATTTTGCTTATCACCACTTGTAAGGTGGCCCTGTTGAATGTGATTTGAATTATTATATATGTATGCACAAAAAAATGTATGTATGTACAATGTACATATGAAAAAAATTACATTGTCTGAAAGATCTTTTCAAGCTGCTTCCAATGGTGCATTAAACTTTATCATTCATACCATCAGCAACGCGTTCGTTATTCCATAAAAAACACAATTTACAAGCGTTTTATTGCAGGTGCTACTTACATTAAAATAAATTTTACTTATTTTTAGTATTATATAATTTGAGGCATTGTTTATTTATTTCTGTTTATAGTTATTGCAAAAGTTCGTAAGCTTCTAAGAACAGAAGCAAATAACCAATTCCTCAAATCAAATAATTACAAAAAAAGTAAAATTTATTTTAATACAAGTAGCACCTGCAATAAAAGCGCTTAAGAAATCATGTTTTTAATGAAATACTGCATTGCTGATGGTATGAATGGTAACGTTTAATGCACCATTGGATGCACCTTGAAAAGATTTTTTAAACAATGTAGTTTTTTACATGTTGTCTTCGGAGAAAATACGAAAATATCCAAAAAAAACTACAAAAGTAGACCTTTTTTAGACACGGTCCATCTCACGGGCGGTTGTCGCTAGACCCCTCAAATGTTTTAGGAATCCTCATTAAAAAGCCCGGTCTTTAATTTGAGAGGGGTAACAAAAACACATTTTTCTTCTTCATACAAGTCGAGTCGGTTTAATGTACATATATCAACTCCAAAAAATATGTATATATTTTTATCAGATCTATCGTTTTATATGAAATATTAAGAAACAAGCAGTGAACTCGACAAATCGTCAAAGTATATGGGGTACTGAAAAAAAATCGTCAATCGTCATTTTAGTAAATTTGATCTAAGAAATCGTCAAAATGACGAAAAATCGTCACGTTTAACACCACTGTGTGAGAATTTCTTATATCGAGAAAAAATTAATAATTATACCTATCATCTTAGTTGCATTTTGGTTTTAGAAAAATAATATACATACAGTGCAGTAACTCGGTTAGCTACAAAAATCTATATAAATAAAAGAGTAACGTTACTGACTGGCTGACTGACTGATTCGTCGTCGCCCAGCCCAAACCACTAAAGCTAGAAAGTTGAAATTTCGTATGTGGGCTTTGGGAAATTAAAACGCTAAGGGGGTAAAAACGGGTAAATTCGGTAACCTTATATCTCCAGATTTAACTAAGGTAGATATAAAATGCCAAAAACAGCATAATAAGATCAAAAAATAAGCGGACGGGTGTTTGGTACTTTTTTGAAATTTTTTCATTTAGGGGTCGAAAAAGGGGTTGAATGTAATTTTGGTACTTTTTTTGTTGCCGTTTATCTCCTAAAGTAATGAAGATAGATATTAATTTTAAAATGCATTCTTCTATCCTTACGAAGCCCTCAAACATGTTTTGGTACTTTCTTGTAATTCGAATATATAAAGGGTAAAATTGGTTGCTATTTTTGGTACTTTTTTCCATACAACTATTTTTTATGCAAATTGATATACATATGTTTGTATATTTTCACTAAGAAAGGATTTTTGAAAATTTTAATTCTAAGTGGATTAAAGGGATAAAATCGGTAATCTTATATCTTCAAATCTAAGTAAGGTAGACAAATAATTCTAAAAGCATCATAATAAGATAGAAAAATTAGCGGACAGGTGTCTGAAACTTTTTTAAAGTCTGTACATTTAGGGGCCTTTTTTTGTTAACAATTTATCTCCTAAAGTAATAAAGTAAGAAACTAAACTTGAAATTCATTCTTCTCTCCTTAAAAATCCCTCAAAAACAGTTTTGTATATTTTCAAATCTGAATATGTAATGGGTAAAATTAGTATCGCTTTTTGGTACTTTTTTCCATACAACTATTTTTTATTCACATTAATACACATACTGAATGCATACGTTTGTATATATTCTCTAAGAACGAATTTTTGAAAACTTAAATTCTAACGGGATTAAAAGGGGTAAAAACGGGTAAACTCGGTGTTCTTATATCTCCGAATCTAAGTAAGGTAGACATAAAATTCCAAAAGCGTCATAATAAGATATAAAAATTTGTGGATATGTGTTTTGTACTATTTTTTAACATTTTTACATTTAAGGGCCGAAAAAGGGTAAAATATAACTTTTTTTGTTAACCGTTTATATTTCAAAGTAAAGGTATTTTTCGAAAAACTTCTTTTTTGAAAATGTAGTTTTAAGAAATGGTACTTTTTGAAAAATGTTTTTTGGAAAGGATACTTTTTGAAAATGGTTACTTTTTGAAAAGTTACTTTTTGGAAAAGGTTCTTTTTAGGGCTCTGTACACCAAAAGTGTAAATTAATGTTATTGTTTTCGATACGCTGTCCGTTAGTCCGTCTGTCTTTCTGTCTGTCACGGGCTGTTTTCTCGAGAGCCGTAAGAACTACCGGCTAAAGATTAAAGGGCGTTCTAAAGCGAGCAACGAAACATGTTGAAATACTAATTTAATATACAGACACTTTTATATAAACTCTCGAAATTTTCAAAGTTAGTGTTAATTGGTGTAGTCTGTAGAATATTTAACACAACAAAAATTAAAGGGTGTTCTGAAAGTTAATGTAATTTTGACTATGTAGTTTAAAAAGGTTGCTGTATCTTGGAAACCGTGAGAGGCAAACTCTTGAAATTTTAAGAAACTCTAAAACTAAAAAATTCCAGAATTAAAAAAGTCAAAACTAAAAATCGCCAAAAAGAAAAAATCGCTAAAACGCAAAAATTCGCCAAAACCAAAAAGATCGCCGAAAAAACTAACCAATTTTATGGTTAATTTAAAATGAGTTAATTCATTTTTCTACATCTGCACAACAATGGGGTAGCGAAGCACGCCGGGTATAGCTAGTATTGAATAAATAGACTTTTAAGTTTAATCAAAATTTAGCATTGTATGGTTTTAGAAATGTTCTACTTTAAATACGCATCATAATTATTTGAATTATATTATTAGAACTAATCAAAAAAATTCGCTAGGGTGCAAAGCTGCTGTACTTGAGCGTTGTTTTTTTTTACATTTGTTATATTTGGTGTACATACATCCATACAGCGGCGGCCCAAGGGTGGAACGAGTGGAGCGGTAGCACTAGGCGCCAGATGTCAAGGGGCGCAAAAAATCCAAATGCGAAAAGCAATTTCTAGCGCATTTGTATATTTTTATTATAAAAATTTATAAAATATGAAAGGTGAGCGTAATTTTAGTAAATTGAAGCTAATAAAAACATACTTAATGCTAGGAACACAACTGGGACGAACGACGAATTTCGCCCAACGCGACGAATTGGTCGATAAAAATTCGATGTTTAAATTCGTCGTATGAAGCAAAATAGCGAAGAAAACGTAACAGCTGTTGTAATTAATAAAATTCTTTACTGTGTGTGCAAAGTGTGATTATATTAAAATAATACATACTTAAAAAATTAAACATTACTAAAAGCTATTTTGTTATTTAATTATTATCTATATTTATTTCAAATGCTATAAAATAAAAATAAAACGTTAATTAAAGTAAAAATTAATAATTACGTACAAATATTAAAGGAAAAATTAACTTTATTTACTAAAATACTTCAAAACTATAATCAAACATGGTCACTTGGCAGTGATTTGTTCGTCGTTCGCCGGCGTAAGAAATAGAAAACAAGTAAGAGTGCTAAGTTCGGCTGTGTCAAATCTTATATACCCTTCACAAAGTAATATAAAAGGTATATCTGTGGTCACACGGTATAACAGTTAAGTCGAGTTAGGATAGTGTATTTATCATTATAATTTTGTTTATTTCTCTTAACTTAACTGTTGTTTCATTATAAATTAAATTACAAATTAATATAGTATACAATCGCTAGCATTAGCTTAATCTAATTTTCCTGATTTTACACAGCGATTTTAAAATTATCTTTTCACCACTTGCCAAAATCGAGTTTAGTCGTTATTCCTTGTGGGCACAGATACATGTACTTGCAATTAAACATGAAATATATATGCAATAATTTCCAAATAACTTTCTTAATTACTGTTTTCGTAAAATATGCAATCTTTTGTATATATGTAGCTATTACGTAATAAAGTATTTTGTAATACCTACATAATTTATTCAATTGAGAGTTTTTTTTTAATATCTAATGTGTAATTTACGCATCAGATATATACCTATTTGTTGAGATTACGTGTATTAGTTATGCAAAATGTATATTACAAAATTGGTACTCTTAAACAAAGATTTTTAGGTTACATATACAGTTCATTTCGCATTAATTATGGAAATATAAATTTAGAATCATTTGAGCTCAAAAAATATTGATTTTCAAAAAAATTTGTTGCAATTTTTCTATTTGATACTAAAAAATTGTATCCCAAATAAATATTTTATTGATTTTATTAATTTACTATTAATTTATTTGCTATAATCTATTTTTTCTATTGTTGATTTTAATATCTTATGATAAATAAGTATATTAATTAACATTAAAGGAAACATTTAAAAAAATTAAAAATAAAACGTTCAAGCGCCGCGATTTGAACCCGGCTCCCGAGAGAAAACCGCCTAGCGCTTTCAGCCACACAGTTAAATGGGTTTAATATAATATAAATACTTAACAGCTGGCTTGCAAGGTGAGCCATACAATATCTCAACTAATATTATATGCATCGTCGTTGAAAAGATCAGATGATAGGGATGTTTGCCAGATTTGATGATTTATCGCCATTTTGACTATTTTCGGTGTCAAAAATGGGATTTTAACGACTAAACGATTTTTACCTTAAATTTGACGATTTTTAAGAATTATTAGTTAGTTAATACAATATTTTAGAACTTTTAAAACAATTTTGATTTTGATTAAGAACTTTGCAGCTTTTGCTACAATATGTAATAAAACTAAGGAGTAAAGGGAAAGTTATGTCAATAACTAATCATTTTAATGTTAATATTTTTAGTATTATATGTTTTTTCAAACCTCTTCTCTCCATAATTTATCGACTGCTGCATACATACATATGGATGCAGCGCCGGCCCTAGCATTTGGCTAGGGTGGAGCGAGATTTAGCCTTTATGGCCTTTGGTCAACAGAAAAAAATATGATATATTGTTTTTTTAAAAAATGTTTTTGAAGCTGATTTAAAATTTTGTTATTGTATTAATCTGGCTTGATGAATAATTTTGTGTGACTTATTATTTATTTTTATTTACATATCTATCGTCAATGTTGGCAGCCAGCTAAAACTATGAAAACGCTTTTAAGTTTTAATAACTTCCTATTTTAATATACAAAATAAGGAAGAATTTTTGAAGCTGGCGACTATTTTTTAATATAGGTATCATTTACTTTTCTCAATATTTTTTTAAATTGAGTTTTTTCAAAATAAATTAAATGTTAAAGCTGTGCTAAAATTAAATACAAAAAATTTTGGTTGCAAGTGAGCGATAAGTTAAAGGCAAATTCATCTTTCCTGTCATTTCGACAAAATCCTGCCTTTAACTATTACCAAGTTGTAATAATGGCCCTAAATAATACAAAGTTTGAAAAAGACAAAACATTTTGCCAGTACCGGCATTAGTTTTTATCAAATCGAGGCGATTTTAATCGACTTGAGTTACAGAAAAGGGTCGATAATTTTAGGAACATATTGTTACGAAATGAAAATGCAGATTCAAATGTAACGGCACAAACTGACAACCCGATCATTATCTGCTTTATACCCCTAAATCACTGTAATAAAATCAAAACCTGGCAACCAAGTACCACAATTAAACTTGGCATCACTCGAGAACTGTCAATAGAATTCAAAAATAACGGAAAATGGAAGTTTCCGGAATCTTCAGGAAACGGTAGCTAGAACCTACAAGATTATTCGAGACTGCTTAATTGCAATTACAAACAGTGACATTAAACTTAAACAACATCAGCTGCAAGAGATGTAAACTTGATAACAGCATAATTTGTTTAAGTTGCAAACATTAGAGTATGTGTGTGTGTGAAGATAAACAAACAGTAGAATAATCTCAAGCATCTACACACGCACATACACTACACCATAGCAAGACCAAATGATCATGCCGAATACTTAAAGATAAAAAGAGACAACTACATTCCAGAAAGCTAGCGAAGTTACCAGAAGGTTTTATAATTGACTATATAAGGGGAGGCTGCCAGACGACATGGATAAGTGTGTTTTTAAACTTAGATGAGTAAACATCGCCAAGAATAGTTAGTGTGTACATCGCGTTTAGTTGTACGTGTTTTTAAAGTAATAAATAAAGTGTTACTGAGAATTTATTTGTAAAATAAATATCCGTGTTTCATTTTATTGCAATTCAACGAATCCTGTGAAAATAATAAAACCGTTTTTATGTAAAGGACTAAAAACGTAACAATATATATTATTTATCGATTCCTATTAAATTAATTAAGTCAAATTATTTCACTCCTGTTTCTTTAAGAAAGCTCTTAATGCTATATAACGCAATAAGTATTTGGCGCCAATTTCAATCAGCCACTAGAAATTGTATATCTATGTAGGTATTTTAATAACTAATTAAAGATACCACGTTCGGTATGTCGTTATAGATTTAAATTAATCTTTTAAAGGTTGCCTTTCTTGGTAAATTTTACAATTAAATTATCTTTATTTATGGATTGAGCATTATGATTTTCAATTGATAAAATTGCCAGGTCTGACATTTTTTCCTGGGCAAGGGTCGATCTTATGCTAAGAACACAACTGGGACGAACGACGAATTTTTGGCTGCGAATATTTGTCGTCAAAAATAAAACATATTTGTGTATATGAAAATACACACAATAACAGCGTCGGACGAAATTCGTCATACGCGGCGAACTCTGAATAGATTTTTTTCTATTTCTTACGCCGGCGAACGACGAACAAATTAGTGCCAAGTTTGTCTTTAGTTTTGAAGTATTTTAGTACATAACGTTAATTTTTACTTTAATTATTGTTTTATTTTTATTTTATAGCATTTGCAATAAATATAGATAATAATTAACTATAAAAATTGCTTTTAGTTGTGTTTTTGTTAATGTTTAATTTTTTAAGTATATATTATTTTAATATAATCACACTTTGCACACACAGTAAAGAACTTTATCAACTACAACAGCTGTTACGTGTTCGTCGCTATTTTCCTTCATACGACGAACTTAAACAGCGAATTTTTATCGACGAATTCGTCGCGCTGGGCGAAATTCGTCGTTCGTTCAATTTACTAAAACTACGCTCACCTTTCATATTTTATAAATTTTTATAATAATAATATACAAATGCAATAGAAATTGCTTTTCGCATTTGGATTTCTTGCGCCCCTTTACACCTGGCGCCTTGTGCGACCGCTCCACTCGTTCCACCCTTGGGCCGCCGCTGTATGGTTGTATGTATATCAAATTTAACAACTGTAAAAAAACAACGCTCAAGTACAGCGACTTTTTTTGATAAGTTCTAGAGTTGGGCATGACTGTTCTTTTTACTGACTATTAATTTTTGTTCAGATCAAAAATATGAACAAGTTCGTTCTTTTCGTTTAGCTGTTTACTTTATTTGTGTACTGAATGATTGAACAGCTTGAAATCATATTCGAAACCGGTTCAATTATTCATCCAGTAAACAAACCTGGTTATAATATAACAATTGAACAGCTTTTCAAACATAGTGGGAGATATTATATTTTAAACAATTTGATTAAAAAAGCAAGTTTAAAGCAAATATATTAATTCAGATAATTTTATTTAGCAAATGTGGATATATTTTGTGAAATATTAATGTATTTAGAAAGAAATTTAGTGCTTGTCTAATCAAATAGAAAGAATAAAATGAACAAAAAAGACTGAACAAGTTCACAGTGTTCATACCACTGAATTATTCAATTGAACAAGTTCGTTCATGAATAGCACAACTCTAATAAGTTCTAATAATATAATTAAAATAATTATGATGCGTATTTAAAGTAGAAAATTAAAAAAACCATACATGTTAAATTTTGATTAAACTTAAAAGTCCATTTATTCAATATTTTTTGTGGCTTACCGAGTTACTGCACTGTATGTATATTATTTTTCTAAAAGCAAAATGCAACTAACAGACCAACCTAAATTACGACGCAAAGCGCAACGTAATTTAACGCTTAACTTTTACGCTGAAATGAGTAACCTAAATTAGAGCGTTAACGTTGCGCCAGAAACAGTAATGTTTACTCACTTTGATTAATAAAAAACTCTAAATTGACCTGAAAGTAGCTAAATTTACATTACTTATTTGCAAAATATGTATATATGTAGGCATTAACAAAATAAACTACAGTACTTTTGCAGCCAACTTCACTTCTTTACGCGCTGTCAAAATTGGATTTTCCAATTGCAAAGCGTTGACGCCGCGTTATTTCGGTTGGTTTCATACATTTTGTATGGGCATGAGAAATTTTGACAGCCAGAAAACGCTTTGCGTCGTAATTTAGGGTGGTCTGTAAGATGATAAATATAATTATTAATTTTTTCTCGATGTAAGAAATTCTCACAAATTACAGAAACGAGGCAAGGCATAATTGCCAGATGAAATAGGGACAAATTCGTCAAATTTCGAGCGAAAAATCGTATAGTAATCTACTTAATAAACAGAATGATAATTAATAAGAAATTCACAGTTTTTACACAAAATAAACGAAATTCTTATCAATAAAATGATCAATTGTTGTTTTAACTTCATAAACAGTATAATCACATGTTTAGTGAATTTTGCTTTTTGAAAAATAATATAAGTACAGTGCAGTAACTCGGTAAGTCACAAAAATATTGAATAAATTAACTTTTAAGTTTAATAAAAATTTAACATTGTATGATTTTTGGAATTTTCTACTTTAAACACGCAGTACAATCATTTGAATTATGTTATTAGAATTTATCAAACAATTTCGCATAGGATGCAAAGCTATATTTGAGCGTTTTTTTAGTGTTTAAAAATTTTTATATTTGATATACATTCATATGTATGTATGCAGCAGTTGATAAATCATGGAGCGAAGAGGTTTTAAAAAACATATAATACTAAAAATATTAACATTAAAATGATTTTGGAACGATTTTCCGTCATCCCACGTCAAATTTGGTTTGGTTTCGGCTATGTGCCATTTTCAGTGTTCTATTGAATACTAAATCGTTCCAAATTCAAAAAAACCCCGTCGGAAGAAAAACACAACACTCATTAAAATGATTAGTTATTGGCATAACTATCCCTTTTACTCCTTACTTTTATTACATATTGTAGCAAAAGCTGCAAAGTTCTTAATCAAAATCAAAATTGTTTTAAAAATTCTAAAATATTGTATTAACTTATAATTCTTAATTTTGACTAGTGAGAATTTTAAAATCGCTGTGTAAAATCAGGGAAATTAGATTACGCTAATGCTAGCAATTTGATACTATATTAATTTGTAATTTAATTTATAATGAAACAACAGTTAAGTTAAGAGAAATAAACAAAATTATAAAAAGTAACCATTTTCAAAAAGTATCCTTTCCAAAAAACATTTTTCAAAAAGTACCATTTCTTAAAACTACATTTTCAAAAAAGTAGTTTTTCGAAAAAGTACCTTTACTTTAAAATATAAACGGTTAACAAAAAAAGTTATATTTTTACCCTTTTTCAAAAAAAAGTACAAAACACATATCCACTAATTTTTATATCTTATTATGACGCTTTTGGAATTTTATGTCTACCTTACTTACATAGATTCGGAGATACAAGAACAACGAGTTTACCCGTTTTTACCCCTTTTAATCCCGTTAGAATTTAAGTTTTCAAAAATTCGTTCTTAGAGAATATATACAAACGTATGCATTCAGTATGTGTATTAATGTGAATAAAAAATTTTTGTTCGATTATTGGCCAATGATTTTAAGTAACTTCTTGATTTTTTTATATATACATATGTATATTAAGCTAATAAGGCCTGTATTCCCAAGTAATTAAACACTATAATTACAATTTGTCCCGACGTTTCGTCGATTATATGTCGACTTCTTCAGGGGTTTGTCTGTTTTATTTTCAAAACATAAAATTAATGTAAAATATAAACTATTATAATTTCGTTCTAAAAATTATAAAACATTTGAACTTACAATTTTTTAATTAAGTTACATTTAACAAAAATAAAAATGTTTAAAACACATCTTAGTCTGGTATCACAGTTTATTCAATCGCTACTCTGTAACTGGCGCTGATGTTGTCCGTATCTTCTTTAAGTTTTATTGTTTTATGTATTTTCTTTTGTATATGTAAACTTTCTTTTGTGTATCTCTTCCTCATTACTTTTTCTTTATCAAGAACTTTAACTTTTTCAAAATCAGCTGTATCACCTGTTTCAAGAATGTGCTGTGCAAGTGCAGTTGTCTCTTTTCTTCTGCTGATGTCCATTTTATGCTCAGATATTCTTGTTGATAAATTTCTCTTTGTTGTTCCTATGTATATTCGCTCGCATTTTTGCTTGTCATTTCCCTTGCATGTTATTTCGTAAACAACATTGCTTTGTTGTTCTTTTTGTATTGGTGTTTTAATGTTAGTAAAAATCGAGTTTAGTGTGTGGTTAGGCTTATAAGCAAAACTAATGTTATTGTTGTTTATTACGTTTTTTATGTTTCTGTTATCTGTGAGTCTCGGAATGTATTTTACACTGTAAAAAATCCGATTAGTGGTGTTGTAAGTGTTGGTGTTATTTTCTTTGTGTTGCAAACGATGTTTAGTTGCTTGTATTAGGGTGTAGATCATTCTTTTCGGAAAACTGTTGCTAATGAGTATGTTGTAAATTTTTTGAATATTTGTTTTATGGAATTGCGTGTCGCTAATCTTTAAGACTCTTTCTATCAAATTTTTTGCTGTGTTTATAATTTGTGATTTGGGTTGCGTTGCGTTGTAGTTCATTATTCTTCCGGACGCTGTTTCCTTTGAGTACCAATCAAAAATTACTTTTGCATCATGCCTGATAAGTTTTGTATCTAAGTAATTTTTCCCTCTTTTTCTATTTCCATGGTGAACTTTAGTTTTGTATGTTGGTAGTTTAGTGTTTTGAGGATTTCATCCCGATCGTCATGGTCAATTACTGCGAAAATGTCGTCTACATATTTTGCAATGTATTTTATGTGTATATTTCTATTTTCTAATTCTGATATCGCATCGTCTAGTATGTTGTCAAGAACTATATCGGCTATAGTTGGTGATAAAGGGTTCCCCATTGGCATGCCGAAAATTTGATTGTAGACTTTGTCATTGTAAACAAAATAATTATTGTCATTAAGACAAAATTGCAGAATTTCTAAGAATTTCGATCTGCTAACAGTTGTGTGATTTTTTATAATATGACATTTCTTCATGATATTTTTTATGGCATTTTGTACAGGGATGTTGGTAAATAAAGAAATGACATCAAATGAAACTAATATGTCTTTTTCCCCAATATTTATGTTTTGTAATTTTTCTTTTAACTCTATTGAATTTTTAATGTTGTAGTCTTTGGAGATTAATAGTTTAAGAATTTGTCCAATGTGCTTAGAAAGGCTGTAGCATGGCACTTGTATCGAAGATACAATGGGCCTAAATGGAGTCCCAGCCTTATGAATTTTTGGTAATCCATATATGCGTGGTGCGGTGGCTGCTGAACATAGTAATTTACGTTTTTCAAAATTGTCAATATTTCCGTTCCTTGATAGTTCGGATACTATTCTATTGTTAATTGTTTGTAATTTCGCACTAGGGTCACCCCTAATTAATCTGTACGTATTTTTATCATCCAGAAGTTCTTTCATTTTTTTGTCATATTCAGTCCTGAACATCGCAACGGTTTTATTGCCTTTGTCAGCTTGTACGATTATAACGTCCTTTTGTTTTTTTAGAAAAGATCTTGTGGCCTTAAACACCTTCAGAATGAATTTTTCTTTCGGTGTATTATTATTTTTCCTCTTATATGATGTTATCATGTTGGCTAGTTTTGTTCTTGCTATGTCTTTTTCCTTATTAGAGTTGTCTTCAATTGTTTGTATGCATTGTTCTACGTCTGCAATAATATCAATGGGGGAGAAGCTGTCTTTTTCTATAGGTAAAGCGAATTTTTTCCTTAACGAGATCATCCATTTACATTCCATTGATATTGAGATTGTGGTTTTATTTTCAAACCAATAATCATTATATACAATTCCAAATTGTTTGAAGACTTTTTCTTTAAGTGTATTGAGTTTGTTTGTGAGTGTGATATTTGTTACTTTTCTTATTTGCTTTGATCTAGATCTCTGTTTGCTTACGAAAGCACTGTAGTCAGTTATTGTCAATCTGTTCCTTATGTCATTTCCTAAGTGAAAAATTGTTTGTTTTGTTGCTTTTATACTTGCGTTTGCTTCCGATACTTCCAAGTTTAAAATTTTTTTATGAAAATTATATTCAATTTTTCCTAACTGGCCTTGAATATGGCGGCATTTGAACAGATTTGTTACCTGTCTCGTGGTGTTTTTTGTGTGGCTCGGAATTATTCCATAACTCCTACATGATAATAAGAATACCAGTCTTTCTTTTTGTTGTGCTATTCTCCTACTTTCGTTGCAGTACTCTTTCATTGTCTTACAGGTCTCACTATTATATTTGAGTTCGATGTGCTTAAAATACCATTTCATTTTTGTTGTTGCTGGCGTATATTACTTAATGCAATGTTTTTATATTCTGAGTTCAAACAAATGTTTTTCGGCAAGCTATCCGATTTTTGCATGAAATTTTTGTTCGATTATTGGCCAATGATTTTAAGTAACTTCTTGATTTTTTTATATATACATATGTATATTAAGCTAATAAGGCCTGTATTCCCAAGTAATTAAACACTATAATTACAATTTGTCCCGACGTTTCGTCGATTATATGTCGACTTCTTCAGGGGTTTGTCTGTTTTATTTTCAAAACATAAAATTAATGTAAAATATAAACTATTATAATTTCGTTCTAAAAATTATAAAACATTTGAACTTACAAATTTTTAATTAAATTACATTTAACAAAAATATTTATTTTTGTTGGTAATCCATATATGCGTGGTGCGGTGGCTGCTGAACATAGTAATTTACGTTTTTCAAAATTGTCAATATTTCCGTTCCTTGATAGTTCGGATACTATTCTATTGTTAATTGTTTGTAATTTCGCACTAGGGTCACCCCTAATTAATCTGTACGTATTTTTATCATCCAGAAGTTCTTTCATTTTTTTGTCATATTCAGTCCTGAACATCGCAACGGTTTTATTGCCTTTGTCAGCTTGTACGATTATAACGTCTTTTTGTTTTTTTAGAAAAGATCTTGTGGCCTTAAACACCTTCAGAATGAATTTTTCTTTCGGTGTATTATTATTTTTCCTCTTATATGATGTTATCATGTTGGCTAGTTTTGTTCTTGCTATGTCTTTTTCCTTATTAGAGTTGTCTTCAATTGTTTGTATGCATTGTTCTACGTCTGCAATAATATCAATGGGGGAGAAGCTGTCTTTTTCTATAGGTAAAGCGAATTTTTTCCTTAACGAGATCATCCATTTACATTCCATTGATATTGAGATTGTGGTTTTATTTTCAAACCAATAATCATTATATACAATTCCAAATTGTTTGAAGACTTTTTCTTTAAGTGTATTGAGTTTGTTTGTGAGTGTGATATTTGTTACTTTTCTTATTTGCTTTGATCTAGATCTCTGTTTGTACTTTATTACTTTAGGAGATAAACTGTTAACAAAAAAGTACCAAAATTATATATTCACTCATTTTCGGCCCCTAAATGTACATATTTAAAAAAAGTTTCAGACACCTGTCCGCTAATTTTTCTATCTTATTATGATGCTTTTAGAATTTTATGTCTGCCTTACTTAGATTCGAAGATATAAGGTTACCGATTTTACCCCCTTTGAATTAAAATTTTCAAAAATCCTTTCTTAGTGAAAATATACAAAGATATTCATTCACTATGTATATCAATTTGCATAAAAAATAGTTGTATGGAAAAAAGTAACAAAAATAGCAACCAATTTTACCCTTTATATATTCGAATTACAAAAAAGTAGCAAAACATGTTTGAGGGCTTCGTAAGGATAGAAGAATGCATTTTAAAATTAATTTCTATCTTCATTACTTTAGGAGATAAACGGTAACAAAAAAAGTACCAAAATTATATGTTTACCCTTTTTCGGCCCCTAAATGTAAAAATTTCAAAAAAGTACCACACACCCATCCGCTTATTTTTAAACCTTATTATGCTGTTTTTGGCATTTTATGTCTACCTTAGTTAGATTTGGAGATATAAGGTTACCGAATTTACCCGTTTTTACCCCCTTAGCGTTTGAATTTCCCAAAACCCCGTCTTAGTGGATCTATACATCCTGAGGGGAGCCCACACACATATATATATATATATATATATATATATATATATATATATATATATATATATATATATATATATATATATATATATATATATATATATATATATATATATATATATATATATATATATATATATATATATATATATATATATATATATATATATATATATATATATATATATATATATATATATATATATATATATATATATATATATATATATATATGTATATATATATATATATATATATATATATATATATATATATATATATATATATATATATATATATGTGTCCTTTATTTATTTATATATGTATCATATATTCTTTAATTTTAGAGTATAAAAATAAAATGTTCACGAAGAACATAGGGCGTTAACGAATTCTTTCCATCTGCTTCTATCTCTGGCAAACGATTTCACTTCATTCCAAGACATAAGAGCTGCTTCGTGCTCTGCTCTGACACAGCGTAACCACGTGTTTCGGGGGCGACCTTGTCTGCGTTGAACCTGTGGGTTGCATCCAAGTGCTGCTCTGGCGATATCCGACAATGGTCGTCTAAGCACATGACCGATCCATGTCCACTTTCTTTTGCGTATATCACTCATTATTGGCTTACAATTTGCTTTTTGCCAAAGGTTTTCGTTTGAAATCCTATCTGGCCAATAAATTCTTAGTATCTGAGCCCACATACGAAATTTCAACTTTCTAGCTTTAGTGGTTTGGGCTGGGCGATGATGAATCAGTCAGTCAATAACGTTACTCTTTTATTTATATAGATTTTTTTGTGGCTTACCGAGTTACTGCACTGTATGTATATCATTTTTCTAAAAGCAAAATGCAACTAAGATGATAGGTATAATTATTAATTTTTTCTCGACATAAGAAACTCTCAAAAATTACAGAAACGAGGCACAGGCATAGTTGCCAGATGAAATAGGGATAAGTTCGTCAAATTTCGAGCGAAAAATCGTCAAAAACGTCAAAATAATTATCTTAAATCGTCAAAAATCCGTCAAAAGTGAAAACACTTAATTCGAGGTTAAAAACTTATTTTTAATAGAAATCTACTTAATAAACAGAATGATAATTAATAATAAATAACATAAAAAATAAATTCACAGTTTTTAAACAAAATAAGCGATATTCTTATAAATAAAATGATCAATTTTGTTTTAACTTAATAAACAGTATAATCACATGTTTAGTGAATTTTGCTTTAAAAACAATAATATACGTACAGTGCAGTAACTCGATAAGCCACAAAAATATTGAATAAATCAACTTTTAAGTTTAATAAAAATTTAACGTTGTATGGTTTTTGGAATTTTCTACTTTAAATACGCAGTATAATCACTTAAACTATGTTATTAGAATTTATCAAAAAATTTCGCATAGGATGCAAAGCTAGACCTGAGCGTTGTTTTTTTTGTTTAAAAATTTTTATATTTGATATACATCCGTATGTATGTATGCAGCAGTTGATAAATTATGAAGAGAAGAGGTTTTAAAAAACATATAATACTAAAAGAATTAACATTAAAATGATTAGTTATTGGCATAACTATCCCTTTTACTCGTTACTTTTATTACATATTGTAGCAAAGCTGCAAAGTACTTAATCAAAATCAAAATTGTTTTAAAAGTTCTAAAATATTGTATTAACTAACTTATAATTCTTAAAAATCGTCAAATTTAAGGTAAAAATCCTTTAGTCGTTAAAATTCCATTTTTGACACCGAAAATCGTCAAAATGACGTTAAATCATCAGATCTGGCAACCATCCCTATCATCTGATCTATTGTACGTCGATTCATATAATATTAGTTGAGATTTTGTATGACTCACCCTGCAAGCCAGTTGTTAAGTATTTATCTTAAATTAAACCCATTCAAAAGTTTGTGGCTGTTTGGCTGAGGGCGCTAGGCAGTTTTCCAATTGTTGTATTTCTCTCGGGAGCCGGGTTCAAATCACGGCGCCTGAAACTATTATTTTTTTTTAATGTTTCTTTTAATGTTAATTAATATACTTTTTTATCATAAGATATTAAAATCAATAACAGAAAAATAAATTATAGCAACTAAATTAATAGTAAATTAATAAAATCAATAAAATATTTATTTGGGATACAATTTTTTAGTATCAAATTAAAAAATTGCAAAAAAATTTTTAGAAAATCATGGTGGCTATTCTAAAAAACGCGTCGAAGAAGTGAAAATTTGCATTGAAACAAAAACAAAGTTTCACCAATTGTTTTTGTTTTCATAACATATCTCATATGAAATAAACGTGATGATTTAAACGCGTTGGTCTCTCTTTTAAAAACGGTAAGTTTTGTATGATAAACAAAAACAATTTTTTTAGATTTATGCTATTTTGTTTTTGTTTTACATGTAACTTTCACTAAGTCGATGCGTATTTCAGAATAGCCACTAATATTTTTTGAGCTCAAATGATACTAAATTTATATTTGCATAAATTAATGCGAAATGAACTGTATATGTAACCTAAAAATTCTTGTTTAATAATACCAATTTTGTAATATACATTTTGTATAACTAATACACGTAATCTCAACAAATAGGTATACATCTGATGCGTAAATTACACATTAGATATTAAAAAAAAACTCTCAATTGAATAAATTATGTATGTATTAAAAAATACTTTATTACGTAATAGCTACACATATACAAAACTTTGCATATTTTACGAAAACAGTAATTAAGAAAGTCATTTGGAAATTATTGCATAGATATTTCGTGTATAATTGCAAGTACATGTATCTCTGCCTGCAAGGAATAACGACTAAACTCGATTTTGGCAAGTGGTGAAAAGAGAATTTTAAAATCGCTGTGTAAAATCAGGGAAATTAGATTAAGCTAATGCTAGCAATTTTAGACTATATTAATTTGTAATTTAATTTATAATGAAATAACAGTTAAGTTAAGAGAAATAAACAAAATTATAATGATAAATACAATTTGTCCTAATTCGACTTAACTGTTATACCTTGTGACCACAGATATCTTTTATATTCCTTTGTGAAGGGCATATAAGATTCGGCATAGACGAATATAACCCTCTTACTTGTTTGTAATAGATTAAAGTAATATACAACCCGTGTTCTTTAATCTCAGAGTGTGCAAACAAACAAAACCAAAACAAATACTTTTGCAATGACAAAAAATTAAACAAAACAATTGGCTTTTCACTCTTCTGCATTATTAAAGCATGCTTGTAAATAAAACAAAAGTAGAAATGTATTTCGTTGAATAGTTCATTGTATTTAGCATAAGTACACTAACACATTCTCTACTATGATGAGCAAATCAATCTGGAAACGTTTGCAAATGTATTTTCTTAAAATTTTTCAATTTTGTTCTTGTTCTTTTCTAGCTGCGTACATTTAAGTTAATGTACATTTTTTGTACACAAGCACAACAATACAAAACTAAATGGGACTATCATTCTCGACGTTTTAGTTTTATTTTTGTTTTCCACATTGAAAAACACAAAACGAAACCAAACGTTTCGTTTAGTTTATTTTCCTACTCTGTTTAATCTACTGCAAAAAACTACTTGGGCGTCTGCGCATAGGAACTAGCTAATACCCCATAGTAATCAATGTCAATGTGTTTTAATAAACAATTAATATTCTACTGAATAAGTAAAATATTAATTTTGGAACGTAGTGCGATTATAAATTTAAAAAACATAAATTTTAGCAATTCTCAAAAAAAAATCACTATATATGAAAATATTTTAAAAATTCGTTTTTGTTTTTCACGCAACAAATTTATAAAATATTTGAAAATTAGTTTTTGTTCTCTATATAAATTTCAATTTGATGACGTGTTTTACACAATTAGGGGCTACATGTTTTCTAAACAAATAAAAATCAGGGGGCTAATTCTCGCAGTCGTGATCTAAATTACATTCGGATCAAAATTAATTTCGATAGTGTGAAATTTTCTAATGATGTTACTCGATACGATACGAATCGAGGTGTTGTAAAACGCGTACATAAATATATTGTTCAACACTGAAAAATATGTGGGATCACTAGCATAGCTGACTAGCCTGACTAAACTTCAAACTTAGTGGATGTTGATGATATGCTCATAATATCACCAGTATGTTCTAACTATCAAACACCATATATAGACTGCATCCTGTATGGTGTTTGACATTTGCTTAAGGAGTTGTCTGCGCTGATAGTTCCATTTATCGTTCAAAGTTTTTTTTACAACTGTTAAGGTTTTTACGACAAATTTGTTATTGTAGTAGAAATGCCTATACCTGTTAAATGTGCCTTGCATGATAATAAAGAAAATATGTGAACAAAAAACATATGCATGGATGTGTGCTAAAACGTAAAAAGAAGATCTTACGCAAAATGTGAAAAATGTTTCTTTCTATTGGTTGTTTTAGAGCTAAAAGCACTATTTTATATAAAAGGGACAGCGTTATGACAAATGTATAGCAAATATAAGTAACAATATTTAATTATAACCACCACTTTGCCTTTTTTATTCCTAAAAATATCATTTCGATTGCCTTTTTGCTTGCAAGTAAAAACTCGCAAGGTTGCATTCGAATGCTCGCTCGCTATCGAATGTCCTCATTAGAAATTTCGATACACTTTATTAAATATCGAATAAGAGAATCCCAAAAGTGGAACAACTCGCACGTTCGAGTAAGAATTCGCTCGTAAGCGAATGCGAGAATTAGCCACCTGAATCTTCTAATGTTTGATCAAAGACAACAGAAAGAAATTCACTTTTTACAGCAATTAGAAAACAACAAATCGATTTTAAATATTAAGGATTAGTGCTGTTTTTGATGATAGCGGAAGAGTAAAAATATTTTTCTTTATAGCTTTTTATCGTGCATAAAAGCGTAATACATATTCCGATTTCGATATATTCAAAAATTGTTAGAAAACAATCGCTGTATTGAACAATAATTACAAGTTTTTTTACAAACTTGCCAGAAACGAAAAGGTCGAAATCTTGCAGTAGTAGCCATTGTATCACCTTAAATATTTTAAAAATTTATAAAACCGGCTAATGGTATTAAATTGTATTATTCATTATCAAAAATAAGTTTGAAGAAAACTATCCCTACTTTTTTGACATATATAATATGATAATAGTAGGTATATTATAAAAAATATGTTTGAAAAGGTGCATTTTGGGTTATTCAACTAAGCCTCTCTGGTGTAGAGCGTGACGTTGAGATTTGCACGTTTGTATGCTGAGTTCGAGCCCGATTTTTGTCTTTTCACATTTTTTAATATATATATATATAACTTAGTCATTCATGAGCCGATTTTTTTTTTATATTTTTATATGCATGAAGCTTTCGTTCAATTATAGCAGATTAATACATAAATTAAGACTTTATGTTAACTGGGGCCTTCGTCAGAGGAGTTTCAAAATAAGCGAAAACAAACCTATAATACCCTTACCACTTTGTGGTGAAGGGTTTAAAAATATACGGCAACATTTTACGTTGTTATTTGCAAATAACCACTGCGTATAAACGAGGTAACAGAACCAGAATTGAGCCCCAGGGATAGAATGCGGAAAATTTTTTGGAATATAAAATTTCACATTTCTTATTTTATAGACCGGGAAAGGAAATATTGTCTGGTATTTACAATTTTCTTATTTTATAGACCAGACATCACCATGCTAAGCCACCGCTGCCCGAGTACTTTTCGTCATTTTCACATATGTATACAATACGACTATTAACGAAGCTCACTACAAAGAGTGTAAAGGCCATGTCAGATAAAACTTTTGCTTCGCGTTGCGTTACAGATTCGCTTTGACATCTAAGATGAAATGTACATACTTATACGGAACATGCTACATAAAGCACTTTTAACGCAGCGTGAAGCGAAATGTTCGGCAACTCTCATCTTTTTGCTTGCTTTGACAATCAGCTGGAATAATTTTCTTTTATTATATTGCCAAACGAAACATATTGCGCGTTTGAATCTGTTTTAATAAGAGGTAAATATGTATGTGGCATTTATTTATTTATAATAAATCGTAAAATAACATAATTGACTTTTATTTTTATAAAAAATATATATATAAATAGCAAAATTATCAACTACTTTTTTGGTAAACGATCAATGCGCGAGTGTTGTCAAAGTTTTCATTGTGTCATACACCTTTTGCTTTACACTTTTCTATCAAAGTTAGAAACGTCACGCAAAGCGACAAAGTTGTATCTGACACGGCCTTAAGAAACTATAAACTTCATCCAGTTGTTTTATGTTAGCTTTCAAACAAGCAGGTCGCCGTCACTTTTGTATGATGAAACAAAAACAAAACACATAGTTGAGATTGAAAAGAAAAAAAATTGATCTCAACTGAGTAGTTTCATGTCTCTTAATTTTTCAGCATTTGCAAAAGCACCAGTACATTCTTATTTCAAGTGTTTCTCTTTGTGATGACCTCTGTTATAGACAGCGTTGCCAGAAGTTTTCCGAAGAAAATCATCATTTGACGAAATAAAAATCATATGTTGATATAAAAAATCATCATGAATATTTTATTCCAATATATTCAAAGCAAGGACAAACAATGAAACTTTTATATAAAACTAAAACAAAAACCCATTCTTCAAAGCTTATATGATTTCCTTACATTTACATATCCTTCTAGATAGGAAAGTTAATATTTTTTGGTAACCAAATATATAAAAGATTCTTGTATATTTGAAAATTTTGTGTATTTTTTTCAATTATACATTTTATGTAATACATAGCAAAAATTCGTGAAGAAGAATTAAGATCAGGAGCAATCCCCAAAGTATATTAAAAATTGTCATGACGGTAAGAATATATAAGAACGTGGCAAAATCACTTCCACCGCGAAAATGGTCAAATTCATGCACAAAATTATAAAGCAGCTCTGAAAACATACTAGTATTAGCAAAAAAGCTTTAAAATAAATTATCAATGTCACTAAAATAAAAACGCGTAAGCATTTTTAAATCACTAATGAAAGTCACACCATAACGAGTTTCCCAAAAGTTTTCTATGTTAACAAATTTCCATATTCACGAAAAAATTTATTTCATAAAATATGTAACGAAAAATCTAGTTCCGAAAAGTGTCCAAAAACACATGTTTATAGTATGTAACGGACGCAGCCAGAAACTAAAGAAATCAATGAAATATATATTTGTATACAGTGGTGGAAGAAATAACAGGCACACATAACGTTTTTACTATTTTCTTAAATATTTATATGCTTTTATATAAATAAAATTTAATATACAAATTAAATTCAAGGCATTCAATTCGTCCATGTAAAAAATACCAAAAAAATTACAATCCTGCTGTAATTTATGTAATTCAAAATTTATGTAATTCAAATATTTATGTAATTTTATGTAAAAAAAAATTTATGTAATTCAAAAATTTATGTAATTCAAAAATATATACCTTGAACAAATAATAGCGACATTTTATATATTACAGAACAAAATTAGTTTTTACTATTTAATCCTAATATTATTTCAATATTTGGTAGAAGCTCCTCTTTGAATACTTCCTGACACCATCACATCATTGAACTCACAAGATTCACGCAGATATCCGAAGAATTCGAGTACTAAGGTTACTGAATTGTGTCCCACATAACCTGTTTATTTGTAAGTTTTTACGTTTCAACTTCTTATTTTTTAGAGCACCACAGAGGTGCTCTATGGGATCGAGTATGGTGATTGGGACCGTCACTCCATAAAATTTTAGCTCAAAAAAATTATGAGACGTTATTGTGAAAAAATTGTCCCTATTATTTCTTCCAGCAATGTACATCTTTATAAAAAAATTGGGAAGAATTATTTAAGCGGGGTATACACTATCGAACACGAGTGAAATTTTTTTCAAACTGTTGCTTGCTAGATAGTGTGGGCACTAATTTCGTCATTCAACAGTCAATTTAAAAAAAAAAATTACGGTTGATTGACAGTCAGCTGCCATATTGGTTTTTGACTGATGGTGTGTGTACCAAAAAGTGTCAGTCATGAGTTTTATTTGTAGCATAAAAATTACAAATTGCGATAAACAATGATGTGTTAAAAAATATATATCTGGTGCTATGATATGGAGCCAAGAATGATAGAATACAGATTGCGCATGTCCGTTAACTTTTGTGTGCTGATGACGTCAAAAGGACGTTGAAATCGAAATGTAAACAAAATTGCCCTATACCAAATAAACGTATTTGTGTGATGTTGCTTGTGCTTATCTACTGATGTGACGTAGATGCGCAGAAATAAAATGTTTTCAAAAGCTGAATGCGTAATCTATATTATCATTCTTGATATGGAATGCTGTCTTGGGATATAACAGGATTATGGTGTAATGCGTGATGTTAAAACAGAAGCATCTCAGGAGTTGCTAAATATTATGAAAATATAAACTTGTAATCAACGAAGTGCATCCATTTTTCTTACTTTCCATGTTCTCTAGTAAATTATTTTCTTGAATGACTTTTTTAATACCCAACATTAATTATAGTTTTGTTAGTCAAACCCGTCATTCAAATCTGATGAATTTTTGACCATCACTCATATTAAAAGTCGCTAAAAATTAAAAGTGATTATTTTAGAAGAACTAACTAAATTTGGAGAACAGATTAATCTTATTATTCAAAATACTTTAGTCAGAGAAAGTTCACGCGCTGAACAATGAACTACCATAAACTTTTATATTAACAATTAAAACAACCATTTAAAATATTTTCAAGCAAGTATGAAAAATCATAATTTGGGAGAAAGAAAATCATAAAATCATATTTTGCTTTAAAAATCATCAAAAATATGATAAAATCATCATTCTGGCAACGCTGGTTATAGACCAAGGTGGAATATGAAAAAATTTTCTGTTATATGAAATTTCACATTTTTTTATTTTATACCGGGGATGGAAATATTTTTTGTATTTAAAATTTAATATTTTTTATTTTATAGGCCAGGGGAAAATTTAAATTTTTTTTGGTATTGAAAATGCTTTATGTAATATTTAATTTTTTTTTATATATGTACCTACTAACTAACTGCGATCCCAATTACAATAGTTGTGGTCCATTACCTACTACAAGTTACTACATTTACCATATATTACTACTTTTACTCTCAAAGCGTTCGAGTTCACAAAAAAGAGTAAAAGTAGTTACGAATTTAAGAGAAAAATTGTTTCTCTTTTACTACAAATTTACTACAATACATGATATAAAAAACAAGGTAGTTTCACTTAAAATTGTTTGACAAGAATAGAGATTGTTGAAGTCTAGTTTATATGTAAATACTTAAAATAAACTTTGTAGCGGCAGATTTGTTGAAAGTAAAATATGAACTGGCAACCTCACAGGTAAAATCAGTCAGCTGTCAGTATTTATAAAGCTGATTAATGAGGTTGTATCGAATGCACAGCTGATGGCTTCGCAGTGGTGGCTCAACAGAGGAAGATTTTTTTATATTTGTTTTTTTTTTAAGAAATTGTCAGTTTTAAGCACGTATGTCAGCACTAAACAAAGAAACATGTATTTGTAAAACTTAATATAGCAGCAAAAACTAATAAAGGCATATTGGCGAGGAGTTTTTACTCTCTTTTTTTTTTTTTTATTTAAAACCATACAATTATATCAGCTGTGCGAGTAACACAACCTTTAAATTAAATACACATTGGTACAAATACAAAAAGGGAAAGCGGGAAGAAAAATAAATAATGAATATACAAAGAAACACAAACAAATTATCGTAAATTTTTTATATGAATGATGCTTGCTACTTTGCTGACGACCTGATACCTCTTCATTATAAACCTCTATTTTACAGGCAATAAAGATGGCCAAAATATCATTATGGTCAAGGCCATCATGGTAAGGGTCAGTGACACTAATATTCCAGATATTTCTGTATATTTTAATTTTGTAAATTATTTATTTACGTAAAATAAATAAAATCCGGTCAGTGTCTTGTAGGTAAATATAAACCGCTTAAACTCGAGCGACATTGTTGCTAGCCGTTGCACTTACCTAGGGTGTAAAAGAGATATTGGGGTCATGAGCCTGTACTAAGAGTAGTAAGATAAAGATAGAGATAGAATTTTCGGAGTTCCGAAAAAAATTGTATCGCACTAGGTGAACATTTTGAAGAAATTAAAGAGGATTACGTTTTGAAGTTTGAAGAAGAAAAGAACTGCCTCCAATACTACTGCGGTATAAAAGAAAATATAGAAAAATTTTAATTAAAAATATATAAAAAGGAAGGTTTTCTTTGTGGGAGTATTAAGCTCCAATTTGCCAAAAATTTATAAAAATTTGCAACCAACCGAAAGTTACTGGTGGTTAGTGGTGGAGCCTGTGAAAGGGAAAGCCTAGATTGTGACCAGTGGAAAGATTCCCCAATAAAGCCTGATTGGGAGGACTTTGAAGACGCTGTGTGCCTATCAGCATTAATCCATCCTGTATCATTTGGTTATAGTGGGTCTGGATCACCGAGAACGATTACCGAATTGTACGAAGTATCAACCTGGTTAACTACGGTGCCAGTTTATTCGTTGGTGAGTCCGTTTCATATGTTTTTTTTTGTTGCAGTTTCTTTGATAGTTTGTATCAAAGAAAAATATTACTTTGAGACCAAAATTTGAAAGCATCTAAAATTATAATTGCAAAGTGGCTGAATTAAAGTGTTTTTTTTTTTTGAAAGAAAGATAAAATTTAATATTATTTACAAATATTCTATAATTTTTTTTAGAGGCAGTTTGCTAAAATAAAAATTCAAGAGCGGAAATAAAATTGATAGAAGTAATCTTGTGAAAAACATTTATTGTAATAGTTTTTTAAGTGTTATAGTGTTTGAGTTAGGTTAGGTAAGGTTAGTTAAACTTTTGTTAGCCTGAAAATACTGGTCGCGTTTAATCGTTTTCAATTTAACTTAGGGGTGCAAAGAATTTTTAATAGTCGCCAACAATATCGACTTTAGAGAGCTCTCTCAAGTGAGGAAAAATATTTAGTTTATTTTATTAATTTCTTTTGCGTAAATCCTGATTGATTCAAAAGCAGGTTTTGTCAAAGTATTTTTGGGAAAATAGTGTTCATTTGTAATTTTTGTAGTTAAGTGTATGTTTAAGATTTCATTATTTGTAGGTTATTATTTACCAACATAAATTCTTTTTAATATTTTTACTAAATTTAATTTGAATCAATTTTCAATAAGTGTTAGTAATTAGGGAAATACTTTTTCTTTAATAAAATTTTTTATAACGTTTTAAATATTTAAATGTTTTCATTTGGTTGAACGGATGAAAAAAATGTCCGGTTAAATTTGTTTAAAGTGAAGTATGAAGTCACCTATTTCTGAGTTTATGGTGTTACCATAAAATTTTAGCTCAAAAAAATTATGAGACGTTATTGTGAAAAAATTGTCCCTATTATTTCTTCCAGCAATGTACATCTTTATAAAAAAATTGCGAAGAATAGTTAAGCGGGGTATACACTATCGAACACGAGTGAATTTTTTTTCAAACTGTTGCTTGCTAGATAGTGTGGGCACTAATTTCGTCATTCAACAGTCAATTTAAAAAAAAGAATTACGGTTGATTGACAGTCAGCTGCCATATTGGTTTTTGACTGAAGGTGTGTGTACCAAAAAGTGTCAGTCAAGAGTTTTATTTGTAGCATAAAAATTACAAATTGCGATAAACAATGATGTATTAAAAAATATATATCTGGTGCTATGATATGGAGCCAAGAATGATAGAATACAGATTGCGCATGTCCGTTAACTTTTGTGTGCTGATGACGTCAAAAGGACGTTGAAATCGAAATGTAAACAAAATTGCCCTATACCAAATAAACGTATTTGTGTGATGTTGCTTGTGCTTATCTACAGATGTGACGTAGATGCGCAGAAATAAAATGTTTTCAAAAGCTGAATGCGTAATCTATATTATATCATTCTTGATATGGAATGCTGTCTTGGGATATAACAGGATTATGGTGTAATGCGTGATGTTAAAACAGAAGCATCTCAGGAGTTGCTAAATATTATGAAAATATAAACTTGTAATCAACGAAGTGCATCCATTTTTCTTACTTTCCATGTTCTCTAGTAAATTATTTTCTTGAATGACTTTTTTAATACCCAACATTAATTATAGTTTTGTTAGTCAAACCCGTTATTCAAATCTGATGAATTTTTGATCATCACTCATATTAAAAGTCGCTAAAAATTAAAAGTGATTATTTTAGAAGAACTAACTAAATTTGGAGAACAGATTAATCTTATTATTCAAAATACTTTAGTCAGAGAAAGTTCACGCGCTGAACAATGAACTACCATAAACTTTTATATTAACAATTAAAACAACCATTTAAAATATTTTCAAGCAAGTATGAAAAATCATAATTTGGGAGAAAGAAAATCATAAAATCATATTTTGCTTTAAAAATCATCAAAAATATGATAAAATCATCATTCTGGCAACGCTGGTTATAGACCAAGGTGGAATATGAAAAAATTTTTTGTTATATGAAATTTCACATTTTTATATTTTATACCGGGGATGGAAATATTTTTTGTATTTAAAATTTAATATTTTTTATTTTATAGGCCAGGGGAAAATTTAAATTTTTTTTTGGTATTGAAAATGCTTTATGTAATATTTAATTTTTTTTTTAAATATGTACCTACTAACTAACTGCGATCCCAATTACAATAGTTGTGGTCCATTACCTACTACAAGTTACTACATTTACCATATATTACTACTTTTACTCTAAAAGCGTTCGAGTTCACAAAAAAGAGTAAAAGTAGTTACGAATTTAAGAGAAAAATTGTTTCTCTTTTACTACAAATTTACTACAATACATGATATAAAAAACAAGGTAGTTTCACTTAAAATTGTTTGACAAGAATAGAGATTGTTGAAGTCTAGTTTATTTGTAAATACTTAAAATAAACTTTGTAGCGGCAGATTTGTTGAAAGTAAAATATGAACTGGCAACCTCACAGGTAAAATCAGTCAGCTGTCAGTATTTATAAAGCTGATTAATGAGGTTGTATCGAATGCACAGCTGATGGCTTCGCAGTGGTGGCTCAACAGAGGAAGATTTTTTTTATATTTGTTTTTTTTTTAAGAAATTGTCAGTTTTAAGCACGTATGTCAGCACTAAACAAAGAAACATGTATTTGTAAAACTTAATATAGCAGCAAAAACTAATAAAGGCATATTGGCGAGGAGTTTTTACTCTCTTTTTTTTTTTTTTATTTAAAACCATACAATTATATCAGCTGTGCGAGTAACACAACCTTTAAATTAAATACACATTGGTACAAATACAAAAAGGGAAAGCGGGAAGAAAAATAAATAATGAATATACAAAGAAACACAAACAAATTATCGTAAATTTTTTATATGAATGATGCTTGCTACTTTGCTGACGACCTGATACCTCTTCATTATAAACCTCTATTTTACAGGCAATAAAGATGGCCAAAATATCATTATGGTCAAGGCCATCATGGTAAGGGTCAGTGACACTAATATTCCAGATATTTCTGTATATTTTAATTTTGTAAATTATTTATTTACGTAAAATAAATAAAATCCGGTCAGTGTCTTGTAGGTAAATATAAACCGCTTAAACTCGAGCGACATTGTTGCTAGCCGTTGCACTTACCTAGGGTGTAAAAGAGATATTGGGGTCATGAGCCTGTACTAAGAGTAGTAAGATAAAGATAGAGATAGAATTTTCGGAGTTCCGAAAAAAATTGTATCGCACTAGGTGAACATTTTGAAGAAATTAAAGAGGATTACGTTTTGAAGTTTGAAGAAGAAAAGAACTGCCTCCAATACTACTGCGGTATAAAAGAAAATATAGAAAAATTTTAATTAAAAATATATAAAAAGGAAGGTTTTCTTTGTGGGAGTATTAAGCTCCAATTTGCCAAAAATTTATAAAAATTTGCAACCAACCGAAAGTTACTGGTGGTTAGTGGTGGAGCCTGTGAAAGGGAAAGCCTAGATTGTGACCAGTGGAAAGATTCCCCAATAAAGCCTGATTGGGAGGACTTTGAAGACGCTGTGTGCCTATCAGCATTAATCCATCCTGTATCATTTGGTTATAGTGGGTCTGGATCACCGAGAACGATTACCGAATTGTACGAAGTATCAACCTGGTTAACTACGGTGCCAGTTTATTCGTTGGTGAGTCCGTTTCATATGTTTTTTTTTGTTGCAGTTTCTTTGATAGTTTGTATCAAAGAAAAATATTACTTTGAGACCAAAATTTGAAAGCATCTAAAATTATAATTGCAAAGTGGCTGAATTAAAGTGTTTTTTTTTTTTGAAAGAAAGATAAAATTTAATATTATTTACAAATATTCTATAATTTTTTTTAGAGGCAGTTTGCTAAAATAAAAATTCAAGAGCGGAAATAAAATTGATAGAAGTAATCTTGTGAAAAACATTTATTGTAATAGTTTTTTAAGTGTTATAGTGTTTGAGTTAGGTTAGGTAAGGTTAGTTAAACTTTTGTTAGCCTGAAAATACTGGTCGCGTTTAATCGTTTTCAATTTAACTTAGGGGTGCAAAGAATTTTTAATAGTCGCCAACAATATCGACTTTAGAGAGCTCTCTCAAGTGAGGAAAAATATTTAGTTTATTTTATTAATTTCTTTTGCGTAAATCCTGATTGATTCAAAAGCAGGTTTTGTCAAAGTATTTTTGGGAAAATAGTGTTCATTTGTAATTTTTGTAGTTAAGTGTATGTTTAAGATTTCATTATTTGTAGGTTATTATTTACCAACATAAATTCTTTTTAATATTTTTACTAAATTTAATTTGAATCAATTTTCAATAAGTGTTAGTAATTAGGGAAATACTTTTTCTTTAATAAAATTTTTTATAACGTTTTAAATATTTAAATGTTTTCATTTGGTTGAACGGATGAAAAAAATGTCCGGTTAAATTTGTTTAAAGTGAAGTATGAAGTGACCTATTTCTGAGTTGTGGGGTAACCCATAATAGTCTTTGTTGTTACCATGGTAGGGAGGGCAACTAGTGCGGAGATAAATACCGATTTCCGTCTCCGCTGTCATGCTTTTATAATGGTATGTAGGTGTACAGATATTTGTTTCGTCCGACCGGTTGTTGTCGTTTTGATTTTTTTTTGAGTTAATGACCGTTTGTTGTCGATTTGAGTTTTTTTTTTGAGTTAGTATAAATTTTATTGTACAGCCCTGTCCCATAAATGGCTGGTCGTACCCCTAATGACATCCCTGAGCCGGTCTGGGCAAAACTAAAGCTATTTATGGTTTGGCAAGCAAGGGGTTTCTTGGTAATGTTTCATTAGGCTGGTGCCAATAATGGTTCCAGATAAGAAAACACTAGCAATCACGGTACAATATGGCGCCCAAAGTAAAAGCAAAAAGAAATCAAAACTGGTCTGTTAATAAGTTTAGCGCCACGGTACAAAATGGCGCACAATATAAAAGCAAAAACAAATCAACATTTATCAGTTAGTAGGTTTTGCGCCACGGTACAATGTGACGCCGAAAGTAAAACAAATTAAAATACAAAAGGTTAGGACTAATAGGTTTCGGTAAAGTATAGTACCGAAACGAAAAGCAAAATTAATTTCAATTTTAAATAAACAATAATGTCTTTTAGTTATACACCCAGCCCTGTGGCTTGGTCGCTGATACGTAGGCAGGCCAATTGCACAATTACTGGGGGTATTACTAACAGACATAGTAACAGCTTTTGATTTTTGTTAAGAATTTATTAAAATTTTATTGAAAATCAATGATTCTATTTAGCCCGAGTTGTATTTGTTTTACAAATACATGTTATTATTGAACAGAATGGAGTCATATGACAATACAAAGTGATCATATTTGCACATTCTGAGTTTTATTCTTTCGGAGACCGAATGCATTTATAAATCAGCATCCGCTGCCCGAAAGAATAGCAGGGCTAGTAATAATAATAAAATCATAATTGCACAAATAAAAATATATTTATTAGCAACAAAATGCGAGTCATATGACAATATATTTAGAGCATATTTGCCCATTTTGTTGTTAAATATTAAATAACAAAAATCAGTGCAAGTCAAATGAGGGCATATGGCCATAAGATTAGACCATATTTTGCCTCATTTTGGCTGAGATAATTTTCGGTTATCAAATGTCTGTATACTGTTTACAATTATTAATGTTGTGATAAATACAAAATAGGAAACTAGTAATTTTTTTTGAAGTCACTTCGTATGCTTGATAACACATCGGAATGTTAATGATATATAAATTTTCGAAGAGATAAAAATAAACATATTTTTTTTAGTTTTGTTATAAAAAAAAATTTTAAATATATTTAAATAAGTATGGATGATCCTAAGAGCAAAAGTAGGCGTTCTTTGGAGTTTGATCTAAATCGTCAAGGTCTCACAAGACCTGTAGAGCATTCTCCTCGGCGATCTTCAATTTTTCAAGATCCTAATTTCAAGATTTGTCTGACACTATAAGTAAAAATAGGCAAAAAGATATAAGTAAACGTAAGGATAGGAGTAATGAAAATTTAAACAACCCAACTGAAAATGAAACAGCCGATGGTAGGGAGCACAATTTGCTTGATTTGGTTGACCAAGGTGCTGCATCTATGGCAGTAGTCGATGAGTCCGAGTTTAAGCGGTCTATGAGATCTGAAATGATAGAAATGATACAAGCATCACTGAGTGAGGGATTAAAAGGTATAATGAGTGAGTTAAATAAGGCACTAAAGCCAGTCATGAGTTTAAAAGATAATAAGTCAAATAACAGAAATTCAAGATCTAATGAAACAACAGAGCCACCGTTAGCACGAGAAGTTCCTAGAAGAACAAGAAACATACATAGAGTATATGAAAGAAACAAAAAACAATACGACAAAAGAAGCAGAGACATTCGATTTGCAGTGGGTCAGGAGGTATATCTGAGAAATTTTGTGCAAAGCGATTTCAAGAAAAACTTCAATGCAAAATTTGCACCAAAATTCAGAAAATGCAGAATACTTAAAGTTATCGGAAATAGTATGTATGAAATGGAAACACTACAGGGGAAAAACCTAGGCATCTTTCACGCCAAGGATATTAAGCAATGATCTGTGATATGTTAGTTTTAAGGGGACTGCAATATATTTTAGTAATTATTTATTTTAAAAAAATTTACGTGTTAGTGATGTCCCGTTTTAACTTTAATTATTGACGGATTATTTGATTATACATTTTACCTGTTAGTGCTGTCCAGTTTTCTTTATTGACGATTCCTTGAAGATAGATTCCCATAACTTTGAATACATCTGTGATATATCCTCCATAGTCTGTAAGCCGTTTGTACCTGAAAATAGAGGAGTAATTTTTAAACAAAGTACCATATTCTAGGAGAAAATAAATAATTTTACTTCCCGTAAATCAAGGCTGAGAATTGAGTGGCGTGATGGTTTTGTTATGAGTAACCTTTCCAGAAAGTTTGTATGCTCCAATCGCAATGTTCAGGCAGCGATAAACCTCAGGAGTCACTAGTGTAATTGTACTAGCTGTAGTAAAGGAAAATAAGATAATTATTAAACCAAAATAGAAATATAAATACATAAATAATTGAGGCCTTCGGGCATATACTAAGTAAAGTGTGTACAAATGTTTGAAATCGATTTATTAAACCCTGTAAAAGGGTCGGAATTCACGAACAATCATATTAGATGAAAATAGATCCATATATATATTTTTATTCACGGTACTTTAGTATTATAGTGTAGGTAAATAGGTTTTTCTGGCATATCACATGTTTCCCGAAGAATGAACGGGAGAAAGAAATTTTATATATTTGTTTGACTGTTGCAAATTATATGTATTTATAAACCATTGAATTTGGTAAAGAATGTTAAATAAATAGCAGCCACATCTCTTTACTAGCTTTAAAGATTTGAGGGTCATAATAATCATGGAATACAGACTCATCGGCAAATATTGGAAAATATATTATGCTGTAAAGAGTCTGTAGGCTGTGATGCAATGATTGAGAGGAAAAGGAGTAGTGAAAGGTGTGAGTTGCGTTGTACACGAGTGCGTTCGAATTAAATTAGAAAAAGGATCAACTATCCTGCCGGGATTGGCTATAATAAATACTAGTAAGTGGTTGATTTCTTAAGTCTTTGTCGCGCTAGAGATGAAGCACAAGTTCTGTATTTGATTGGTTGAAAATACGGAAATTAAAGAACTTTCATTTATAAACATAGAACAGGCTGAAGACTGCGTTAAAGTCAATGGGGCACAAGCCATATATGAAAGTTGGTTATCAACCGAAATGAAAATTTATTTATAACCCAACGATAAATGTATATAGGTACACATTTATTTATATATATTTTTAATGGACAATAACATGTGATATGCATTTAAGATAAGTATAACTAAAAATGTACTTACTGTTTCTCAGGGGTGATAGCGTTGTATAATTAGACTTTGTGTGGGATTATTTACTTCATGCGATCTCAACTACATTGGGATGAATGACGGCCAATCGCCGGCGTTAAACAGGCGGGCCCAAATGTCTACCACAGCTAGTTATAAACACAGACATAAGCAGATATGGCAACACTGACGTATGTCAAAGGGCCATATCAGGTGTTGCTTAACCCCATTTTGTGAGGAGTAAAAATATATGTGGCATCCTGAAAACAATGCGAAAAAAGCAACAACTATACATTACCAAATGTTCAGAAACAAATTAATCAGTCAAAATAAAAAAAGTAAACAAACGAAAATTTTTGTTGAAAAAATTTTTATTTTTACTAAATAATATTTAAAATAATACAAAATATGTATGCATTATATGAAATTCAATGTTTTTTTTATTTATAAAATTGGTGAGTATAAGCTGTAAAGAAAAAATATGCTTTTAAACTGATTTTTTACAATTATTTGTTTATTAACTTACAGGCGCATGTTGGTGGATAGCTGACCACATCACGGCTGCATTGGACGAGTGGATGGGCGTTAGAGTAAGTACTCCTGGATTATCTGAAATGACAAGGAAAGGTTGGAATTAATTTTTAATTATTTTCTTATATACTAAGTAGACAAAAAAATTGATTACAGCTAACCTGTTGCAGATCCACTTGGCCTCCGAAAATAGACTAAAATTTGTTGTGAAGTGACATTTGTCAATAAACAACAAGTCTGCCAACCTGTTGTTCAACCGATTCTCCACCGGAAGTGGGCGGTAATCTACGGTAAGTACGTTTTTTGCTGAAAATAAAAAAGTTAATGATTTTATTAAAATGTTACTTTTTATTATTTATTTCAGGCATACCGTGTAAAAGAAGACCGGCATATAAAGCCCGACGAAGCTGTTGACTTGTTGGCCAACTAACTGGCCACCGGAAGTGGAAGGAAATCCACGGTAAGTACGTTTTTTGACTGAAAATAAAAAAGTTAATGATTTTATTAAAATGTTACTTTTTATTATTTATTGTAGACATACCGTGTAAAAGAAGACCTGAATGGCAAACCCATCAAGGCTTTTGACCTGTTGTCCAACTAACTGGCCACCGGAAGTGCACAGAAATCTATGTCAGACTGAAAAAGCTGTTCTATAGATGAATAATAAATTTAATGAAAATATTTTTATATATATCTTGTTTTTTAAATAAACTTCATTTTAAATAAACTTATTTTTTTTTTAAATAAACTTCAATTGGATGTCTTTTTTTTCAAAATTTTGCACTTCACCATGATTCTTTTTTCAGTTAAATTGAAAGCATATTCTATATGAAATAAAATAAGCCTTTAATTTTGAAAATCGGTTAGAAATTGGCAAAGTTACAAAATTTTTTGAAAAACACTAATTTATATGCTAATTAACACTTTAAAATGTCATTTCTGAACCGATTTGTAATTTTTTTACGGTTTTAAATAGGCCACAGACGTTGTTTTATAAATATCTAAAAAAGATTTTGATTTTAAAACCCTTTCGCTAAAACATTCAAAAAACAAATTTTTAAAATTTCACTTTTTAATTTTTTCTTCAATTAGATGTCTTTTTTCAAAATTTTGCACTCACCATGATATTTTTTTCAGTTAAATTGAAAGCATATTCTATATGAAATAAAATAAGCCTTTAATTTTGAAAATCGGTTAGAAATTGGAAAAGTTACAAAGATTTTTGAAAAACACCGATTTCCACATTTGGCAAAACTTGTAAACTTGCATCCTTTCTGAACCATTTTTTGGGGTTTACTCGGTATACGCAATAACATTGCTATAATTTTAATGTCTACTTACAGACATCCATGCCGTATCAGTTCAGTCTCAATGGAAATCAGCGTCGACACTATTTCACACACACCCGTTGTACGTTCGCGTTCGATTATTGTCCACCGTAGCAAACACAACTTATATAACTTTAAATCGTCAATGAAAAACAAAAAACAAGGAACGGGCACTAAAACAGCACTTATAGTAAAAGTCCGGCACTGTGCCGGACGTATGCAAGCACCTCCGTTTGGAACTAACGAGACGATATTTTAATTTACATTGAAGTGGCACGGCACGGCACGAATGTCTGTAAAGACCTTTTAACACAACAAATTCCAATTGGCTATCTTTTTGCCAATTGGAAGTAAAGCCGGAAATAGTTACATATGCTAAGACGAATAGTCTCAGTTCAATAACCAACTTTCCGGCTTTATAAAATTTATTTTAATCACACACAGTAATTTTAGGAACTAACCTTGACTGATCCTTCGGAAAGCATTGAAGACGGTCCATTTGTGGGCAACCCATAATACATCTGCTACTCCTGAAAGAAATATTTATAAAAGAAAATATTTATGAAATTTATTTTACAATTTACAAACAGTACTTACATTTTCCTTGGATTTGCTCTGCTTTTCTCGTCTTGAATAAAAGTTTCTTCTTCCTTTTCCAAACAGATATTCACTAATGAACTATTAGCTGCAAATTGGCGCAAAAATATGAGGAAATTCTGCCAAAAAGTCCGCCAAAACAGAATTTTCCTATATTTTTCCGCCAATTTGTAGAAATTTTTTTTCAATAAAAAGGTAAACAAAAGAAATTTTATTTAACCCTGAATGAAAGAGACAGACATATACAAAAGAAAAATTTTCTGTCCTTTAACAATGATGGGGTTAAGTTAATGATGCCACTATGAGTAAAATTTTGCCATTTTTAGTTATAAATATTACCGCAGGATGGCCGTGTCCTATCTGTGTATAATCTGTGGTTATAAACCTAAACACGTATATTATTGTTTGGTAATTCATACTTCAAATGAGATCAAACTACTTTGTACTTACGAGAACATAAATATCGATGAGTACTCCAGGGGGCAGGTAACGTAATTGCTGGACATTGTTCAGGGTTTGTTGATTGTAATTCAGTTTGGTCACAAAACAACAAAGACATCTGTCATACAAGGTTTCGCGACTTGTCCCTGCTGACGAAATAAGTTGGGCCATTGTCAAATATACCACTGCAGCTCACGTAGGCTCTTAAATACAAACACAATACCTGAGTAGTTGTAGCCACAGCAATGCAAGACCAACGGCGGCAAAATAAACACAATTTTTATTTTAGTATTTCTTTATTGACACCTTCACTTCGTTACTTTTATTTCTTGCTACTTTACTACTCACTTCAATTAGCGCATTTGAAATATTTATATTTTAAAGTCTAGTTTATGGGGTGTGTCTATTATTAAACTATTATTTCCCGATGTTTATTTTGCTATTCTGCACACAATTCCCTAAATATTTTAACAAAATCTGTAATATAAGCCCAGTTACCGCGTGTATAGATTGTGACAAATGAAGAGGAGATGCCACATAGGTAAAATAAAGTAATAGTAAGTAAGAGTTGCCAGAACATAATATTTTATTTTAGCGATTTTCATGCGTTTGCCCAGCTGTGTTGGTAGAGCATGACTTTTGACCCAACATCTACACGTGATAGAAAATATTTTTATGTCTGAACATATATACAACCAAATTGAAAACATGCAAGACTGATCTCAGGGTGTGGGCGTTTGCCTACGTTGGGCGTAAATAGCAAGTATATACCGCTCTTTCACTTTTCGGCCGACAAGCGTAGAAAATCGAAAGATTTGTAGCGGCAGATTTGTTGAAAATAAAATATGAACTGGCAACCTCACAGGTAAAATCAGTCAGCTGTCAGTATTTATAAAGCTGATTAATGAGGTTGTATCGAATGCACAGCTGATGGCTTCGCAGTGGTGGCTCAACAGAGGAAGATTTTTTTTATATTTGTTTTTTTTTTTTTTAAGAAATTGTCAGTTTTAAGCACGTATGTCAGCACTAAACAAAGAAACATGTATTTGTAAAACTTAATATAGCAGCAAAAACTAATAAAGGCATATTGGCGAGGAGTTTTACTCTGTTGTTTTTTTTTATATTTAAAACCATACAATTATATCAGCTGTGCGAGTAACACAACCTTTAAATTAAATACACATAGGTACAAATACAAAAAGGGAAAGCGGGAAGAAAAATAAATAATGAATATACAAAGAAACAAAAACAAATTATCGTAAATTTTTTATATGAATGATGCTTGCTACTTTGCTGACGACCTGATACCTCTTCATTATAAACCTTTATTTTACAGGCAATAAAGATGGCCAAAATATCATTATGGTCAAGGCCATCATGGTAAGGGTCAGTGACACTAATATTCCAGATATTTCTGTATATTTTAATTTTGTAAATTATTTATTTACGTAAAATAAATAAAATCCGGTCAGTGACTTGTAGGTAAATATAAACCGCTTAAACTCGAGCGACATTGTTGCTAGCCGTTGCACTTACCTAGGGTGTAAAAGAGATATTGGGGTCATGAGCCTGTACTAAGAGTAGTAAGATAGAGATAGAATTTTCGGAGTTCCAAAAAAAAAATTGTATCGCACTAGGTGAACATTTTGAAGAAATTAAAGAGGATTACGTTTTGAAGTTTGAAGAAGAAAAGAACTGCCTCCAATACTACTGCGGTATAAAAGAAAATATAGAAAAATTTTAATTAAAAATAAAAATATATAAAAAGGAAGGTTTTCTTTGTGGGAGTATAAAGCTCCAATTTGCCACAAATTTATAAAAATTTGCAACCAACCGAAAGTCACTGAACCCAAACGGGTTCAGGTTCGCTGTTTATAAAGACTTTGAACCCGAACCCGTTGAACCTAAAAATTCAGCAAGGTTCGGGTTCAAAAATAAAAATTTAATAGAAGAATAATAAAAAACATTACATTTCTTGCATGCAAAAAAATTAAAAACAAAATCAAAATAAAATAACGACCAAAGCATATTCATACCAGGTGGCAGCACCTCGAAAGCTGACTATTTTTTGCAATTCTTAAAAGTGCCCAAGGCATATTCATTACAGGTACCACCATAAGTAAAACAAGTACAACACCAAAAAACACATGTATTTTGTTGGTAGAAATACCCCAGATAAATGTCAAATCCATTATCTGTGAGTCGCACACATTCATAAGCTCTCTAAATTTACTAACACATGCCCGTTGTTGATAGAAAAATCCCAGAAATGTGCTAAAATCTATTGTCTGTGTGACGCACACATTCTCAAATTTACTAAAACAGCTGTTCTTGTAGTGGTACCTGTTCAATCTACCTTGAAAGTGCCGAATGGTTGCCAAAATGTTTTGCTTTTTCTTGTTCTGGATATTTCTAATAATTTCTTATTTGAAGTATATTTTCTTATGTCAATGCGGTACGTACGCTACAAAGTTGAAAAAAGTTTTTTTGACAGCTAAATAAATTAAATTTACCTAAATGAAATGATTCGTTGATGCCCTATGTTCTCCGTTAACATTTCATTTAAATATTTTATTTTGCATCTTTGTATTATATTATTTTTAGATAAATAAAGGACATATAAAAAAATGAAAAAAAGAATGTACGGCCCTGTTCGGTAAACAGAATCCGAGTAAATTTCTCGGTTTCCAAAAATAAATAATGCCCCCATTGATGTATTTTAAATCGTATATAGTAAATTAATTTCAGATATGATATTTTAAGCTCTAAAAAATATGAAATTGCAGAAAAGTATGAAAAAAGTTTGCTATTAGTGGATTTAATTTTTCTAAATCGAGCGTTTTTAAAACGACTCAACTTACAGAACAGGCAGGTAGTGTTTAAACGTATAAACGTGAATGTAAAATTGATTTTATTATTAAGGAAAATAATTGCGCGCGTTTAAATTTTGGTTTTAAGCCCGAACCCTGAACCGAACCCGAACCTGAACTTTTTATTTTCATTAACCCGAACCTGAACCCATTTTTTCATGGTTTCAGTCGCTGGTATTAAATGAACGCGCTTGGCTACTAGAATGCAATACACCACAAACAAAATTCAAATCTAAGGTACAGTCCGAAAACCGTGGGGCGCGTCGAATTTCCGTTATCTTTAGTCAACAACGATCCACGATTTTATTTTAGTCTGATCAATGTCCTATGTTGGTAATTAGAGTGGTGTGGTAGTTGGTACCTGGTACACAGAAAAAAGTATTGCCCAATTTCTTCCAATTAACAGTTTGCTCAGTAAAAAAAAGTCTAAATAAATTTTTGTTATATCAATATTTTCTTTTCTTCATTTTGCTGTTATTTGATAAAAGTCCTGCCAACACAATTGAAAACCAAATAGTGAAAATTTTTATATATTAAATGTATGTATTTTATGTCTGAAAAACCTAAAGTTTTTTAGAGTAAGGCTGAGGCCACACAGGTAGTTTCACTTAAAATTGATTGACAAGAATGGAGATTTTTGAAGTTTATATGTAAATATTTAAAATAGCCTTGCCACACATGGAAAAAAGGGAAAATATTCCTAGAAATTTTATGCAAGTATGTGTAGTATTAATTTTGTGATTACGTTATCGAGTTTTGTCCTGATTTCAAATAGAGTCGATGGAAATCTCTTAAGCGTTTATTAGAAAATTACAAAAAATGGAAACAACTCCTAAAATTGATCAATCTTCTATTACGAATATGCCGAAAATTCATGAAACTTTTTACATACGGAAACAAAGTACCAAAGTTAATTAAAATTGCTAAAACTGTCAAGAATACCAAAAACTCAGCAAAATATTCGTTTATAATTATTGATAATTTCACTATTATTCTGCTGAATGTAATAATTTAAATCAAAACTGCTATAAGTGCTATCTTAACAAAATTAGAAACAAGTTTAAGACACAACCAAGCTTTTTACAACTTTGTGAATTTAAAAAGGAAATCCACTTCTTTTCCACCTGTCATGAAGTTTAATGATCGCGAATCTGATGATGATCTGGAAATTAGTAATTTGTTTGCCGATTTCTCTTCAACTACCTATGCTGATTATCAATTTCTTGACTTAGATCCACAATCTTGCTTCGAACAACGAAATCAAACAAATTTTAATACTGTGAATCCAAACTGATCATTAGGCTAAGGCTCGTAACGTTATATTCAGAAAGAATTGGGTATGATTAATATTCCAAGGAACCGATGGCAACGCTGGGAAAGTGCACTTTAATATCAGCTTGAGAGTGATTTAATTCTCGTATTCAATTTTCGCGAAAAAGTTGTATATATAAGAATTAAAATCACATTCAACAGAGCCAAATGACAAGTGGTGATAGCAAATACACGTGAGCACTGACGATGGAAGTGTAGCGGCTTCCGAAAGTGGCGCTACTCTGTTCTGCTGTGTACGTTGAAAAATTAAGTTGATGTTAATTTTTCCATTGTTCCTTGGAATATTAATCATACCCAATTCTTTCTGAATATAACGTTACGAGCCTTAGCCTAATGATCAGTTTGGATTCACAGGGCGGGTACGTTCGAAATAATCATATTAATAAAACAATTAGCTACTGGCTTGAGCTTTTCACATGTTTACATGTTCATATATACTTAAGTATAAAATCAAACCAAAAAAGTTTGTCTTGAGTAGAACAAAAATCAGAAAAATGGGAATGAAGAAAAATAAACCGATGGCAACGCTGGGAAAGTGCACTTTAATATCAGCTTGAGAGTGATTTAATTCTCGTATTCAATTTTCGCGAAAAAGTTGTATATATAAGAATTAAAATCACATTCAACAGAGCCACCTGACAAGTGGTGATAGCAAATACACGTGAGCACTGACGATGGAAGTGTAGCGGCTTCCGAAAGTGGCGCTACTCTGTTCTGCTGTGTACGTTGAAAAATTAAGTTGATGTTAATTTTTCCATTGTTCCTTGGAATATTAATCATACCCAATTCTTTCTGAATATAACGTTACGAGCCTTAGCCTAATGATCAGTTTGGATTCACAGGGCGGGTACGTTCGAAATAATCATATTAATAAAACAATTAGCTACTGGCTTGAGCTTTTCACATGTTTACATGTTCATATATACTTAAGTATAAAATCAAACCAAAAAAGTTTGTCTTGAGTAGAACAAAAATCAGAAAAATGGGAATGAAGAAAAATAAACCGATGGCAACGCTGGGAAAGTGCACTTTAATATCAGCTTGAGAGTTATTTAATTCTCGTATTCAATTTTCGCGAAAAAGTTGTATATATAAGAATTAAAATCACATTCAACAGAGCCACCTGACAAGTGGTGATAGCAAATACACGTGAGCACTGACGATGGAAGTGTAGCGGCTTCCGAAAGTGGCGCTACTCTGTTCTGCTGTGTACGTTGAAAAATTAAGTTGATGTTAATTTTTCCATTGTTCCTTGGAATATTAATCATACCCAATTCTTTCTGAATATAACGTTACGAGCCTTAGCCTAATGATCAGTTTGGATTCACAGGGCGGGTACGTTCGAAATAATCATATTAATAAAATTTTAATACTATTTTTGGATGAATCTTCTGTTCTCAGCTGTCTAAAAAAACTGAAATTTTCGTACAAAAGTGGACCTGATAACGTACCGAGCTGCCTTCTTATTAAATGTGCTGATGCTTTGGTAGTTCCTCGTACGCTATTGTTTAACTTGTCAATTAAGTTGGGCTTCTTCCCAGTAATATGGAAGGATTCATTAATTATCCCACTGTTTAAATCTGGCAACAAAAATGATATCTGTAATTACAGGGAAATTGCCGAATTGAGTACTATACCAAAACTTTTTGAAAAACTTCTCAGTGATCATCTTTGCCATCACGTTGCATCCCTATTATCTCCTTGTCAACATGGTTTTCGTAAAGGCTGCTCAACAGTAACTAGCCTCATGCAATTCACAACTATAGTTAATCGTGGATTTGTTAATAAAAAACAAACTGACGTAGTGTATACGGACTTCAGTAAAGCGTTTGATAAGGTTAATCATAAACTTCTTATGAAAAAGCTTCACATGATTGCTTAAACTGGATAAGCTCATATCTTACAAATAGAAAGCAAAATGTTTATTTTAAAAATGTTGCATCTAAACCGATTTCCGTTATATCTGGTGTTCCCCAAGGAAGCCATCTTTTCTTTATTTATCAATGATTTACCTAACATAATCAAATATTCGTCTATAATGTACGCCGATGATGTTAAAATATTCTACACCTTCAACAACTATACGGATCATAAATTTCTTCAAGAAGACTTAAACTCCTTGTATTCTTGGTGCAATTTAAATTTAATGAAACTAAATTTTGAAAAATGCAAGCATATGCGTTTCTTCAGAAAAAACCATTTAAACGTTAAATACAGCTTGGGTAGTTATGAGTTGGATAAGGTATACACTTTCACTGATCTTAGAATTTTACTTGATCCTAAACTTAATTTCATTCAACATATTACATTAATTGTAAACAAAGCAAGAAGTCTGCTTGGATTCATCAAACGTTGGGCTAAGGAGTTTGAAGATCCTTACATTACTAAGCAATTATTTACATCACTTGTTCGTCCTGTTCTGGAATATGACGTGCACTAATTAAATTACCATCCTTAATTAGTCGTAGAAAAATGTTAAATGTTATTTTTGTTTTAAACATAATTAATGGTAATATCTGTTCGGATTTTTTAATTGGTAAATTATATTTTCATGTTCCTCAGCGCCCTACACCATACTACTATCCAGTGTCAATTAAAGCTTTTAGATCAAATTATGCAAATTCAGATCCCTTTATTAGAAGTTGCAGGGATTTCAATAAACTTTATTGCTATGTTAATTTTTCTTCAAGTAATAACTCAATAAAGCGTAATATTATATATTCTTTATATATCTGATTTCTAATAATATATATCAACGGTTCTCAAATGGTGGTCCGTGGACCCCTGGGGGTCCGTAGCAACCATCCAAGGGGTCCGCGTGAAGAGCCGAAAAACTGTTTTCAAAAATAATAAACGTTTTTATTTTCGATCTACATACTTCTTTTTATGTTTTATTTATTTTTATTTTATATACGTACATATATACATATGTATTTATGTTTTGAGATCTTCAAACACCAACAACAAAATATTAGTGCGATCTTTCATTCTTCAGTGTTTAATAATTATAAAGTGCCCCAGACTCTGTACTGACTGTTATTGCCATCACTATCAAATCGGAAACTAGCGCTAAAATTGACTAGATATCGTCAAAACTTAAAAAAAAATGTGAAAGAATGCAAAAAAATCGCAAATCCGCGAAAATTTATAAAACGTAATGTAGTGTCTAGTAACCGTTCTTGTTGTTAGCTTTGATATTGTAATAAACCCCCATCTCGGAATTTAAATTTGTGGAAGTTTTCTTGTGAATTGAACGTTAGAAACAAAATGTACAAAAGAAATTATATTGATCTTGAGCGATATTTATTTTAAATATATTTTTAAATTTTTTATTGTTTTCTGTACAGTTTAACATATTTTTTGAACTTCAATGATAAATATATTAGAAACAAACAAAATAAAAAACTTTTTTCGGCCCTTGGCTTAAACCAAGGCGAATTCATACTAGGTGGCCGCAAGAGTCCAGCTGTTTACGAAAATGTTTACACATTTAACATGTCAGCAGTGTTAATGTATCAGCTTTTTTGACAGCATAAATTTAAATTCTCCACGGCGAGTTCTCTTGCGACTACCTGGTGTTGATCTACCTTGGCTTAAACATATTTATGAGTTTTTAATTCAACCTAAAAACAAAATACAACCTGAGCTTTAGAGGGGGTCCGCGAAAAAAAATTTTTACAAGGGGTCCGTGAATAGGAATTTGGTGAGAACCCCCGATATATATAATTAATTAATTACATTTGTATGTATGTTTAAATAGTCTGTAAGAATTCTAAATTCATAGACTTAATTATAAATATATAAATAAATATTGCGGAAATAAAGATAACGGAAAAATTCCAAAAATCCACAAAAACTCTAAATATTAACATATCCTAATTCACTTCACAGCACCCTCATTCGTCGGTATTGTAGCAGAACCGTCGGCGAAGTAAAAGAACTAATAAAACAACGCGATGCCTCTACTTGACACCAGAGAGGCTTGCAACACCGCTCTACAAAAAAAATGCGCAATAGCAGAGTAGTGGGGAACTGGGGCTTTGTCACCAATTAAAATTGTCAAAATTTGTGAAATTTTGTAATTTATTGCCTAAATTTGGGTAATTAGTGTCAAGGGTGTGTTTGACAAGGGTTTAGGTGGTGTTTTTGTATGTCGGTGCATGTAACTAGTTATGTTAGGCACGCGCAGAGGGTTTTACGATGGCTTGTACGTGATAATTTTCATTTATGAGCTTAAGTGTGAGGTGACGAGGGTTCGAATGTGTGTTTTTATGTTTGTTTTTTTTTCATTTATTGTTTAAGTGTGGATTGAAAAGGATTTTGGTTTTAAAGTGAGTTTTGGGAAATAGTATTAATGAACTTGTCAGTGAAAAAAATTAACTGTGTTTTAAAATTCTAATCTTGTACAATTAAGAAATATTTTGGTTGGGTTGGTGTTTTGTTTTTCATTTATTGTTTAAGTGTACGTTTCCATTTATTGTTTAGGTGTAGATTGAAAAGGATTTTGGTTTTAAAGTGAATTTGGTTGGTTGGTAATATAAACTGATAGTTAGAGTGTTAAAAAAAGTCATAATATGTGTAATTTAGTTTTGTAATGAAATGGAAATTCAAATGCAGAGAACGTATGTCTTTATGTTTAGTTTATTTTCTCTGTCCTTTGTCTGGTTTTCCTGCTTCTGTCTGTCTTTTCCTGTGGTTAAGTGCTTCACAACAAAAATTAAAAGGAGAGATAAAAATCTTTGTTTAAGAAATGTTGATCGTGTGGGTATGAATGCACTTAGGAATAAAAAATTATTATTGATTGTACAAAGTGTGAATTTTTTTAAGTCTCCCTGTCTGTCTGTCTGTCTGTCTCTCTGTCTGATGGAATTAAATGTAGGCCAATGTTTGGCTGTTTGTTAGAATGAGTTGTATGGATTTTGTTGAAGTAATTATTTTTAGTAATAAACATGGTATCGATTTTGTAATGTAATGTTGTTGTTGTTGTTGTTGTTGTTGTAAGAAGAAAGTGTGGTTGTCTTGATTATGAATAGTTTGGTATAGTGACAGAGTGACGGCAGAGCGACAGACTGGCAGACTGTCAATAGAAGCAGAGGATAGAGAATTTGTTAAGCAGAGATAAACGCATGCTGTGGTTAAGTGGTTCACAAGAAAAATGAAAAGGAAATTCAAATGCAGAGGACGGAGCTGTAGGCAGAGGGACAGAGCGAGAGCGATGACAGATAAAAGAGCAAGCGCGTAACAGCTCAAAAGTGCGCAATCATATAATTGATAGTAAATTCATACTGCTTGCTGACATTTGCCTCTGTCTCGTATACATACCATATACATATAAAAAAATGATTGAACAAAATTTTGTATATTTTAAATCTACATATTTTATTTAAAAAAATATCGTAAATATATGTTGTAGCAATATAAGTATAGAAAATTAAAATTAAAATCTTTACTTATTTTCCTGATAAAGTAAATATGCATTTCTTAAAGCACAAACTCCATGGTTGTGGTAGCTACAATAAAAATATTCCGGATATTTAAGTTGTATTTGCTTAAAGTTGATACAGCCAATATCCTCGATGTTAAAAACTCTGACTTGAAGTAATTTTTCAAACCATTTCTTCTTTTCCATACCCTTAACATAGATTGTTGAATATTTTAAATTGGTTTTTAAAAATTTTACAACACTCTTAAATGATATTGATCCGTCATTCCAATTCAGATGATGAAAGTTTTTTGTTAGCCAATTTGCTTCATTTTGTTTTGCTATTGACAATCTTTTGAAGTTAAACGGTGGTTTAATAATAAAATTTATATACTCCTCGTTGTTAAAAACAATTGCTATTTCCTTTGCAATGAAGGTGTTTGAATTAGATTTAAATCCTTGCATATCGATGAAAACTTTATCCCCCATCATCTTTTTTTTTTTTTTTATTTACATGATTTTACGAACTTGACCTTTTAATGGTATGTATTCTATTAAGCGATCGTGGATGAGAATGCAAAAAGCTGATGTATCAGTGGGAATGTTGGAATCTGTTTCAATTTCAATTTTTATATCAACAGGACCGTTCGAGAGAGATTCGTTTTGGTGACTGACATCTACTACCACTATAGGCGCACTATTTTTGAACTCTTGAGCAGTTAGAAGCGGTTGTGATTCTCTCATGTAGTAGCTTTGTTGAAATCGTAGATACATATCATATAGAATTGCATAACGGTCATTTTTAAATTTTATATTAAGATCATCATATGGGTACGATTCGGAATTTAAATGCACTTTTAAATTGTTTAGATTACAGTGAACAAACTTATTCTCTTGTTGAAAAGCAATCAATACAAAACGGGGTCGTTCTCTATTTGCAGCCAATTTAACATTCCATATATGGCTATTTCCTGTATTTAGTTGAGGATTAATGTGACAATCCCAACTGCGAAATGCCATCGGTATAGAAGCACCATTGTTAATAATTTTAATCATATTCAATTTGTTAAGATCGGATAATTGTACATGTGGAATTCTCCATGTGATGTTTGAGATACTAATTTTTGGTTTGTCAGTAGCAATAGTCGAGTATACGAGTTTTTCATCGTTCTTATTACGTAAGAGAATCAATTCATGTTTACCGCTCAGTATAATTTTATTATAGTCTTCAGCAAAACCTAAAAATAGTTTCAGTGGTACATAGAAATTAAAGTATCCATTTAGAATATTCAAATCATCAAGTTTGTTCCATCCAGCATTACACATGCCAACACTTTCCGTTGGTGATAAAGAAACGAAATTTTTTAAGGTGCTTGAAATGCCTAAATGTCTTGTATGATCAATTTCTATACCGTTGAGCTCATATCTAATTTCATCAAATAGATGTGCCACAAAGTTATTTTTCAATTTAAGATTTAAAAAAAAGATATTTTGCTGTTATTATCATCTACAATACTTCCCTCAACATATATGTAGCTTTCGCTGGGCAGCACATACAAATCTTGATTTTGTATTGAAATTCGAATCTCATCATTGTTATTGAAGGATTGTATGTATGGTGTATATGTGTGGTAGTCCTTTTTAATTATACTCTCGTCTGATAGAGGTTTTTCTAAAACATCTAGTATGGAGCTCATTTCTTTACCAACTTTAAATTGAGGGACTTCAAAAATTGTTTATTTCCTTGTGACAGATGTTTTTTGTGTGATGATCTCTTTAATTGTGGTTTGGTTTTTAATAGTGTTTTACAAGTGTATCCAATTTTATCCTTAGATTGCTTGGCGTTGTATATTATCATTATTTGTTAGATCTCAGATGTAGTCGTATTGTAATTTCTTCTCCTCGAAAATTAATTAAATCACCGTTCTGATCAACGATGCGCAGAGTTAGAGAACTTATCTCTCGGCAGTTAACGGGCAAATAGATAAGATTTCTAGGAATCTCAACAATTTTATACCCTGGTGGGACATTGATCGCGAATTCATGTAATGTATGTGCTTGTGAATTATTCATATATGTATTAACGACTATATTACATTCAACACGTAGGATATTCACTATGAAAATATTGACGGGGAGATCTGAGTAATGATCTTCGTTGGGAGCTAGAATTTTCTCATTGAATCCTAAAAGTTTTCCAATTGTATTATCCTTATTAAAGTATATGAGGTCCTTAGAGCTATTAACTCTAACTTGCATTGTATTGTTATTAGCCTCAATATCAATTTTATTTTCCGGACAGTACTGCTTATATTGATCTTTAATATAATCAACAATATCATTCAATTCATAGGATCCTATTGGTATTTTAATTACATGTTCACCTATATGAAATATATTGTTATAATCATCTACATTAGGTATGCTATTATATGAATGAAAATCAGTTAGAGCACATTCATATCCACCATTTAAACCAATAGGAGGAAAGTAATTAGCTGATAACTCGGATGAGTTTGAGTTCAGAGTAAGTGTTATTGACATTATGGTTGTCAGATTATTAATAAATGAAATTAAACAGAACACTTTGTACAAAAAAGAATTTGCATGCTCATTTATTTGTTTTTCTTTAATATATTAGTTACAAAAATAGGCTTATGTTTAAACTTTACTACAATATTTCATTTTTATTAATCCAAGAATTATGTTGATTAGAAAATCCTAGCCATTTAACGAATACTTTATCTCCTTTAGTTTTGAGAACTCTTTCAACCAGGTATGTGTTGGGAAATTCCGTTTTTATGAGTTCTTCATCATAGAATCCGCCTTTAATAGGATTACCACGATAGTCTTCTAATATGTATGTAACTGGATATGTATTTTGAACTGTTTTAATTGTGAAAATCTCTGTTGTCCAATTGGGGGTGTATCCTTTTTCAAAAACATGTTTATATTTACTTATACGCACATGATCTCCAACATTGAATTTTGATAATTTGAACAGTTTTAAATGGTTATATACCGTACTTAATAATTTTTTCTCATATCTAGAGGTAACTTGAATAGGTGCCATTTTGATGGTACGATGAATTTTTCTATTATATGTATTAATCAAGTCTTTGTAAATGTCAAACCAGTTATAAGAACCATTGAAGCTAAACTCTTTCCACATCATTCCTTTTAATGTTCTATTAAATCGATCCACAATTGATGCTTTCATTCTGCCATACGTTGAGTAGTGATTAATGTTGTATTTATCCATCAATTTTCCAAAGAGTTTATTGAAAAACTCTTTACCGTCGTCTGTTTGTAAGTGTTTTGGCACCCGTCCCAATTGAAAAACAAGTTCCATTGCCCGGACTGTTTCAAGCGCAGTTTTTGTTTTAAGTGGTACAGCCCATGCGAATTTCGAAAATGTATCAATTACTGTCATTAAATATCGATAGTTCTTATTGTCTGTAGAATAGTTCCCCATTTCAACTAAATCAGCTTGCCAAAGATCATCTATTCCTTTCATAACAACTCTCCGACGTGGAAAATTTTTTCGTGCTTGCTTATGCAGCTCATTTACTAAAGATCTTTTTGAAGTCATTATTTAATGTATTTAGGATTTTACTGAATATATTGTATTCAGTGTGAGTTCTTTTAAGTATTGTGCGCCATCAAATTTCTTTCATACCCATAAATTAACTCATTTGTCTTTCTAATTTCTTTTTCGAAGAATAACTTCATGCTTAAAATTTTTTCTTGAATTTCATTGAGTTTCTGATTTAAATTCATGTTGATTTCAAGTTGTATCTCTTCAATTTGACTTTGCAGAAACAACTTATTGACAACATCATTTTCCTCCAATGCATTTGCAACATTTTTGATCCTTTTGTTTTGGACATCAATGCTATTAGTTGTATCCATAACGAACCCCAACAGCTTAGGAACATTTTTCACTAAAACTGTGCCACTTGTGTCATTAAGATAGTGTCCAAACTTGTCAATGGACATGATTTATGTAGATAAGTACTATTCTATAATGTTTGCTTCATATAATTCCTCGATAATTGAGACAATCTCATTATTATGATTAGTATGACCTGCAGCTTGTGATGCCAGCAATAGCCTAAGGCGATCTACTAACTCATTGGGATCATCCCAGTATATATAGTTAGGTTTATGTGTGTTTAGTTTCATCAAACCATCTCCCTTATAAGTACTTTTTATTGTATTAAATGATGAAGTTGACGAGTTCTTTTCATTCTGTTTTCTAAACAATTTGCTGATAATATGCTTATATTTATACGCTCTCGTTCCTTTTATTCGTCCATCAGGTCTATATTCTCTTTTGTATGCATTTGTGCTAACTAAAATTTTTTTATATAGTTCTAGTTCATGTTTATCATAATGTTTTGGTATTTTGTGAAACAGTAAAGAAAATAAACCCGGTGTAAGAGCCCATATTTGATTTCCAATCATTATTTTATTTTCTGTAAGTTTAATATTACTATTACCAAACTTCCATTCATTATTAAAATCTTTATGTGGACCATAGAGAGTATCTAATTCATTTCTGCTTTCCAATAGTGCTAAGTCAGTATAACTCGTATTATTATGTGAATTATTTAGGGTTTCAGATTGAGAGTAAAAATCATCATTATCATCATCGTCATCATCATCATCACCATCAGTATAAGCTTCATCATCCTTAGCAGCATTTGCGTTTCGATCACTAAGTGAGGTGTTTTTATTGAATAACGTTTTTTCAGCAAGTTTCTTTGGAGTGCTTGTCTCTAACTTAAATTGTTGTTCGTTAAATGGGAAATTTGAGTTTTTAGAAATTTTCATTTTTAAATCACCCCTTTCTGCTTTAATACTTCTTTGGTTATTTTTAGAACTATTCACAAATTCTCTTAAAGGATCTATTATTGGTTTAAATTTGTCTTTAAATAGCTCATGTGTATCTGCTTCACCAATTTTTATACTACGGAATTTTTTCTTTAAAACATTTCTTGTCTTTATTAGCTCTTTTAAAACTTCTTCATCCATTTTCAGCTATCAGATCAGGTATCAGAACAGGTATCAGCTATTAGATCAGGTATCAGCTATCAGATCAGGTATCAGATATCAGATCAGGTATCAGCTATCAGATCAGGTATCAGATATCAGATCAGGTATCAGCTATCAGATCAGGTATCAGAACAGGTATCAGCTATCAGATCAGGTATCAGATATCAGATCAGGTATCAGCTATCAGATCAGGTATCAGAACAGGTATCAGCTATCAAAAACAGGTATCAGCTAGCAGATTATATTTTCTATATTTCAGGAAATAAGTAGATGTATTATGTTTAACGCCAAATTAAATACTAATGTTTTACTTTTATGTAGAGTAATTTATATCGTTATGAAATATTCGAATAATTTTCTATAGCGACCATTGTTTAATTCATTATCTTTGCTTATCACCAAAAATCCATATTTTTCCTTCCAACACTCTCTACAAATTTCATTAAACTTTTCATAACTCATGTCGCTGGCAACATGATCACAATAAACGTGTTTCATGTTTGTCTCATCTTGTTTAAACATTATAATCACATTTGCATTGTCTCTTATTAAATGTTTGGGAATTCTCGTATAAGTTTGACATAAGTAGAATGAATCGACATCCTTATGTCGTCCCATGCAAAAATATGCTCGTATATTATTTTGCTTCTCACATGCAACATCATCAAATATCATAATTGAATTAATTTTAGCTTCATTAAGGGGTATAACTGATTCATTATCTGTAAATGTATAATATCCCATCCCTTTAATTGGTGAAATCAATTTCTTCAAGTATTCATATTTCGGTTGATATAGAGATTTTGAGTATAAATAGATGTTTTCAAACTTGAGCCCATTAGGACTTTCTAGTAATGCAATCATGACATTCGTCTTTCCACAATTTGATGGCCCAACTATCAGAGCACGAATAGAATTTGGTAAGAGGGAGCTATGCTTTATTTTTGATCTGATGTTCGATGAAGCATCAATATTGCGAATCACAATATTTTTATGTTGTTTTATTAACCGCATTCTTATAACTAATTGCAATTTATAAATGTTACTTTTATTATAGAAGAAGAAATAATATGGTTGTACATTATAGCAAAACATTCAGTCATAAAAAACCAGTCGTTGGAAAAGGTTTAGTTAATAGATTAATAAACTCTATACCTGTTGAACTACATCTTCCTGGATACCAATTTTGTGGCCCCGGAACAAAATTACAAAAACGTTTAGATCGCGGTGACAAAGGAATAAATTTATTAGACGCTGCATGTAAAAATCACGACATTGCTTATTCCAAAGACAAGGATTTAAATAATAGACATCAAGCTGATAAAATTCTTGAAAATAAAGCTTGGGAGCGAGTTCTTTCAAAAGATAGTAGTCTTGCAGAAAAATCATTTGCATATATGGTTGCTAACGCAATGAAAGCAAAAACAAAATTTGGTATGGGGTTGAAGAAGAAGGTTCTAAAAAGAAAAAAACAAAATGGAAAAAATCTGTTCAGTACATCAATTAAAGATGCAACGAAAATATTGAAGAAGGAAAAGCCTCAAGACATTAACTCTGCTATTAGGATTGCTCGTAAAGTTATCAACAAGTCGTTAAGGGGAAAGAAATCACAAGTTGTAATACCACGTGTAATTAATGTCCCAAAAATTGGCGGCTTCTTACCTTTGGTACCTATTCTTACTGCTCTGAGTGCAATTGGAAGTCTTTCTGCTGGCGGAGCTGCTATCGCAAAAGCAATAAATGCAGCAAAGAATGCTAAACAACAACTTGATGAAGCAACGAGGCACAATAAAACAATGGAAGCAGTAGCAATGGGGAAAGGATTTTATCTTAAACCCTATAAAAAGGATATGGATTGGTTTGTCAAGAAAAAACAAAAAAAATTTTTCGTAAAGCTACCCAATAAACCACTATCTGATGTTGATCTGAAAATTTTTTCAACAAACATTCCCTACTTTAGAGGAGTTTTCATGTAGGATGCACTACCAAAACGATCGAGAAAAAGAGAATGCGGTATCATTAACTTAGATTTATCAACTGGACCTGAAACACATTGGGTAGCATATTATAAAAACAATCAACATAAGGAATATTTCGACAGTTTTGGAAATTTACAACCTCCTTTAGAATTAGTTAAATATCTGGGCAAAAATATAAAATATAATTACAATCAATATCAAAATTATGATTCATTTAAATGTGGACATTTATGTCTTGAATTTCTTTACAAAATAAGTGAGAAGAATAAATAAATAAAACATTTAAACAATTTTCAAAAAAATTTGCTGTTTTATTAATAAAAAGTTTATAAAAATATAGTTTTTACACATTATTCCCAATGAGGATATTGAGCATTTGTTATAAATATGTCTATACCAGCAGCAGTATCCAATCTTATGCCACTGTCTCCTTGCTTACATACGCAATATATCCCGGATGCCAACTCCATTACATCATCATCAGATAGAGTATTATAACGGTTTGGTAAATACATTATATAATTTTCCAGTTCAATTTTAACTGTGGTGCCGTATTTACTTGTCACCCGTTTTGCGTTTTTAACTACATACTTAGTAGACTCCTCAAGATCTTTTATATGTATAAGTGTTTTTTTATTTAAACTGTTGACTTTTTTTTAACAAATCAGAAGTATTCATTATTATTTAATTTTTTTTCTTTTATATATTTTTTCCTATTTGTCAGATTGCTTAATCTGCTTTTGTAAACTGATGCATTAAATACTTCTACCAAGCCTTAAATAGGTGGCAAAGAAAGATCAGTATCAGTAGCTATCTCTTTTTCTCATATTGATATTAGTTGATGTTTTTCCTTATATATTTTTTTTTCATATTTGACAGATTGCTTAATCTGCTTTTGTAAACTGATGCATTAAATACCTACCAAGCCTTAAATAGTTGAGAAAATCTGAATAGAACGAAATATCACTATTGTAGCTATCTCTTTTTTTTTCTCTAAAATATTTCCGTTATTGATATAATTATAGTGAAGGAGATAGTTATAGTAATGTATAAGTGTCAATACTGATCAATCAAAATTGTTTGTAAAATTTTAAATTTTTAGAAGAAAATTTATCTATAAATATAGAATTAAACCTTTGAAGAATATTAATGTAAAAACAGCATTCAAACTTAGTTAAAAAAGAAAAAAATATATATAAATATATAAAATGAGCAAAACCCGTGAGCAGTTATTTGAGTTCCTTAATTCCTTTGAGGACTTATTGCTGTATGAGCATAAACAAAGTATAAATTTTTTCTATCAATGCTCACCGAAAATGAGGACTATGGCGTAGTAGAGCAGGAGGACACATATAATGGACATTTTGCTAGCTGCCCCTGGTACAGCGAAGGGTGTGAGGAGGGACCCGATATATGCCGATGCTCCGTTTTTCATTTGAGCAAAAAATATTATTTTTAAAATCATCAATGAATATAACAATTTCGCTCAAATTAACTAAATAAATAAATATAAAATATATGTGTCTATACTTTAATTAATATATATGGGATTAATAGAGCGAAAAACTCTTAGTTTAAATATTATTTTCACTGAGGATGGATAGACATACGATAAAGAATATATTTCATCACAATCAGGAACGAAAACCACAAATATATGATGTTGTTTTTGAGTTTGAATACTTGCTAAATTGGAAATTGAAGATTGTATGTGGATTTTCGACAGCTTTTGGTTTTAAGCCAATGATATGGTTGCATTATAAAAATAAGCAATTCATTGGACTAGATCGAGAAGAGTGGTTACATCTCATATGCTATAAAGAGTATATTCATGATATGCTTAATCGTCGGGATTTCTTAAATTCTATAAATATAATTGATAATGAAAGTGAGAGGGATGTAGAATATAAATTTCAGTACAAAAAGGGTATTTGTTTTTTAATTATCCAACAAGGAAACTATAAAATAAAAATAGATTCTGACACTTGGCGATCACTAACTCAAATGCGAGTATTTTTTACATCAATTTTGTGTTGGAATAACATTCTAAGAAAACAAATCCTTCACTTCTATTATGAATATTACATACCAACCTGCTCCACTTTAAACAAAACAAAAATTCAATTCAATGAAATACAAGGAATACATCATGAAAGGGATGTCAAGATTGAACTAACACGACTTTGTTATGAGATTGGAGAAAAAATGCAACATAAGATTATAACTGATGTAAAAATTCATAAATTATATTTAAGGATAGATAACAAATAAAAGAAATAAATATATAAATAAATAAAAAACTGTATGGACATATTTGTTTTATTTTTTACTGTTTTATTTTATTTATTTTTTTTTATTTTAGTTTAATCTTATCAATAAAACATAATTTTAATAATAATAATAAAAATCTACATTTTTTATTCCATATTATTATATTTTATTTTATCTTATCAATAAAAAATATAATTTTTGATGATAATAGAAAATTTTAATTTTTTACTCATCTTGAAGTTTCTCTATATCTAATAATAACATATCTAATTCATATTCTGGATTAGTTTCCTTAATTCTGAAATGATGCCATGCATAAGTATTTACATTATCACCTCTTATTTTTCTCTTGTCATCCACGTAACTTAAAACTATTTTATTTAATTGATTGGTATATATTTGATGTATTTTTGACTTAAATGTTAACATGTTATCATATATTATAGTCTTATCAAATAAACAATTTCTATAAGAAGCTAAATTATACTTATCTAAAACGGATTTCTTTACCCCTTTCGGTTTTTTAACATCATTTTGGTGTTGCACACTAAAGGAATACATTTTAGATCGCAGCCCAACAAACTCTGTAATTATTTTCCCGCAATTTTCATCCTTCATCATACCCAAAACCTTTTTGTTCAAACGAGGAATACCATAAATGTTATCTACAGAATAATCGGATGTATCAAATTGTTGTCCGATGTCAGTTTTTATGTCAGCGTAAAAGTCATCAGTTTGTATTGAGTAAATAAAAGAGTCTGTATCCATATAGTTTAATGATAACCTTTCCTTGAACTTTGGTTGCATGTATCCGTAGTGAAAGTTGTACATTTTCCATTTCGAAAGCTCCAGTAAATAGGTTTATTATAACAAGTCTTAACTCTATTCATTTCGATAGCCACCATATCTTCAGAAAATATAGATAAACTATGGATATTGGATTTTGATATCCAATCTTGAGCTCCCAAATGATTCTGATTTGTTCTGTTCCAATTTGTTACAATTCTTACATCTCTCCTCTTGTCCACATTCTCCATAGTTTTGCCATACACAGCATTATTGAGCAATTTGAAGAAATTTTTCTCAAAAGCATTTTTAGCAGTGGCTCTATGTTTGGTATTTAAGTCGATATAACCTTTTAACCATTGAGATTGTTTAAATGCTAGAATACGATGTGTTTTCTTTAAAACCAAACCATATTCCAAGCACTGCTTGAGAACTCTATAATGTATAACATATGACTGCTTTGTAGAGAAATCAGTTATCAATTTGTTGTACTTCATTTGCAAAGTTTTTTTTATTTTCAGCGCAAAAAGGAAGGTCATTGTGTAAGTCATGCAAATTAGAAGGATAATCTAAAGAAACCTCATATACATAACCATCTGTTCCATTATCATCTATGCTTTTCGGATCCAGATCCAGCTCCTCATTCGATAACCATCTGAACCCTCCATAAGGAAGATATTCAGACATTGCCCAACCGTAAAGCTTATTTGCGTCTAAATAGACAAGAAATTCTGAGGGCTTCTCTTTGTCGAAGTCATCTAAATATTTGTTGTTTGCTTTTGCATATCTTTTACTGCACTGTACAATCCCCCCACGTATTCCTTTTTTCATAAAATTATACATATCTATGTCCGCTAAAAGTTCCAATTCAATTTTTGTATATTTTAACATTGCATCCCAGGCAAGACCAGGAGCTGTGTAATATTGACATGGATCCAGCTCATATATACCTTTACAAACTTTTCTGAAGTTCTCAAAAATATCTGTTAGTAAAAGCACATCTGTTTTTAAGTAAAGTTCCATGTAATCTTTCAGTGTTTTACACCTAAAAGTATTCCATACCTCTTCAGCATGTGAGTACTCCTCTAAAGAACATTCTTTATTATTCAGCTTATTATAGAAATCACTGCGGGGAGGAAGCTGACACTCATTTAATTTATGAAACGAATTTAGATACCCATACGGAAAAATACCTTTTTTTTAATGAGCTGAAATTCTTTTTCTGTCTGAAACAAGGACCTAATAGTGCTGAAATCACTATCTGACAAGTAGTGCTGAAATCACTATCTGACAAGTTGCAGGCCAATGATTCCAAACTGTCAGCCATAAAGCGTATTGTATCAAGAAATCTTATTTCAAGATTATGACCATCACTCATTTCTGTAAATTGAGACAGTGATATATACGGCTCCTTATTAAGAGGAAGTACTTTTGATGTCATAGAAATTTTCCCTAATTCAAAGATGTGAGTCATAATTTGAGTAATTGTGAAAGTAAACTGGTATAAACTTAGGAATTTGATAATTTAGATTACAATTTTTGTGGGCTGCACCTCTAAACTTTCCACTAATGTGACAGTGATCTCTAACACGATCATTACCTAGAAATTTCTCACATATATGACAATTCAATGCATCATAAAAATTATAAATATCAGAAGGGGATAATGTATCCATTTGTCTCTTATTTACTAAATAATCATTATATATATCCTGACAGTCTTTAATTAAAAATGAAACAAATTTTTCCGAGGCATCTTTCCCCGTGTACACTCTTAGCTTATCTAACTTATTATTATGGACACATTTAACATAATAGCTAAAAGCACAAAGAATGTGCTTCTTAACAAATTTGGTTTTGCTACTCACACTACAATCAATATCCTCTAAAATGCATTCGAAGTCTGCATAAACAACGAAGGGGACATCCATTTTCCTTTGATGACCCTTAAAGTGAAGAAGATTATTTGGGGCTGTTGGCATAGTGGTTACTATTCGTCCACATTCTCTTTTATGCTGCTCCATGGTCACTTCACTATGCGAGTATTGTAGACAAGTATTACAAAACTTAAGAGCTCTTTTGTGCTTTGTAGTCTGACTGCTTAGTAGTCTATAAAAATAACAAATTTATAATCGATTAAAATAAAATAATTATTACAAAGATTTTATGTAAAGTTTTTTATTTTATTTTTTTATTATTTTAATTAACTTTTTAAACTTACCTTGATATATTCTTTATAAGAACATAGTGATGACCAACAGCATTTTCCAGCAGCAATAAATTAACATGAGTGCATTTCTCATCCTTTGTAATGTAATACGGACCAACAATTGCATTAGTTTCCTCATCGTACCCAAATACGTTTATACTAATGTCACTATTTCGCTCCTCAAATATTTTAATGTTTTTTAGGGATATTGGGAATTTTAAATTTGAGAAGTCTAGTGTAACTCCATTTTGTGTGCAAATGATGTCAGCAGCAATGTCATCGATATTATATGCGCTACATCGTTGTTTATGCTCAATTTGTGAGATATCCATTGCCGCAATTAAGCACCACTTAAAGCAGAAGACGTCATTGTTTTCTATGTTGACGCAAGCATTTCGCTGTTTAAGTTTTTCGGGTAGACTAATCCAGTTTGCTCCGTTTACCAGAGAAGATTTATTAAGACTTAACTCTGCTCGAACTATACGTATCAGAGTCCAACCAGAGTCCTTCTCTTGGAATTCAGACATTTTGTTTTGAATTTCTGATATTTGCTTGGAAAGTACTTCATATATTTCATCTCCTCTAGTCAACAAATTCATTTTAGCTCTATGATGAATTGAACTCTAATTCCTCTCCCACAAGTTTTATATATTCTGCCACTATACTTATATTAAATTTTATTATAACATGTTTCAGCAAACTGTTTTCCAACCTCTCTATGATGACAGGTTCAATTTCTCTAATAAAATCTTCAAATAAGAGTTCTTCTTTTTTATTATCAATCCCATACGTTATAATATTATTTTTAAACGCCTTGGTTATTTCATAATAATTTGTGGTAGTTGACGACGTTCCTTGAGCTTGTGGCTGATGTTGGAGTTGTTGATCAGTATTTGGGTACCATTGCATTGGGGTGGGGGGTTGCTGACAATGCATTTGTTGTTGTGGTGTTGACTGATATTGTAGCTGTTGGTCCATATTTGGGTACCATTGCATTGGAGTGACGGGTTGCTGCCAATGCATTTGTTGCTGTGGCTGATATTGTAGCTGTTGGTCCATATTTTGGTACCATTGCATTGGAGTGAGGGGTTGCTGCCAATGCATTTGCTGCTGTGGCTGATATTGTAGCTGTTGATCCATGTTTGGGTACCATTGCATTCGCGTGGAGGGTTGCTGCCAATGCATTTGTTGTTGTGGCTGTGGCTGGTATTGTAGCTGTTGATCCATATTTGCGTACCATTGCATTGGAGTGGGGGGCTGCTGGCAATGAATTTGCTGTTGCTGCTTATCCTTATGATTTTTAATATGTGTTATATATGCCTTTTGGTATTTGTACACCTTTTGACATATATAACAAACGTAGTCTACAGAACTCATTTTATTTATTTAATTATATATATATATATATATATATATATATATATATATATATATATATATATATATATATATATATATATATATATATATATATATATATATATATATATATATATATATATATATATATATATATATATATATATATATATATATATATATATATATATATATATATATATATATATATATATATATATATATATATATATATATATATATATATATATATATATATATATATATATATATATATATATATATATATATATATATATATATATATATATATATATATATATATATATTTAATTAATTATTTATTTAGATAAACTTATTAACTTCTTTTTTTAGTTACTGCAAATATTTTTTAGTGTTCACAAAATTTTCTACTTATATTAAAATAGTTTTATTTTAAGTTTAAATTTTTTAACGCTAACAAAATGTTCTAGTTGTAGTGCAATGGATTTTATTTTCACTTTAATTTTTTTTAATTCACAAATTTTTCTTTTATATTAAAGTTGTTTTCTTTATTTCCACACTTGTTTCAATAATGAGAAAAATGTAACACGCTTTACGTTTAATATACAATACGCTTATCTCTGCTTAACAAATTCTCATTCCTCTGCTTCTATTGACAGTCTGCCAGTCTGCCGGTCTGCCAGTCTGTCGCTCTGCCGTCACTCTGTCACTATACCAAACTATTCATAATCAAGACAACCACACTTTGTTCTTACAACAACAACATTACATTACAAAATCGATACCATGTTTATTACTAAAAATAATTACTTCAACAAAATCCATACAACTCATTCTAACAAACAGCCAAACATTGGCCTACATTTAATTCCATCAGACAGATTTTTTTATATGTATATGGTATGTATACGAGACAGAGGCAAATGTCAGCAAGCAGTATGAATTTACTATCAATTATATGATTGCGCACTTTTGAGCTGTTACGCGCTTGCTCTTTTATCTGTCATCGCTCTCGCTCTGTCCCTCTGCCTACAGCTCCGTCCTCTGCATTTGAATTTCCTTTTCATTTTTCTTGTGAACCACTTAACCACAGCATGCGTTAACTCTGCTTAACAAATTCTCTATCCTCTGCTTCTATTGGCAGTCTGCCAGTCTGTCGCTCTGCCGTCACTCTGTCACTATACCAAACTATTCATAATCAAGACAACCACACTTTCTTCTTACAACAACAACAACATTACATTACAAAATCGATACCATGTTTATTACTAAAAATAATTACTTCAACAAAATCCATACAACTCATTCTAACAAACAGCCAAACATTGGCCTACATTTAATTCCATCAGACAGAGAGACAGACAGACAGACAGACAGGGAGACTTAAAAAAATTCACACTTTGTACAATCAATAATAATTTTTTATTCCTAAGTGCATTCATACCCACACGATCAACATTTCTTAAACAAAGATTTTTATCTCTCCTTTTAATTTTTGTTGTGAAGCACTTAACCACAGGAAAAGACAGACAGAAGCAGGAAAACCAGACAAAGGACAGAGAAAATAAACTAAACATAAAGACATACGTTCTCTGCATTTGAATTTCCATTTCATTACAAAACTAAATTACACATATTATGACTTTTTTTAACACTCTAACTATCAGTTTATATTACCAACCAACCAAATTCACTTTAAAACCAAAATCCTTTTCAATCTACACTTAAACAATAAATGGAAACGTACACTTAAACAATAAATGAAAAACAAAACACCAACCCAACCAAAATATTTCTTAATTGTACAAGATTAGAATTTTAAAACACAGTTAATTTTTTCACCGACAAGTTCATTAATACTATTTCCCAAAACTCACTTTAAAACCAAAATCCTTTTCAATCCACACTTAAACAATAAATGAAAAAAAAACAAACATAAAAACACACATTCGAACCCTCGTCACCTCACACTTAAGCTCATAAATGAAAATTATCACGTACAAGCCATCGTAAAACCCTCTGCGCGTGCCTAACATAACTAGTTACATGCACCGACATACAAAAACACCACCTAAACCCTTGTCAAACACACCCTTGACACTAATTACCCAAATTTAGGCAATAAATTACAAAATTTCACAAATTTTGACAATTTTAATTGGTGACAAAGCCCCAGTTCCCCACTACTTAGCAGGGTTGTAAATGAATTAAGCTTTCTATCTCTCTCTCACTTCACCACCTGTTCTCTCTACTCTATCCCTTTCCCAAAGGAGGTAACACATTAATTAATTAACTGGTAGGCATTAATTGAATGATTGTGCTACATCTCTTTAAAAAAAAGTTGTAATAATCATGTCGAAAATTCGAAAAAATCGCAATATTGCCAATAAGCCTTAAAATTGATCAAAACTCGCTAAAAATGTAACGAAAGTCAATATCACGAAAATCGCGAAAATTATGAAAATTCAATAAAACTTGCTAAATTTTTAAAGATTACAAAGCGTAATAAAAACGTAAGAAAGAAAAATCTGGAAAAATTACGCTTGTCGTGAAAATAGCGAAAATTTGCAAAAATTTTCAAAATTTTGAGCAAGCCATAATTTTGATTAAATATCGCTAAAACCGTGAGGAATACCAAAAATTCAGTAAAAATCGCGAAAATGGCGAAAATTCACAAAAAATTGCTAACAGCGGCATAATACCAAATTCGAATATTGTTTAAAACTCGCAAAAACTGCAAAGAAGATGAAAAGTTTCAAGAAGTCGCTTTTATCGTGAACATTTCAAAAATTCGCAACAAATTGCGTAATCGGAAACAAGGTCTAAAAAATAATGAACGCCAAAACTGTTAAAAAAAAATCTGAAAGAACGCGAAAAAATTGCAAGTTCGCGAAAAATGTACTGAAAAAATTTCTAAAACTGTAAGGAACAACATAATCTCGTAAAATCAGATAGATCGCGGAAACGCCGAAAATGCCTCAGAAATTGCTAACATCGCGGATATTGCAATTAGCTCTTCCATAGACTCCAGAAACTCACAACTCTGAACACAATTATTATTTTCTTTTGAAAATTAGTAACGATTAATTTTTTTAACACATATTTAAAAAAATGGGATTTTGTAAAGCAAGAATGGTAGCACGATTTTTAGTTTAAACGTCAGATCTCCTTTTTTTTCAAATGATAATATGCCAGAAAAAAAGAGAAAGTGGAACTACCTTATATACTTATACCATGAACATAACTACATACATACGATGATCCAATAATTAGGTCTATGCATCTCTACATAATAGTGAAGAAGCAGTACGTATTGACAGGCCTGAGGAGTTAAATCAGTTATTTCTTGTGCCACAAGCTGCCCAATAATATTATTGTCAACGATGGAGATTCATCAAATATTTTAGTTTTCATCATATTTGATAATTATATATGCTTTTTTCTTATTATTTTTATCATATTTTTTGGCTTATTTTTAATACAACTTTTAATTATGTCATTAAAATATTTTACTTCGCAAATTTTTGTTATAATAACTTATTACGTTTCATTGTGTACTGCGCTGCTTTAAACCAGTATGGCAACAAACTATCTCGATAACGGGCAGTGGAGTTCCAGAGACAGTATGAGCACTATGCTAAAAAGTTTAATAAAACAGCATAACGGTTTTAGAATATGTCATTTAAATGCACAAAGCCTCAATAACAAAATGGATGAATTACGATTAATTTTTGAAAGCTCTGGTGCTGGTGCCATTTGCATTTCAGAAACATGGTTTCACCCGAAAACTGGTGATAATGCTTTTAATATAAATGGATATATATGTATCGTGCTGACAGAAACACCACAACTAATAAAACAAGTGGAGGGGGAGTTGCCATATTCTTCAGAAATGGTATAACTGGAAATATTGCTTCTTTTTTTCTACTTTGATGAACTGCTGCTAGAAAGAGACAAACATATGGTATTCATTTCTGACAATTCATTATAGTGTTACCTTATTTTACAGTTTGCTTTCCTTAAAAACTCTTAACACTTTTCTTCAATAAGTTTTTAAAATATGTTCTAAAATCTCACTTTTAAAAAGTTATTTTAAAGCCCTACTCAAAATTTATTTAGTTTTTGCCAAATATGCATTTGAATAACACTTAAGTAGATCATTTATGCGCAGTATTTTTTCATGACACCACCAAGTGCGGAAATCATGGGAAAATTTCCAAAAGATGTCATCACTACAAAGAGTTTGTTTATTTTATGTAAACAAAAAACATAGTGTTTGGGTATATTTTGTATTGTGTTATTTGCGGCAATATTGTTATTAATATATTGTTCAATAACATTTAAGAATAAAATGAGTGGTTTTTATCGGCGACATACTATAATAGCTAGATTAAATGGAGCCAATGAGCGCTATAAACTCACTGTGAAGAGGAAGCAGTTGCGCAGCTCCACGGATTTATTCGATATTCCAAGCGAACAATTTCGGGAACTATTTAGACTTCCAGTGGAGGTTTGTCGTGATTTTATTGCAGAAGTTGCACCATTTATGAAGTCTAAGCTAAGAAATACAAGGTTATCTAAAGCGCTTCGAATTTTAATAGCACTGCGTTTTTTTGCACAGGGTAAGATAAAACTATTGAAAACTAAATCCATGAATGCTTTTATTCTCTAGGAAGCTACCAGCAGTCAGTGGAGCGGGATTTCATACTAAATGTGTCCCAATCCACAGTTAGTCGCTGCGTCAAAGAGATTAGCTCCATTATGGATCGGCGTCTACTGGCAAAGTATGTAAGGTTTCCCAGAAACAATGCAGAATGCCAAAGAATTAAACAGCAGTATGTATGATAGTGGATTAATTTCTTATATGAGTTCTAACTCAAAACAACATAATAGATTTTACGAGAAATTCCAGTTTCCGGGTGATCGGAGCTATTGACGGCACACATATAAAAATAAAAGGACCTGGCGCGGACATTGAGCATGTTTATGTGTGCCGAAAAGGAGGGCATTCAATAAATGTTCAAGCGGTAAGTGTCCATAGAATAAAAGATAAAAATTAAACAGAATTCTTTCTCCTAAGGCACATATGTACTTTGGATTTGCGGATTATAGACTGCAATGCCAGATTTGGCGGAACAGCACACGATGCCTCTGTTTGGAGAGCAGAGCAAGTGCTTTAAGAGTTTTTCTTCAACAAAAGTACACCAGTGGTGAGAGAAATTTCTGGCTTATCGGTATGTTCAATAAGATTAGCGTAGAAAGTGTATAAACATACTTTGTGTTTCAGTAGGTGATAGCGGTTATCCCCAGTTGCCATATTTGATGACACCAATTCAAGGAACGAATTTGACCGACACTCAAGAAAACTATAACAGGCAACACCAAAAAGCCAGAAATTGTATTGAGCGCTGCTTTGGAGTCTTAAAGTCTAGGTTTCGTTGCCTAAGCAGAGAGAGAGAGAGAGAGAGTGTTGTGCTACAATCCTGTGCTAGCAGGAAAAATTATAAACTCATCTATTATATTGCACGACATACTCATTGAAAATGGAGTGGCAGACGATGAGATTGACGGCTATAACTATGACGCCAATGATGATAATGGCGAAAATAATGAAGGAGCTGTCATTCAAAACAGAAAAGATGAAAGTGGTTTCCAAGCAACAAATTTATTAGTCCAACAATATTTTTCCTGTTGTTAAAATAAATCAATTTCTGAATTTTATTGTATGTATTAAAGTGAAATTGAAAACTTTGCTCGAAATCGAAAAGATATTTTTTATAAATTAAACAATGTTCTAAACGATAAAACGCCGTATTATTTTTTTATTCATTCCTTTTATTTATAACTATGCAACATAAAAAAAAAACAAAACAAAAATAATATGTAATATTAATTCTGAAACTAGGTTTTAGATCAAAGTTTAAAAAATAAAATAACTTTTCTTAGTACCTTTTTATAAAAAAGAATGAGCGACTATATTGTAGCGAATGCAACATTTATACACATAAAACATTTTTTAGCAAAATACAATTTTTTTATAAAATTATTAGAAGTGAAACATTTCAAAGTGGTTTATTTTTATTTGTTAGTAAGAATTTTAAATAAACGATAAATCTTTTTTTGAATTCTTACTAACAAACAAAAATAAAACACACTCTGCTCTTCAAAATTCATTGTAGTAGTAAAAGAAGATATTAATTTGTTACTTTATTCGACCTTACACTGGATGAATATTATTTCAGTTTCAGTTTCAGTTTATTATTCAACTTTAAGTACCTGAGCCCAAAGGGCCATAACTAGTTAACAAATTATCTACATAATATAATACTACATATAACAAAACTTTATAATAATATATTCGGTGAAAATCTTAAAAACTAATGTAGACTATTATAATAAATGTATCATACATATGTAAAGAATATTTATCAAAATATCACATAAATATTAAAGTAGAAGAGATAGTTTAGGACCAATATTGTATTGTAGGAAAGCAAATAAATTAACAATTGCGTTTGTATAGTAACAGAGTATAAGACATATGTATAAATATATATATATGTATATATGTACGAATTTCATATACATATCAATTTCCAACTATAAGTTATTATGTTCAAGATATAATAGAATTTTACTTTTATAAGTTTGATGTGAAGAAACAAATGATTTAAGGCTGTCAGGCAGATTATTAAAAATTCTTGCAACTCTAGTATGAAATGATCGTTCCAAAATTGAAGTTAGCCTTGGAATTTGTATTTGACGATTTCGTTGAGAACGGCTAAAGGTAAAAAATGAAATTATATGCAATATTTTCCGATCCTTGTATGTTTTATAAAAAAATAGTAATAGTCTTAATTTCAAGTAGTTCAAGAATGAACATCCTAAAAATCTACATACATAATTCGACATATGAGTGCGCCTTCTGAGATTATACAGAAAACGAACAACTCTATTAAATAATTTCGTAAGTTTGCTAATGTTGTAACCCAAAGTGAGACTATAAACTTCAACTCCATACAAAAATATGGGCATAATCAGAGTGTGAACAAGCTTTACTTTTACCTGCACGGGCAGTATAAGATTTACGTTATTAATTTGTCGAAGTGCAAAATTAACATTGGATGCTACAGAATTAATATGTCTTTCAAAATTAAGCCTATTATCCAACCATACGCCAAGACATTTAATCTGGTTAACAAACTGAATATCAGTACCATCAATCTTTATGGCCAAATTAGTTTTTGGGGGCCCAAAGAGCATTGCTTTAGTTTTAGCAGTATTTATAAATAATTTATTTTCGCTCATCCAACGAAAAATAGTTTCGATACTATAATCAATTGTATTTTGCATGACGTCCAGGAACTGTTTTTCACCACAGAAAAGAAAAAATAAATCATCTGCAAAAGCAAATGGAATACAAGACGATATAAATTCAAAATTGGAGAAAAGATCGTTAATAAAGATGTTAAATAATATAGGTCCGAGGACGGAACCTTGTGGAACACCACTCGTGACGGGTAAAAGCCCTGATACTTTATCTCCAATTGTGACGTATTGATATCTATTAGTAAGATATGAATATAAAAGATTACAAGAAGAAGACGAAATACCAAGATTTCGATGCAATTTCGAAATTAAAATTCCATAATCTATTTTATCAAAGGCTTTGGTAAGATCCAAAGATAAAAGAACATTTAGGTGACATTTACTCAAAGATTGCCTTATAGTTTCAGTCATTCCCAACAAAAGAGAAGTTGTATTTCAATATGAGACATGAGCTGATCCTTCAGTAGAATTTCTACCATTTGGGCTCAAGGTCACTGTTTTTATTTTTAATAAAACTCGTATTTTTCGTTTTATCAAATATTATTTATTTAATTTTCGATATTTCAATCACCGTCGGTGATCTTCTTCAGGAAAAACTAGAAACAAAAATGTGCAAAAAACATTAACTCACTGATGTAAACAAAAGTTAATGCAAAAAAAAACAGCAAGAAACTAAAAACAATAACATATTTATCTACTTATTACAATAAAAAAGTTATTATTATTGCCTTACAATGCAGAGTAAAGCGGTCCAATTTCTTAGAGAATGCAAAGCTCACTAAAAGCTCCTTTGTTTATATTTTGATAAAATATGTCTGTATGAATGCGCGCAATTTTCAGTATCTGTTTTATAGTTCATACGGATGTTCGCGGGAGTATTAATTATGTGCAGCATTTCTATTGTATATCTTTTCTTATAATTATTCTCCTGTTGTAATATTGTTGTATTTTCGATATTGGGAGAGTGACCGTTCTGTGCACAGTGGGCTGCCAGTGCTGTTTTTTGGTCTGTCGTACCTTTTCGAGTTTTGTAGTCTGACTTGTGTGCAGCTAATCTTGTTTTTAATTTTGACTTCGTCGTTCCAACATATACTTTGTTACATATGTCAGACCCGTCTCCGTTGCATAGAATTGTGTAAATTACATTGGATTTATCCAACCTACCTATTTTTGTTTTTGTATTAGAAAACAGTGTATTTAGGGTTTTATCAGTTTTCAAAGCTATGTTGACGTTTTGCTTGTCGAAAATGTTTGAATATGTAACTCTCTCAGAAAACCCAGGGACATGTACCATCGACTTGAAAATTTTTTCCGGTTTTATTATAGGAACTTTATTACGATTTTTTATTGCATTGTTGGTGATGTTTGTTGTCATTATATATGGAAAGCAATTTTTTTTGTAATATTTTCCGGATCTGTTTAATGTTTTCTTTATGCTAAACTTCATCACATATTTGAAGTACCCTATTTGCGAAATTCTGTGCTGTATTAAATTTAACGTGTTTTGGGTGATTGGAATAGAAGTTTATGATGCGCCCAGAGCCAGTTGGTTTTTGATACCATTTAATAGTTAGTTTGTTTTGTTTTTTTATTACTAGTGCGTCCAGATACTGTAATTTTTCGTTTTCTTCCAACTCCTTGGTGAACTGCATATGCCTGTGAAAATTGTTTAGAGCGTTCAACGTTTCGTCTACAGCACCTCTTTTGTAATACAGAACAAATCATCCACATATTTGCACATAAATTTTGGTTTGAATACTAAATTTGTAATTACTGTATCTAACAACTCTTCCATTACGATGTCTGCTATTACCGGCGAAGCAGGTGATCCCATAGGCATTCCTTATAGTTGCTCGTACGTTTTGTCATCATATTTAAAATATCTGTTATCTTTTATACAGAAATTAAAAATATCGAAAAATAAATCTTTTGGTATGTTTGTGTATGTAGCGATTATCTCCCACTTTGACTTTATTATGTTCAATGCTAAGTTTACAGGTATACTGGGGAAAAGAGAAACCACGTCAAAAGAAACTAAAACTTCGTCATTACGAATTTCCGTATTCGCAACTTTGCTTTTAAATTCGATCGAGTCTTTAACGTTGTATTTCGAATCCTTTGTTACATTTTTTAAAATATTTACTAAGTATTTCATAGGCCATACGACGGTGAATTTAAAGATGAACATATAGGTCTAAGCGGCATACTATCTTTGTGCACTTTAGAGAGTCCATAGAGTCTTGGTGCCGTAGCTACATTGGTGATTAATTTGTATTTTTCCATAGCATCAATTATATTCAGTTTGAATAACTTTTCTACAAGTGTGTTGTTGCGTGTTTGTAATTTTGTTGTAGGGTCAGTTTTTAATCGTTTGTAAGTGCACATGTCCTGAACAATGTTTCTCATTTTCGTTACATATTCTGACTTTTCAACTGATACTGTGGTGTTACCTTTATCTGATTTCAATATTAAAATGATCTTATTTTCGGCCAAAAACTTTTTTGTTTCATTCACTGTATTGATCAGCTCTCTTTCTCTGGTTGTTAATGATTTTTTATTAAGGTAGTTGTCCATCGTCATTACAAATTGAGTTCTTGCGATCTCTTGTTTGTCTTTTTCTTTATTGGTGTGTATTATGTCTTCTCCGTCGGCAATGCATTTAAAGATAGGAAAATTTTGTTTTTCTATGGGCAACGCAAATATTGGGCCTAAAGATAGCAATTTTTGAACACTAATTGGGATTTCTGTGCTAGTCCTGTTTATAAACCAATCTTTATTGTATCTTATGTATGGTTTGTTATTTAGTGTCGTCTTGAGTTCAGTAAATTTCTTGATTTGTATTTCAGTTCTTTTCTTTAAAACACTTTCATAGATTATATTTTCACTCCTACATAATGACCTGTAATCTTCTTCCGTATTACTTTGTTGTATGTATGTCTTATTTTTCTGCAAATAATTTTGGTTACTCTTAGCTTCTTCGTGTTTGTGTTTTATTATTAAATTGAGAATTTTCATATGGAAATTATCAACATATTTTCTGACAAGACTTTTTATTTTGAACGTTGTTTCATGTTGCAAGTTGTTGTTAATGTTGAAAAGTTGTTCCACGTTTTTCGTAGCATTGGTAATAAACTTTGGTATGAACCCCACTTTCCTGCATTTAATAAGGAATGTTAATGTAGCTTTTAAATTAGCTGCCCTTTTATTTGTTTTTGCGAACTTTCGAATACTTTTGTTGACATTATTATTGTAGTTTCGATGTAGATTTTCATGATGATGCTCTTCGGCGTGCCCTCCGTATTTTACTAATTTGTTACTTTATTCGACCTTACACTGGATGAATATTATTTATTATTTGGGCTCAAGGTCACTGTTTTTATTTTTAATAAAACTCTTATTTTTCGTTTTATCAAATATTATTTATTTAATTTTCGATATTTCAATCACCGTCGGTGATCTTCTTCAGGAAAAACTAAAAACAAAAATGTGCAAAAAACATTAACATCACTGATGTAAACAAAAGTTAATGAAAAAAAAACAGCAAGAATCTAAAAACAATTACATATTTATCTACTTATTACAATAAAAAAGTTATTATTTTTATTGCCTTACAATGCAGAGTAAAGCTGTCCAATTTCTTAGAGAATGCAGAGCTCACTAAAAGCTTCTTTGTTTATATTTTGATAAAATATGTCTGTATGAATGCGCGCAAAATTAATTTAATAATCAAACACAAACACGAAGAAGATAAGAGTAACCAAAATTATTTGTAGAAAAATAAGACATACATACAACAAAGTATTACGGAAGAAGATTACAGGTCATTATGTAGGAGTGAAAATATAATCTATGAAAGTGTTTTAAAGAAAAGAACAGAAATACAAATAAAGAAATTTACTGAACTCAAGACGACACTAAATAACAAACCATACATAAGATATAATAAAGATTAGTTTATAAACAGGACTAACACAGAAATCCCAATTAGTGTTCAAAAATTGCTATCTTTAGGCCCAAAATTTGCGTTGCCCATAGAAAAACAAAATTTTCCTATCTTTAAATGCATTGCTGACGGAGAAGACATAATACACACCAATAAAGAAAAAGACAAACAAGAGATCGCAAGAACTCAATTTGTAATGACGATGGACAACTACCTTAATAAAAAATCATTAACAACCAGAGAAAGGGAGCTGATCAATACAGTGAATGAAACAAAAAAGTTTTTGGCCGAAAATAAGAACATTTTAATATTGAAATCAGATAAAGGTAACACGACAGTATCAGTTGAAAAGTCAGAATATGTAACGAAAATGAGAAACATTGTTCAGGACATGTGCAATTACAAACGATTAAAAACTGACCCTACAACAAAATTACAAACACGCAACAACACACTTGTAGAAAAGTTATTCGAACTGAATATAATTGATGCTATGGAAAAATACAAATTAATCACCAATGTAGCTACCGCACCAAGGCTCTATGGACTCCCTAAAGTGCACAAAGATGGTATGCCGCTTAGACCTATATGTTCATCTTTAAATTCACCGTCGTATGGCATATGAAAGTTGCGAATACGGAAATTCGTAATGACGAAGTTTTAGTTTCTTTTGACGTGGTTTCTCTTTTCCCTAGTATACCTGTAAACTTAGCGTTGAACATAATAAAGTCAAAGTGGGAGATAATCGCTACATACACAAACATACCAAAAGATTTATTTTTCGATATTTTTAATTTCTGTATAAAAGATAACAGATATTTTAAATATGATGACAAAACGTACGAGCAACTATAAGGAATGCCTATGGGATCACCTGCTTCGCCGGTAGATACAGTAATTACAAATTTAGTATTCAAACCAAAATTTATGTGCAAATATGTGGATGATTTGTTCTGTATTACAAAAAGAGATGCTGTAGACGAAACGTTGAACGCTCTAAACAATTTTCACAGGCATATTCAGTTCACCAAGGAGTTGAAAGAAAACAAAAAATTACCGTATCTGGACGCACTAGTAATAAAAAAACAAAACAAACTAACTATTAAATGGTATCAAAAACCAACTGGCTCTGGGCGCATCATAAACTTCTATTCCAATCACCCAAAACACGTTAAATTTAATACAGCACAGAATTACGCAAATAGGGTACTTCAAATATGTGATGAAGTTTAGCATAAAGAAAACATTAAACAGATCCGGAAAATATTACAAAAAAAATTGCTTTCCATATATAATGACAACAAACATCATCAACAATGCAATAAAAAATCGTAATAAAGTTCCTATAATAAAACCGGAAAAAATTTTCAAGTCGATGGTACATGTCCCTGGGTTTTCTGAGAGAGTTACATATTCAAACATTTTCGACAAGCAAAACGTCAACATAGCTTTGAAAACTGATTAAACCCTAAATACACTGTTTTCTAATACAAAAACAAAAATAGGTAGGTTGGATAAATCCAATGTAATTTACAAAATTCTATGCAACGGAGACGGGTCTGACATATGTAACAAAGTATATGTTGGAACGACGAAGTCAAAATTAAAAACAAGATTAGCTGCACACAAGTCAGACTACAAAACTCGAAAAGGTACGACAGACCAAAAAACAGCACTGGCAGCCCACTGTGCACAGAACGGTCACTCTCCCAATATCGAAAATACAACAATATTACAACAGGAGAATAATTATAAGAAAAGATATACAATAGAAATGCTGCACATAATTAATACTCCCGCGAACATCCGTATGAACTATAAAACAGATACTGAAAATTGCGCGCATTCATACAGACATTTTTTATCAAAATATAAACAAAGGAGCTTTTAGTGAGCTTTGCATTCTCTAAGAAATTGGACAGCTTTACTCTGCATTGTAAGGCAATAATAATAACTTTTTTATTGTAATAAGTATATAAATATGTTATTGTTTTTAGATTCTTGCTGTTTTTTTTTCATTAACTTTTGTTTACATCAGTGATGTTAATGTTTTTTGCACATTTTTGTTTTTAGTTTTTCCTGAAGAAGATCACCGACGGTGATTGAAATATCGAAAATTAAATTAATAATATTTGATAAAACGAAAAATAAGAGTTTTATTAAAAATAAAAACAGTGACCTTGAGCCCAAATAATAAATAATATTCATTGTAAAAGAAGATATTTATTTGTCTAGATTTTGCACCCAAGAATTGCATTCGCTTGAAGGTGTAAAAAGTCGATATTCAACTTACGTCCTTAAAGTTAAAATTTTTGTCATATTTATGTAATTTTTGACCACTTCTTGAAAGATTTAATGTTTTATTTATAGCGTTAAGCGCTTTGACTTGCGCCTCTGCTATTTCATTTTTTCTGCGCTTTTCTTGTAAGAATTGATGTTCTAATTCCAAAATTTCTGCGCTTATGTCTCTTTGTTTTCTTTTTCTTCCTTCGAATCGAGGATTTGATAAATGATTGGTACCCTGTGTAATTAAAAACAATGACTAATAGTTGAGTCTAAAATATTATGAACATTTTCTTACAGTGCCAGCAGAGCAGCTTGGTGCTGGGTCATCATTTTCGGTCACGAAAGAAACGTCAGCTACAATTCCTGCTGATCTCTATATAAAGCAAAATATTGTGTTTAGTAAGAAGTAAATAAAGGAAATATAAAAACATACAAGTGGCTCGCTGACTTCTTCGTCTAACTCCGTAAGCTTATATTTTTGTGCGCCATTTATGCCGCTTTTTTCCAACGTAAGTAAGCTCACGGATCCTATGAGGGCGATTGGCATGATGCTTGGGAATTCTATTTTTCCTACATACTTTACAAGCACGAGCAATACTTCTTTTAGATGTTATATTCGTCAGCAACAATCAAAAAACGCTACGCTATGAACAATTAGCGACAGCTATGTTTTCCAAGCATGACTTGCTCTTTCTCACCTATAACGTACAGCCGGTTATCCAAAAGCAAACCTTTACTTTTCGTGATTTCAGCAACATTGACATACATGCACTACAAAGAGATACACAACTAGTACGGTGGGAACAAATCTATACCACACCTAATATTGATGATCAGCTACAATTCCTTCAGGGCAATATTCTTAGTTTATATAATAAACACGTTAGAATTAGAAGCAAAACGATTCGCAACAGAGACAATCCCTGGTTAACAATTGAAGCTGCTCGGCTAATACAGGATCGTGATGCCGCATATGCAAGATGGAAAAGGTATATAGCACCTGAACTGCATGAAATTTTTTGCAGAAAGAGAAGAGCAGTAGTGTCAAGTAAAAGATGAGACAAATATGCATACTACGAAAGCAAATTTAGTTCAGCTATAACCTCCAATAAAACTTGGAAAGAAATAAAGAAAGTTGGTTTGATTAATCGAGAATACTGCGAAGGGCCGAATGTGAATGTTGAAGAGCTGAATAAAGACTTTATCAACATACCAATGCCAGCCGTAAATCTCAATACTTACAGTCATCAAACAAATTCTGATCATGAAAACCAAATTAACAAATTTAGCTTTCAAATATTTAATCAATTGGATGTCCTCCAAGGCTTCTTATCAGTAAAGTCCAACTCTGTGGGCTATGACGATATAAACCCAAAATTTGTAAAAATTATTTTGCCTGTCCTACTTCCTTTTTTAACACACCTCTTTAATACAAGTATCACCACAAGTTCTTTTCCTCCTAACTGGAAATACTCTAAAATTGTGCCAATTCCTAAAACTCCCAAGGAATATCGTCATATAGCAATATTGCCATATCTCTCTAAAGTTTGAAAAACTCTTGCATAAACAAATTCTGGAATATGTTACTCATAAAAATCTCTTAACTACCAATCAGTGAGGATTTAGGCCAAAACGCGGATGCATAACAGCACTCTCTGAAGTTGCCGAAGAGATCCGATGTATTATTGATCACTCGAAGGCGTTCGACACCGTTCATCACGAAATACTTTGTAAGAAACTGAAACAACAATTTAATTTCTCAACGACAGCTACAAATTTAATATCTACCTATTTAAGCAATAGATATCAGGCTGTATTTAAGAACTCAAGATATTCTTCATGGCTCCGAGTTTCAAGAGGTGTTCCGCAGGGATCAATTCTCGGTCCGCTAATGTATGTCTTGTATTCCAATGATCTTGCGACTCATATAACGTCTATGAAAATCCAAATGTACGCTCTATGAAAATCCAAATGTAGCAATATTGCCATATCTCTCTAAAGTTTGAAAAACTCTTGCATAAACAAATTCTGGAATATGTTACTCATAAAAACCTCTTAACTACCAATCAGTGAGGATTTAGGCCAAAACGCGGATGCATAACAGCACTCTCTGAAGTTGCCGAAGAGATCCGATGTATTATTGATCACTCGAAGGCGTTCGACACCGTTCATCACGAAATACTTTGTAAGAAACTGAAACAACAATTTAATGTCTCAACGACAGCTACAAAGTTAATATCTACCTATTTAAGCAATAGATATCAGGCTGTATTTAAGAACTCAAGATATTCTTCATGGCTCCGAGTTTCAAGAGGTGTTCCGCAGGGATCAATTCTCGGTCCGCTAATGTATGTCTTGTATTCCAATGATCTTGCGACTCATATAACGTCTATGAAAATCCAAATGTACGCTGACGATGTTCAACTGTTTATTGGCTGTAGCCCTTCAACAATATCAAACTGCGTCTCGAAAATAAATTCAGATCTTTTAAGAAACAGTTAATGGGCAGCTGTAAACGGGCTGAGCTTAAATCCTAAAAAATCAAAGTGTGTTCCAATTTGCAGAGCACAAATCGACACCTTGTATCAGCCTAGATTTGTTTTGGGAGATTCACAAATTGAAATTGTGCCCTCTGCAAAGAACTTGGGCATAATCTTTAATTCAACACTTTCTTACACAGATCATATAAATAATGCAACGGGGAAAACCTACGTTATACTAAGAACATTATGGATTAATCATTATTTTACTCCAATAAAGGTTCGAATGTTGATAGCCAAATCCTACTTGTTACCAACGCTTTTATATGGCTGTGAATTGTTTTCTGGTTGTGGTGCCTCTGATAAGCGAAAACTGAGAACTGCGTTTAATAATATCTCCAGATACGTTTTTAATCTGAGAAGGACTAACAGCGTCTCCCAGTTTGCACGGAAATTGTTTAACATTTCGTTTGATAATCTATTAAAATGCCGCAGTTTAATTTTCCTACACAAAATAATACACACCAAAGAACCTGACTATCTATTTAATCATTTATCATTACCTAATGTCGGAACGACAATTTTTTATATACGCGGCACGGCTCTGGAATCTACTTCCACATAACACTCAAGTCACAAGCGACGCAGTACATTTTGAAAGAGCGATTTTTAACTTTTTTGACTAACAACAAAGCAAAAATTCGTTTTATTCTTACAACTATTTAAAGCTTAGTCTAGACGGTATGTTGAATCAGCAAATGTATGCTAACACTCATATGCTTTAAAATAACAACAAATGCGTTTGTCAGCATATTCAATATGCTAAGCGTCTACACAGTATGCTGAAAGTGCCAGATTTTTTGAAGTCAACATATAGCAGCAAATGATATCTCAACATATCAGTTAGCATACAATTTTTGCGTCTACATGATATGTTGAATTCTGTATGATGATACATATGCAGAGTCGTGTAAACATTTGTTTATAAACTTCAAATAAATTTTACAATACTCTTTCTTTTTATTTACTTATTTCTATCAATTATCACTTTTATTAACATTTTTCGTGCGAAATAAATTTTTAATAAGAAAATATAATATCATCGATGTATATATCACTAGCATTGTTCTGAAGAACGCAAAACATTTGAAAATACGCGAAAAATTGCTAAAATGTGTTGAGGAAATGGCTTAAGTCAAGAATACCAATGCTGTTGAAAATAATAATAATCATGAGGTAATAGCCCTTTTTAGACAAACAATTTTTGTGAATTTTTTCGGCGCTCTCCTTTGGTTCCGGAGTTACGGGGCTCAAAACTTTTATTTTGAATTGGCCATAACTCCTACAATTCTTCATGGATAATCGATATGTATATCATATTAAAGTGCTCTAAAATAATTTTCTACTGGTATATACATTTTTGAAATCCATTAACCTATTGTCAGCCAAATGCCATTAAAAATTAATTCCACTTTTCTACGTAAAATTACCGTTATCTCGAAAACTTACCCATATAACGGTACTAAAACATGTATATAAATTTAGAGAACTTTCTTGAAAGCTATCACTAATGAAATACGGAAGATATGCAACTTCAAAATGAGTTTTTAAAAATATATATTTTTTCGAGGCAATCTCCATGTGTGCATTGGCATGTATATGAAAAGTGCTGTTTAGTTTAGGAGATGCTAAAATTTATAGCAGGCTTTTTTGCTAGGAGAAAATCCCTAAGCCCGGCCAAAGGCTGGTTAGTCAAACAATCTTTACTCAGCGAAACCGCCATTCGACACACATAATGAAAATAAGTATATCAAATGAAAACTTGGAAGGTTGTCTACAAAATTATATATATGCTTAAGTATCGATATATTGGTATTTTTTCAGATAACGGTGTGTTTACGTAATAAGTCGGGTTAAAAATTTTTAAAACGGTATTTGGTTCAGAATGGGTGACGGATATAAACCAGTAGAAAGGTATTTTATAGCGCTTTAAAATGATGTACATATCGTTTATATCCGTGCAGAATTGTAGAAGTTATGGCCAGTTCAAAATAAAATGTTTGAGCCCCGTAACTCCGGAACCAAACGCGAGCCCGAAAAAAATTCACAAATATTGTTTGCCTAAAAAGTGCTATTACCTCATGATTTTTTTATTTTAATTTTCATCAGCGTTGGTATTCTTGACTAGTTTCGAAGAAATTAATAAACTGCAAAGAATAAGAAAATCAAATAAGTCACGAAAATAGCGAAAATACCCAAGAAATTGATAACATCCCGGAAATTGCAATGTCCCGTGCCGAATCAGGCAACATAGTTAACATATAATATGAGAGTTGAGCTGCAACATAAATTCTATATGCTATCAAATTTGTTATATGCTGAAAAGCTTGCGTACGCTTTTCAACAAACAACATATCTGTCAGCATACGTAGTAAATTTGTTAAAACGTAAAAATATGGTGTCTACACGATATGCTAAAATCGTGAACATACGTTTGTTGACAACGTTAAAAAATGGCCGCCATATGTGGTTAAACATACGTATGTTGAAAAAAGTTTGTGTCTACACAATATGTTGGCACTGGTAAAAAATTTTTTACCATAAATATGTTGATTCAACATATCGTCTACACTAAGCTTAACGAATATTATTACATATTTACATTATTTAAGCTTAGTCTAGACGGTATGTTGAATCAGCAAATGTATGCTAACACTCATATGCTTTAAAATAACAACAAATGCGTCAGTCAGCATATTCAATATGCTAAGCGTCTACACGGTATGCTGAAAGTACCAAACTTTTTGAAGTCAACATATAACAGCAAATGATATATCAATATATCAGTTAGCATACAATTTTTGCGTCCACATGATATGTTGAATTCCATATGATGATATATATGCAGAGTCATGTAAACATTTGTTTATAAACTTCAAATAAATTTTACAATACTCTTTCTTTATTACTTATTTCTATAAATTATCGCTTTTATTGCAAAATCAATATTTTTAGTGCGAAATAAATGTTTAAAAATAAAATATAATATCATCGATGTCACTAGCATTGTTCTGAAGAACGCAAACAATTAGAAAATACGCGAAAAATTGCTAAAATGTGTTGAAGAAATGGCTTAAGTCAAGAATACCAACGCTGTTAAAAATAAAAATAATAATAATCATGAGGTAATAGCCCTTTTTAGACAAATAATTTTTGTGAATTTTTTTTCGGCGCTAGGGGCTTAAAACTTTTATTTTGAATTGGCCATAACTCCTACAATTCTTCATGGATAATCGATATGTATATCATTTTAAAGTGCTCTACTCTAAAACACTTTTCTACTGGTATATAAATTTTTGAAATCCATTAACCCATTGTGAGCCAAATGCAATTTAAAAAAAGTAACCCGACTTTTTACATAAAAACACCGTTATCTCAAAAACTTACCCATATAACGGTACTTAACCATGTATATAAATTTATAGAGAACTTTCTTGAAAGCTATCACTAATGAAATACGGAAGATATGCAACTTCACAAATGAGTTTTCAAAAATACATATTTTTTCGAGGCAATCTCCATGTGTGCATTGGTATGTATATGAAAAGTGCTGTTTAGTTTAAGAGATGCTAAAATGTACAACACGTTTTTTGCTAGGCAAAACATTTTTCCTCAGCGAAGCCACTATTCGACGTACATAGAGGAGAAAATCCCTAAGCCCGGCCAAAGTCCGGTTAGTCAGACAATCTTTACTCAGCGAAACCACCATGCGACATACATAATGAAAATAAGTATATCAAATGAAAACTTGGAAGGTTCTCTACAAAATTATATACATGCTTAAGTATCGATATATTGGTAATTTTTTCAGATAACGGTGTACTGTAAAAAGTCATGTTACAAATTTTTAAAACAGTACTTGGTTCAGAATGGGTTAACGGATATCAAATTGGGTTGACGGATATAAACGGATATAAGTAGAAAGGTATTTTGTAGCGCTTTAAAATGATGTACATATCGTTTATATCCGTGCAGAATTGTAGGAGTTATGGCCAGTTCAAAATGAAATTTTTGAGTCCCGTAACTCCGGAACCAAAAGAGAGCGCCGAAAAAAAATTCACAAATATTGTTTGTCTAAAAAGTGCTATTACCTATTACATGTTTTTTATTTCAATTTTCAACAGCGTTGGTATTCTTGACTAGTTCCGAAGAAAGAATAAGAAAATAAAATAAATCGCGAAAATACGCAAGAAATTGATAACATCCCGGAAATTGGAATGTCCCGTGCCGAATCAGGCAACATAGTTAACGTATAATATCAGAGTTGAGCTGAAATATAAATTCTATATGCTAACAAATTTGTTATATACTGAAAAGCTTGCGTGTGCTTTTCAACAAACAACATATCTGTCAGCATACGTAGTAAATTTGTTAAGACGTAAAAATATGGTGTCTACACGATATGCTAAAATCGTGAACATACGTTTGTTGACAACGTTAAAAAATGGCCGCCATATATGGTCAAACATACGTATGTTGAAAAAATTTTGTGTCTACACGATATGTTGGCACTGGTTACAAATTTTTTACCATAAATATGCTGATTCAACATATCGTCTAGACTAAGCTTTAAACCAAATAAAGAAATTTTTACGTCCAGCCATGAAAAATATAAAAAAAGAAAGTCAACTTCATCTGTTACGGATGCACCTGGCTTTCGATTGTTAAAAATCATAAATATTTCTTAACAGAAAAAATATAATTTCAATCCACAATTGTTCGATTTTTTTGGAAATTTCAAGTATATTTCTTGTTAATTTCTTGTTATTAATTGAAAATTTAAACAAAATTTAAACTAATTTCGTTTACTTGGATATACGAATTTTTAATAGGTTGTAATCTAAACATTATTTTACTCAATTCTTCGGATTTTTTAATCAAAGCGCATATTTATTTCTTTCTGTGTATTACATAATTATTTGTTAGATTTTAGTGCCTTATCTGCGTCATTATTATGTTTCATTACAATAAAACCAATTACCTTAAAATGTTTCTTAAATTATTTTATTTTTGTTAGTTTTAAGCTAATAAAATTTTTATTTTTATACAGACAAGGAGCATAGCTATAATCGGGTGTCACCAAGACACCACTCGTCTTTTTTTAATATATACATATGCTTCCACCATTATGTTTCATAAGGATGGTAAGCATTGGTATTGTTCAATGAAACGTAAAATAATTTTTTTGGTTCGTCCGTGCATCTGTCCATCGCTATAATCAGAAAGCAACAGAGATTGTTTTTGTCAATCACAATTGGCGACGATCAAATAATTGCTCATCAAATTTAAATATCAAAACTTTTTGATTTTCATCAATCAGAGCCGGCAACGCGCACGTGTAGCCGAAAAGGCACGACCGCACGCACATTCTTAGAACGTTGACGTGATTATTTCACCGTTGCCAGAGCATATAATATTTATAGGATGTCCCAAAGCAAGTACATAGTGTAATTTTGACATTCGGCTGTATCTTGTATAGCTACACTCTCGAAATTCTCAGAGGATGTGAACAGCTATGGCTACTATAGGAAAAGAAAACATGACTATTATACAACTTTGTACTACTTTTCTCTTGGTCGACTGATCTGAAATTTGGTAAACAATAAAACTATTTAACTTAAAATTAGTTTTTATTTATTTTATTTAATTTAATGTACTTGCTCAAATATATCGTTACAGAAAATACAAAAAGCCTTATCTAACATTTTAAAAGTTGTACAGGAGAAAAAATATAATGAAAATTAGTGCAAAATTTTACAATAATTGTATAAATTTATTGGTATTTTTTTCTTTTAAATTTTACAGCAACAGTTACCGAATGACGCGTAAACTGCGCTATTATAACATTTTGAATTAAGCATATTTATGTTTTAATTTATTCAATTGTATTATTTGAACATAAAAAAGATATAAAAAAATAGATAAAAAAATTTAAAGCTGCAAGTTTTATTTCATTGGTTTTTTGTTTTGGCTTACTTGTTGATTCTGAAGGAATGTTGTGCCAGTTTTAAGGCTAAAAAGGACTGAAAAAGTTTGAAAGTTTTTTAATAAATAGAAAAACATATATTTTGTATAAGTTAAGTTTTTGTAAATTATTTATTTAAAAAAAATATAAACTTTATTCTTTCACTTTTAAAATACAACTGAAAATTTATTCTAGTTTTAATTAAATCGAAACATAAAATAACTTATTAAAAATTTGCATGGTAATCACAATGACACGAGCCGTTACTGTTTTGCAACTTTTGTAAGTTGTTGACCCATTTTAACCGTCTGCATCAGTGTCAGCATTTTAATTTATTGGGAATTAAAAGTAATGAGTAATAAACTTTTGTTGTGTTAACACCTCCCCTCTTAATACCGAGCGTCCTCGTTCGGTCAAAAGTATGGGATATTTGAGATTCTCGTTACGCCATTCTGTTCCGGTTTCCTCTTTTCTGATAAATCGGGCATTGAAGTATGTACTGATGGAACTGTGTTGATTACTGTTGGGGTTATTATCGATTTGTTTTTCCTCCTGCATGGTTTTGTCTTGATCAATAGTGTAACTATAGAAAGTAGCGTGATTATACTGAATCCAAAATTTATTGTTACGCCCTTTGTATTGTTTGTGCCTCTGTATTGTTTGTCCTTAATTCCTTTACCATTTCTAATGACAGTGTTTCCTCTATATTTTGGTTCGAGTGCCTAGGTTGTAGGATTGCAGGTAAGGGTTGTAATTGTGTCGTTTCGAAGAATTTATAGGTTTCATCCATCACAGATATAGATGCATTGGAGAATTGAATCACATAAGTCCCATTAAGGTCCTGTGGTTCATTGTTAACAAGAATCGTACCATTAAATTAATTTAAAAGGATTACTCCAGGTGCTATTTCTTAAATAGAGAGGACACCACGATTGTCTATCAAGCTGCAGTTTGCCGGTTTACTTTTGATTAGATTTGCTAAGCGGGTATCGGTTTCCAGGGCATTCAAACTATTTCTGTTGCAGACAGTAATATCGTTATAGATCTTGCAATCATTTTTGATACCATACATAACATTGTCACATAGAATAATTTTTTCATACATTATTTTATTTATATATTTTCCAAATTTAATAGGCCTTACAAGAATTTTGTAGCATGTGCTTACGTTTGTCATAGGGATACTTAAAATATAAACAATTGAATTATGGTCAGATGCAATTTTTATCTCAGCGAATGCTTGCTCTAAATTTATAAATGGTATGGATTTTTCATTGATAATTTCTTTTAAAATATTTATTTCATTGGATGTAAGAATAAAAGAATTAACTATGCCTACTTTCGCCCAATGCATGGCGCGTTGGATATTCATTATTTCTTCTTTTACAGTATTTAATTTATATTTTAACAATGTTACTAACTGTTCCTTTGTGGAATTATTATTACCATTATTCTTTTTAAATGTTTCTAATAGATTGTTTGTCACATGGGTTAGCTCTTTAATTTTTTCTATTGTCAATTTGTTAATCACCACTTGTTTATTATTATTTCTCAAAAGTCTGCTGGTTTTTTGTGTTAAGATCTCAAAGTCATCGTGGTCGGGGTTTCCCGCAATCCATTTCCAAGCGGAGCCAATAAAATTTAAGGACCTTTTTGCTTTTGGTTTCAATCGGTCTAAGTAAGCTTGCAGTTCTGTCAGCAGGTGGAGAAAATGAGATGGGTCGACATCTCTATGTAGAGTTTCTTGGAGATTATCTATGAGTTCTTGGTATCCATCTATTTCGATGATATGAATTAGTTTGAAAGTACCCGTTTGTAATTTTGCTAGTCCGGAGTTTAGGGTCACTATTTGTAAATTGGTGTAGTCCAAAATTTTAACGTCGGCCCGAACCAGTGTAAAAAGTAATCTGAAAATTAAAATTGATTTAGTTCCTGATATTGTTTTTATGTATTGTCCTTCCTGATTCTGTTATAACTGTTATGTTTTTATCTTCTTTAACTATTTCCTTTTTATATGTTTTACTAAGTTTTGATCCTAATCTTCTGTTTCCCTTTACAAAAATTGTCTGTCCGGGTTCATAAGTCCGTGGTTTAGTTTTTCTCTTGTTGTGGTAGCCAATATCTTCTACTTGTTTCTCTGTGAGCCTTTTAATCGTACTTAATCTAATATCTTCCAATTCTTTAGGATTAGTTGTGACTCTGCCTAAAAAAATGCTCTTCTTCGCTCTGCAGATCTGTTAGTAAGTTCCGAGAATACTTAACTCTATATTGTGTAAAGTTGTCCCTATAAATTTCTTGCAACTTTCCCAAGATCCCGTCGGTCGTGTTTATGCAATTTGTAACAGATTGTCTCAAATTGTCTCAAAATATGTCTGAGATTTTCTGTAGTAATATTGGGTTCGTTTATTGTGTGCCTATGGTACGTTGGGAATACTATTTCGAACTTATGAAATGCCTGACTCTCTTCGTTAATTATAAAATTTGATTTTTGAATGTATTTATCGGAGCGTCCGTAAACTGTATCAAGGTTTCTGATGAACTATCATCGCTATGCTGCGTTGCAGTCAGGGTATTTATTTGAGGGTTGTCAGTAGATGGTCTAGATAAAGCATCGGCGACTACGTTGGTGCAGCCAGGCTTGTATTGAAGTTCGTAATTAAAGTCTTCGAGGAATGCCTTCCATCGTTTTAACTTTAGGTTTGAATTTTTGTTGTTTAATGCGTAGGTCAGAGGGAGGTGTATTTCAACGCCCATACGATGGCGAGGAGCTCTTTTTCGTTTGTGGCATAATTTTCTTCAGTTCTACTTAGTGTTCTTGATAAAAACGCGATTGGTCTATTGTCTTGGGATAGCACTGCTCCCAAGGCATAGCTTGAGGCGTCAGTCGTTAGAACAAATTCTCTTTTGAAGTCTGGGTACGCCAACATCACGTCATCGGATGTCAATGTGGTTTTTACTTTTTTTAACGCATCCATTGCCTCCTGGTTGAGCCTAATTACTATCTTTTTTGAGGTATGTTTGGACAAACGTCCTCCCTCCCCTCTTAGAAGCATTGTCAGGGGCTTAGCAACTTTAGCATAGTTCCTGACAAAGCGTCTATAATAATTCGAAAGACCTAGGAACGATCTAAGATCTTTCAGTGTCTGGGGTGTAGGAAAATTCAGAATTGCTTCGACTTTCTTAGGATTGGTTTTTATACCTCTGTCCGAGATAATAAATCCTAAAAATTCCACCTCACTTTTCAAAAACTCACACTTGTCTAATTGAACTTTCATGTTTGAAAGTTGGAGTTTTGAAGATTATATCTAGGTTCTTATAGTGTTCTTCCTCGTCCTTGGAGAAAATAATGATATCGTCCATATAGACGAAACATATACTCCCTCAATATATCGTCCAGCGTTCGCTGAAATATAGAAGGAGCATTTCTCAGTCCAAATGATAATCTGGTAAATTCGTATTTACCATTGTTGACCGAGAAGGCCGTTTTTTTTCTGTCAGTTTCCCTGAGCGGTATTTGGTGGAACCCGCTTTTAAGATCTATTACGGAGAAAAACTTATTTTGTACAAGTTGGGGTAAAACGTCATTAATCTCTGGAATCGGATATTTATCTGGTATCGTCTGCTCGTTCAACTTTCGGTAATAAATGACAATTCTGAATTTTTTTATGCCAGATGCATCAGACTTTTTAGGTACAACCCAAATTGGTGAGTTGTAAGGTGACCTGGAAGGCCGAATGATGCCCTGTCTTAACAATTCTCGAATCTGTTTTTCGACCTCTTCTTTTAAGTGCATTGGGTATGGGTAATATCGGGAATAGATAGGCTCGTGGGTTTTTGTCTAGATATCTGCGACTACGGCTGTTGTATAAGTCAAATTCTCATCTGGTTCACTAAACAATGATTTATGGTTTGCAATGACGTCTTCTAATTTGTTCCTTTGTTGTTCTGTCAAGTGGTCTGTCCGAATGTTGATATTATTTACCGATTGTGAAACCTTCTGTTTTATTCGAATTTTAAGTGCTCCGTTTATGAGCATGTAGTCTTTTGCTGAATAGATAATAGCTGATAACTCCTTTAGGCTGTCGTTTCCTAAAATACCATGAAAGGATTTTAGTGTTGGCAGCAAAAAGAACTTTATTTTATCAGCGTGCTTTCCGAATAAATTTATGAAGGTGTGATGAGTGATTTTGTTGTTTCCACCCACTGAACTTGCATAAAAGGAGTTTTGGTTTGGCAAGGGATTTCTAACTAAACAGAGTTGTATGTAGTTTTTGTTTGAGCCGGTGTCAATGAGAAAATTAAAAATTTGTCCAGCATTCATCCGGCACTCAAAGTAAGGTAGGGACGAATGCGTTAGTCAAAAAAATGAATATCCGCAAAGTCTTGGGTTTCGGATTGCCTTCCGTCTTCAGGTATTTCTGGTTGATTCTGTAAGTATTCGTCCAGTGTTGGGAGTTTTTCCTCTTCCTCGTAGTTTAGTGTTTGCTCTTGATAATACTCGTCGTTAATATTTCCGTTTTCTTTTGTCTCTAAATGAAAATTTCTCTGCAGTTTAGGAGGGTTTCGCAATTGTTCAGATTGTATTGGTGGTCTTTTTCCAAACATTTGATTGTTCTGGGCTGGTCTGTTCATATAATTGATGGCTCTTGTCCTCATTGAAGCGTCTACGTCCATGGGCTCAGGACGTGGAAAAGGCTTCGGAACTGTTGGCCTTGGAGGGATGAACCTTGGGTTTGAGTAACCTTGTGTCTGTGACATTTGGTTGAAGCTATTTTGGTAGCCTGTTGGATTTACTGACCTGTACTGATGGTGGTTAAGTGAAGGTTGGGGCATAAAGGCCAATTGCGGATAAAAGGTTTTCCCATTTTTATCTTGATATTGTGGTTTGTTTGGTGGTGCATGTAAAGGCTTATTAGTACTGTTCTTGTTAGTCTGGTTGTGTAAGTTCGCAAAATTTGATCTTGCGAATTGGTTTTCCATTTTTAAGCACATATGAAGTGCTTGCGGAAGATTTTTTGGTTCTTTCATTCCTAAGTGTAGGGATAAATTACTCCTCAAACCTCTAGTAAAGGCATCCAATGCCTTATCTCTGTATGTTTGCGCTAGAAGGTCAAGTGCTTCTCTACCTATGTCCATATACGACAATTTGTCCATAATAAGGGAGAGGTGTGAGTATACCCGTTGGTAATACTCCTGTATAGTGCTATTACCTTGTACTAGAGTGCTCATTTGGTACTCCAGCGTTGTGAGATCTCTCTTGTCGGCGTAGTGTAACGCTAAACATTTCGAGATACTATCCCAATTTAATGGTGTTTTATATGATTCAAGTGCGGCATCCGCACTACCTGTAATCTTGTTTCTAATTGTGTTTAAAATAGCAAAATATTTTGGAGTTCCTTTGACTGAATCATATAGTTTAAGAATTCTATCCACACTCTTTTTCCAAGAGCTGAATTCATTATAACTACCAGAGAATTCCCTTAGACATTTTACAACATCAGGGACTTTGTCCAAGTCGGTCAAACTATTCCTATACCGATCTTCTATTATTTGGTCTTCGCCTGCAATGTCCGAATTAGGATCTATGAAGTTCCTTATTGCGATTTGGCATTGTTGTGCGCAAATCCGCGCAATTGTTTCCTCCAAATTGTCAATACGGTTATCTACACGGCCTGCTTCTGGTGGATTGTTCACATTTAAGACTGGGGGCCTGACTAAATTGTTTGGGTTAGACATTTTGAAAATGAAAGGGTTTTTTATTGGCACTACCGCCAATAAATTTTCCTTAAGTGGTTTTTATAATATGTCGTGGGAATCGCAATAACAACCAAATGTATATTTTATCAAATTGACACTTCGAGTTATGAAAAATGTTGTATGTGCAAATATTAATTCTTTGTTTCTTTCCAATAATCTGTTATTGAATACTGTTTTGATTATTTGTCCTATTAATTACCTTATTTTCTTTAAATTCTACTACCAGTGTAAATATATTGAAAGATTCACCCTTATCGTGTTTGGCGTTTTCGCTGCAAAAACTCAGCGTTTTTTTAAAATGGTATCGTTGTTAGCAAATAACGACATATATACGACACTCTATAAAAATCTATTACAAGAACGCCGTTACAACGGCATCGTATTTGGCGTTTTTGTCTGTCAAAATTGCTAAAAACAGACGTTTGTATTTTTTACCACGACACAAACGTTACTAAAGTGAAAATTAATTAAAATGGAGGGAAATAAAGTGTAAGTCTGCAAAAAACTATAATTTAATAATTTTGCTGCAATAATTTTTCTTAAACATTTTAGAATAAAGCTCACAACTGCCCCACAATTCTCAAAGCTGGTTGAATTAATGGAGCAAAAACCATATTTGGCAAAAGGGTTTCACAAAGGCTGCCAAAAAATCAACATTAAAGAAGAGTGGAATACCATATCCGAACACTTAAATTGCATTGGACCTCCTTTCCGTTCAGGTGAAGGATGGATGAAGGTGTGGGCAGACTTTAAATTTAAAAAAACTCACACACAACAAAGCTGAAAGCCATGCAACAGGTGGGGGCACTTATAAGCAATTTACTTTATCACCAGTTGAGGAGGCAGCAGTTAATTTATTGGACATACATTCAATTATAGAACATAAAAATGCTTTTGGAATAAAAAGACCACGGGTTGTATCCCCAGAGCCTGTGACAGATAAAACATCAAATGAAAGCCTGGAAGAAATTGACCAACCATGTACTTCGTCTGCGTCCGTACATAAGAGAAAAAATACTACGAAGCAAGAAAAGGTAACTCTTTTAGAACAGCAAGTGGAGATTCAAAAAGAGTTATGCTTGGAATTAAAAAACAAACTTTCTGAAATAGAAAGGTACAACAGAAAAATGTTCAAGATTAAAGAAGAAAAGTTAAGCTTATATAAAAAAGAAAAGAAGGATGATCATAGAAAAGCTCTTTTAGAAATTCGAAAATCTGAACTAGAAATAAAAGCAAAAAATTTGGAGCTAGAGGAGTTACGAGTAAAAAGTGGTTTTTCTTAAAATTTAATATATTGAATATATGAACAAAAAGATTATTTACTTTAAAAAAATGGATTTTTATTTGTTTTTTGTTTAATTTATAGTTTTGATAAATAAAAAATACAAAGTTTTAGAAACTAAACAAGTTCTTGCATAATTTTCAGTCTAATATTTGTTGCATTTAAATTATCTTCATCAATGCAATCTGGCCTTAAAACTTCATTGGTTATATCGGTTTCGGGCCAGTCTATATTAAAATGTATACAGATGTTATGGAGAGCAGCGCAAACGGCTGCAATTTTTCCGGCAAATTCCGGACAATAATGTAATTGCCTGGCTACCAGTAAACATCGGAATCTGTTTTTCAAAACACCTATGGCTCGTTCAACTGCATTTCTTGTTCGGGAATGTATTTGGTTGAAATGGCTTTCAGGGGTCCCTCGTGTGCTGATCGAAATGGAGTGATTAAATATGGTTCCAACGGATAACCTGCATCTCCTGGAAATTGATACATACATACATACATATATGTATAAATACATACATATATGTATATATTTAAACTTACCTAGCAACCAGGTATTTCTTTCTCCATTTTCGTATTTTTCCTTTAAAAAGTGTTTTAAGTCACTAACATTCCAAATGAGAGAATCATGGCTCGATCCAGGAGAATGAGTCTGAATATACCTAATTCGAAGTTTGTGATCACATACCTAAGGAATTTTGAAGAATAATTAAAGTCTATTTTTCGAATAACACACATTTTAGACTCACCAGCATAATGTTCAGGCTAAAAAATCCTTTTCTGTTCAGGTATTTAAAACGTTCATTGACTGATGGTGGTATAATTGAAACATGAGTTCCGTCAATGCAACCAATTACACCAGGGAATCCTGTTTTTCGAAAGAAATGCATCTTGATTTAATTTTTTTCTGAATCATCCATTTCAAACGAGATCCACCTTGGACAAAGTTCATCGTACATTGCCTCAATGCACTCATGGAAAGATTCGCTTACTTTTGACTGACAAATGTTCACGGCATAATCATTCCCAGCACCTTTCTGGTAGCTTCCTTCCGCGAGTAGTCTCATTGTTACCGTAAGTTTTATTAATTTTGATATGCTGGTCTTTCTTTTTTGCTCTTTCATTTTTGGCGAAATTTTTTTTAAAACATATCTAAAAGCATCCTTGTTGAGTCTGAAATATCCAATGAATCTAAACAACGCACATATTTGTTTATATAAATGCCACTTTATGAAAAAATTTAAATTTTTTACTTACTTTTTACTAGGAAGGGTGAATATGTTTGTTTGCTGTCTTAAATTTTTTCTTGCGATGTTCATTTCTTGTGCACTGCATTCATCCTCGTCATCAGAGGATGAAAAAAACCCGCACTGAACATTTTAGTTAATAAAAAATTGTAAAAAATTAAATGAATAAATATGCTCCACAGATTTTATTTATTTATTTTGACACTTCATAACAGGCTGTATCATAATAATTTTAAAATGCTCAATCTTTTACATTATGCTTCATTTACAAAAATATCTTAGGCGTAAATTCTACACGATACCATTGAATTTTAAATTCGACTACAAATACGCCCGTAGTCGAAATACGCCTACGCCAAATACGATAAGGGTGATTATCTCGTTGGCTTTTTTATCACTTTTCTTGCCTTATTTCTATCCGTAGGAAAAGAAATTTGATAAAAAACATTTATTGAAAAATACTTTTGCTTCTTATTTAATTTTCAACTTTTCCTCAAAAGAAATTTAATATTTTCACAAAAAAAATTTTTATCATTAGATTTTCTTCGAACTTCTTTTAATTCTCAAAAATAATTTTACTTCTCATTTAGTTTTCAACTTTCCCTCGAAAGGAATTTTCTATTTTCATAAAGGTTTTATCAATAGATTTTCATTCAAATTTCTTTTAATTCTCACAAATAATTTTACTTCTTATTCAATATTCACTTTTATTTAGATCGTGTTTCAATATTTTCTGATTTGTTTTGTTTTAATGTAATTTTGGACTTTTAAATATTTAAGTTAAATATCTTAAGACTATTCTTACATTGTTACAGCAATCATTGTTATGGAGCTGATAGGGGGTTGATTCTCCTTTTCTTTATAGCAATACTTAGGTAACCTCCTCTATACCAAGATCTCCATGCAAAGTGTCCTTATTTGCAGATTATTGTGTTCCTTGTGGGGTGAGTTCTTCCAGGATTCTCCTATTTCTGATAGCCTGTGTGGTATGTTTTTAGGGTTTCCTTTATTCTCTGCAGCCAATGGGGTGCGTTTGCTGGGAATATCCTTTTGGGTGTTGCCTATAGGGTACGTTATCCTCGGATTATCCCATTTAGTTGGGCGCCAGTTAAGTTTTTGTAAATTATTTATTAAAAAAAAATATAACTTTATTCTTTCACTTTTAAAATACAACTGAAAAAGTATTATAGTTTTAATTAAATCGAAACATAAAATAACTTATTAAAAATTTGCATGGTAATCAAAATGACACGAGCCGTTACTATTTTGCAACTTTTGTAAGTTGTTGACCCATTTTAACCGTCTGCAGCAGTGTCAGCATTTTAATTTATTGGGAATTAAAAGCAATAAGAGTAATAAACTTTTGTTGTGTTAACATATACTAACCACTTTATAATTTAAATTTCAGCAGCTTCTTATTTCCCAAAATACGCTGCTTACATTTTTGCAGTTTCAGCCGCTTGTTAAAATTTTTTATACGAAAATAAATTCGGTATTTAAAAAAATGTTTTTATTAATGTTCATTGTCAAATCAATAAACCAACTTTTCTTGACCAATTACGTATGTAGATTTGAAGAATGAGAAATGTTGAATCCGTTGACTTTATAAAATACCGCTTCGAGCTCCTTTATTTTTTCCACAAATCCTTTTGCCGGATTTTTTAAGAACCTTTCGATAAGTGGTCAACGTACGTATGATAATCTTCATGACATTCATAGCCTACTAGCTTATGCTTTCGAATTATATATCCTGCAATGTATTGCAAAGCAATATTTTGTAAAATACCAATGTCACGAAGATTAAAACCGTCAAAGCCATTAATTATTTCTTGCCCTTCCAATTCTTCGTCTTCAAAATCGCCTTCACGTAAACCATCTTCAGTTATGATGTCTTCTTGAACCACGCTTTCACGCAAGCCATCTTCACGTATGATGTCTTCTTCAAACCCGCTTTCACGCAATCCATCTTCACATATGATATCTTCATCAAAAGCTTCAGAGGAAATACGGGAATGATCGATAAGAGACATGTTGACATCACTTGTATTTAACCATACAGTTTCGTCATTTTCAACGTTGCCACTTCCGTTTAAACACTTAGTATTTCTTGCTAATTTTGAAATATGAAATAGATGTGTGCAACAGGGAACTGCACGATCACACCGCAACCAAAATACATCTCATATGTACTCTATAATTTACATACCCGAGTATTTTAAACACCGCAAAAAAAAGTTGCGGTGTTGATTTAGCTCGCCGTTTATTTACAACGAGTTGATGCGATCGTAATATGCTCGCTACTTTGAGGTGTGTGTGTGTGTGTATGTAAAAACAATGATCGCAAAAACCAGTAGCAGCAAGTATCGCAATCTGCATGAGCAAAAGTTTTGGTATTTTGTATTTTGGTACTCTATTATTTTTTTATATTTGCTTTTGCGAGTTTTCTTCTCTAACAATCAGTGATGCCAGATTTGAGGTTGAACATTACACCATCAAAGATTCAAAACTATCCAAAAATTACACAAAAAAACAATTAAAAATTTTTTTTTAATAAACCGAGACATTTTATTTACGAATAAATCTTTCATAAAACCTTCCTTAATAGGGCATTTACATTGTCTCGAAATCTAGTACTTACGAGATTTCGAGCTAAATCTAGTTGTTTTTTACTAGATTTCCCATATAAAACGAAATCTACTTTGTAAGTAGATTTGCAGGAAATCTACACAAAATCTAGTATTTTTGTTTTCTTTTTACTACCCTGTACAACATTTTTATATAAACGGTGAGTGAATTTCCCAGAATTTAGTTAAAACTTTATCAAGCGCGACAGAACTGAAATATGAAACTATGGGTTGGGTTCTTTGTGAATTTTGAACGGGTCCGGTCAAAATCCAGCCGAATTCAGTTTCCTGAGCTATTAATGTGCTAAGAAAATCTTTCTTAACACCAGATTTTAAAATTTGGGGGTAAAAATCACTGTCAATTAGAAAATCTATTGGCCTGCTTTCATAAAACTGTGGATCGGCTAATTGAATATTTTCCAAGTCTTTTATGGGTATGGGTTTTAAATTTTGTGTGGGTAGATTTTTTGTAAGGGATTTAACAACAATTCAATTTGAAGTTGCTTTGGGTATTTGACCTTAACAAAACATCACAAAGTTTGTTTGATCGCGCTGACACAACTTCATTGATTCCCGAGATTTCAGCAACAATTGGGGTAGTGGGTAATTGCAATTTGCGTCTAAGTTTATATGAAATAAACGAGAAATCTGAAGCTGGATCAATGAGCGCTCTAGCTGGAAATTTTTCTCCATGAACTTCAACATTCAGAATCGCTGTTCCTAATAATTTAGCTCTGTTATCTAATATGGGTTTGCTTGATTCGGTGTGTGTTGAGAAAGATTATGCTGCATTTCGTGATGTTGACGGTTGATTATCATCAACTTGTGTGTTTGGCTTGAATTGGGTTTGTGTAATAGGGTATTATGTCTTCCACCGCAATATCAGCAAGTGACTGTACTACGACAATCTTTGATAATGTGTGCGATGGCCAAACAAATGTAACAAATTCCATTCTTTTTGACAAAATCTATTCTTTCGTTTACGCCCATAGACGTAAACTCTGAACATTCTCTGAGGGTGTGATTATTTTTGCATAGTTTACAAATTGATCCATCGGATTTATTTTGAGGACTTGGGTTAACTTGCACATTTGTACGACTTTGAGTATGAGGGTGTGTTGGTTTAGAGAATTTATGTTCATTTTGAGATTTGGGTTTTGGGTGGGTGTCTTTATTTGAAGGGGTTACATTATAAAAAGTTTTTAAGGGTGTGAAGATAAATTCGTAAGTTAAATACGTCCCACACTTATGTTAACTATATTCCACATAATGTTAAATACATTCCTCACACTGTTAAAAAACGTAATTAAAAAATTTTTTTTAAGTGAAAATGCAAACAACAATTATTTTTTAATACATTTTTAAAGAAAACTCATCGATTGTTTATTTAAAACACGACTACATCAAAATTGTTCCTTATATAGAGAATTTTGTTACGCCCCATATAGCCGAAGAAATGGGTCAAAAAGGAACACTTCTAGAAGAGTTGCATGGTACTGCTATGCAATTTATCATAAGAAATGCGTTAAAAGGAACACTTCTACAAGACTTGCACGGTACTGCTATACACTCCTAGAAAGCTGTTGAGGAGCATAATAATATCCTGATATCAGTATATGCAATTGTAGCTCAGGTGGGGAGCTGTAGGGGGTGGAATGTGGCAGAAACATAAAAATGCGCAATTTATCTTAAGAAATGCGTTAAAAGGAACACTTCTAGAAGAGTTGCACGGTACTGCTATACACTCCTAGAATGCTGTTCAGGATTATAATCATGTACTAAAATCAGTATGTTTTTAATTAAAAATAAAATTTTTATGTAAACTATAAGCTAAGGTAAATAAAATACTATTTTGAGAATATGCATATCAAAACTACAAGCTTTATTTTGTTAAACGCAACGCTGTATATTGACATTGTACAAATTCAAATTACCAAAACAAAAAGCATACTATTAGTAACTTTTAGGGATGCGTTTTAATATATAAGCGATTAAAGCACAAATATTATGTTTTAAATTATATAATAGCTTCATATAACTGTTTGTAAATATACGTTAAATCAATACATATATAGCATGCAATAAAAAATTGAACATAGTTAAATTATTTTTTATTACTCATTACATTAAACTTATAAAAAAAATTAAGAATATACATATACATATTTAATATACTTATAAGAAAAAAAGCACAAATATCGCTATTTCGTTATTGACAAAAAAAGAGTTTTAAATATATTTAAGGAATTTATTATTTGACATATTGTCATAATAATTTTATTTTAAATGAAATTTATTTGTTGATGGTTTTTAAGCATTGTCTATATGCATTTCATTAGTGATTTACCAAATCGTCAGTAGACTTCAACCACAACTTTGAACAGTTGTAACTGTTCAAAGTTGTGGGTGAAATATAACCATCAACAAATAAATTTCATTTAACTTTAAATATATTTTAGTATCTTTCACCGGCAAATACATAACATGCAATAAAATATATAAATAATTTTTTTTTATAGAAAAAATAAAAATAATGGTGGCTATTCTAAAAACGCGTCAAAGAAGGGAAAATTTGCATTGAAACAAAAACAAAGTTTCACCAATTGTTTTTGTTTTCATTACATATCTCATATGAAGTAAACGTGAGGATTTAAACGCGTTGCTCTCTCTTTTAAAAACGGTAAGTTTTGTATGATAAACACAAACAATTTTTTTAAAATTTATAGCTATTTTGTTTTACATGTAACTTTCTCTAAGTCGACGCGTATTTCAGAATAGCCACCAATAATAAGAAATTTATTATTTGACATATTGTCATAATTATATTTTAAATGAAATTTATTTGTTGATGGTTATTAAGCAATTGTCTATATGCACTTCATTGGCGCTTTTACCAAATCGTCAGTAGACTTCAACCACAACTTAGAACAGTTACAAACCTCTTATTTTATGCACAGACTTTCAAAAACCATTTGAGAATTTACAAACGATAATATTTTTGAAAATCACAAAAGAATAAAATAAGTGTAGTAGGATTAGAAACTTATACAAAACCCAACAAATATTTTACGTATGGTATTGTGTGTGCAACGTAGTTATTTCACATATACACAAGATTTGACAGTTCGTACAATGAAAAAAGCAAATAAAAAAATAATCAGCTGGCGATCCAGGGCTACCTTGTATATTATTTTACCACAACTTGAACGTGTGACCCCGTAGTTAGGGCCACGTATTTTGGAGCAAAACACGCACATATGTATGTATATGGAAACACACTAGAGTATTTAGATTTAAGGGCCAAATAAACTACGCAAGCGGCTTGGCAAACATATTTTTTTCATTTGCACACAGACTACACAAAACTAGCTCGTATAAATAAAGATTTTTCACATTAATCACAAATTTAAATTGTAACATTCCACGACAACCTCACTCTATGGAAAATTTGTTGCAAATGAGCTAATTTTACAATAGACTATACAATTAGTTTGCCACAAATCCAATATGGCAGTCAAAATATCTAAATTTTTGGATTTTTCTGCAAGCAGCTTGCCAAAGGTAAAAACAAAACCATATATTACACAACAGGCTTGTACAAACGCAATTTTCTGTCATGTTTGGCAAGCCGCTTGCGTAGTTTATTTGGCCCTTTAGAGTATTTTTTGCAAAACAACAATATTCCCATGAAATTTATTTGCTGGAGTTTAAGCAATTGTCTATATGCAGAATTTCGTTGGCGCTTTACCAACTCATCAGTAGACTTCAAACACAATTGTAAACAGTTACAAACCCTTTATCCTATCTACAAACTTCTAAAAACCATTTGAGAATAAATGATTTTAAAAAAATAAGCATAGTAGGCTTTGAAACTTATGCAAAACCCAGCAAATAATTTTTTATTCGATATGAATCTATTTTATTTTTCTACACCTTTATACAATTAGAAATCCATCGGATAACAATAAAAGTACCTATAAGGCAAAATGAAAAATAAAATCTAAGTTAAAACTTTGGAACGATTTTCCGTCATGCCATGTCAAATTTGGTTTGAAAACACCGGTTTCGGCTATGTGCCATCTTCAGTATTCTATTGAATACTAAATTGAATACTAGATTTAGTATTCAATAGAACACTGAAGATGGCACATAGCCGAAACCGGTCTGTTTTCAAACCAAATTTGACGTGGGATGACGGAAAATCGTTCCAAATTCAAAAAAACCCCGTCGGAAGAAAAACACAACACTCTAAGTTAAACCTTTCTGAAATTTATTTGACATTGTCATAATTTTATGTTAAATGAAATTTGTTTGCTGGAGTTTAAGCAGCATTTCGTTGGCGCTTTACCAACTCATTAGTAGACTTCAAACACAATTTTAAACAGTTACAAACCCTTTATCCTATGTACAAACTTCTAAAAACCATTTGAGAATTTACAAATAACTACATAAATGATTTTCAAAAAATAAGCATAGTAGGCTTTGAAACTTATGCAAAACCCAGCAAATAATTTTTTATTCGATATGAAGGGTACCCTATACTCACATACTTGTATGACATACATGCCATATTGGACGGATTCCCTGACCAGTGAGGCCATATTAGCTCTTTTGGAGCTAAATTTAGCTTTATTTTTTAATGTTTAGCTCGAAATATTTTATTTAGCTCTTAGCTTTTTTTCCAAAAATGCATTTAGCTTTTTCTTTAATTTCAATTTCGTGTAATTAATCTCTATTTCAAAATAAATAACACTTTATCAGAATAAATTTATGTGCCGTAACCATATAAGTAGTTAAAAAATAATAATGATAATCTGGCAGTGCAGAAACATTCACTGCGGCAGATTTGATCGACATCATTGTGTAATAAGTATACAATGGTTGGAATTGAAAACTCACTTTCAACTTGCATCTATTTCGGAATCCTGCCATCAAGCTAGTCTTGAAAAATTTTTATGGTGAAAAATATTTACTCTATTTGAAATTTTTAAATCCATTACTTTGATGTTCAAAAAGTAAAGAAAATGTTCGAAAGTAACGACGTGGACCCCATGCTATTGGTTTCAGAACTTCACTTGCTTTTGAAAAATCTTTGTAATCAAATCGTTTTGAAGTCCGAAATTTTTGGCCGTTTAAAATCAAATTTAGACGGTTTTCTAATTCCAAACCCGTATTTTAACTATAAGTTGAACAATATCTGATTTCAAAAATAGACAATAGATTCTGAATCAGAAAAAGAAATTAGATACACTTGCCGAAGTTTTATTAAACAATTAATATACCAACTACGACAACGTTTGCCAAATAACTTTTCAACTTTACAAATCACAAACATCTTTTAATTAGAAAACAGTCTAAGCAATACAAAAGTAAATTGTATGAAAATTTTCAAGAAAAAATGTGAAATTTTAGCGTAGGTGATATTTTCAGCACTTAGGTGGTTGTTATTGATTGAATGTTTTTCATTTAAATGGTCCAAAAATATATTTTCATATTGTTTATACCTACATAAACACCATTTAAACTATAAAAATTTTTAAAATTATGAAAAGTTCTTTAGCTCTATTTAAAACCTGTGCCTCGTTTCTGTATTTCTCGCATCGTAAAAGTTTTCACATGAAGTGTGAAACAAAAAATTGCATCGTTTCGCGATTTGTGAGTAGAAACTGTTTCTGTATTTCAACGCGAAAAGCCAGCTTATTTATTGGAATATTCCAATCACTCAAGTGTCAAACAGAGCAACAAGGATGGAAAAGTTTTGCCGGCGGCGATGAAATATTTTCATAAAACACTATATTATTTCTTAAACAAAAAATACTTTATTGAATGTGTTTAATACCTTTTATCTTTCCAACGATAATATGCCGTAACTCAAAACCATTGTAAAATACTGTAGTGCTATTTTCAATACAAAATAAAACGGGTTCAGTTTCTGCAATCGGCGGAGCGCAATCGTAATAAAAAGAACAGTCGGCGACTAGCCACCAGCCAAGAGATATTTTCTATTTTCTTCAATACTTATAAAAAAAACTGTTTAAAACAAAATAATTAAGTAAATTAACGTGCTCATTATCCATGTATAGTTTCAAATTCTATAATTTAATATTTTTAATTTTAAAAATACTTCTCGCATCGTTTTCAAATGTGCGAAATTTTGACGGCGTTAGGACAAAACTTTTCACAAAATGTTGTTACAGAAACGCTTTTTCTCACATTCTTCCAATAGCTATTGGAAAAGAGCTTAAATGACAAATAGTTCTCGCATTGTAAAGATACAGAAACACATGTGTGAGAAAATCAAGTTTTTGTTTCATTTTACTTGATTTTTCTTTCAATTCACGTTTCATGTGAGATATTTTACGATGCGAGAAATGCAGAAACGAGTCACTGATTTAGCTTTATATTATTTTGAAATCTGGTCACACTGTCCCTGATTGTGTATGGTTAAATTTTTTATATGACATACATGTTGGACGAATATTAAGAAGTTTTAATAATAAAGGGAAGAGTGACATACTTGAATGTAAATATCAAAGGAAAACGTACAAAATTTAGATTTTTTCATATGCAGCGACATATTTCTTTAAATTATTTATATTTTTCAATTCAAATTTGAAATCACAAATTGTTTTTGTCGCAATTTTATCTAGTTTAAATATGATTGAAAATTTAAAATTATTTTCAGTTTTCTTTTGAAACAATTTTAAATAAATGTCTGTCAGTTTCCATGAACAGTGTGAGGAGAAAAACTGACAAATACCAATATTTGTCAGATTTCATGCATGCCATTCATGTATGCGAGTTTATAGGGCCCTTGAAACTTCAGAGGCCCATAACTCGAAAACTAAGCGTTTCTCCCATTTTTTTATTTTTACACTTTCTTCTCATTTTTGCATTTTCTACCCCCTATGTATTTTTTATTTTTTTGGAGCTGTCACAACTATATTTAAGCGGACATTTTATACGAACTTAACTTCGAATGCACTACAACGTCCGATCAACAGAACACTGTTCCCACAGCAATACTGGAAATCTTTAAAACAATTTTTCTTTTTATATTTTATTTTAGTCTTCGGAATATAGCCAAGAAATGTGACCCTTTATTTCGTACTACTTTAGCACCTTCTTCGCTGCTCTGATAAAGTTTTGGGGTTATAGGATCATTAGCCTGAATAATCACAAAAATATTATATAAACCTTAATCAAACTATATTAAATAGCAAACCTCTTCATCCTCAGAAATGCGTTCAAATAAGGGATGTTCCTGCATGTGTTTAACAATCCATTTATGTAAATCCTCTACATCATTCATTGTATAAACAAGTCCCTGTTATTAATAAAGTTTCAAGTTAATTACGGTTTAGAAACTTGCCGAGTTAAATAAGGTTGAGTTCCAAAACATCAAAATACATTGTAGTGATGCATTCTTAGTTTCTTTGTTTTTGTAAGCAAAGTTGCGTCACTAATATGTAGTTTGGAACTCACCCTAACTAAAACTTAATTACCCCTTCTCTCAACACATATGCATATTCCGATAGTAACGCCTGATTAATAATACGCCACTTATGCTTCGCTTTCTTGAAATGTGGATCAGGGTACAAAAAAAACATTTTGTCCAACTGATGTTTAGCAAAATAATTGGGCAGATATTTCATTGCATTTGTGCGAATACAAGCAATATTGTTATATTTTCCTTCATTTAATGATCTCAAAGCTTTTATCCGATCCATAACATAGTCTGAAACCTTGACACGTATTTCCATGCCAATGGCTAAATTATGAGGGTACATTTCGCCTAGTGTTACTAGAAAACCACCATAACCGCACCCTATATCGGCGAATTCAACACATTTTGGTGGGTAGTATGTATTATATTGTGGATAATACTCTTTCCAGTCTACCTGTGCAGGATGAGCGGGACTAAAGACGTTCAAAGATTATTATTAATATGTAACTCTTGGTAACAATGTAATCTTACTACTCAAAACTATGATCAGCGATGGGATTCGAGTGTGCTCTTTGTCTATAGTAACGTTTTTGGGGCAAAGACAACGTCTTCTCCACCTCCATGATCAGAGACGTGATTGCACAGACCACAGAATACGCACTTCTGGCCAGAGACCTGCGCCGAGAAATTTTGTCGGCTGCTCGTGAGAAAATCGTTGGCGGCGGCTCAAATTCGGCTGCAGCCAGCAGATAGAGGAACCTGCCACACGCATACAAAATAAAGGAAATTTTCTTGTGCTGCCATCTCGCTTGCATTATCAACAACAAACCACTAATTTGCGGCCCACCAAAACTCTAACGTGTGCCAAGATAACGTTGAAAAAATTGTTAATTTCTTATAAGAATCCGGGAAAAAACGGGGGAAATTTATGGGTATTTTCACATTATGTGACTTCGATTGAGGAACTAAAATCGTTGCTGGATTTTTCCCAGGAGCAGAGTAGTTCCGACAGCACATTTATAAAAGGAACATGAAAATAGACACTTTAATGAACAAAATGCGCCATTCGTGCCAAAAATCTGCAGAGCCGTTCCCGAAAAAAGTGGGTTTTTCCAAAATGGAAGAAAATCGTTGCTGGATTTTTCCCAGGAGCATAGTAGTTCCGACAGCCAATTTGTAATAGGAACATGAAAATAGACACTTTAATGGACAAAATGCGCCCTTCGTGCAAAAAAACTGCAGATCCGTTCCCGAGAAAAGTGGGTTTTTCCAAAATGGCCAATAAAATCGTTGCTGGATTTTCCCAGGAGCATAGTAGTTCCGACAGCCCATTTGTAAAAGGAACATGAAAATAGACATTTTAATGGACAAAATGCGCCATTCGTGCTAAAAATGTACAGAGCCGTTCCCGAGAAAAGTAGATTTTTCGAAAATGCCCAAAAAATCGTTGCTGGATTTTTCCCAGGAGCAGAGTACTTCCGACAGCTCATTTGTAGTAGGAACATGAAAATGGACACATCTTAATGGACAAAATGCGCCATTGAAGTGTCTATTTTTATATTCCTATTACAAATTGGCTGTCGGAACTACTCTGCTCCTGGGAAAAATCCAGCAACGATTTTTTGGCCATTTTGGAAAAATCCACTTTTCTCGGGAACGGCTCTGCAGATTTTTAGCACGAATGGCGCATTTTGTCCATTTAAGTGTCTATTTTCATGTTCTTATTACAAATGAGCTGTCGGAACTACTCTACTCCTGGGAAAAAGCCAGCAACGATTTTTTTGGCCATTTTGGAAAAATCCACTTTTCTCGGGAGCGGCTCTGCAGATTTTTAGAACGAATGGCGCATTTTGTCCATTAAAGTGTCTATTTTTATGTTCCATAGATGAATAGGCGGTCGGAACTACTATGCTCCTGGGAAAAATCCAGAACGATTTTAGTTCCCTAAATCGAAGTCACATAATGTGAAAATACCCATAAATTGCCCCCGTTTTTCCCGGTTTCTTAATTACCAAAATCGAAAATAATTATTCGACGCTATCTTGGCACACTTTTTTTATTTGATATGGACGAAAATTCAGGTGATTCGAAAACGATGTCTCCCAAAAATAATCACGATCCTTCCGAGTATTCCGACAAGAATGTGGCTGAAGCAGACTTGCAAGGTATTCCATGAATGAACATTTATTAAAATATCCTTACATATTTCGTATTCTTGCAGAAATGGCCGCAGTTAATGACAGTCTTGACGAGTTGAGCACTGTGTTAGATTTCTTTGAACAGCGCACTGATAACATTATCGAACAGTTAAAAGAGTTGCTGCATTCTAATCGTGAAATACGCCAAGAATTGGCGTCAGAGAATGCCACCAGTGCACTAGAAAAATTAGGCATGAAAAACCCAGAATCCTAAACTATCAACTACACATGTATTTCTTTCTTTTCAAAATATTGTGTGATTAATAACTTGGTTTAAATCTAGTTTAGAGACAGCTCCAAACAAAAAAAAAATTACATAGGGGTGAAGAAAATGGAAACGTATATTTTTCGAGTTGTGGGCCTCTGAAGTTTATATATATATATATATATATATATATATATATATATATATATATATATATATATATATATATATATATATATATATATATATATATATATATATATATATATATATATATATATATATATATATATATATATATATATATATATATATATATATATATATATATATATATATATATATATATATATATATATATATATATATATATATATATATATATATATATATATATATATATATATATATATATATATATATATATATATATATATATATATATATATATATATATATATATATATATATATATATATATATATATATATATATATATATATATATATATATATATATATATATATATATATATATATATATATATATATATATATATATATATATATATATATATATATATATATATATATATATATATATATATATATATATATATATATATATATATATATATATATATATATATGTGTGTGTGTGTGTGTGTGTGTAATTTTTCACTTTATATCTGAACGAATATTGCCAATAATTTTATATACTATAATTTTAAAGCCTTTGAATGGATTCTGAATATGCAAAATACCATAGAGGAGAAAACTTGCGTCCCGCCGAAAGCCAGCTATGCAAAAAGGCTTTAGTTAGCGTAGACGGTGTTTGTTATACTATAGATGAGAAAAAGCTTGCTCCCGGCTATGAAAAAAGGCTTAGCTTTTTATGAAAAGGTTAGCGTAGCCGGTGTTTGTTGTATCAGAGGAGAAAATCCTTTCATTTGAATAAACTGCATACTTACCTATTGCACTTTCATAACATTTTCGGGTATAAACTGTATTGAGAGTTTAAGAGTTAAAATTTTTTAAATACATTCTGAATATTCTAAAAGATATATTCAAAAGCTTTAAAATGATACCAATATTGGCCATATGCGTTCAGAAATAAAGTGGAAAATACATACTTATATATGTATAAGAAAAGTTCACAGGCCCATAACTCGAAAACTTCGTTTTCCCATTTTTACATTTTCTACCGCCTTATGTATTTTTTTTGTGGAGCTGTGTCACTAAACTAGATTTGTTCCATCAGTTATTCTTAAACCGCAAATAAAGTACAATAGTTGATATCTTGATGCAAATTATGTATAAAGGTCCGACCAAACGTTCGGTATCGTAGTTCAGCAAAAACAACGTACATATCGCACTAGTTCCTCTAAAGAGCGTCAACTCAAAATTTTAAAATTTGCACTTTTTGCAAGAAAACGATATACAGTAAAAATCTTAATCATTTTCTCTACTCTTTCGCCAAAAAAAAAAATACAGTTATATCCCCCTTTGTGATCATGATACAATAATACAGGCAGCGTTACCGCTCGTCGACTAGAGTCGCAATTTGCAACATTTTTGACGGCCAGCAAGTTTTTGTGCGACTTTTTCAAACTCATCTTATTTTGCGACTTTGTCATTTTTGGCGAAATTTTACCCTTTTTTGGAGTTAACTAAAAAAATAGTTCCGTCTTGCATACATTCTCGGAAACTGCAAAATTTTCAATACCGGGAATTTTAATGTACATTCTGATAAAATAACTTAATACATAGTACTGATATTTTTAATAGAATCAAGAACTTATTCCCAAATGCTTAAGCAATTTTGTAGTTTGAACAGAGTGTGCAAACAAACAAAACTTTTCGCAAACGTTTCATCCGAAGACTCAAATATATGTAAATAATTGTAAACAATTTAAAGTCGCATCACTGCAATGCATTGTGGCGTTCATGAAATCGTCCTCAATCATTTCGTACATGAGCAAAACCAAAACAAATACTTTCGCAATGACAAAGATTGCAAACAATACAATTGGCTTTTCACTCATCTGCTTGCTTTAATATCCCATTTCAATCGTACAACCACAGGCTAAAGCTGTGTTCTCACTATGTGTATTTGTCTTATGGAATGTCACTTTTTTATACACATGTGATTTCATGTTTATGTCAAAATTTGCGGCTTACATAAGGTTTATAATTTTTGTGTTCACCTGTTGGTATGTTACGTACATTTGACATAACCTATAAAGCAAAATAATCATAAAACAGCCGACTGGTTATACATATTTTATTGTTATATATACTTCTTTTATTTAATTTTACACTTATTTTATTTAATTTAATACTTTATTAATTTAATAATTATTTTATTTCATTTTCCCGTCTGCAAACAATTGCTTTATTAAAAACCAGCTGATGTCAGATGCTTTGTCACTTCAAAATAGAATTCGTTCTAAATCATGTGTACTGTCCACAGAGAAATAACACAGGCTATTGTTTGAAGGGGTTCAGACTATATGTACAAATTTACCAAGTGAAAATGTGACATTCCATATGGCAAATACACAGACGCGACAAAAGAGAGGGAAGACATTGCATATTCACTTAAACGAAAGCCGAGTGCAAAACGGAATAAAAATTTTTATTGTTTGCAATTAAAACAAATTGTTTATTTCATAAATAAATGGATACATTTATTATTTTATACACGAAAAAATTACAATTCCACATTTCATACACATTATTTAAAGTTTTTATACATTTTGCTGCTTGCTTCTACAATTTTCAACCACTTTTGCTACCGAACCAACAACAGATGCACAAACACACGCACAGGCAAACACAACACTTCATTTACACTTTAAAGGCCGGGGCACATAGAATCCGTCATACGTCATCCGTTGCCTTTTTCAACTGACGTTAACGGAATGACGGATAATGTTGGCACAATGAGTACTTTGTTAACGGAGAGAAAAGCAGCTGTTATTTATTTATTAACTTTAATTTCTTTAATTCTTTATTTTAATTCTTAATTTCTTTATTTTTTTATAACAAAGCACCAAAACTTTGTACAATCGAATAAATTTTAATTTAAATTATTTTATTTTTGAGCGAAAAACAAACCCACAACAAAGAACAAATCAAACAATTGTTGTCAAAGTACTCAACGTACGTTAAAAGTTGGCCAACTTTGTACTTTGCGTTGACGGAGAAGTACTGTATGTGATCAAGTTCATAAGAAAACATGTATTTTAACTTAGCTGTCAGTTGAAAAAGGCGACGTATAACGTATGACGGATTCTATGTGTCTCGGCCTTAACACATTCGCGGACGAGACGGTATATGCCGTCAAATTTAATGAAAAATGTAGGGACAGGACGGTATATTCCGTCACCAATCTTTTAACTTATTGGGACAAGACGGTAGCTCCCGCAGCAAAGTTAATGTTAAATTATGTTTTGCTTTTATAAGTGTCCCAATAGATTTTGTTCTATGTGCCATATAACGAAACATAACGACCATTTACACCAGCAAACATATGTTGTGATCAACCATACACTGGTAGAAGCAAAACGGGATATCCCGTTAGTTTTCAGTACATTTTTTAGCTTGTGTCCAGTTGCACTTGTTTTTCAAATAATAAAAACAAATATATTAGCTAATAAAGTGAACAATTTTTATTGTGAAAAATACGAAGTCCTGCCCCTTTTTGAATTAAATAAAGTTCAACGTTTATAGATAAGGAAATTTGCTATTTGTAAAGTAAAAAAATGGACCAATACACCAAAGCGAGAGATAGAGTTTTGAGACTGTTCCAAGAATCTGATTGTGGCGATGAATCTGTATGCGATCCGTTCAGCGATGAGGAAGACTATGGCAGCGATCCGAATTATGGGCCAGATGACGATAATTGTGACGAAATTATCGATAATGAAGAAGATCCTACTACTAGTACATCTCTGGCTTCGAATTTGCCTGTTAATTTTGACAACGAAATACTATCGAAGGATGTGGTAGAAAATATTACCGATTGTAATGGTGGCTCTGATAATAGTTCAGACTCTGAAGAACAACACCAGCCTCGCCTGGAGATGGAGTCTGAAGAAGAGTGGTTGGAAAATACAACAGAAATACCTCAATTTAATTTCGATTCAACAAACTATAGAATAAAAATCGATGTTGGTATGGATTGTACTCCGAGGAGTATTTTTGATGCGATTTTTACTTCAGAAATAAATATAAAATTAGTAAACTCAACGAATATACTTATATGGATCCAGTCTATGCTCTAATAGCTTATTATCTTCACTTACAATGGTATTAAACCTTGACAGAAATTCCCGCTCTGTCACATAAGGCAAATTTCGAATAATTGAGTTGGACACAAAGGTAAAAGCCATCAAGACGGGACTTACCGCCGTGTCCTATGTTATCAATTGAGAATTTCGGGGCATGGCGGCAATAACGGTCAAATAAAATTATTAAAAAACTACTATTTATAATTTAATTAGTAATTCTATATATTTTGCTCCAATCGTGGATTAATTATCTTCAGTATATCCGGAGATATAGCCAGTGACCCATAAAGTTTCAGTGCAAAAATTTACTGTCCGCGAATGTGTTAATTAATAATTAAACTTTCAAATATCACTTAAACACACTTTAAATGCTTTATTTAATTTTTTTACATTATAAAGCAATAATTTGTTGCAGTTTTATGCTAATTAAACACTTTTTCTCTGTGAGCTAAAACTTTCATTTTGTTTTGTTTACTTCTACATCTTCACATCACTATATGTCTCTCTTTTCTACAATAGCCGAGTGGGAAAAAAGCTGAGTTTTTATTTTTTGATCACTCATTTTCTTCGTCTCTGTCCTACTTTGTGGTACAACTGCAAAAGACGAAACAAAAGCAAAAGGCGATTTTTAATCATGGCTAAAAAGAACAATGTTGTTGGTGGTCGAGCGGGGAAGAGAAGAAAGAGGGGTATCATGGTAGAGTAATATACAAGGTAGCCGCATAACTAATACAAATGTACATTTGAGGTCCGAAATGTCAAACATTAATAGAGTGTATGTCCCCGTCCAGACTTGCAATTTTTGTTGCAGAAACTCAAGCTTATAGATGAGAGAGGTGAGAAGATTTGTGTTTGTATAACAGAAGCACCAAACATACGTGTTGTATTGTGTGTGCAACGTAGTTAGTTTCACATATACACAACATTTGATAGTTCGTACCACGAAAAAAAATAGTCAGCTGGCGTTCCAGAGCTACCTTGTATATTATTCTACCATGAGGGGTATAAAAACCATCACGATTTCTTAATTCAAATTCATACCAGGTAATCTCACTAAGTCGCAGTCCATACGAATCAACTTTTGCTACTGCAACTTTTTTTTGTGTGAGAGTGATGAAATAGAAATATATACCTAATGTATTCCCCTCTCGCTCTTTCTCACTAGAAAATAAAATTTGCAGCAGCAAAAGTTGATACGTCTGGGCTAGGACTAATAAAACAAGTACAACATGCAACAACTTTGTGGTAACAACCACACGCATTTTGTTTTTGTAAAATCTTTGTTCGTACTCAAAAGTGTATTTTGACATCCGATCATGAAGGTTAGGTTAGGTTGAACAGGCTGCCGGTTTCTAACAACCGGCCCACTTGGGTCCCTTTGTGATGCCTGGGATGGATAGTAGGGAAATTTAGAGAGGTGCGCCTCCTATCCAAGAGGTTGGGTCGGTGTTAAACCAACCCGAGCTCCGACCATGAAGAAAATGCAAAAAAAAGTTAACAGCTGTGTTTACAAGTTCACCTATAGTGAATTCGCCTTGCGATTTCTATTTTCCATGTTTTTATATTCTTCTTTAGTTCGATTTGAATTTTCTCTCTTGTGTGATTGTGCTATGGGTTTTGTTATGAATGAGTAAATAAAGTAAATTTGAAGAGTACTTTATAAAAATTATTATTTTGTTGCACAACTTTTAATTCAGCCGCGAGCACAGTCTAACCAGACACCTCAACTTTGCCAGTTGAAAATTGCCCAAATCAGCTTTTTATGCCAGCAAGTTGAGAAAGAGACAACAATTACGAATTGGTGTTTAATTTTATCCAATTAAAAGTGTTGCACATTTTACAAATGTATGCGTAACTGAAAACAATACGAAACACTAATACTTTCTTATTTCTCTTTTGTGATGCCGACCACTTCGGCTGAGACGGCAATATCTTCCGGCTCGTGTCGCATATGGTTAGACTGTAACAATGCTTAAATACCGTTAACGGCTTACTCGTTGACAAACTCATAAAAAGTATCCAACAAGGTTGAAAGAAAAAGTTGAGCACTGAGAGAAAATCATAAACCGAGACGTAAATAGTTTGTACCTAAACACATGTGATGCTTTCTCTGTCTATCTTGCGGCTGAATTAAAACTTGCGCAACAAATATTGACCTGTGTGAGCCCCGTCCAAAAATCATCGTATAAATGAAAGAGGTTTTTAGAAGATGTTTTCAAAGATAAAATGAAAAAAATTCATGGTTTTTTTTCATCGTATGAATAGGGTGTAACACATTCTCTGCTATGATGAGCAAATAAATCGGGAAACGTTTGCAGATGGATTTTCTTAAAACCTTTTAATTTTGTTCTCAATCTTTGCTTTTCTACTGGGTACATTTAAGTTATACCTAATAGCCCGTTCGGGCTGCAGCCAAATTAAGCTTTTCTTGATTTCGGCTGAAATCTACTTGAAATTAAGTAATTTCCCATACATTTTGTCATATCCCAAATTAAGTTATTTTCCTTAATTTCGGCGAAATTAACTTGAAATTACAATGGACATACCTGTGTTTGTTTTAAGCAAGGCGAATTCAATAAAGTTGCTGCATAAGCTCAGCTGTTGAATTCGCTCGTCATATGTTTTACCAACTCCATGTCAAATTATCTCTAATTTTCTATATCTCAATATTCGTTTTCAAAAATAAAAATGTTAAAATCTATTTAAATTTGCATTTAGTTTGATTCAAAGCAGTGTTATTTAAGCAAATCTACCTTGAATTTTATTTAGTTTTTAGTGTTTCAAAAGTAACTTATTCAAGAGTGTTCTAAGCTATGTTTCATTAAAATCGATCCAGCCGTTCAGAAGTTATCTCTTCTGTCTTAGCTGTATCTTCTTGACTCTGTCTGTATGTGGCTTGCTAGTTCACAAACGGCTAGACCAATTTTAATTTGGGGTTTTTCGTTTGAAAAGCGACTTGATGTTAAATTTTCTAGCCTATGTTTGATAAAATTCGGTCCAGCCGCTTAGAAGCTATCATCAATTTTCTTCAAAGGGTTTTGAAATTAATTTAATAAAACAAATAAAATAAAAATATTTTGTTTATTTCTGGGCTACCGATTTTTTATATGTTACCCTACATTTTCAATACATAAGCTCCGATAATCCTCAAACTTGTTTTATGAAAATTTATTTAATCCAAAGTTATTTAATTAGTTTGGCTGAAATTCGTTTTCAATTTAGTCATTCCATTAAACTGTTTTTACTTTAGAAAGAAATTCTAAGGACTGTAATAATTAAACATACAAAGAAAACTTTGGTTGTACGGAAGGTTGAACTGACGTCAGAAGTTTCGATGTCCGTGCAACAACATTTTTCTTTGAATGTTTATTACATACTTTAGAATTTCTTTCTAACGCCTAGTACGCACCTCTGCCTGAAATTCAGGCTGCCATAAGAAGTGTGTGTAAGAAAAACTTGGGACCATTCTTAATTAATCGATTAATTGATTAATCACAATTTCGATTAATAACAAAATTTGATTAATCGTAGTACATCCCTAATATATATATATATATATATATATATATATATATATATATATATATATATATATATATATATATATATATATATATATATATATATATATATATATATATATATATATATATATATATATATATATATATATATATATATATATATATATATATATATATATATATATATATATATATATATATATATATATATATATATATATATATATATATATATATATATATATATATATATATATATATATATATATATATATATATATATATATATATATATATATATATATATATATATATATATATATATATATATATATATATATATATATATATATATATATATATATATATATATATATATATATATATATATATATATATATATATATATATATATATATATATATATATATATATATATATATATATATATATATATATATATATATATATATATATATATATATATATATATATATATATATATATATATATATATATATATATATATATATATATATATATATATATATATATATATATATATATATATATATATATATATATATATATATATATATATATATATATATATATATATATATATATATATATATATATATATATATATATATATATATATATATATATATATATATATATATATATATATATATATATATATATATATATATATATATATATATATATATATATATATATATATATATATATATATATATATATATATATATATATATATATATATATATATATATATATATATATATATATATATATATATATATATATATATATATATATATATATATATATATATATATATATATATATATATATATATATATATATATATATATATATATATATATATATATATATATATATATATATATATATATATATATATATATATATATATATATATATATATATATATATATATATATATATATATATATATATATATATATATATATATATATATATATATATATATATATATATATATATATATATATATATATATATATATATATATATATATATATATATATATATATATATATATATATATATATATATATATATATATATATATATATATATATATATATATATATATATATATATATATATATATATATATATATATATATATATATATATATATATATATATATATATATATATATATATATAAGAAGTGTGTGTAAGAAAAACTTGGGACCATTCCTAATTAATCGATTAATTGATTAATCACAATTGATTAATCACAACAAGGATATTTCGTTTTAATAAGAACGCGTTTATTTTATTTAGTATTATTTATTTATTTTAAAGTATATAGTTCAGCTTGAGGTCTTATGTTTTCATACAAACAAATTCAAAAAACTCTGTAATTTTGATTTTATTTTATTTATTTTATCCAATATTTCGGCAACCTTTGTTTGCCATCTTCAGGGAAATTTTTTTCCTTTTCTAAGAAACAACAAATGATTGTAATCTTTAACAATTGATTGCTCTATAAATTATAATTACATATAAAATTTGTCGATGCGTATTTAGTCGTTACACTTTTAATTTTTGTCACATAGTGTTGTTTATGTTCTTTTCTTTACTTCAGTTCTGTGTTTGTTTATTGTGTGTCGATATATGTGTGCACAATTATCAGTGTCTGTCTTGTAGTTGATTCTCTTCTCTGTTGGTATATTTATTATATGTAGCATCTCTTGCATGTATCTCTGGGTATAGTTTTTTTCTTTCTCCAATATTCTTCCTTTTTTAAATTCAGGTTTGTGTCCAGTTATTGCACAGTGGGCCGCAAGTGCAGTTTTTTGATTCAACGGTTTATGTATTTTTAAATACGATTTATGCGATGCTAATCTTGTCTTTAATTTCGTTTTTGTCGTACCAACATATACTTTTTGGCATACATCGGTGTCGTCACCATTGCACGTAGACTAAATTAGATTCCTCCATTATATCTAATTTTGATTTTACTTTACTGAATAATTTATTTGTTGTGTTGCTCGTTTTCATTGCTAATATGTATTTATCTTTGTCATATATATCCGAGTATTTTACTCTCTCTGATAGTCCCGGTATATAGTCTACTGATTTATAAATTTTATTCTCTCTCTCCGTCCTACTGTTGCTATCAATTTTTCTCTTCGTGCTCACTACATTGTTTATAAGTTTATGAATTAATGTTACTGGGAAGTCATTCTTAATTAAAATATTTCTTATTTTAGTTTTATTTTTCTTATGGTAATCTATATTACTGGTGTCTAATACTCGGGTAATGAAGCTGGTAGCGGTGTTTATAATTATATTTTTGGGATGTTTCGAGTAAAAATTGATGTCTACTGGAAGCCATTGGTTTTTGGTACCAGTCTACTTTTAGCGTTCTTCCTTGTGTTATAACTATGGCATCTAAATAAGGTAATTTATTGTCAATCTCTTTTTCTATAGTAAATTGTATTTTTGTGTTAAAATCATTTAAAGCTTTCAATGTTTCTTCTACTTGGCTAACTTTAACTATCGCAAAAAGGTCGTCCACGTATTTTGTCATCATCCTTGGTTTTATTTCCATATTATCCATAATTGTATTTAGTAGCTCCTCCATCATTATATCTGCTATTATATCTGTATTCGTACCAAATGAGTACGAGTACAACAACAAACAATAGAAATGCCTACGTTACTGTTGTTGCTGCAGAATGTGATAACCCAGTAAACAAAAATTTACACTTGCGTACACGGGTACGCTCAAATTCAATGTCTATGACGGACCATAATATAAAAGTAAATTTTTTGATACCAGCTTCACAGCAAAGCACAAGTGCCAACAATATGAGCCAACATCAAGCTGAAAAAGAAAAAACGACAGAAAGTGTCCCCCTAGAAACTGATTCAGAAAATCCAAAAATCCAAATGGGTATTGATCGCTATTTTAAAGTGATAAATAATAAAAAAAGACAAAGAAGTCCAAGATCGAAAAACCTCGCTCCATTGGCGAAACTGGCCAAAGATGGTAAATCTGATGCGGCGCTCTCTGAAAACCGGTTTTCACTTCTACAAAACGACGAAGACGAAATCACCATTGTCAGGTCAAGCAAGCCGCCCCCAATATACTTAAGAGAGAAAAACTCAAATGAGCTAATTAAAAGGCTAGTACAATTAATCGGTGAAGAGGCGTATTACGTGATCCCGATAAAACGTGGTGCGATTAATGAAACGAAAATTCAAGTAAATGAGAAAATCATTACCGCTCAGTAGTTTCGGAGTTTGAAACACAAAATAAAAATTTTTACACCTACCAATTGAAAAGTGCAAAAGGCCTCCAGGTAGTGATAAAAGGCATCGATTCATACGTGGATCCAGAAGAGGTAAAAGCGGGTCTAATAAATAATAGTTTTAAAGTAAAAAATATTACTAACATTAAAAATAGAGAGCGAGTTCCCCAACCACTATTTCGTGTGGAAATGGAACCAGGTGATATGAAATTAAAAAGGAATGAAGTACACCCCATTTACAGCTTAAGATATTTGCTGCACCGACGAGTTACCGTAGAGGAACCACACAAGCGAGCAGGGCCCATTCAATGTCTAAATTGCCAAGAATATGGCCACACCAAAACATATTGCAAGTTGCGCACCGTTTGTGTCGTCTGTGGTGAACTACACAGCACTGCCAATTGTGATAAGCAAAAAGATGATTTCAAAATGAAAAAGTGTAGCAATTGCCATCAAAATCACACTGCAAACTACAGGGGCTGCCCTGTCTATGTACATGTTAAGCAGTCTTTGTCTAACAGACGTAATCACACCTATGCTCAACCTAATTTCGACAATACAAATTATCCCCAGTTGCGCCAACCAGCTACCAGCCGGCCTTCATACGCCAACATTTTTAAGGCTAACCAGCCCATAGCGCAAAACATACCAAACAGCCAGTTCTCGTACGCTAATGCTTTGAAGTCTAACCAGCCCCCAGCTCAAAAACGGCCTCTTGCCAGCGAAAACAGTGGTTTCAATTTTGATCGACTTGAGGCTTCAATAGAAAATTTAATACAAACCATAAATTTTTTTACAACCAACATGACCTGCATGATGCAGGAAGTGTTGAAAATGCAGTCTACATTATTGCAGGCTGCATTAAACAAACCATGAACTTAAAAATCTGTTTCTGGAACGCAAACGGCATCCGCCAACATAAAAACGAACTAGAATACTTCATGATGGATAAACAAATTGATGTTATGCTTATCTCTGAGACGCACTTGACTGCTAGAAATTTTTTTTAAAATCAACGGATATACTCTCTACGACACAAAGGACCCCCAAGGTAGAGCTTGTGGTGGCTCGGGTATACTAATAAAATCGCGATTAAAACACTACTTAATGAGTGATCATTGTGAAGACTATCTTCAAGCAACTAACATCTGCATTGAAGCTTTTCATCAAAACCTGGTGATTTCATCAATTTACGCTCCTCCCAGGTACTCTACTACAGAAAATCAGTATAGTCGATTTTTTAATTCACTAGGCCCACGCTTTTTGGCCGCCGGTGATTACAACGCTAAGCACACGTTCTGGGGATCTCGCCTCATCACGCCAAAGGGTCGCGTTTTGTTTGACACAATTTCAAAAATGCGGTTAAATGTTATATCAAGTGGGCAGCCAACTTACTGGCCAACAGATCGCCGAAAAATACCTGATGTTATTGATTTTGGAGTAGTAAAGGGTGTGCCCAGCGAAATGATCCAAGTTGAAGCATCTTTAGATTTGTCTTCAGATCACTCACCAACTATTGTCACTATATATTCACATACAACATATTCACCCACTTGTGATTTAACGATGACAACCACACGTATAAATTGGTTGAAATACAAAAAATATTTGAGTGCTCATTGCCCAGAAAATATTCCATTAAAAACGCCTGCTGACATAGATGACTTTATTAGAATGTTTGAGGCAAACCTTAAGCAAGCTGCTCTAAATGCTACTACTACAAATCGTCAGGTGAGATATAATAAAATTTTTTCAGCAGATGTAGAACGGCTTTTATCCGAAAAAAGAAGAGTTCGTAGAGAATGGCAACGCTACAGATCCCCTCAGCTAAAATCTAGGCTGAAGGAATGTACTAAACAGCTGAAAACTCTACTAGAATATCAAAAAACCGCTTCTCTTCAAAACTTTCTAAATGGGCTCGACGCAACACCTCAAACAGACTATTCGCTATGGAGAGCAGCCCGAGGCCTCAAAAGACCAGTGATATATAAGCCTCCATTGCGAGCTTCGAATGGAGACTGGGCAAGAACTGACGCTGAAAAAGGTACTCTGTTTGTAAACCACTTGCAGAAAGTATTTACTCCAAATACGTCTGATACTATAGTTGAGCTGCCACCAGTCCTCGCTATACCAGATGTTTCTTTGAGGTTCAACATTCGTGAGATTGAACACTATATTGCGGGCTTAAACTCGAAAAAAGCTCCAGGCGCTGATAAAATAAGGAATAAAATGCTCTTAGAGCTACCCTATACTGCAAAACGGATAATTCTATTTATTTTTAACAGTAATTTGCGCCTCAAATGCTATCCCGCAGAATGGAAGGTTTCGCTGATTACCATGATACCTAAACCAGGCAAAGATCATACGAAGGTGGAGTCCTATAGGCCTATAAGCCTGTTGTCTAACATGTCAAAACTATTTGAAAAGCTACTTATGAGTAAGCTAACACCCATACTGAATCGTACTGGATGCATTCCAGACCACCAATTCGGTTTTAGGAGACAACATAGTACGATTGAACAAACACATAGACTCGTGAACGTGGTTAGAAAAACTTTCGAAGAAAAGAAATATTGTTCTGCGCTCTTCATCGATGTTTCTCAGGCATTTGATAAAGTATGGCACGCAGGTTTAATACATAAACTAAAGCAAAACCTACCCGAAAACATCCTTAAACTTTTAGAAAGCTACTTAGCTGAGCGAAAATTTGTTGTTAAAGAAGGTAATTTTCAAAGCCCTCCGCAACCCATTGAAGCGGGAGTTCCTCAAGGCAGCATCCTCGGTCCTGTATTATATCTGATATATACCTCTGACTTGCCGGTAAGCAGTAACATACACATATCAACATTCGCTGATGATACAGCCTTTCTAAGTGTTCACAAAAGCCATCAAGAAGCCACCCGCAATTTGCTAGATATATACCCCAGTTGGAACAATGGCTAAAACAATGGCGGATAAAAATTAACGAACAAAAATCTCTACACATTACTTTTACATTGTGCAAAGAAACCTGTCCACCTATACAAATAAATATCGAAACTATACCTCAACACACTGAAGTAAAATATCTCGGTGTTCATCTTGATCGTCGTCTAACATGGAAGTCACACATAAATGCAAAGGTGACCCAAATGAAACTAAAAGCAGCTCAAATGAGTTGGCTCATTGGAAGGAACTCTACTCTAAGCCTAGATTGTAAACTTCTTCTATACAACTCCATTCTAAAACCAGTATGGTCCTACGGAATCCAGTTATGGGGCACTGCCTCGGCATCAAATGTAGAAAAAATTCAAAGGCAACAAAATAAAATACTCCGTACGATTACAGCAGCCCCACGGTATGTCAGAAACAAGCGAATTCATAAAGACCTAGATGTGCCGCCGGTTAAGACAGTGTTTTCTAAACACGTGACAAGCTACATAAAAAGACTTGAGTTGCACCCAAATCCCCTAGCCCGAAACATCATTAACTTTAGAGGCCACACTCGGCTGAGAAGGAGGGACACTCTTGCTCTCAGCCGAACACGAGAGACGTAAACAACCAACCGCTGAAACAAATATTTTTGTCTGGCACTGGCTAAACTTAAAAATTAAAATTTTAGAATTAAGATTTGATTACTTATTGTTAGTTCAATTTTATTGAAGATACAATAAATAAATACATATAACCGAAAAAAAAATTATCGGGGATGCAGGAGATCCCATGGGCATTCCTTTATTTTGTTGATAATAAATATCATTATATCTAAAATATCGGCAATCGTTTATACAAAATTTCAATAACATCTTTGGTATATTCGTGTGTCTCTCTAATATTTCCCATATATTTTCTATTGTTCTTATGGCCAGGCTTACAGGGATACTTGGGAATAGTGATATAACATCAAAAGAGACCAATATTTCGCAATGTTCTATGCAAGTGTTGTCTATCCTGGATTTAAATTCTTTCGCATCTTTTACATTGTAAGTTGAGTTTATCGTCAAATTTTTCAAAATATTACTTAAATATTTGCAAAGTCCATAAGATGGTGAGTTGATTGATGAGCATATTGGTCGAAGTGGTATATTTTCTTTATGAATTTTGGGCAGCCCGTGTATCCTTGGTGCAACAGCAATTCTCGTAGTCAATTAATTTTAGTACTTAAATCTATCAGGTTCATTTTGTGTAATCTATCTACTAAAGTATTGTTTTTATTTTGTAAAGTATGTGTAGGATCCTTCTTTATTCGTCTATATGTGCATATATCAACTAAAATATTTTTCATTTTCATAGCGTAGTAATTTTTACTCATTGCTACGGTTTTATTGCCTTTGTCTGAGTTTAGTATAATTATATCTTGGTTTGCGGTTAAATATTTCTTTGTTTGTCCCACTGTATCTAGTATAAATTTTTCCCTCATGTCTGTTTTCATTTTTCTCTTGTGATCTTCTAAGAGAGTTACAAATTTTGCCCTTGATATTTCTTGTTTTTCTCTATCTTCAATTGTTTGTACGCACTGTTCCCCATCGGTAATACATCGAAAGAGAGGCAAATTGGTTCTTGTATATGGCAATGCAAATTTGGTGCCTAGTGATAATAACCACTGTACATTTGTTGGTATATCTTTTTCGGTATTATTCCCAAACCAGTCTCTGTTAAATTTCATGTTGATTTTCTCTGTTTGTTTTGCTTTTACTTTGTCAAGTTTTCTATTGAGTCTTGTATTGTTGTTATTTTTAATAGTATCACAGATTGTTTTTTCACTTAACATAAGTAAACTACTGTCCTGTTCTCTTAAGCTATCGTCAATAATCTTCTTTAACTTATTTAAAGTGTTTGTAGTTTTGTACATATATCTGTTTATGTTGTATTAATAATTTTAAAATAATAACATGAAATTGATAAATATTCTCGTGCAAAGTTTTATCCAAATCTATTGTCATATTACCGTTTTGTACGAAAATGTTGTAAATATCTAATGTGGTATTATATATGAATCCAGTGCCTCGTTTCTGTATTTCTCGCATCGTAAAATATCTAACATGAAACGTGACTTGAAAGAAAAACGAAGTAAAATGAAACAAAAACTTGGTTTTCTCACACAAATGTTTCTGTATCTTTACCTAACTTGAAAAAGTGTTTCTGTAAGAACATTTTGTGAAAAGATTTTCCCTAACGCCGTCAAAATTTCTCACATTTGAAAACGATGCGAGAAGTATTTTAAAAATTATAAATTTTAAATTATAGATTTTGAAACTATACATGGATAATGTAAGCAAGTTCATTTACTTAATTATTTTGTTTTAAACAGTTTTTTTATAAGTATTGAAGCAAATAGAAATTATCTCTTGGGTGGTGGCTAGTCGCCGACTGTTCTTTTTATTACGATCGCGCTCCGCCGATTGCAAAAACTGAACATTTTTATTTTGCATTGAAAATAAGACTACAGTATCTTACAATGGTTTTAAATTACGGCATATTATCGTTGGAAAGATAAAAAGTATAAAACAGATTCAATAAAGTATTTTTTGTTTAAGAAATAATATAGTATTTTATGAAAATATTTCAACGCCGCCGCCAAAACTTTTCCATCAGCTGGTTGCTCTGTTTAACACTTGAATGATTGGAATATTCCAATAAATAAGCTGGCTTTTCGCATTGAAATACAGAAACAGTTTCTACTCACAAATTGAGAAACGATGACATTTTTGTTTCACATTTCATGTGAAAACTTTTACGATGCGAGAAATACAGAAACGAGGCACATGTATAATTCCAGATTGTCGATATCTAATTAGAATTGATTTTAATGATTTTATATTCACCATTTGTTTGTTGTATTTTGAAAATTTCTTTATTATATCATTTGTGTTTTTACTATAATGTTGTCTGATGTTTTTGTAGACTGTCATGATGATTATTTTCCGGCGTGCTTTCCGTTTTTTGTGAGTGTAATATGTGTTGTAGACCTTTTTATTTATAATAAATTTTAAAGTATATAGGTCAGCTTGAGGTCTTATGTCTTAATACAAATAAATTCAAAAAACTCTGTAATTTTGATTTTATTTTACTTATTTTATCCAATATTTCGGCAACCTTTGTTTGCCATCTTCAGGGAAAATTTTTTTATTATTCATTTATTTACTTACCCTGGAGAGTGCCGTAGCAATACGCAGGGTAAAGTTGTTTTTTCTTACTTCTTAATTAACACACAAAGCTCTATCTTCCCTGCAAAAATTGCGACTAGTCCATACATGAGTGTAAGCACTCATGTATATATATATATATATATATATATATATATATATATATATATATATATATATATATATATATATATATATATATATATATATATATATATATATATATATATATATATATATATATATATATATATATATATATATATATATATATATATATATATATATATATATATATATATATATATATATATATATATATATATGTATATATATATATATATATATATATATATATATATATATATATATATATATATATATATATATATATATATATATATATATATATATATATATATATATATATATATAATGGGTGATTTTATAAGAACTATCGGAAAGTAAAAACAAAAACACATAAAATTCAGAAAAATGCATGAAATATTTATTTGGATCGATAGTTGGGTCGATATAATTTAATGTTTGAAGATTATTTCATGCAAATGTTGGCCGCGGCTGCGCCTCAAATGGTCCATCCGCTTAGTCCAATTTTGGCATACTCTTTCCAACATTTCGGCCGGTATCTCACGAATAATGTTGGCAATGTTGGCTTCCAGTGCGTCAATCGAAGCGGGCTTGTCGCTATAGACATTAGCCTTAACATAGCCCCACAAAAAATAGTCTAGAGGCGTTAAATCGCACGATCTGGGCGGCCAATTGACTGGTCCCAAGCGTGAAATAAACTGTTCACCGAACTCGCCTCTCAATTGGTCCATTGTTTCGCGTGCTGTGTGGCATGTGGCACCGTCTTGTTGAAACCACATGTCATGCAAGTCAAGCTCTTCCATTTTGGGCAGAAAAAAGTTTGTTATCATGGCACGGTAGCGCTCACCATTCACAGTAATGTTGTGATTCGCATCATCTTTGAAGAAATACGGCCCAATGATGCCGCCAGCCCATAATCCGCACCAAACGGTTGTTTTTTGTGGATGCATTGGTAGCTCTTGCAATGCTTCTGGCTGCTCTTCACTCCAAATACGGCAGTTTTGCTTGTTCACGTATCCATTCAACCAGAAATGAGCCTCGTCGCTGAACACAATTCTTCGATAAAAAAGTGGATCTTCAAGAGCACGCATTTTGGTAATAAAATTCAATAATTTGCAAGCGTTGTTCGTTTGTAAGACGATTCATGATTAAATTACAGACCAAACTGAAGATATTTGACAGTGACACAAGATACAAAACGTGCGTGAGCTGTCAAAACTAGTGTTGCCAAAAAGATAATAGCAAAAAAATCACTCGTTATATATATATATATATATATATATATATATATATATATATATATATATATATATATATATATATATATATATATATATATATATATATATATATATAAATATATATATATATATATATATATATATATATATATATATATATATATATATATATATATATATATATATATATATATATATATATATATATATATATATATATATATATATATATATATATATATATATATATATATATATATATATATATATATATATATATCTTCCCTGCAAAAATTGCGACTAGTCCATACATGTGTGTAAGCACTCATGTATATATATATATATATATATATATATATATATATATATATATATATATATATATATATATATATATATATATATATATATATATATATATATATATATATATATATATATATATATATATATATATATATATATATATATATATATATATATATATATATATATATATATATATATATATATATATATATATATATATATACATGAGTGCTTACACTCATGTATGGACTAGTCGCAATTTTTGCAGGGAAGATATATATATATATATATATATATATATATATATATATATATATATATATATATATATATATATATATATATATATATATATATATATATATATATATATATATATATATATATATATATATATATATATATATATATATATATATATATATATATCTTCCCTGCAAAAATTGCGACTAGTCCATACATGAGTGTAAGCACTCATGTATATATATATATATATATATATATATATATATATATATATATATATATATATATATATATATATATATATATATATATATATATATATATATATATATATATATATATATATATATATATATATATATATATATATATATATATATATATATATATATATATATATATATATATATATATATATATATATATATATATATATATATATATATATATATATATATATATATATATATATATATATATATATATATATATATATATATATATATATATATATATATATATATATATATATATATATATATATATATATATATACATGAGTGCTTACACACATGTATGGACTAGTCGCAATTTTTGCAGGGAAGATATATATATATATATATATATATATATATATATATATATATATATATATTGTAGCGAGGAGTGCATCCAACATCTTCTAATAGCTACTAGTGTTCCACGTGGTAACGGTCAAGTGGAGCGAATCCATAAAATAGTAGTGCCAATGCTGACTAAGCTGTGTAGTGAAAAACCCACGAATTGGTACAGACAGGTACGCCGAGTGCAGATGATGATAAATTCTTCACCTCCAAGAAGTACCCAGTTTTCACCCTTCAAGTTGTTAACTGGCGTGGAAATGAGAATGCCGGATTATCCTGATCTAAAGAAAATGTTGCGCGATGAAGCGGTAAATGAATTCCAAGACGGCAGAGACGAGATGCGTGTAGAGGCCAGAGAAAATATAAACAAGATCCAAGCGGAAAACTGCAAGACGTACAATGGCAAACGAAAACCCGAAGCCGAATATGAGATTGATGAGTTAGTCGCCATCAAGCGCACTCAATATGGTACTGGGCTTAAGCTGAGAGGAAAGTTCCTTGGACCCTATAAGGTAATTGGTAAACTGGCCCACGGTAGATATGAGGTGCAAAAAGTCGGCAGCCATGAAGGCCCAAACCGAACCACCACCGTAGCAGAATATATGAAAAGGTGGCAATCCGAGCCGTATTGCCGTCAGGAGGGCCGAATGTAGGGTACAAACCGTAGGCGACTATACTGACTGATTGTATTTAATAAGTAACGGACAATTGGTGACAGCCATAACGGACAACGGAGACAGATTAATAATAAAGACAGAACTTGCAGAAAAAAAACGAACAGTATTAAAAAGACGTGTTGGCTGAATATTGAGAGAGTTGATAGTCGACCGGCGAAGAAACAAGGCGAAGTTGTGAAGTAAAAGAAGATCGGAATCTTGTGAACATTTTTTATTATTTCATCATTTTTTTTCATTAACATTTAAATAAAACCTTTTAAAAAGAAAAAACTAATTCGTCAAAATAGTTTGTTTTATTTAAAACCCTATGTGGAATCCCACATATATTTGGGGGCTCAACCGGGATGTTTTAATTGTGTTGTGCGATTTAAAAGAGGAAAAAACTCAAAAAGAAGACATTCGAAAAAACTAGAACTAATGTGAAGAAATAAAGTGTCGGTCGAGAAATAAAAAGAATTTAATATACATATAACAATTATACAGAAAAGTTCTGGAATTTGTTAAAGTAAGACGTTCTGTATGTGTAAAAAAGCCTGTGGTGTATTTTTTACGAAAAATAAGCAAAGAAAAAGTATTAGCACAAAAGAATAAAAGTGTGGTTCCCAACTTGTTTGACAGCATAAAAGTAAACGTTTAAATTAAGAATTCAATAAACCGAAGAGTGCATGCAAACAAACAAGATAAAAAGCTAAAATATAAAATACAAAAATTTAAATACTACTCAAGAAGTTAAACATAAAACAAAAACTGTGTAGTGCTAAAAAGTTAAACGTTGAGAAACACAGGCGTACGTACATAAAGGCAAAATTTTTAACAATTGAAGAACAAGGAGTAGAACGAATTATTATTTTTTTTTAACAAAATTCGAATTTTCTCGAAAAACAGAAACACATATGTACATAAATAATTTGAAACATTGTGAGAGAAAAAGAGGAGAACTAAACATTGAAGTTCGAACCGAATAAAAACAACAAGAAGAACAAAAAATCAAATCTGAAAAAGAATAAACACAAGAACAAAATATAAGTAACAAAATATCAACAAGTGTTTTACGCTGCGAGAGCTATAATAAAATCCACCCCAATAAAAACTTAAAAAGAAGGAGAAACAGTGGTGTGTAGCTGTGTGTGCCTATTGCAGATCGCGTAAATGCAAACAATTGAATAATCTGTTGTTGCTGAAAGCCGTGAGTGGAGGAGAAAATAAAGGGGAACATCATCGAGTTAACTTGTTGCTGTGAAAGGATGCAGTCGCAGAAGTGCAGAAGTTGTAATAGCTGAAGCAGAAGGTGTACAGTGGGCATTGAGAGGCAAAAAAGTCGTGATGGTTACAGTGGGGCAGAACTGGGAAAAATTATGATAAGTATTTTTATTCCATTATGAATTTAAAATTTATTATACAGGGTGTTTTTTTTAGAGGTATAAAACTTCGAATTGAAATAAAACACAAGAAAATCGTTTTAATGTCCATCAATTTGGCTTTATTGGAAGGATAATTTTATGCCATTAATGTTTAAATATGATTTCGGGCATGTGGCCGCCGCGGCTGGCTCGAATAAAGCCAATTCTACAGGTCCAATTTTCAACCACTTTTTCGAGCATATGGGGCCGTATGTTGGCAATAACGCCACGAATGTTGGCTTCCAAGTCCCCTAACGTTTCTGGTTTGTTGGCGTAGACGAGCGACTTCACATATCCCCAAAGAAAATAATCCAATGGTGTCAAATCACACGATCTTGGTGGCCAATTGACAGGTCCATTCCGCGAAATTATGCGCTCATCGAATGTTTCCTTCAATAAATCGATTGTGACGTGCGCTGTGTGGCATGTAGCGCCGTCTTGTTGGAACCACAACTCATCCACATTCATGCCATCCAATTCGGGAACAAAATAGTCGGTTATCATGGCTCTATACCGGTCTCCATTAACGGTAACTGACTCTCCAGCATTATTTCGGAAGAAGTATGGCCCAATGACTCCACCAGCCCATAGAGCACGCCAAACAGTCAGTTTTTGTGGATGTAATGGCGTCTCAAGGGTCTCATGTGGATTCTCTTCACTCCAAATGCGGCAATTTTGCTTGTTGACGTAGCCATTCAACCAAAAATGAGCCTCATCACTGAACAAAATTTTGCGATAAAATGGACGGAGCTTGCGGTAAACTTCGCGAACTGAACCATTATTTTCGAAATAAATTTGCACGATTTGCAAGCGTTGTTCTTTTGTCAACCTGATCATGATGAAATGGCAAGCCAAACTAAATATTAATCACTTGACAGCTGACAAAATGGCCGCCAGTTAAAAAAGTGATGCCAACTTAAAGTTCTATACCTCAATAAAAAACACCCATTAGAAGTAAATAAAAATTAATTAAAGACGGGAACTTGGAAATTAAATTGAAGAAGAAGATTTGAAATTGAACTAAAGAAGAAAAATTTAAAATTAACTTAAGATGAAAGTTTTCAATTAAATTAAAGAAGAAAATTTGGAATTAAATTAAAGAAGAAACTTTGATTGTTAACTAAAGAAGAAGATTTGTTTTTAAAGACGAAAGATGTATTAAAGAAGAAGATTTTATTAAAGACGAAAGTTTATTAAAGAAGTGAAAATTAAAATTTTACTAAAGAAGTGAGGATTGGAATTTGATTAGAGAAGTAAAGAATACGGTTTTATTCAAGAAGAAAATTTATGAACGACTGGAATTTTTAATTAAATAAGAAGATTTAGGATTTTATATAAAGAAGAAAATTCTGCAAAGAATAAAGAAGACATTATATTTGTTGAATAAAGATTCAAGAAGATAAATATTTACTAAGAAAAAGAGTTAAAGAGTAAAATATATTGTAGATAATATTTGTCAGACTGAAATATTTGAACATTTAGATTTTGCTATCAAATACCATAACCTTTTATAAAACCCTTAATTTTCTATTATTACATACCATATAAATTTTTAAATTTCTTGTTTTATTATAACGTTTGTACAGTATAGCTTTTATTGTAACTTCCTTATGGTTACAACTTCCGATTGTTTTCGCGTATGACAAATTTATTTGTGGACTGCTTGGACATGAATCGGGAGGAGATTGTGGGCTTAAACATTAACGCTTTACGGGCGAAATTAGGGGAGCTAGGACTGAGTACAGTGGGGGTTAAGGACGAATTACAAAAAAGACTTTTGGGTCACTATGGTTTTGAATTGATTAATACAAAGGATGATGCTGAGGTCGGTGCCGGAACAGACGGTGTTTCTGACGCATGGGCGGATGCTCCTGAGTCGGTTGGTGGTGAGGGGGCTGTTGGGCTTTCTCCGATGAGAAGTACATACACCCTCAGAGACGTGGAAGATAGCTTGACGCAGTTCTCGGGTACTAGCACACCTGACGTTATTCAGTGGCTAGCAGAATTCGAAGAAATGGCTATGATACTCAAATGGTCGTCACTACAGATGTACGTGTACGGGAAACAACTGTTGGTAGGAGCTGCTAGGATGTTCATAAAGAGTCAGAGAGGCATACGAGACTGGCCTTCATTGAAATCATCGCTGAAAGAAGAGTTTGCTGCACGCGTTTCAACAGCAGAGGTAATAAGACAAATTCGAAATCGACGGTTGAATCGCAATGAGTCGCTTATCGAATACTTGTATAGCATTATGGAGATAGGAGGGCAGATAGACTTAGACGAAAGAAGTATGGTGGAATATATCATAGAAGGTATACCTGATTCGAGGCAAAATAAGAGCATGTTGTACCAGGCCGATAATATCAGCGAATTGAAGAAGCAGTTGGTAGTATATGAGAAAACTAGAATCTATCCCCGGTCGTCATACAAGGTGAAAGAGTCTGTGCCTGTTGCGAAAAAAGAATTTATCAAGACGGAACCGCCGGAGAAGGAGAAGAGATGTTTCAAGTGCGGCGAAAAGGCGCATATCGCGAAGAACTGCCCTAAACAGTACAAGTGTTTTAAGTGTCTAAGGTTTGGTCATCGTTCTTTGGAGTGCCAGGAGAAATGTTCAAGCAAAGTAGTAGTCAAGGCAGAAGGTGGTCAAGCGAATATGGTTCGTAAGGGTTCGGGATTGATATTCAAAGACATCACGATACGAGGAAAAATTTTTAGTGCGCTGATCGATACGGGATGTGAGTTGTGTTTGCTACGAGTTGATATGCTACTTATCATAGGTGAGGTTAATTTCATTCCGATGGGCCGTTTTACTGAGGTCATCAAAATTGACGATCTAGAAATAGAAGTTACCTTTTATGTAGTTGGCGAACGCGATATCAACCATTCAATCATGTTGGGGTACAGTTTGCTGCGGCGAGCAGAGGTAACCATTACTCAAGGGGAGGCGTTTTTTAGAAAACCTGTAGAACAAAACTTCTTGCTGGAAGAGTTTGGAAGCATATGTCTGAACGTTGAGGAGTATGGGCCAGAGATTCAAGTTGAACTGGGTCATCTGGATAATTCTATTAGTGCGCAAGTGATTAATGCAATTGCCGAGTATCAACCGCAGAAGAAGGTGAGAAGCCCTGTTGAAATGAAGATTATAGTGTCAGACGATATACCAGTGTATCAGCGCCCCAGACGTTTACCGATGGCTGATCAGATAATAGTGGACAAGCAGGTTTCTGAATGGCTGAAGGAAAAAATAGTACAACCTAGTACATCGGAATATGCAGCGCCGATTGTTTTAGCTTCGAAAAAAGACGGGTCGAAGAGATTATGCTGCGACTATAGGAAACTGAATCAGAAGATCGTTAGGGATCATTTTCCTATGCCATTGATGGAAGAGGTATTAGACAAGCTTCAAGGTGCTAGTTTTTACACGACTTTAGACCTTCGCAATGGATTTTTTCATGTCCCTTTGGACGAAGCATCCAGAAAATATACAGCATTCGTGACGCATAACGGACAGTTCGAGTTCTTGTTTGTGCCTTTTGGCATTAGCAACTCGCCAGCTGTGTTTACTCGATTTATATTCGCAGTTTTTAGAGATCTCATTCGAGATGGAACGGTAATAGTGTACATGGACGATATCATTATTCCCTCTAAGGATATGGTTGAAGGTCTTGAAAAGTTTTTGATGGTGTTGAATATAGCTGCTTCAAACGGTTTGCGTATTAGATGGGAGAAGTGTCAGATTTTGCAAAAGAGGGTTAGTTTCTTGGGGTATATTATTCAGAACGGTTCGATAAAACCATCTGCCGATAAGATACGAGCAGTTAGAGACTTTCCGATTCCCACCGATCGGAAGATGGTTCAGAGATTTTTAGGGCTGACATCGTATTTCAGGAAGTTCATAGAGGATTATGCGACCACAGCGAAACCTTTAACCGATCTGCTAAGGAAGAACGTCCAATTTCGAATCGCGGACGATGTTCTCATTGCCTGTCAACAACTAAAGGAGGCACTTGTTAGCGCGCCGGTTTTAAAATTGTACGATCCAGACGCGATCACGGAAGTACATGCCGATGCAAGCAAGTTCGGGTACGGTGCGGTACTTTTGCAGAAAAGTCTGGATGATTTGCAGTTACACCCGGTGCAGTATATGAGTCGTCGAACAAAGCCATATGAAGAAAGATACCACTCTTACGAGTTGGAAGTTTTGGCGATCGTGGAATCATTGAAAAAGTGGAGAGTGTACTTACTTGGCATACCATTCAAGATCGTAACTGATTGTAACGCGTTTAGGATGACCATGAATAAGGATGACGTACCGGATAGAATAGCGAGATGGGCTATGTTTCTACAGGAGTTTACCTATCAGGTAGAGCATAGGCCAGGTGACAAAATGAGGCATGTAGATGCGCTTAGTAGAGTGGCTTGTCTGTTGTTAGAAAGCAGCCTTACGCATAGAATAAGATGTGCGCAGGAAAGTGACGAGTGTACGAGGGCTATTAGAGCGATTCTCGAGTGTAGAGAATACGGCGACTTTTTCATGCAGAACGGCGTATTATATAAGGATCCCGCGAAGGACTTGATTGTGATACCGGTCCAGTTGGAAGACGAGATCATTAAGATAGCACACAACCAGGGTCACTACGGAATAGCAAAAACCCGTGAGCTGATAGAAAAGCAATACTATATTCCGAGATTGGCGACAAAGGTGCCGAGAGTAGTTAAAAGCTGTATCGAGTGCATCATCACCGAAGCAAAAACAGGCAAAAAGGAAGGGTACCTAAAACCCATAGATAAGGCCGATCGACCTCTGATGACTTACCATGTTGACCACGTTGGTCCCATGGAAATGACGAAGAAGGCGTATAATTATTTATTTGTTGTTGTAGACGCGTTCACAAAGTTCGTTTGGCTTTATCCAACGAAATCGACGGATGCAAAGTCAGTGATTGAATGCCTGGAGAGGCAGTCATCTATTTTTGGTAACCCCATGAGAATTATCACCGATCGTGGCGCGGCGTTCACGTCGCAAGTTTTTAAAGATTATTGTAGCGAGGAGTGCATCCAACATCTTCTAATAGCTACTAGTGTTCCACGTGGTAACGGTCAAGTGGAGCGAATCCATAAAATAGTAGTGCCAATGCTGACTAAGCTGTGTAGTGAAAAACCCACGAATTGGTACAGACAGGTACGCCGAGTGCAGATGATGATAAATTCTTCACCTCCAAGAAGTACCCAGTTTTCACCCTTCAAGTTGTTAACTGGCGTGGAAATGAGAATGCCGGATTATCCTGATCTAAAGAAAATGTTGCGCGATGAAGCGGTAAATGAATTCCAAGACGGCAGAGACGAGATGCGTGTAGAGGCCAGAGAAAATATAAACAAGATCCAAGCGGAAAACTGCAAGACGTACAATGGCAAACGAAAACCCGAAGCCGAATATGAGATTGATGAGTTAGTCGCCATCAAGCGCACTCAATATGGTACTGGGCTTAAGCTGAGAGGAAAGTTCCTTGGACCCTATAAGGTAATTGGTAAACTGGCCCACGGTAGATATGAGGTGCAAAAAGTCGGCAGCCATGAAGGCCCAAACCGAACCACCACCGTAGCAGAATATATGAAAAGGTGGCAATCCGAGCCGTATTGCCGTCAGGAGGGCCGAATGTAGGGTACAAACCGTAGGCGACTATACTGACTGATTGTATTTAATAAGTAACGGACAATTGGTGACAGCCATAACGGACAACGGAGACAGATTAATAATAAAGACAGAACTTGCAGAAAAAAACGAACAGTATTAAAAAGACGTGTTGGCTGAATATTGAGAGAGTTGATAGTCGACCGGCGAAGAAACAAGGCGAAGTTGTGAAGTAAAAGAAGATCGGAATCTTGTGAACATTTTTTATTATTTCATCATTTTTTTTCATTAACATTTAAATAAAACCTTTTAAAAAGAAAAAACTAATTCGTCAAAATAGTTTGTTTTATTTAAAACCCTATGTGGAATCCCACATATATATATATATATATAAATATATATATATATATATATATATATATATATATATATATATATATATATATATATATATATATATATATATATATATATATATATATATATATATATATATATATATATATATATATATATATATATATATATATATATATATATATATATATATATATATATATATATATATATATATATATATATATATATATATATATATATATATATATATATATATATATATATATATATATATATATATATATATATATATATATATATACATGAGTGCTTACACTCATGTATAGACTAGTCGCAATTTTTGCAGGGAAGATATATATATATATATATATATATATATATATATATATATATATATATATATATATATATATATATATATATATATATATATATATATATAAAATATATATATATATATATATATATATATATATATATATATATATCTTCCCTGCAAAAATTGCGACTAGTCCATACATGAGTGTAAGCACTCATGTATATATATATATATATATATATATATATATATATATATATATATATATATATATATATATATATATATATATATATATATGTATATATATATATATATATATATATATATATATATATATATATATATATATATATATATATATATATATATGTATATATATATATACATATATATATATATATATATATATATATATATATATATATATATATATATATATATATATATATATATATGTATATATATATATATATATATATATATATATATATATATATATATATATATATATTATATATATATATATATATATAATATATATATATATATATATATATATATATATATATATATATATATATATATATATATATATATATATATATATATATATATATATATATATATATATATATATATATATATATATATATATATATATATATATATATATATATATATATATATATATATATATATATATATATATATATATATATATATATATATATATATATATATATATATATATATATATATATATATATATATATATATATATATATATATATATATATATATATATATATATATATATATATATATATATATATATATATATATATATATATATATATATATATATATATATATATATATATATATATATATATATAT